>OZ037779.1:17206416-17353916 GCA_964035525.1 Porites cylindrica | reverse complement strand
CAAGCAACTTTGCATGCGTAAAGGTGGGGGAGGGGGGGAAGGAGAATTGCATGTAAAAATGCAACACTGTTTTATGGGGGCACCCACAAATTACAGATAATTGCGAATGTTAAATCATTCCCAAGGAAGTTTGCCCAGGATCAGTTGTAGTGTTATTGTTTCTCGGTTTCTAAGGGTGATTTCACTGCAACTTGACTTGTTTAAAATACCCGCAAATTACAGTTTCCTCATCCTTGTCTCATAACGAAATCTGTCGAGGATTTCCTTTCCTGGAAAAAACTGAGATATATGTTTTAATACATGCTTCAGAGAAATTGTTCATTTTAGGACGACACGTCCACTGACACGTAAAGAAGTTAGTAGCAACGACTTTAATATTTCTCTTTTCCCTGTTCCTTAATAACGTTGAAGTGCATCTCTTATTTTTAGCCTATTTTTTAACACCTGTAGTTATAACTGATAAATCAAGGAGGCTGCCTTTAGTGCTTTGTCAGGGCGTACCAGTTAACTTTGCTCAATTCAGTGATATTTTTCAACAGGAAGTTTATTCATTAGCTTTCGTTTAGCTTATCATAGTTACGTATAACAAACTTAGGGCCGCGGAAACGTAAAATGCCAAACTTGAATTTAAGTTACAAGCTAGACTGATCTATGTACCTAAATGTTGTTTTGAACATTAAGTTTAATATTTGTGAAGTAGGTTAGGCATAGGTATTGTTTTTTTCTAGAGTTTTGTCTGCTACAAAAGAATCTCGTGACAACAATGTTGATTGTTGATGACATATTTGAAACATTCTGAAAACGGTAAATCCTTTTTCTTTAAGAATAAAGGCAATATTCCGAAATATTGCAGAATGCATTCTTATTACAGAATGAGCTGAATGCATACCCTAACTGTTGTAGTATCCGATTACGCAAATAAGTGAACTACCAGGGTAGCCACGGTCAGGGAAAAACGAAAATTTTTCAAGGTCAGAGAAAAGTCAGGGAATGTTTTAAAAAGTCAGAGAAAATCTTTGATATTGTCAAAGTCAGTGAAAAGTCAGGGTATTCTGTTTTCCGGTTTATAGTTCATAAGTTTTCCTCAAGACTTTGAAACGCATTTTCTTTCGGGAAAGATGAAAAGTATGCTGCAAAGCAAGCAAAGCGATCACTTTGACACTCTACGCCTGGTACATATAGTAGTTGTGGTCAGTGGTTTTCGTTGTGAATGCTTTCTTCCAAATTCCTTCTTCCTCTTTCCGCGAAAAGCGTAAAAAACGGTGAGAATGAAAAGAAAAATATCGATGGCCTGCATAAAAGCTAAAGCGAATGTAAACATCGATTGTTTCTCGTCAATAAAAGGTCAGTGAAAACTGTTTAAAGGTCAGGGAAAAGTCAGAGAATTTTTAACTTTCTGATGAGTGGCAACCCTGACTACGCTTTAATAGTACATTTTCTTAACATGCACTGCCCGCACCTATCAATAACAACAACAACAATAAGCTTTATTTGCATGACCATAACAAAGTATTACAGTATTGCAAAAGCCACTTGAAATTAATCATTGATTCCTTGTAAATTAAATATTTAAAATAATTTGAAACTTATTAATCATTGTTTATTTCTAACCATCAGTAGGTGAATAAGTTTGTCTCTCAATTCAAAGCAAGTTGATATAAATGAAATTAATTGGATGTCAATAAAATAGTCAGTAGAATTCATCAGATATGATAATAAGGACTCCTGTGATTGTAGTCGTAGAAACGGTATTTTAGGTTCTAGTTTAGAGAAGAACATATCTCTTATCGAAGAAAAACTTGGACAATCTAATAAAAAGTGAGTTTCATCTTCAATTCTGTTACAATTGCAGAGATTGCATAACCTTTCCTCACGTGGTATATTGTCGTATCTACCTGTCTCAATCCTAAGTTTGTGACTGCTTATTCTCAGTTTCACTAATGTTTTCCTAGAAGGGTTCTTTCTTGTTAGATCTAGGTAGACAGAAGGGCTATAATTCGTTTTGATTTTATAATAAAAGTTAAGTTTGTGTGAATGTTGAAGGGTATGATTCCAATAAGAGATATATTTCTTTTGCATAAGATCTACATATTGCTTAATTTTACATTTATTCAGTAAATTTCAATTAAAGCCTGGGAAATTATAGTAGTCAGCCATCTTCTTAAGACTGGAGTAAAAACTATTTTGACCACTATGATAAAGGTCAACAGATATTTTTAAAGATTGTTTAACTATAGAATTTTCATCTTTTTCTTGGACACAGTTTAAATGGATCACTTATAGTTGTTTGTGTCCACATCACTGCAACAGGTTCCTCCATTTTGATATTTTTATCACTACTCTTAGCCAAGCACCAATTCAGTAGACAGACTGACTTTTCTTTGTCGTCCTTTCTTTTCATGTGGCTGGGGTGGGAGCAATAGCTTATTTATCAGGAATCATCCCAGTGGTGTATTTTTTCCGTCTTGTCGCTCAACACTATACTAACGGCTTTCCATCACGGTCTGGAAGAAAAGAGAGGAAAAAACAATTCACTTCTTGCATCGAATAACCCGGTGTTTTCCCTAAATCTCTCCCTCTCCTTCCTCTCATTTTTCTCTCGCCATGAGAGACCTCTGCTAGCAGGGAAAAGCACTCCTTGACGTTTTTCCCTTTTTCTCTAATGGTTTTCGTTTTCTGAGTCCACAGGTATTAAGTTAAGAGATAAATTTTGCTTTTCTTTTTTAACTACCAGATTTCAAAACGCTATTGCAAGATATCCGTCTCGCTGCAGAAAAAGGTTTTCAAGACTTAAAAGAGAAGTGTACTTCGATTAAGCTTCCTGCTTTGCAAATGGCTAAAGAAGAAGATTTTTTCTGGAATGAACTCCAGTTTGATTGGACATCCCAAGAACTTTTACCACTAGACAAGGGTACTATGTACCGTGCCTTGAACACCACGGCTGATGGAAATTGTTTTTTCCGCACAGCGTCTATATTCGCATTTGGGAATGAACACAATCACGAAGAAATGCGTGTAAGGACGGTGATTGAACTTGCTTGTAATAGCGACTTTTATCTGGAAGGCGAAGATATCGAAAGAATGTTGATAGCTGAGGCTCAAGCACTAGAGGGTGAAGCGCCAGATCTTCATTCAAATAAGGGTGGACCAACATCGATACTGGGTCCTGAGGCACTTAGAGGTATATTTGAAAGTGAAGTGCAACATAGTACTCGTGAAAGATTCTGGGCATGTCATTGGCATCTTCAGGCTCTAGCAACCGTCCTTAATCGTCAAGTGGGAAGCGTTTATCCAGAGGGTGGTGGAAAGGAAATTAAGAAGTATTTAAATACTGTTATTCTTCCTCGATGCTGTGATAAAAATATCGAAATGGAGGAACCTGTTGCATTGATGTGGACACAAACAACTATAAGTGATCCATTTAAGCCAAACCATTTTGTTCCGTTAATTCCTGTTAACAAGATTCCGCCTAGTAAGTCTAAAGGTGAGTTCACGATCATTTTCAAGTTTAGAGCTTATTTTTTTTACTGAAGGTCAAAAAAAAAGATGTTCTGAAGTGAGGGTTCAGATTGTCTCCCGTCGGTGACGTCACGTCGACAGCCGATATGCATAGCTCCATTTTCTTTTTTAATTGATACAACAAGTAGAATCAGGGCGCAAAAAGTGCTGTCCGATAGCCCGGGGAATTACATGTTGTCCGTAGGGTAAGCAGCATTCGGCGAGATAAAGTAAAATTTAGTGAAAAGGATAGTAACTTGTTAATTTTCATCTCACCCTAACTGAGCATTAGCCACGTTTTCAGCATTTAAACGTAGTATTAAAAGTTGCATATGAGCTTGTCTCTTGGTCAAGTCCTGGTCAAGGCGTACCCCGAGACAAAGCGGACTGCGCGAGGTTGCGTAAAGCCAGATAAATCAAGAATACATAGCTCCTGTCAGTGTCCTGTCTTTGGTGTTTTTAAGACAATGATTTCTCCTGTTTGATCGTTGAATTCTGCGGTCGCCCAGTTCGGTTTCGTGGCTTTCGTCTATATTACATATAGTTTTGCGATTTTTTAATTGGCACCAATGCCCCTCTCACTATACTGCAGAAATACAAGAATGATCGTTTGCAGAATTGTTAAAGAGATAACAGGAGTGCCCTGTTTGCATGTGGTAGTACTTTATCTACCATATTTTTAACCCCTACTGTTTAAACTTGTTTTGTTCAGATAGACCTTGGGGCATTCAACTCTGCTTATTTGTGTACCCTTCCCTCTTTCACTCCCACCCCATATCCACACTTCAAGGGAAAAACAAAAAGAAAATGAGAAAAATCAACCCTTCATTCAGATGTCCAGATGAGCGTATAGCAGAACTTTAACTGGTTAATTCGTTTTTACGACGCTGATTCAGTCGAAAACAGTTTATTCTGTTTTTTATCTTTTTCGCAGATCCTCCCACAAGGAAACTGAATGATCCTCCACTCCCATCTGAGGAAGATTACAAATCCCTGCCGCGTCAGAACGGTGAGAATTACTCTCGTTACCCAGAATATATTTTAACTCATTAACCATGGCTAGGAAGTCTGCGGGTGCAGATGTGGTTTGGGGGATTACTTTTGAAAACCGCTGTTTAAAAATTGAATAGTAGATGTTCAACACCTATTTAAAGGAAGAGCTATTGCTTAGATTACAGAGAAACAGTGGCAAGTGACAACGATCAACATGACTGCAAGACGTCGGGGTGCAGAATCATCGATGGAAAATGATGCGTCTCGGAAAATATCAGCCGGGTCTCAAAATCGCGGCATTTAAAATAAAATTCTCGGACTATCGGACTTGCTAGAAATTGACCCGTCTCGAAGTCTCGAATTTTGATTGATTTGGATCTCGCAATCTCCGCCAAAATTGCCAGCCGATGTTAAGCTGTACTCACGAAGGTTTGTTCAACAATAAAGAAACTCAGGTACCGATCGAATTTATTTCCATTAGCAGCAGTAAATAGCTATCACATAATGACGATCCGAACATATTTAACCCAAATGACTCAGCAGATTCACATTGCCTCTTTCAGTGGTGAACTTACTTAGCTTGAAGTTTTGCAGGCAACAGCTAAGCACTGGCGTGTCCCATTTGTTTAAAGTTGAGCTATGGAACATGCCTCTAACTGAACGATTCACTGCCTTTCGAACAATGGGGATAAACTAACCTAGAAATCAAACATTCATTTTGAAAGGACATACCTTATTATAGGAAATTAACGCACCATGAAATTAACGCGAATCGTTAAAATTCGCGTTAATTTAAGTCGCGTTAATTTTGTTGAGCATTAATTTCCGCGACGTTAATTAAGTGCACGGTTAATTTCCGCGCTCTTAATTTCCAGCATTTAAACCCCAGTTCTGGAACCTGTCCAGACATTCTTGACACCTAAAAAACATTAACCAGAAGCTTTCTTTCTTTCCATTTACCCTTTATTTTTCATCTTTCACAAAAGCTATGGCGAAGGTTTCCAATATTTCGAGTTCATCTTCATCGCTGTCGCTGTCTGAAGTGATGTCAGCTCAGTTTTGAATTTTTTTGCATCCAGTGTTGAAATAAATTTGTTCCAGTTGTCAACACCAACTGTGTCTTAATCGCGTTAATTTCCTTTATTATAAAATTCTACCTCCTCTTTCGCGTTAATTTTCTTTATTCGAAAGTCGTTTTCCATTAAATTCGCGTTAATTTAAGTCGCGTTAATTTCCAATACCTTAATTTCATGGAGCGTTAATTTCCTATAATAAGGTATTCGAAATTGGTCGGACATTAATTAGCATACTGTATTTACTTGAATAAGCGCCGCGGCACTCATGGCGTTTATTTGAAAGTTAGACGTACAAAGAATTGTTTTGACTATGATATTGTTATTTGCCGTCTTTAACTAACTGAATTAACCTCTTTTGATTTTCATTACAACGGGGCTCTTGGTGGCGCTTACTCAAGGGCAGCGCTAATTTGAGTAAATACGGTCATGCTTTGACCTGGTTTGCCTCAAATATTTTGATAGCACATGACAAGAAAACCCAAGCAATGATTCTGGGTAACCCCTTTCAAGAACCTGTTATTCACATTGGCTACTCTGTTATTTTTTAAAAGAAATAATGTTTCATGCGAAATTGATGTTTCGGGGAATGCTTTCCTCCGCTACCACACTCTTATTTGTATTTGTTACATTACATTATTGCCGAGATGCTCATAAACAAATTCACCACTGGTTTTTGTGGAGAAAAAGTGCCCAGGACACCGATAGTTTTGAAAATGGCAATTCAGTTCAGAAAAAGAAATGGAACCAAAGCAGTGATATTTATTTCATTGAAAACATTCCCAAAACCAGCAAAAATGCTGCACATGTCTTACAATGTGAATTTTTCTTAAAAGCACCCCTGTAGTATTCAAATGAAAGAATATCTTGTTGTTTATGGTTCACAGCCGGCTTCAAAGGTAGGCAGTCATCGTTTGCACTACATTTTCTTTCATCTCTCCCAGTTCATGACTAAATTTACTTTTGAACATTGCCTTTTATTGTGGTTGTTGTTCAAACTGGCAAGAAATCGCGCGGATAGTTTTCCGGTTCGACTTACAAAGCTTTCTTCATCTTTCAAATCGTTGAAAAAAGCAGCCATTTTAGTTCCAAAGCATGTCCTTTCAGTTGCATAAATTAGATTTCCATATATGGAAAGTAGAGCCCAGTAATTCCCTAACAAAGAGAGCTGCTTCGTTTCGCCAGATAGGAAGGTGAACACGGTCCGTGGACGTTTTCGAGTTCCTACAAATAGAGTCTGTCACTGGAATACAAAGTTTACTTTTATCATAGCGTTTTACCAATTAATGTTTTTGAAATCAACTCAGGGATGTAAAAAACCTTCTAAGACAAGAGCTAAGTCAATTAAGTGCCCTGACATTATGTCCGAACATATTGCAATATTAGTGGGACATTTACAACATTTTGGTCGGACAATGTCAGGTGTCCGATAGTAATTTCCACTACTGAATTCAGAAACCCTAAGATAGATTTTTCTCCAACTTCAACAAATAAGCCTTAGAGCTGCCTAGTTTTATATCTGCAAGTTTGAAGTCAATCGTGACCGTAGAACTCGCTGCACAAATAGCTGGTCAAATTTAACGTTAAAATGCAACGCTAACACATTTGTGAAGGTTGACGCACAAATAGAGGAAACCTGCCGACGGACTATCTCCTGTCTGAAAGGGTATTCTTGCCCAAAACTTCAGTTGCAAGAAACTGAGTGATCAGAGACCTACGGCGAATACAGTTTGCAATACTAGGAGAACAACTTTACCCTGAATGTTGGACAAGATAAAAGAACTTCCATTCATTAAACTTACTTTGTATTTGTCCCTCTCTTTTCGAAACCTACCTTAATGTAAATGTAAATTTTGACCCGATGCGTAACAAATGTTATATTTCATTTTTTTTTTCTCTTGGTGATGCAATTCTCTAGCTGGTGGTTTGGCTTAAATAGTTAAAAATGGTGAATTAACTTTTATGTCCTCTTTTGGAGAGATTAGTATTTCACTAAATGTAAAGTATGAGGACCTGTCTTCAGAGGTAGGCTAACTTGCAATTCTCTTTTCTTTTCGTGCTTAACTGATCAGGCCATTCAATATCTTTTAGCACGTACCAGTTGTATAGCCGTGTTATCTGCCTTTTTGTTGGCGTTTTCTTTGTTTGTCTTCTTTTCACTTGGGCTTGTTTCTTGCTAGTCTAGGTCCCAAATTTAACCTATCTAGGGATGATTGCATTCTATTGCTGAAAGCTGCCACATGGCCCCGGCATGCAATTTCCCAGTAGGCACAGCTAGCCTTAATCTCGTACAACTTTCTTTAATTTACACTTTACACCAGAAATACTAAAATATGTGAACCTTTGGTTACCTTTTGTTTTTATTTTTGTATTTTAAACATTAATCTCTGCACCATTTCATCATATTGCCCATATTTTAATTTTCATTACGATTGAGGGGTGGGGGAGGGCTGTCATTTTTTTATTTGGTCGAGAGGGGGGATGTCCAAAAATTTTGTATGATGTGGGGGAAATAAAAAAATTTTGCCCTTCTAAAAAATATCCTCTGATCCCCCATATAGTGTACATAATGAATGCAGCCTTTGTTTGAGATGAAATCGTAAGCAACTGTGTTGCATCTGATTTTGGAAGGTTCCTGACCGTGAATCAAGTCGTTTGTTTCTTGCTCAAAATCGTCGGAGTACAAAAAGATGCTAACTTTACTATTTTGTCTGCTACACTTCTGATTGGTTTAACTGTAAAATTTTACGAAAGCTTTGGAAACCAGCATTTACATTGTTTTCTATAATAAATGTGAGGAACATGACAGTTGTGTAAAATTGTAAACTTTTCTAGGCTACAGGCCCTTCCATGTTTTTTTTTTCAACTTTTGACATGGACCAGTTAGGGAAAATCTGTTGAGACCAATGCAAAGAGCACATTAAAATTTGTGAAGTTGTTAAATTGGAATTAATGGCTTTTACTTAATATAAGTCAAAAGAGGTACCAGGAGATCATAGACTTAGCGTCGTACAGCTGAGTCTCTCACATCTTATTTAAGGGTATCGGTCAATATTAACATTTAATCAGCATGTAACGCACACTTTATGGTTTGCCCTCGCCTACAGAAATAGTTACTTCTCTTTCCCTCCTGTTTATGTACAAGGGTGTAATATGTCTTTTATTTGTAACGTAAACGGAGCGTTTCTCCACTACTGCAAGTGGAATTATCACTAATTAAGCCTGCTATTTTGACTACTTTGTTAGGTTATAACAGTTAATTTTGCTGAGTTCCATGTTTTTTTTTTTAACAAGGTCCCCCTTCAGTTCCTTTAAGAGGTCCCATATACCAAGAGAGTGAAGAGGCCGGAAAAGTCCGTTCAGAACTGAAGAAAAGGGTGAATGAAGGTAAAACTGGTCCGTTAAATTTTATCAACAGAAACAGTTTTTTCAATCAGGTCATTATAGGAATCTCTAAGAAAATAAAGGTCAACAAAACTTAAACACTAATGCTGAATTTAAGTCAAGTTAATAGCGAGTGTTTGATGTACCTACATGTTGTTTTGAACATTAGGGCGCGATTCTTTACAAAAATCCAAATCGGGATTTTTTAATCCGCAAATGGATATTTTTTTTCTTTACTAAAACCCAAAAACGGACTGTTGATCCAATTTAGAAGGTGGATTCTTTGGATCCTATTCAAAACCGGATACTTTGGATACATGTTCGAAAACTTTGCTTTAAGCTATGGATCCGAAAAGAGTGAATACAACCGGCGGCAACTCGAAACAATTTCAAGACATAGATTTCCTGATTGACTACACTGCTCATCATTACAGCCATTTTTTAACCAAAGACATGGATTTAACGATTGATTTTATTCGTTTTATTCGGGTGGCAAAATCGCAATACAAACAGGACCTTAACATTCTTCAAGTTCACAAGGACGAAACTGCTACACATTTTTGCCGGCGAGACTGTTGCAAGACCTTACTCTCCTAGTGCGTATTTTACTGCAAGATTCAGCTTCAGTCGCCCCGTGTCCTTGAGCTAATCATCCAGAATACACGTACCATAAAAGATGAGCAAACTTATTACATTGTTAGCACCCGTGTTATTAGGGACTTTAAGATACGGCGACTACGGACTACGGACTACGACTACGGATAAACATGCTACTGCGCATGATCAGAACCACGTGACTGTTCATTTTTCCCGCGTAGCCCTGCCGCTACGGTGAGTTGTTGAGCTGTTTCGCGTAGTCGCGACTACGGAGAACATTTTGCTCACATTTTGCCGTCTCGGCAATTCTAGAATCTCGTCTTTTCGTAAAAACGTTTTCAATTCACCTGCTTTAAATGAGAGAGAAGCGAAATACTTAAGTTGTGTCCCATTTCTCCTGAGATTCACGCTTTTAATATACTCGGGCCACTTAAAGCTGTGACTACATTTTTATCTAATACTTAGCTTATATTTAAACAAGCTTAGCTGTTTATAGGCAGAATTCAGATTGGCGGCCGAGAACAGAAATCATGCAGGTAATTTACTTTCTCTTCGCATTTGAAAAGTTTCAATGTTTGTTCGAAATGATTAGTCTGTCTTTCTACTTGTGTAACCTTTGTTTACGCGAGTTTTTATATCGCATTTGCTGAATGAAAATGATATAAACATCTTTGAGATAATCGAAACTCATATCAAACTCGGCATTTCGATACTTCAAACTACATCAGTAATCGGGAAGTCCATCTTCTAATTCTAATAAATGAACTACTACTATTTCTGTTTATTTCTTTAATAATTGACATATAAAGTATTCATGGGCGAAAAAACAAAAACTGTGTAACCAAAACTTTGTTCACCAATTTCACCCGACGCAACAGGGGCGGATCCAGGATTTTTTTTAGGAGGGGGTGCACTCGTCTCTTGCTCTAATTCAACACCAATAAACCACATAGTTTTTTTCTTGCAGAACACCAGTTGTATTAGAAAACCGCAGGTCATCTCGGGGGGGGGGGGGGGGGGAGGGGGGGTGCGCACCCCCTGCACCCTCCCCCTAGATCCGCCCCTGCGTAATATCACATGCAAAATACTTGCATTTTTGTGAAATGAACATGAAAACAAGAAAATCTTTGCGTGTTGTTTCCTTCTCCGCCTCTTCTCTCGTCAGTGTCATGTCTGTACTGCAGTCTTAGAGTTCTATAATTGCACGACTCAACCCACTACTACAAACAAAGGACAACGCTCGTCCAGCCGTAGTTCGTAGTCCGTAGTCGCCGTATCTTAAAGTCTCTATTCTTTCACCGAGATACGAACGGATACCGTTGATTTTGTGGGTCGTTTTTATGGTAACGAATAAAAAATGAGCCTTTTTTGGTGCATCGTTTCTTTTCAGTGATCTTGGATTTTAGTGAAGAAATGTACCCTATGGCAATACAGGATCACACTCTACTTTTTTTGTGGATTCAATGACCTTAGGTTGGGTGGAATAAATTAGCCCCCATGACGTCATAAATAGTCATCTCATAAAGATCAGGTCATGCTCAATTTTTGTGGCTACTTTGACCACTTTATTCCCCCTATAACAGGCTTCAAGTCGGTTTTGGATCCATGATTTCATGCTGAATTTTGACTCGCGAACTGAAAATCAGAAAATCGTCGATTAAGTGATTTACAAGTAGGTTGAGTATGATCGTCCGGGTGAACGTAGTCCTGAATAGGACTGTTGTTGTTGACAGTGACTGACGTTTCGACAACCTGTGCGGTAGTCATCTTCACAGTCAAAGTGAGTTGTATCACGTCAGTTGATGGTATTATACTCTGCTTATTGACCTGATTGGTCAATTAAGTCGCGATGTTATTGCTCGGCTGTCAGTTAAACCGTGATGTTATTGGCTGTGAAGACTCGTAATGTCATTGGTTTGTTTCGATCCGTCTACTGTCACCGTTAAACAGTCGTTTATTGTTAGTCAAATTGTCAGTTGTCCAGTCTTCTCTTGAAGTTAGTTTTGCTTGATTCTGTCAATAAGTCAGTCCAATAAGAGCTTACCAGTAGACCTAAGATTATGTAATGAATTTAGACTTAACGGTAAATGAATACACATTTTGTGACAGTTACTCTATGGTAAAATTGGTAGGACATCCAATGACCTGGCTTTTCGATCTTTGCACCGATCAATTCGAGATCTTCTCACGTTTTCTCGCGAAGGCTGAGGTTGATTTCTGGTGTATACAAGCTTGAGATAAAAAAAAACACGCGAGATGGATACAACCCCGAAATTTTAGCCACTGCAAAGAGGGGGTGTAACAGGCTTTGTTGTGATAGTTATTATTGCAAGTTGTGGCATTCACATCTGGGAAAATTGCTCTTGTGTGGTTTTATTTATCGAAACAATTCATCAACTTGGATCCACTGTGCTTTGACAAACTAGAGTTAAAACGTTAATAGTTTTTGAGTTTAATACTTTTGCAGTGCAGTGATATGTTTCCGTTTATGTTTGGTTAACACAGTTTAAGTAATCTTGTGTTTAATTGGGGGATTCAAATAGGGAAATTAATTGTAACTGCAAGACTGTGCTCTAAGAAGAATCATAGGGATACCCAGCTCTTATTAGTACACTAAAATATCTTGTTACTTTTTATTTAAGACTTTGCCTCTTTAAAATTTCAAGGCCCCCCTTAGTAACAAATAATGCAACCCAGGACCCCCTGTAGAAGGCCTAGATGTAATAAACGACCCTAAATGTAATAACATTTTGTTCTTAATGTAATAAACTCTGAAGTTGCAAATTACCGTAATTACTCAAATAAGCGCCGCATTGGGGGTTAATAAGCGCCGCGGCGCTTATTCGCCTAAATAAGACACTAAGAGGTATAACTATGGTTTTAAGCGCCGCCCTCAAACAAGTGCCGCATTTTTGGAGCAAAAATTTAATAGGCTTCGGTGCATTTCCTTATGCACTGTGTAACTTGACGTTTACAAATAAATTGCTTGTAAAGGGACAAAATAAAAAAAAAACTTGTAAGCCTTGAAAAGTTTTTCATACTTCATTTTTCCTAAGCAAATTTACTGCTAAAACCGTGAATGAAGATCCTGTTGCTTGTCAACGTTGGATCTCTAGAAAAAACGAGAAGTCTAAGGGCCTGTTTACATGGAGGTGGGGGACTTCAGGTAGGTGAGGTAACCCGCTTTGCTGGGTAACCCGCCTGTCCACATAATCTCTCATTTTAATTTGATCACGTTTACATGATAGGTGTGGTGACCAGCCGCATGTTACCTCACCTATCTGGTGTCCCCAACCTCCATGTAAACAGGCCCTAAAGACTACTGCACAGCTGATACGCGCTCTGATTAGCCGAGAGATGTGTTTGCATGAGAGTATGTAAACATGTGTGGAGTCAAGATGTTTTGCTCTTCGCGCGCTAATCACACAAGCACGAATTTTAAAACGTTTTTGAGTTTCGAATTCTCCCAATCCCTCTAGTGTTTATATCAGGCTATGCAAACACAGGGAAAAAGTTTGCTATTACTTAAATATTGCTTTTTTTAAAAAAAATATTGTTACTTTGCCGTTTACAAGCAATTTATTTGTAAACGTTAAGTTTCACAGTGCATAAGGAAATGTACCGAATTTACGCGAATTAGCGCCGCGGTGCTTATTAACTTTTTTCCATAATAATACCGCTTAGTACCGTATTTACACGAATAAGCGCCGCGGCGCTAATTAACTCCCCCCTATGCGACGCTTATTCGAGTAATTACTGTAATTGGCAACTTAAGAGTTTTACATTTAAGGCAAATTGTTATTACATTTAGGACTTTATTACATTTAGGGTCGTTTATTACATTTAGGCCTTCTAGCATGGTCTTCGTAATTCTTCCTCCACCTCATTGCCATCATATTAACCCATTCGCCCCTGAACCGCCCGTGCGGATCCACGTCCTTTCTACCCTTTGTGACGTCATCAGTTTTAACGGTCAAGGACAACTTTGTCCGCTAACTTGTGCAGAGTGAAGAGATCTTTCAAACCATACCAGAATGAGCACAATTCAGTCAAGGACACCGGAGAAAGAGGCAAAAAAAAACTATGTAACATTGACCTGAAAATCTCCATGAAAATCTTGTTCCATTGCTCACCTACCTTTCCTTTCACCTAATCCTAAGATCCTAAAAGCTTTCCTAAAAACTATTCCCACCAAAATGAAGCCTACTAAATGCCCAGCAAGAGAAAAAAAAATGAGGCAAGAAAAGCGAAAAAAAGAGGGGAGGAGAGAAAGCGAAAAGTAAAAGTCAAGACTGCTGTGTCACTTTTAAACCCAAAATCTCGAAATTTTGCTTTCTGCGCATGCCCGAACTTCGCAAGCTGATATTTTGCATCTGGATCAGAAGGCCGTGAAGTGTACGACTGGAAACCGCTTTGTGGTAAGTTTTAGCTCTTTATAGCACGACAGTGACTAGAAAACCACTCGACTAGCTTCAAAACGCGTTTTTCGGCAAAATCTCCAGGAGCGAATGGGTTTATTAATATATAACAATTATTCATCGAGGTGGAGGTGGCTAGTGGTGCTAATTTACCGAGAAGCGAAGCGGCGAGGTAAATACCCACCACTAGCCACCGAAACTGAGGTAAATAATTGTTTTAGTATATACTAAAACAGTGAGATAATTGAGCACAAAAAGGATGATTTTTAACTCATTTACTGTCGCCAACAATTACAATTTTCTGCGCAACGCAGCCGCGGCCGTCGCTTTTTGTTGCCCACAAATAAAACTTTTGAAGGCATTTGCATTGTTTAGCTCTTGCAAGGAAATTTCTTCAAAAAGGGTTGTGAATTCTTGTTGTATTTAAAATCATTCTGTAAAAAAGATTTTTAACTTTAGTTTTAAGCTTATTTATGAACAAGTCAACTAAATAAAGTAACGCAAGACTTAAGCTTAATTTGCATTTGTAAGCAAAAAAGTTTTTCACCGGTTTCATCGATAAAGCTTTACCTGTTAAAACTTCCAAACCAAACTTCGTCACCTTATTCGTGTATTTTGGGAACAGCTTGCTTGATTATTTGTGAAATTTCTTTGTTGGTTACCGTAGCAAATTGGGAAGGCATTTTGTTCGCAAGTAACTCGAGTTTTGGCGTAGCTCGCTCAGAGGACCTGAAGGTGAATCAGTGAATAGTGCACGACATTCACTGATTGAGTAGCAATTAAAACACTATCCACTGTTTTAGCATACACTAAATAGATTTAGCCAGGGCTAAAAGCGAAGCCTCTGTCTCTATACTTATGATAAAAGTAACCAAATTTAAACTAATAACGTGAACTTTCAGCCAAAAAAAAAAAGAAATAAGGAGACTTCGGCATCAGTTCACCTTTAGAGGGAGGGGCTAAATGATTAAGAAAAAATATCTCTATCTTCTCTTACCCGAAGTTATGAATATATGAAAGTCATATATGTGAACTGCGGGGTGAAGAATTATTTATAAAATAACTAAGATAGTACGCGCGCTCTGATTGGCCGAGAGGAGTGTTGCATGAGAGTCTGTAAACATTGTTGTGGCGTCAAGTTGTTTGGCTTTTCGCGCGCTAATCACGCAAGCACGAATTTTAAAACGTTTTCGAGTTCAAAACTCGACAAGTTTACTTTATTTACCCATTCCTTCGTCGGCTGAAACATGGAAAATCGTTACAAAGAAGGTGAGTCAATTTTTCTTCCCTTAAGCTGACATTTTAAGCGAGAAAACTCCATATTTTGCAAAGCATCTTTTTGCAAAACAAGAACTGATTACGCGTGCAAGACTTCGTGGACAAGATTTTGCGACTGGTAAGAATTTCTCTTTTAATCAGTGCCATACAAAGAGTTTTGCGTTTTTTTCTCGGGGAAGTCGTTTTATAAAAGCAATAGAAAACTTTTTTCCTGTGTTTGCATAGCCTGGTATAAACACTCGAGGCGCTGGGAGAATTCTTAACGGTTATGCAAATTGCGAATTCTCCCAACCCCTCTCGTGTTTATATCAGGCTATGCAAACACAGAAAACGTTTTCTATTGCTTAAATGGAAGTAGATTATCGCAGTTACAGACGTAGTTATAGACGTAACTTTCGAATCCCATACAAGCCTGAAAAATTCTCAGGATTTCTTTTTGCAACTGTAAAAGTTGCGTCTATAACCGCGATGATCTACTTTCATATAAAAAATATCGCGTGAACAAACCTGAATTGAAAAAATTGTGAAATTATGGGTCTCTCTAGCAGTAATTTACAGGTTACGATTTCTAGGGTTTTGATTTCTGTCTTAAAGGGAAGACGAAAATTAGGCCGACTTAGGGACTTTTGTGTTCCCGTAGGCCCATTATATTCCTTTCCGGGCCCGGACGAACAGTTATGTGTAGCCTTTACATTTATACAGCCTCACAATATCTGATAGAACGTTTTACTGTAAGGTGTATATTTTTTTTAAGGACAGACATATAATAGGAAAGCCAGCAAACGATAACCTTTTTTGCCACTCTCAACTTTAATCCAGTCTTTAACCTACTCAAACTGTGCAGTTCGTGTTCAGGTCTTGTGCATTGCATGGCTGAGAAACGTGAGGTAATCAGACTACAGATTATAAACGTTATTATTTTGTAGACACAAGGGTTTTACTGGAAAATATACCACTCGTAAAATTCATAAAAACTACATCCGGGACCCGAGTGGTTTATTTTCCGTAATCTCACACGTGAGTTTATCGATGACGTAATTTCGGTCATTTCCCTCTATTATTTTATCGATGTCTTTTTGTCTATATAATAAAAAGAACATTACACGGCGGCTTGAAGATATGAATTTTATTTTCTCGTGGCAAAAACAATATTTTACTCACTCGCTGCGCTCGTTCGTAAAATATTGTTTTGCCACTCGAAAATAAAATTCATATCTTCGGGCCACCGTGTAATATCCTCTATATAATACAGCAACTTACAACTTTTTTGTTTTTACAAAAATAAGACAAACTCGGGCTCGAAAAGCCGACGAGTCTGTCTTTAGAATAGAGGATAGCTCTTTCATATTTTAGACTCGCAATCTGTATCTCGCAATAACCCTCGCGAAACTCGGTTTGGTAACGGCACTCAAGTTAAGCCCTGTCGGTCGGGGTTAAGAACTGGATGGGTAACGTACCGCGAATATCGTGGTGAAGGTCCATACGTTGTTGTTTTTTTCTTCTTCTCAGGGGCGTAGCGTCCTTTACGCAAATAAGCACGGGCGTACTTAGGAAATTGGTAGGATTTTTTTAAAAAGATTTTCTGTCGATCCCCCAATACATTGCTTTTGAATAAAACAAAGAGGAGGGAGGACTGGGGAAATTCATGAAAACGCATTTGTCGCCACAAAGAATCGATCCTGGCTGACGTCCTGACGTCCTGATCCTGGCGCGCGGTTAGCAGACTGCGCGCGCGCTTCGCGCGGCGAGATTATAAAGTCGCTACGCTCGGGCTCGGAATAAGCTCACTGTTTCATCGAGAATATAAAGCCGTAAACAAACAACTGAAAACAAACTTCATTCATAAGCGGCGTCAGCTTTATTCAGGGAACAAGTTATGGAAAACGAGCAGCACACTGCAAAAATACTGAATGGCAAGTAGTGAATAAGAAAATGTACAAAACAACACTTTAGTTTTAATTCAAGAATGGTGAGTAGCCAGTGTGAAGTGTTTCTAAAATATCTTACAATCTGTAGTCTCACGATCGTGTTTTGAGCTAATGTTATAAATGAACAAAGACAGATGAATAACTAATTTCTTGAAAATTTTTGTTCAAAAACCTATAAGTTAATCCTGAAAGGCAATTCGCGTATAACGCTAACAGGATCCTGGATCCGTTCACGCAAGTTGAATCAGCTGAGCACATGGCAAAAAACGGCCGGTCTAATCCTCAGGTCACAGGTTGCTCAGTTCGCGGGTACAACAAAAAACATTTTTCCCAAGACAACCTTTCAGTAGTAATAAACAGGTTCATTTTAAGTTTTGTACAGCATCCGAAAGTCTGATGGTTGTCGTTTTCTATTTATGAATACTTCATTTAACAGCGACTGAAAGTAATATTTCTCTAAACTGCAATACAGACAGTTTTTTTAGCACAACTGTCTTGATTAACATGTCTACAGAAGAATTCTTAGAAATTCGAAAAAAAGTCGGCAATGTTGAATTTCCACAATAGGAAATGAAACTGAAACAAAAAACCTCTTGTAAGAAGTTTACTGAACATCGAAAACCTGAGTTGGTCGACTTAGAATAGTTCGATAAACGTAAAAAAACTGGCCGCCACCTTTCCCTTCCCTAGGGTGGCCGCTTAATAGAGGTTCTTCTGTATAATAATAGTAGTATTATTTCTAAAACTTCGATAAAGGTACAAAATTGCAAAACTGTAACACTAAACAACAACAATAAAACATGTACTGAAAAAAGGAGTTTTGTTAAAAAAAGGTGCCCAATATCAATAACCTGTATTAGTCCATGTTCGAAGTTAAAGAAGGAACCCGAATTCCTTCAATAGAAGACGCTTGTATGCCTCATTGAGGTATTGCTTAATGCCATCCTCGACAATAAGCTTTCCCTCACTCACATCTTGAACGGTGAGGTTTACACCGGAGTTAAGTGGATGAAAATAAACCATTTCTGGTTTCGAAGAAAGTCGAAGCTTGGTGTCTCCTGGGCGATTATATACTCGGATCTCAGAATCTTAGAAATTTACCTATTTCTAGAACGGGGTATCATTTTGAATGCAATTTTCTTAAAAAAGGCGAGGTCCAAATTTGGAAACCCGGGCCGCACATACCCACCCAAATCATAGCCAAGTACCCCCCGGGGGGTCTCTACCCAATTTCCCCCCCTCATTAAGACATTGAGATGAGATAACCTGAGAGAGGGGGGAGACGCCTCGAAAATAATTTTCCTTCGGGTATTGACCACTACCCACTTTGACCGGTTATCTCGCTTTTTAAATCATAATTATGAAATCAATTTTTCTGGAAACTCATAATCAATTTACGTATATTATTCGCGACCTGTGACCTGCGGATTAGACCCGCCGTGGCAAAAAATCAATTTCAAATGCACATTTTGTGGTTTTTCTTTCACGCCGATGTCAAAACGTCCATGAAACCTTTCTAAACACAAAAATTCCCTTTCAAAACGTACTTTCTATGACCATAGAGTACAGAATGTACCTCAAGTTTCTTCAGAAACCTCGCTGCCTCGGTTGGTTCAAAACAAGTCAAGCGCTCTGACACGCCGTGAAGAAAACAAGGTTGAATTCCTCGAAAGACAATTTCTCGGAGAAAAACTCTCGTTTGTCCACAAAAAGGAATCTGAGCATTCTTTTGAACTTTCTCTTTCCACTTGTGTCTTTTATCGGCGTATTTTCAATCTTGAAATACAAAACTTTAGTGTTGAAAACCACCACATGATTACCCTGCAAGCAGAGGCCCTTCGATCTTCCTAGATAAGTCGGGAAGATCGAAGGGCCTCTGCTCGCAGGGTACCACATGATGAACGCGTGCCAGCCATTTCGTTGACGGATGACATCTACCAAGGTGTCAAATCCTCCGGCTTCTTCCCCACCCCACATGTGGTTGCCCATTTGACTTTTGTCGGGAAGGGGGTATGGGTGATTTAGTTTGGGTAAGAATTTTTTCTGACATATAAAGGTGTAAGATTTTTTTTAAGCATTATATACGTCACGAGGGAATTTTTTCAGTACAGGATATTATTTTTCCCAGGTACGATCCTTGCAAGCTTTTTCCCCTCGAAATTAGTCTACAGGATATTTTTTCTGAAATAACCCATAACCTCCTCAAAAGTCAAATTATCGGCTGCTAAAATACACCAAACATTGGCTCAGTAGATAATAATAATCATCATTATCATGGTCGTCACCATAATCATCATCACCCTCATAGTCATTGTCATTACGATCACAAGCAGAATCTACTTAGCTGGTACCAGCCTTTTGAAAGTAATTGGAAATTTGATTCAACTTTTATTTAGGGTGCAATTTCTTTTTTTCTTTCCTGCTCTGTTTAGTGTGTGTGTAAGTGGGGGGGGGGGGGGGGGGGGGGTACTGAAATGCTCCCCTAATAGAATAGGGGGAACTTGAAAAATCCAGTTTTGCAAAGGGGGGGGGGGGGGGGTCAAGGGAAAAAAGGAAGCTTTGTTAATTAGGGGAACATTGGGAGGTACCGCAATACCGTACGAAAAATTGGCAAATACAGAAACACCGTGTCGAAAATGGATGAAATACCGATACCGCATTTATGATCGGTGACGCTTACTTAATGTTGTATCCATCTCGCGTGTTTTTTATCTCAAGCTTGTATACACCAGAAATCAACCTCAGCCTTCGCGAGAAAACGTGAGAAGATCTCGAATTGATCGGTACAAAGATCGAAAAGCCAGGTCATTGGATGTCCTACCAATTTTATCATAGAGTAACTGTCAGAAATTGTGTGTTCATTTACTGTTAGGTCTAAAGTCTTCCAAATATTGACCTACATTAGACAGGAGAGGCCAAATGAACGGTACCGCAATACCGTGAAGGACGGCTTCTTTTACCGAATACCGTTTCCCAGAAAGATGAAAAACCACATACCGCAGGGCTGGATGATACCGCAATACCGCACATTAAAATCAAAATTACCGAAATACCGCTTGAAAAAAAGCTCAATACCGTAATGCCGTAAACCCCCATGTCCCCCTCGTTAATTTCTCACCCATCTCCCCCCTCTCGCCTCCGATAAATAATGAAGGGTCCCTTATGGACCTACTCAACCTCTGTTTGATACTGACTTCGACGTACTTGCAGTACAACGACAAACACTACAAACAGTTACACGGTACAGCTATGAGCTCTCCAGTTCCTGTTGTTGTAGCAGAAATAAATTGTTATGCAAAACATGGAGGAGCAAGCCCTAGCTACTTATACGCGAACTATACCTCTTTGGTTACGCTACGTTGACGACACATTCACCTCTGTACACAAAGACGAAATCGACCATTTTCACGAACACCTTAACAAACAGAAGGCGGACATACGTTTACCAAGGAGATCGAGGAAAATGGTAAAATACCTTTTCTAGACTGCTTGGTCACTCGCAACAACAGGGACCTTAAGCAGCCAAGGCGAGTTTGTGGACGACGACGAGAGAAGACAAGTGAGGTCTGGGTCGGGAACGTCGTCCAAAGCGGGAAAAACAAATCTTTAAGCAAACTCCCGTCTCAGCTCGTCGCCGCCAGGTAGACTGCACTGAATGGCTTCTTTGAAATACGAGAGTTGCTTCTTTTTAGCGTTGAGAACAACACAATTAACGAGGAAGAATTTTTCCTACTCTCCGAAGGATTTAAATCAGTAAACCGTTTATCAAATGAAAAGGCTTGAATCGAATCAAACGGAACAGAGCTGGTTTTGTTGTCCTACACATTTTACAAAAGTTAATTGCCAAAGGCAAGATTTCCGTACAGTCCCATTCATTTATCTACTACGGATGTATGACTCTATTCACGTTGATCAAGTTTACCGGAAACAGAAGATACGAAATATAGTAAAAATCTTGCTTTCGAGAGGCAGACATGTACATCTCAAAACATATAAACAAAAAAAAAACTGTGGATAAGATTGCCGATGCTTCTAGAGATTTTCCTTTGGGATTTTTAACAGGCCTCTTTCATGCAAGGATCCGGAGTATCAACGCCTTTTCCTTTTCCAGTTAAATAGTGCTCCTCGAAACGGATTGCAGTTCAGAAGCATTTAAGGAGAACGTAAACATTTTACTTTTACTCACGGGTTCTTTCCCTCCGAAGCCATTGAAAAACACAGCTCACGGTTTACCGAAAATCTCTCGAAATCTTTCCTCCAACGGCCCAACCTTCGACAAAAAGTACAAAAAAGGTTTCCTTTTTGAAACCTTGGTATTAAACAAGGTAAAATGGGCACAGAAACGTTAAAGATTGCTTTGAATGTTCGCGTTCACGTGAGGACGGCAAATCAACAGATGTCACGTCCTGAACGCCATGTGGACGACATCACTGACATGCGCAGAAGTTGCCGGCTTCGTGAGAACACTTCCGGTCGGCGTCCACTCCGCTCGTCGTCTAGGTTGCTTAAGGTCCCTAATAACAAACTACGAACGACAATTTACAGAAAACCGACACATACCGACAGATTACTAGACCAGTCATCGTACAATCCGACCTCTCAAAAGGCTACAACTATACGGAGTTTGACGAGACGAGCGCAGCTAGAATATGCAAGCGTCGTAAAATGTCTTTGAAGTGACAAACATATTGGGGCGACCTTTTGTACAGGTTTTGATCATAATCATAACTTTTTCCTTTGAATAATATCGTCTTAGAACCCAGGAACAGCATTGCTTGGTCGTCTTCCTGTTGTAATCTCTAAAGACTCTTCCACAAACTGATTTTGAAAGCTCTTTTTCCACACAGACTCCCTCGTGAAAGAGATCATCTACGGAAATCCCTTTGTTCTGGATGAACTTAGTTTAAAACTGGACTCAGCTCCAGTTAAGAAATCAGGATTAACAGGTTATTGGCCACATTTTGCTTACCGCTTGGGCGTCTCAGATGAAACGAAAATGCGATGTCAAAAGAGAAGCAATTACAAACCAAGTTTAATGATGTTTACGCATTTATTGACAAAATCACCCGACTTTACTGTTAACAATCTGGAATATCATCTGGAAAAGATTAAGAGAGGTACTCTCGTCTCTATGTTGAAAAAAAGCAGCGTAAAAGGTAAGAACTTAACTATTGGTTGATTATTTTATTTATTGAAAGGAATATTTTATACTCCAGTATCGAGTTTACCCTAGCTAGTTCAAACAATCAAATCTAAATCTTAAATCACAGCAAATTAAACAAATTCAAATGTACTAATTTTCAAATGATTAATCATGGAGTAGCACAGAGGAACTAAATGTTGGGGAGGTCAGTTTCAAGGGGCCAATTTTCCATGGTCTATACTCTTATCAACATTGAAGTGCCGTCGAAATGTTCAAACCTCTGCAGTGAAACCACTCGCCTGCGGCTCGGGAGCCACTTGAGTTTTAAACACTATAACGACATTTCTAGGGTCGAGTATGGACCATGGAAAATTGTAAACTATTTTTTAAATGTGTGTCCAATAATGGTTTTACACAGTTGGTGTTGCCAATGAGATTGGTCGTTGCCCATTAGCTATCTGGATCAGAGTACTGGCAAACGGATGACGTCACGGGAAACTTGCTTTCTTTGCTTTGTTCAACACTGGGCGTAGTCTCCCTCGCAGTCGTTTTTGTCTCGTCACGTGACGCTCCTCCCCAACAACGACTGTTCACAGTTCGAACCACATTCCTTTCCAATAGTTATTTCAATCCACAGAAATGACCAATCATTTATCAGGAAACTGAAAATAACGTCAGTTTTCGCGCAAATAATGAGCCCCTGTAATTTCCGGTTGCATCAGAGGTGTCAGCCGCGACGGACCGCGTTCTCTTTAGTCTCCCAAGTGGGGAGGAGCGTTGCGTGACTATATAAAAACGGCTGGGTTGACGCGGTTTTTAAAAATGTTTGCGAGGTAAATTTTGGATTCGGCAATTGAAGGCCTGGGAAAAAACCTTTAGCAGCAGCTGTTTACAAGTAAGGAAAACGGGTAAACTGAGATGAAAAGAGTTCCTGGTGACTTGAAAATGCCCAATCTGGAAGAAATCTTCAAAACAGTTTTCATCGTAAGTCATCGCTACGAGAGACTCGCAGTTTTGAAATTGTTTACGCCGTTATTATGCTTTTGGGAACTGATCGGCCTTGGCACAAATCCTCGAACAGTCATGCAGTACGAGGCAAGTTTGTCGGTTGTACTTTTCTGTTCATTTTATAAAACCAACATTTTATGTTTCCGTACGTCTGTTCAGTAGTAGATGGAGGATTTGGTAAGAAAATTCGTGACACACTTTCGCGCCACTTTTTGTCTTAGGCCCTGTTCGCACTACGTAAAATTTTGTTTGTGTTGCCCAAAAAATATCTGTCAACAGGAAGCCATTTCTAGTGCGAACGATTTTTTTCACCTAATTTAAAGTTTGCCTTCGACATATAATCGTTTAAATGAGCAAAATCTGTCATCCCTGAAATTGATAGCTTATATCTTTCTCCAAAAGGGCTCTTTTAGAATTCTGCTCTTTACATGACACACTACAGTCTATCAAGTTTACAGCTCTACAGTACCAGATCGTGTAGTTCTGTATCTGCGCTGAATTCTTGAACACAAAATTGGTGGAAAACTCAAGTTTTAAGACTTCCGAAGGTGTTCCGACTACTACGCGAGTGCAAAGCAAGGCACACCCTTGGTAATAGGGGTCGTGATTTCTTTTGAGAGCAATTGCCCGTTTGGCTTGATCTCCAAAGGGGACTTTTTTATGCTCTTAACTGCCTCCATTGGGGCATATTTTTCTCCTTTTCTTGCGGCTGAATAGGGGCATTGAACTTCTACCAGGCCTTTAATGGGGCTTTCTTTAGAGGCGCCAAGGTAGCAATGCTCCTTACAAATAAAAAGCCCGGCAGGAAGGATTATATTCCGTGTTACTTTAGAGTACTCTTCTATTGCAGTTTTTTCTTTTCATTTCCCTATTTTAAGGCATCGCTAGAGAGAGGCTTCGGATAAAGAATACTCTTCACGATACTTGAGCAACGGGTGGACTTGCGACTCTTACTGATTTCCTGCAAATCTCGACGCTGTTAAACGATTTTTGCGCATTCGTACTAAAGATGACATTTGTTTTGATCTCTTATTTGATTCTCTGTAGCTGCAATTTGGCCCGAGACAATTTTTGGCCATCTGCGTTTTCTTGGCAGAGTTTTTGTTGTTCCTGGCTGTCATGTTACTTGTGGGGCGTTAGCACCGTAATCTTTAGTCTGTCTAACGCCACACTGACCTGCCCTTGCACGACTAAGGTTTTCTGCGTGTTTCCTCGAAGTGCTCAGGGGCTTTCCTCACTTGATCTGCCTTTCTTATCTTGTTAATTTCCTTGCAATGTGCCTCCAATACACGACCGGCTTGCTCTCACATGTACTGCGCCCACACACTTCAATGGAGACCTGCACCGTGTTGATAACAAAGGCCCGCTCCAAAGCATCTAAATACAACACGAAAGCGCATCGTTACATGATGCATCGGAATTGTTATTAATGACTACTATTTTATCAGATATATTATGTTTATTGGGTAAAAATGGCAAAACACACAGACAAACAAATATGCAATGATAACATTACATCGCAAACTACGCGAAATAAACTTTAAGGCTAACACAGGAAAATGCAAGTGAAGAAAATACGTAATAAACGACGAGGGAAATACGAAATCTGTATTCCAAATGTTTCAAAAACCTTATCGGTGAATTTCTAGCGACGTACGATGCATTCAAACTACAATATGCAAACTACTGACTTAAGTCGCTCTTACAAGAGGGTGCTAATTGGGGTACCCAGTTCTTAGTTAGCTACTAATTTTTCGGCCAAATATCAGTTAACTACTATTTTTTTGGCCAGTTCTCAGTTAACCACTAATTTTGATTACCTATCAACTTTCACTTTCCTACAGCGAATATCATTCCGTTATAACCCGAATTTTCTTTACTTCAGCACGTCAATCAACTTTGGGGGTCCCTACTAAATTCAGGTTTAAACTTACATGAATTCACATAAACTCCGCCACTAGTACCATTTATAAGTAACTGAAAACATAGAAATTAAAAGAACAAAACTATCTTACCGAAGTAGTAAAAATGGGTAAGTGATAGCTATTAAGACTCCTATTAACCGATTTTTGCTGTAAGTACAAATTAGATTAAGTCGTATAACCAGCAACGTACATCCAGACGCACCAGTCATGATCTCGTACTGGTCTTCCCGACCTGGTCATGCACGTCCTGCTACAAACTTCTTCAAAGTCACCTTCTTCGTCACTTTCATTATCTGAATCATTCTCGTACTTAACTGGTTGCTGTATGTCCTGTATCTTGTTGTTGCCTAAGTTTCAATCCACTTTCAATCCCTGCAATCCATTGCAACAGACAGACGACGGGAAACAATACCAGTGCCAAAATATCGTCTTAAATAACAAAACTGGACCGATAGTTTTGGAATTCAATCGATGCAAAAAAATAGTTTTAGCTTTTTAAAAAGATAGCAAATAGCATGACATAGTCCCATGACGCTGGTGGTAAAGATCCCGCTTTATCTTGAGTTGATTCGCTTCTTATAGTTCGTTGTCAAGGGTCTCAATGGGGTTAACCGATAGGCGTAAAACGGCCAAAAATTTAGGCGATAGCCGTAAAAATTGAAAAATTTTAACCGTAAGCCGTAAATGAGGTAAAAAAGAGTTAACCGTAAAAGAAGTTGTTCCCTAGATTTGTCAATTTTAAGGGAGGTGCTAAACTCACTTATGGTTACGTTTTTTTATTTCCTTCTTGCTGGGGATTAATATTTGCGATTTTCAGGATGTCGTACACTCGAAATACTAGTGAAACAACACGCTGAGATGTCACCGTTTGTAAAACACGTTGCCGATTAACAACAATTGCCTGTTTTTTCTTGCGCAACGGTAGACATTGCCACGCCTCTTCCCTGTGCGGCGTCTTCCCACGCCATCTCGGTCAAGGCATTTCGGTGGCGTATCTGAGAAAAAAACTCGCTCGGACCACGTGACCCGAAACGCATTAGCCGCGTGGAATAATGAGGCCTACGAACAAGGCAACGGCAGACAGTCGTTCTGTAGAGCCATACGCTATCGTTAAAAACACTGGACACGGGAATTTTGTTATTGGCCGTTTTCGCAATAGAGCTAGAAATAGATTATCCGTCTGAGACTAGCCCGTGTACAGTCGCCCCCTTCTCAACAGACACCCCTTCTCCGATTTTTTCTGAGGGGAGGGGGCAGTTGTACACAGACTACCTGAAATGGATAATCCATCTTCAAACTTTCCGTTAAAATTGACGGATAAAGTCAGGCGGATTGTTCATTCAAAATTAAAACCATTCCATTTTCAAATTAAGACGTATTACCTATCTGACGCGAATTATCAAACGGATAATCCGTCTCTATTGTGAAACGTCCATGAATGTCGCGCCCGGGCCTCGAGTTGGGCCTTCGTGTGTCTGCTTTTGCTTTTTCAAGAAGATTATTTTTAAATTGACTGTTGACATTTCTATGAGCAAAATAATATTAGAAGTAGAATATTTTATAAAAAGTATTATCTATTAAATGTTAAAATTTTTCAAAAGATTAGCTTATTTCATCCCGAGATGATCCTAAACCCTTTATTTTGCTTTAAAGATACAAAAAATACAGGTTAATTAATATTTAACTCTTTGAAACAAAAGAAATTAGTTTTTAACTTTTTTGTTAACTGTAACTGAAAAAAATTAACCGATAGCCGTAAATGAGCCAAAATTTTAGCCGATAACCGTAAAAGCCACCACCCCATTGAGATCCTCGTCAAACAGGTCAAAAGTTCTCTATCCAGTCCCTCATCTTCTCTTGTCACTGTTTGCACCGATGAGACAGTTGAGACTGCTGACAAAGGCATGAAAGTATTTGACACGGGACAATTCGACTTTTTGTGAGTGTAACCCACTTCGAATTCCTAGTTCTTTTAAGCGATTCTTTCACTGTGGTTCCAAAGTCTCGGGCGTAGTTCAAAGCACTAAATGTTTTGTGTTGAAGTGAGAAATCGCGTGTACGTGTTCCACCTGTGTTGTCAGAAGTTTTTTTTACCTCGATACAGACTTTGTCGACATCCTCTTTCGCGTCCCGCAATGTTACCTTTACAAACATTGTTTCTCGTAAGTACAAATTCCATGTACTTAAAAAAAAGATGCTGATTCATGGCCAGATCCAATGCCGGCTAAGAGTCACAGCTTTTTTCCTTGGTTAGCAATGCTTAACTTGACGATCTTTTGGGTCGTTCAAAACAGTACTTTTGTTGGGGGCTTGTGTAGCTCACTTGGCTTTTGAACGAGAGGACCAAGACTCTGTGTTCTTTCTCTTTAGATAGCGGTTTATTCTCCAAAAGCTTCTAACAACAACTCTGCTACTCAACTAACTCTACTAGCTTACACAGCGAATTAAATAAGTAAATTGTAGACTTGTTTTGAGTTAGCTGACCGGAAGAGCTTCTATTGAATACCTTATCGGCTATATTGCAACAGCTTTGCTACAGTAAGATAAGCCTACACAGCCGCAACCGACAAATACCAAGGAACCAATTAAATGCTAATAGTGAAACTGCCCAGAAGGACAAAACATACTAAACAGGAACTCGACTGTGGGTGAAAACCTAAGGTCAGCTGTACTCGCCAAACAAGCCTACTTCAAAGAACCAAAACTTAGTTTAACAAACACTTCAAATGGATAATACTAGACAAAAACTCAGGAACTAATCATATGGGAAATACATTGAATCTTTAAGTTTCTAAGTCTATAAAAGTCTATAAACTGTTCATCATAAAGCTGGCAAAATCTTAAAAATAGCAACACTGAAAAACAAAACTAAAGGTAACCACCACACAACACTTTCCTTTTCCGAACACAGAAATCTTGTTAATATTAGAAGACGAATTAATCGTTGAGTTGTCTACAACCAGCTCTATGACTGACGCTTTCTGTTTGCCGGGGACTGCCCTGGTGCCTTTTTGCATATACTTATATCAGTTAATGTGCCAACAGGTCATGACAGGTCATCAGCGGGACAGAAAAAAGTCAGAAAATAGCATTTCTGTTTGGAAAACTTTGTTGCTTTCATTAGCATTAACGATCGTATTCAGTATAATTAATAGAATGTCACTTGATAACTTACTTATACTAAGTGTAGGTGCGTTAGGCTAATTTTCCCAATTTGTCCTTTCTCTTTTTTACTATATTGTCGAGTGTACAGAGAGTTTTAAGGGAATCCGGACGTTTCGTACCCATGGACGTTTCGTACCCAGACGATTCGTACCCAAAGTTGAGATGATTCGTACCCAACGCTAAGATGATTCGTACCCAACTGCCGTTTTGATAGTAAAACATCTTTAATCATATCTCTCTCAAAACAATCTAAAATAAACATTTATATAAATCAGAACGACTCGTTGCCTACGCGCGATCCATTTTGTTAACTCGTTCGCTCTCACGCGAGTTAGATCAAATTAATCACCACACACTCTCTTTGTGTAGACTCGTGACGCGTGAGCGGCGCCGATACTAGAGGAGGTGAGACTTTAGATTAGTGAAAGCCTTAACTTAAACTATGAAAACACACTGTTTACAACATGAAGACTTGGTTATTGCATGGGTATGAATCATTTAGCTTTGGGTACGAAGCATCTAAGCTTTGGGTACGAATCATCTTAGCGTTGGGTACGAATCATCTCAACTTTGGGTACGAATCGTCTGGGTACGAAACGTCCGTGGGTACGAAACGTCCGGTAAGCGTTTTAAGAGGGTGCCGATGGGGTTAGTAGTTAAGTGATATTTGGCCTAATAAACAGTAGTTAACTGATAATTGGCCAAAAAATTAGTAATTAACTGAGAAATGAAAAGCTAACAGTTAAAAGTGGCTCGTTTATAAAGGACTACCATAAAGGGTTTGTTGAATTGCCATAATTCTACCGTTTGATCTATTTAGGTACTGAACGTTTGACAGTTCTCTCTCAACGAGACTGGAAGACCTTTCACGACATTTGCCTGTACCTAGACTGCGGCAACATGTACAACTGGCAGGATCTCAGTGCACAGATGAACATTCCACTCGACATTTTTGAAAAGTGCAAAAGACCTGAAGAGTATTTTGAATTTGCTTTACGAATAATCTACACAAGGCGACCAAACCTGAGCGTGAAAGAGATGAAAGCTGCTCTCGAAGACATGGATAGAAATGATGTGTTGGAAGAGTTGAAAGTGCTCCCAGGTAATTATTGACGTTTTTCATTAGACTTGTGTCGTGTTTTACAAGTATGACTTGACGTGCCCACAACGGGGACCCCAACAAAACGGACTTTAAGAAAGAAATCTTTTGCCATTGTGCGAACTGTTCATGATCATTTAATTCGAGTATAGATCAGTTCATCATGTTTTAAACTTGTATTGCTTGCGAGATGGTATATCAAAAAAACCCCACGCAGACAGACTCGTACCGAGTCGCTATTTATGTTTTCGGGGTGAGAGAAGATTGGGGGTTAGGTTGAGGCGCGCGCGGGTAACCCCCTATCCTCTCTCACCCCGAAGACACATAAATAGTGACTGGGTACGAGTCTGCCACGCAGGTATATCAGACATCGATAAAGCATCACATGTATACACCTATGTCAATAAAGGTTGCTTCGGTGAAGAATGATGCGTGATCCATGTTTCATAGCCCGCGCTGCATTATTGTAGCAGTCTAGTAAATTATGTGCCCGCGATGAGCCTAGAAACCTAGAAAGCAATAACGCTACTGACGCTTCAATGCTATTTCAGCAGAACGTTACGACAATGTATTTCAAAACAAAGAATCCTAGGCTTTTTAGGACAGCGATTTGAGTTTAGCTTTTGCTCTGTGGTAATATGCAAATGTTGCAATTTTCAACGAGTTTGCTTTGCTCGTGCACGTGGGAATTTTGGATGGCGTTAAAGAAAACAAATTCAAGGCGTTTGTTGAACTACAATAAATAACTTAATCGAAATAACCAGCATTCTGGCCCATCCAAAAACGCAGCTTAATCAGGCGGTAAAACCCTATTCAATTAATGTTGTTACATTTGTGAAGGAAGAGGCTTCTAATTTCTTACTGTGAGATTTCAAAATGAAATTCTTTAGCTCCCTCATGCTTAAGAATTTTGGAAGCCATTTGAGTTGAAAGCTCTCTTGAACGCGTTCTCAAAAATGGTCTCCATTATTTCAATGAACGTGAACAAGACTTACCGCTACAAAAGGGTTTACCATAGTGCACTGCAGGCCATGAAACATGGTTCACGGGAGCAACCTTAATAGAAATAGATGTATACATAGGAATACACGGCTAAAATTCTGCAAACGTACTTTATCCCAGAATGTTTTTCGAGTACGTGAGACATAAAACTGCGAATAAATAAAAAGACTCAAACGTACAGGTAGATTCCTCATAAAGCACAGACGGCACAAATGTTACCTGGCAGGTGTTAATTTGTGTTTTCGTACGAAGTTCCGTTCGTGGTAAAACCTAGTGAGTAGATTTTGGACGGTGGCAAGGTAGACGATGGACGATAGACGGTAGACTATATAACCATTTTTGTCGCACAAACATTTTTCAATTACAAAGTTAAAATGTGGGACATCACTATTTTTTTATTTCAAAAAATTATAAATCTTAATTTATAAATTAAAAACCTTTGTGTGACAAAATTAGTTATATAGTCTACCGTCTACAGTTTTTCGTCCATCGTCTACCCGTCTACCGTCCAGCATCCTATCGTCCAGAATCTACTGTCTGGGTTTTAGCACATGGCGTCAAGGCACGATTTGACCGGTATAACATCTCTTGACCTAACAAAGTAGTAACACCGAGAAAGGTGGGACAAAGTCGCCAGCTCAGCAATAGAATCTGCTTCGAAAACAACTGCAAGAACCGGGGTGATGCGCATGCACATATGACGTTATTCAAAATGGCGGCGAAAATGCAAACTACGTCGAAACATCTCGCTGAAAAGGTTACCTCTGAGTACCACAGGATAAGGAAGTACCACAGGAGACTCAAGATTATGAATTGCGTTCTCCTAAAGTCGAACGCAGTGAGTTCAATCGTGCTTTCGAATTGGGGATATTGCAAGGTGACTGGAGAATCTCTTGGCAGGATTGAATCATACGTATGTCATCCTAGCCACGTAAATAGCTCAAAAAATTCACTCACCCGACATTTTCGGATTCGACGCATAACCTAAACATTTCAAGTACAAGCATAGAACCCAAACTCTGCACCTTTTTTTAGAGATAACACTTTGATGGGGAAGGAGCTTGAACAAAAGGGAGCAAAAGTCGTTTTTCTCAGCGATGGCTGGTCACAGTAACTTTCACCATTTCCCTCTTTATTGCGGGAAGCATCGGCTCTTGTTTTCTTGAAGTAATATATCAAACACGACCTGTTGTGTTTCATGTGGTATCCAGACTCCGAAAAGGTGCAACTTCGAGGTGTGTGGATGCTGTGTCGGGTGTATGATGTAGGTTCTCTTGGAAATAAATAATGACTCTCTAGAAAAATAAATTGAAAGTTAAAATGATTCGTTGAAAGTTCACGGCAATTAGGATCTTATTTCTAAACTTTATTCAGGGTTGTGATATCCAGACAATAACTAATTTATAACATGAATGAAACCAGTGGTATGTTCTCCTCATGAGAATACAGTTTGAGAATGACTGTGTAAGGGAACTTCAACTACTGCCCTTTATGTTTTAATATAGGATTGATCAGAAAATCTCCACTCAGAAAAGAAAATAAACTTTGAGGACTAAACACATTCAAATTTGCTTTTTGAACTATTTTGAAAAAATAGCTCATATGTCAGTGGTGTGAGCGTATGTATCTTTGTGGCTTTGTAACTTTGTATCTTTGTAACTTTGTATGTTCGGATGTTTGTTGCAAGAGCCAATAAGGTTGAAGGTACTATTAGTTGATGCTTAGGAACCAATGAGATCTTAGCATCTACTTAAACATGACATTGGTAAAGGTCGAACAAGGGCACTTTGAGACCGCCATCTTGATTCTTCACAATTTTTTCGTCTTTTATTACGGCTACAGATGTTTGGAAGAATTACATTAAATATGTTCATGATTCAAACGCTGTGTACAGTGATGCAGCTGTTTAAGGGTTCATATTTTAGTATGGATGCTGCTTCAAGGCATTTCTGACCTAATTCGGCTAGCGGTACAAGGCACGTCAGTATGAGTTCTGTTTCATCTGCTACAACTGGGTAGAGTATAAAAGATCATGTATTTTCAAAGCTCTTCCAATGAAGCAATAATTGATATTTAGATGTAGACTTTAATTCGAAAGTATGTGCCCTATGAAATGTGGTTTTAGAAGTTTAAAAAGGCAGCTTATTTTTGTGAAAGCTGTACCGAGTATTGTTAATCCTGTAAACAAGCTTTAAAAATATTATTCTCTCGCTTACAAAGTTCAACAGACCTTTTTCGTTCTGGCAAAACAAAAAAAAAAAGAATAATAAGTGAACAACATCATACATCTTTCCTGCATACTAAGTATTATAGTTTCTGAAACCTATTTTATTTAGTAAAGATGAGTAACTTAAGTAGAAACAGTAGCGTTAGGGATTAAAATTGGAAGAAGCTAGTTGACACAATAATTAGATACTGTTGTATTGAGTGGAGTAACATGATACAAATAGAAATATATTTCGGCTGTTTGATAATTTTCTTGGAAGTTAATAAATGTTAGGCTATGGACCTTGACGTTGCATGAAACATAATTTAAATGCAGATGTTGTAATACAGCCAAGGTGATTTCTTAAAATCGCTTGAGAAAATTTTGTAGTAAAACAATTTGCCTTTTTTTTACGTACGAATTGTAAAAGGGCCAAAGACCAGCATCTGCACATGCAAATTGTGTGCATGAGTTATTTTTATAATTCTGTTTACTAGATTACTGTGTGATAACTCGAATTCCCTCACGTACGAACCACGAAAGGGGGCAAAGTCCAACACTTTCACGTGCCAGCTGTGTGACTATACATCTCATGGAGGTTGGCTTGTCACAATAATAATAGTAGCTTGGACGTATGAAGACCTGTTTCGTTTAGTAACCAATGCCCTAAAAAAGGCTCTTGTCTTTTAAGAAGCAATAGCTCTTAAAACATGAAGAAACAAGACGCTACGGAGCGTACACTTCGACGTCGTGGTTGTGGACCTAATTAATTGTAAATGCGGAGGAATAGTAAGAAATCAAATATGGTAAGAGTAAGGTGTTAATTTGTGAAATTATGGAATTTGTCAGGATATTCTGAAAAGAGCAACATCCAAGAGGCCTACTTGCCAAAAACTAGCATTTCGGGACAAATTGTCTCCGAGATATTAGCCCAGTTATGCTCTGATGACTCCATACAAATCCTTCTAAAAAAATAATTCTCTATTTTTCTTAGTCACATCAGGCTTCAAAAACAGCATATTAGTCTCATGTACTGATTAAAGATATGTAAGGCATGGGTAAGGAGTCAATTACGTTGAGCATGGAATTGGCTAAAACTCAAAGTCACGAGTTCGAATGTTTTGAGGATAATTATTCACTGACTATCAGCACGCAGGGATGCCGGATTAACACAAGGAAGTTTAACACCAAAGAAACATAGCCTTTACAGAGCTTTAAAAAACAGCATCCACCAACACAAACTTGACATGAACTTTGAGTAAAACTAAACAGCCTCTACCAATAATAACAAACTCTTACTTGAACTTCAGATATCTTACGACTTCCGCGAACTTGTAAACACAATACCTGAAAATCGACCTTCGTCACACTTGACTAAACACAGCAGTCCAGCTCGTGGGAAAAAACTTAGTTCTGCAAAAGAACTCGCTTGGAACTTGTATACCGTTTGACATAAGGTTCTAGAAAATACTAAACAGCAGGCGAATAGTAGTAGCTTTTCGACATATTTTATGATTTCAGTAACTGATGCAAATCTGCTGACTCATGCTGAAATGTAAACATGCCCTAATTAATTATTCATGGATAATCCAAAAACGTAGAGAACGTTCGAGAAAGTCACGCAACGCATGAAAGCAATTTTACTACGTAACACTCAAAAAAGAAAAAATGTCTTTTGCAGCATTTTGTAACTTTAAATTCATCATAAAACAATTCGAAAGGAGGGCTCACTCGTGAAATGTTTTTCAACACTCGAAGAGAACTTTCGTGTCTCTGCGCGGCCACGAAATATCCTCTATTTATTCCTCGAGTAATTAAAGACGAAACTCGAAGTGATCTCAAGATATCACGAAGTAGTGCGGTCTTATTTCGTGAAATAGTTGAAACAAGCCGAAAAGTCACGAACTTGCACGCCCAATCTTGTCCCGAAACTAGTGCATCATTTCATAACTATTTTTCATCTTCCAAACTACCTCGGGTCGCAGTAGCGCAATCGACTAATCCCTCAACTTAGAGTCTCCTCTGATCTGACGGGTCACACAGGTGAGTCGGTTCAAACCCCGGGAAAACCAAAATAATAATTCTTTCTTCCTCGAAAAAGTTAAATAATGAATCAAAGAAATCGAAGTGATCTCGAGATATCTCGAATTAATTCGGCTCTCACTTCGTCAAATAGCCGAATAAAACCGAAAACCTACAGACTTTGCATGCCCAATCTTGTCAAAAAATTGTAACTTTGATACATTCCTGAGCGTCGCGAAACCTTTACTTCGCGCTCCGCCGAAGTAATAAGTTGTCGGAGTTAAAGACTGTCTCACAAATGTTAATAAATGTTAAGTTATCAACCTTGACGTTGCATGAAATATAATTTAATTGCAGATGTTGTAATGCAGCCGAGGTGATTTCTTAAAATCGTTTGAGAAAAGTTTGTAGTAAACAATTTGCCTTTTTTTTTACGTACGAATTGTAAAAGGGCCAAAGACCAACATCTTCACATGCAAATTGTGTGCAAGAGTTATTTTTATAATTCTGTTTACTAGTTTACTGTGTGATAACTCGAATTCCCTCACGTACGAACCACGAAAGGGGGCGAAGTCCAACACTTTCACGTGCCAGCTGTGTGACTGTACATCTCATGCAGATTGGCTTTTCAGAATGATGAATAGTAACTTGGACCTATGAAGACCTGTTTCGTTTTGTACCCAATGCCTTCAAAAAGGCTCTTGTCTTTTAAGAAGCAATAGCCTCTAAAACATGAAGAAATAAGTTGTCGGAGTTAAAGACTGTTTCACTGAGTAGAATCGCACGTGAAAACCTCGTGAATTATGATGATGCAACCATCTACCACAATGATAAAAATCCTGGTATTTCGTAACTATTCAGTATTTGATGAGTCACATTTTGGCTTAAGAAACTCCGACGAAACCTTAGAGTTTTCCTTCTAATCAACGTTTGGTGAGTAGAAATTTATGTTACTTTAACAATTTGTTTAACTTGCAACAGATGTAACAGGGAAAGACAGAGGAAAGTGAATATATAGGTTGAGGATCGACTCAGCTGAGCGTTTCGCGTTTTCATTTATGTAGCGCAATACCCAATTTCGCACAAAAACCAAATCTACATTTAGGATGAAAAAGGTAGATTCATCACTCTTGGTAAGGTTTAATACACCGAAGTATTATAGTTACACTGAAGCATTCAAAATAGCTCATGCACGTTTAACGTGCCTATGTTTCAATAAGAGTTTACAGCTATTTCGAGAGAGGTTGTAGGAAGAAGTGCACGCGACAATCCCGAAAGGTAATGTGGGTGGTTTTGAGTTCACTGTTCTTCAAGGAAATTTGAAAGAATGGCACGAGAGACCATGGACAAATGTTTGCGAATGCTAATAGTCCATGGGCCAACACCCCAAAAATAGGGTTTTTTGTACCATGTCGAGGGACCAGTGCTATCATATATTTTTGAAATCTGTAATAACTGAAGTTTATTTTATTGTATGATAGTAAGCCTCTGTGAGTAGCTTTCTTGCTCTAATCATGTGATCAGTGACTTCATTCAAAACTGCCTTATGGCCATGCATGAGCTTCAGAGCCTCAAATTCTGCTACAGTGTCAGGAACAGTGTATTGATTATATCCCATAGTACCTTTCGGGATTGTCAGGTTCACATTTTTCCGACAACCTTTCTCGAAATAGCTATATATAATGATGTGAATGCTACGCGCGTTGTGATTCGTCGTTGCCCATGATCTATTAGAGATGACGTCACGGGAAACTAGTTTTATTTGTTTTGTTCAAAATGTCGCGCGGTTTTGAAAACGTTTGTGAGATTATTTCGGATTAAGGAAGTGAAAGCCTTGAAAACAGATTAGCAGGAGCTATTTACAAAAAAGAAAAATGGAGAAAAGGAAACAAAAATAGTTCTTGACAACTTGAGAATGCCTTAACAGCAGGAAATCTTCACAACAGTTGCCTGTGTGTGTCATGATCGCTACGAAAGACTCGAAGTTTTGCAATTGTTTTCGCGATTATTCTGCTTTGAACAGGTGAAGGCGTTGGAAAACTTTTAAGAAAGACTGTATACAAATAAGATAAAGAAGAAAAGAAGAAGCAGAGACGAAATGTAATGTTTGGGACCAAAAAAGAATTGCCTCAAACTAGCTAGCAGAAATCCTCGAACAGTCAAGCCACACAGACACCTGCGGCTCTTGTGCCAATTCTTTGTTTTTACCACATTTTGACGTCATCTGTGACCTATTACTGAACAGACGCACGGCAACATGAAATCTATTTGTTAGTTAGACCATATAAAATTGTTCTCGATTTGTTTTTTCCATACCATTGACAGTTTTGACTTCCATTTCCGCTGGCGTTTCTCGGAAAATCGCGCGCGCAAGAAAGAGAAAAGCAAATTGCGCCACCATCAGGTCATTTCCATGGTCTGTGCTCTTAGCGGAGCTTCTTTGGAAACCCATTGATGTAAGAAAATTTGATTATGACGTGCCGTACGCCCGCCCGCCCGTCCGTACACCCACTACATGTAAGGCGATGTCAAATGTCACATTAAATATTTGCACAAATTGAAACTACCCTGTCAGTTCAAGATTGGAAAAGGTTTGAACCCAGGCGTCAATTCATAAGTAGGTTGAGTATGATTGTCCGGCTGAACGTAGTCCTGAATAGGACTGTAGTTGACAGTGTCGTATCAGCGCCAGAATTGACGTTGGTCTGAGCGTTGGAATCAGCGTTACTGTTCGTCTAACAAAGTCCGCGTTGTAGCGAAACACTCACAGTAACGCTGCTTCCAACACTCAGACCAACATCAACTCTGGCCTTGTTACGAGAGCGACTATACCGTACATCAGAGGCTCCTCTGAAACTATCGCACGTATACTACAATCTTACAATATACGTGTTGCGCTACAAACCGATAACCACTTCAGTAGGCTACTTAGTAATGTCAAGGACAAAGACAAACCGGAGGACAGACGGAGCAGTATGCAAGATCAAATGGTGCGACTGCCAGGCTGCTTACATTGGTGAAACCGGCAAAAACCTTAGCACGTGACTTACCGAACACAAACGAGCGACGAAAATGGTAACGTCAACAATCACATTGCTGAACACCATTTACAGACGAAACATCCAATCGAATGGGACTCTGCGACATGTATTACGTATTCTGCATACTATCAACGACTCACTTTAGAAAGCTGGTTTACTAACTTAGAACAAACGCCACTTAATCGTAGTCAACAGTTACCGGCACCGTACAAACGACGTTTTGACGGACTCAAGAATGACTGGACAACCGACAATTTGACTAACAATACACGACTGTTTAACTGTGACACTAGACGGATCGAAACGCACCAAACGAGTGGTATTACTAGTCTTCATAGCAAGAGAGGATAAAGGGTACAGAGAAGGCATCCCCCCTACACACCCTATTCCATAGGTAATTCGTCTCGAGTTGTTTTTAAGACCATAGATCCCAAGGGGGAATAGACAACAGCCAATCACATAGCGCGAATGTGGTCCGCGTGGATGACCCACGCTCAGAGCCACGCGTCCTTCACGAATTGACGCTATTATTGAGCGATATTGCTATTTGTTTTGTCCACGAAAACTACTTAAGAGAGACTTCTGCTAAAGCTGAGTCAGCGAAACGGAAACTAAAAAAGAATCGCCCTTCCTCTCTTGTATAGAGCTAACACTGAGTACAGCAAGGCAATCCTTAACACACTGAATATTCTCTCAGGATCATTTATAATTTACAGTTTGAAGAGAGCAATTTCTGTTTTGATATTTATTCTTTTATTGGTCTTTTATTATTCAACGAAAATAACATTTGGCGTTTTACTTGCTTTATTATACAAACGACCGGTTTCAATAGACCGGCGAAATTTCTCATTTTATTAAAGCACTGAGGTCACGACAAGTTCAAGTAAAACTGATTTCGCGGGTTGTCAAAGAGTCCAGCGATTCCCTTTTCCCAGGTAAGCGCCGACTCATTTCCCTTCAATATTCAGAAATGCTCTCGATCTCTTTACGCTTTCATTGCCTTTCGCCCGACATGTTTTGCACGGCGTTTAGTCATGCGAAACCTCCACGAAACATCCACGCAGCGCGCGAGGTAACTTTATCCCGATTCTAAAAATAACTCGAGACGAATTACCTATGGAATAGGGTGTGTATGGGGGATGCCTTCTCTGTCCCCTTTATCCTCTCTTGTTCATAGCCAATAACATCACGGCTTAACTGACAGACGACCAATGACATCGCGACTTGATTGACCAATCAATACCATCAACTGACGTGACACAACTCACTTTGTCTCTGAAGATGACTACCGCACAGGTTGTGGAAACGTCAACCGCTGTCAACAACAGTCCGTTTCAGGACTACGTTCAACCGGAAGACCACATTCAACCTACTTATTCCTGTCAGTTATATACGCCATCCATCTGAAGATTAATTGACAGCTGTTAAAATCAGGCATCCGCTGACAAATATCACATGACCATCACGCGGGCTCAGATAAAAGACAGATCATTCAGCCCCCATATGTAAGCCGATAATAGGGAGTTTTAGCAACGACGACGGCGACGGCTACGAGAATGTCGAAACAGCAATAGGTTTATTAAACGAAACATCAAGTTTGCAAGTGCATTACGCTTTTTTATACATTTCTTTGCCATTGCTCCACGACTACGACGTGAAAATGCCTAATTTCACGTTTTATGGAGGACGTAAACAAGGGACAGGGAAATCTTCTTTCTCTTTCTAAACTTGAGTGGGTCCCCAACAAATCAACTCCAGGCAAATTTACCTATATTAGACATTTTCAGTGAATTGGAATCAACGCTATAAAGTTTGAAAAACGCTAATTCATTTTAAAAGTGACGATTTCGCTGTCGTAGCCGTCGTCGATGCTAAAACTCCCTAATAATGAAGCCACGCTTTCACTGGGTCGGGCTGTCAGTCGCCTGTTAGCAGTTAAAAGTTATATGCGCAAGCCAAATCAAGGTTAGTTGTCAGCTGTCAAAATGGAACATCTTCAGACCACTATCACAAATTAAAACTATCGTGGGGTCAGGTACCCCACCCGTCATTTCGCCGGCATTTCACCCCCAAGCTATCAGATTCGCAGTCCGTTTATTCAAATATTAACCATCCTTTAATATGTCAATTGACATAAATCGTGATTGCGTGATCAGTGTGTGCACCGCAAAAACTTGATTTAAACAAAGCGCACAAATGAAAAATGACTAAGCTTTGGACTGTTGGATTGTAATGTTCTTCGAATAATTGTGGTTTTGCCTCCTAAAATTAACATTTCAATCAACTGTTGTGACCTTTGTTTGAACAATATTTTGAGTCTTTCTTTGTTTTCTATACAAAACTCAATAACATGCAATAATATATTGCACCGATCAATTCGAAACTTCAATGGTCCACAATCCGTTAACATTCCCGTCCCCGCCAACACAACGGGGGGAAGTTAAAGTTTTAAAAGCTGCGTCCACTTACAGGTTCGGTACTTCATATATTATTTTTATCACAGAAAATTTTGAGCTCCATGGGAGATTCTAGTAATTTCGGATGTGTTTGCGGGATATTTGTATAGGTAATCACATGATTTCGAGTGCAATTTGGAATAAATAGGCACGAGTGAATTTTTCAAAGACCAACAAAATTGCACAAGCCCCGTAGGGCGAGTGCACTTTGTGGTCTTTGAAAAATTTACAAGTGCTTATTTATTCCAATTTGCACGAGATGATGTGCACGATGATTGCACGAGACGATGTGATTACTTATTAATAATATACACGAAAAAGATAACTACAACAACAAATTTTGACAGCGCGCGCGTTTTTAGTTCATCCAACTGATTGGCTGAAATAGACTACTACCTTTGTCAAATTCAAACTTTTTCAAGACCAACGCTTTCAAAATCATTCAGTTAAGAACTTGAAAATGTGCAAAGATTGATTTTATATCGTCACCAGCCTTTTAAGGATAACTCGGTTTACAATAATCAGCAAAAGTAAGTGCTTTTAAATTCATCTTCGATTATGAGAGCTTGGCCTTTGCAAGAAGTGTTTACAAGAAGTATTCTGCCGTTTTGAAATCAGGAGAACGCTTCGAGCAGCCAAAGATAAAAGACACTTGCTGAGTTGTTTAACGACTGTTCATCATTGTCTGTCCCTGAGACCCCATCACAGCTCAGACAGCTGGATTCATGGAGAAATTTTGAGATTTACAACCCGAAAATGAAGGAGGCAATTTGTTTTCTTTCGACGCTGCCATCGATAGGTGAGTGGACCCACAGTTGTTGTAATGTTGGAAACTGCCAGTATTAATTAAATATAATATTTGCATTTTCTCAGCGCTGAGGTTTTCACTATTTCATTTGGCCTCCAGCTACGGATACTTTCATATGTTAGTTATTGTATTTTCGCCCATTGGTTTAGTTTGAACCAGATGTTTAAATTTTCGGTTTCGTTTGCTACTGAGGTAGAAAAGAACAGACCATCGCATGGCCAGCGTTTTAACAGAGGTCTTCGCTCGACAAAAGACTTAAAGAGAGCAACCGGACACCTTTCTTCTCCAACAAATAACGTACATGACTTGAAATCCCCGTTGTTATCATGGAAAACTTGTATCCTTGTTCATTTAAATGCCTTAGCCAGAAAGACATACCTTTTACTGTGTTCGGGTTTTTGGAATGTTTTTTTTAACTTTTCTATTGTTGTTTTACGTACAAAATCAAATCGTTGTTTGCAGAAAACCAGGGCCATTTTCTTAAATTTTGTTGTTAAAACAGCTAAAATCTGATTGGTTCTTTGTGGTTTCTTTTGTTTTTTCAGCCAATCAGAAACTATTTATAATTTGCGCTCGTGTTACAAGTTTTGCCTTCGTGTTGTTACAGAAGAACTGCTCTCCTTTCTCAGCCAATCAGAATTGAGTAATTTTTTCGTGTATATTATTATACTGTTAATAATATACACGAAAAAATTAAATGAACAAGGATACAAGTTTTCCATGATAACAACAGAGATTTCAAGTCACGTACGTTATTTGTTGGAGGAGAAAGGTGTCCGGTTGGTCCCTTTGAGTCTTTTGTGGAGCAAAGACCTCTATTAAAACATCCCTACGATAATCTGTTTTTTTTTCTACCTCAGTAGAAAACGAAACCGAAAATTTAAACACCTGGTCCAAACTATAAACCAATGGGCGAAAACACCATGACTAACATAATGAAAGTATCCGTAGCTGGTACTAGCCTTAAAGAAAGTGAGAAACAAGTTTACGAATCATTGTGCAAGAAAAGCAACAGTCAGGAAGATGAAGAAAGCAAAGATTGTAAGTTCAGAAAATATCGCCAATGTCACAGGCAACAGAGGTATAAATCTCCTTAACGACTACGATGAAGCCGACGAAGAAGAACTATGATGACTCTTGCAGTAGGCCAAATGAAATAATGAAAACCCCAGCGCTGAGAAAAAGCAAATATTATATTAATACTGGCAGTTTCCGACACATCACAACAACTGTGGCTCCACTCACCCATTGATGGCAGCGTCGGAAGAAAACAAATTGCCTCCTTCATTTTCGGGTTTTAAATCTCAAAAATTTCTCCATGAATCCAGCTACGATGGCATCTCAGGAACAGACAATGATGAACAGTCGTTAAAAAACCTTAGCAAGTGTCTTTCATCTTTGGCTGCTCGAAGCCTTCTCCTGATTTCAAAACGGCAGTATACTTCTTGTTAACGCTGAGTTCTCATAATCGAGGATGAATTTAAAAACCCTTGCTTTTGCTGATTATTGTAAACCGAGTTATCTTTAACAGGCTGGTGACCATATAAAATCAATCTTTGCACATTTCCAAGTTCTTATCTGAAAGATTTTGAAAGTGTTGGTCTTGAAAAAGCCGTTTGAATTTGACAAAGGTATTCAAAGGTAGTAGTCTGTTTCAGCCAATCAGTTGAATGAACTAAAAACGCGCGCGCTGTCAGAATTTGTTGTTGTAATTATGTTTTTCGTGTATATTATTAATAAGTAATCACATGATTTTTCTCGTGCAATTTGGAATAAATAAGAACTTGCAAATTTTTCAAAGACCACAAAGTGCACTCGCCCTACGGGCTCGTGCACTTTTGTTGGTCTTTGAAAAAAAGTACAGGAGGGGGGGCGGGGGGGGGGGGGGGGGGGGGGCTATGGAAATTTTTCTTTTTAAGTACTGGTTTTTAGTGGCCCACCCCCGAGTTATTTGACAAAATTGGGGCGGCCCACCCCCCAACCAAAACCAGTAACGCTGATGTGGATAGGTACATTAGGGAACATTGGCTTACCACTTTAGTCGGAATCTCCAAAAAATCTTCGACATCCAAAAAGAAAAACACAAGAGAATGTATCCTTTTGCAAAAGAAACATTCGTCTCGAAAAAGAGAAGAGTGAAAGAAAATAAAGCAAAAGCTAGGAAGCGACGCCGTGAAAGAGCAGAGAAAAATTGTGAGAGAGTGTTCTCAGCAATCAGTCACTCATCATCTCATGGTGAAGTTATAACCTCCGATCATTGTAGTGTGATAGGCCTTAACAGCTTAACAAAGAGAGATGGTAGGTGGTTAAAACTATAAATAAGTAAAGGTAAATTTACAGTGGATGCTATTGAAGCAATCAGAGCAAACGTGTCACCAGTTGTATTGAGTGCTATAGATGATAATGATGATGATGATGATAATGAGAAGGAGGACGAGGACGAGGAGGAGGAGAATGGTGATGCTTCTGAGGGTGATGGTAATGGTGAAGATGACTAAAGATGATTAGAAGAAGATATTAAAAGATGTTGACATAAGTTAGGTTTATGAACACACAGTAAGGCTTTGTTCTAGATTTTATACTATAAAAAGTTTCCCGCGTGACTACTCTTCAGATTTAAAGACTGGACATAAATAGAAGCAAAATATTTAATATGTGAATTCCTGTTGTCATATAAAGTTGGATTCATGTGGAAAATTAGATTTATTGTTAAAAAAAGATTTTACTAACGTTTGTAGTGATATGTGAATAATTTAACATGACCCACCCCTGATGCAGTGCATTATTTTTCCTGACCCACCCTTTTTAACGTGTTAAAAAATAGTGACCCACCCCCAATTTTTCATAGCCCACCCCCCCTCCCCCCCCGTACCTTATGACCGGTCCCTTATTTATTCCAAATTGCACAGGAAATCATGTGATTACCTATACTAATCAACCGACACCCTTCCTCAAAAGGCAAATGAAAGGCTCCAAATGTTAAGTTGGGATTTGAAGATTTCTTTGTCATGGCTTAAAGTTTATAAGTTTAAAGTTTATTTCTTTTATTAGAAGTATATAAACGGAAGCTTCGCTTTTAGCCCTGGCTAAATCTATATGTTATGGAACAAAGCTCTCGACAAATCAGCGCGCGAGAAATCGCTCAGTTATGGTAAAAACTCTAATGACGTCAAAATGTTCAAAACTCAAGGGATTTACTTGAGTTTTGAACATTTTGACATCATTTCTATTGCCGATAAGAGTACAGACCATGACTTTTCTTCACGGGCCTTTAGGCCAGTGTGTATACAAAGAAAACTCAAGTTACCACAGGGGCACTCACGTTATGTCACGAGAAACGGCATTGTATAACTATTTTTTCCCGTGCCACTCAACGTGACGACGTAATATATTAAGAACTACAAGCCTCGACATACCAGGTAAACTCGAAGAAGTCACTTTTAATACTGACATGTAGTCTGTAAACAACAATGCCCATAACATTGACAGCTTATCAATGAATAAAGTTCGTATTCACCTCTGTTTACTTTAACTGCATCCTGAAGAAAATAGCAAGACAGCTCTTGAATGTTTTTGACGGGGTTTCAGTTTATAGGCTTTTTGTTTCGAGGTGGAGACGTGGATCTCGGTCTTCGCAACACTGGACTAGTTTGTTTTTGGTAAACTCGGGTTTTATAGTGTTGTTTACAAAGTTGCTTCTGGAAATTTTTGTAGGATGAAAAGTTTTGCCCGTCACTAAAATGTGGAGGCCGCAAGCTTCAATTCGCTTGGATTTTTGTTGTAAAATACTGCCTGTTGCATACCGCAGAATATACAACGCAGTTTCTAGCTTTCTAATTGGCTGTATTCTCTATGGCATGTGATAGAAGATATTATCATGACTATTATTCACTTATTCATAATATTAATTTTTCGCCGTCGCCAACGGCAACAAAGGAATTCTCACGTTGCGACGTGACGGCAACGGCAGATGTTTTCCAGCGACACGCTCATTTGGTGATTAGGGTTTACCCTGAGGCTCTCCCGTCGCCGTGGCCGTTCCTGTTGTCACTACTTTGAGTCCCTAATATTCGTATTCCCCGACTGCCCTTGGACGACAGGCTTCTCAGCATAATTACAAGGGTAAAGCGGGAAACTTTTCGGCGAAAACACAAACATCAGTAAATTGTATGAGTCGCTGCAAAACGATACAAATCAGAAAAAAAACTGCAAGATTCAAAGCTCAAACAGAACGGTTAAGCTAAAAGCATATCTGTTTCAACTGACAAAACTGTAGGAAGAGCTGGTCGTACCAACAGGAAAATTAAAAAAGCCACGAAGCCAAAAGAAGAAACGAGAAGTAATCTAGAAAATGGTAATTGTGTCAAAATATCAGGAAAAATATCAATACTCGAATCCTTTTAATTTCATACTTCTTATTATTGTTTTTCAGTTGTGTGTATCTGTAAAATTGGGTTTAAACTGTTCAGTATAGACCTTGTCACGGTTTTCGACGCCATCTTGACGAGTAGGCAAACCCGTGAGAAGAGGGTGTCAATGGGGTGGTGGCTTTTACGGTTATCGGCCAAAATTTTGGCTCTTTTACGGCTATCGGTTAATTTTTTTCAGTTACGGTTAACGAAAAAGTTAAAAATTAACTTCTTGTGTTTCAAAAAGTTCAATATTAGTAACATGTATTTTTTTTGAATAAAGGTCTTCGGATCATCTCCGGATGAAATAAGCTATTCTTTTCAAAAATTTTAACATTTGATAGATCATACTTTTTTTAAAGTATTCCACTTCTAATATTATTTTACACTTACAAATGTCAATAGTCAATTTAAAAATAGTCTTTGTGAAAAAGCAAAGGCAGACACGCGTACGCCCAACTCAAGGCCGGGGCGCGACATTCATTATAACAGAAATGTCCGTTTTCACACTAGAGAAGGGTTATTCGTGTGAGATGGGTTATCCGTTTGATGATTCGCGTGAGATAGGTAATACGTCTTAAATTGAAAATGGAATAATTTAAATTTTGAATGAACAATCCCCCTGACTTTTGAAGACGGGATTATCCGTTCCAGATAGCCTGTGTACAGCCGCCCCCTCCCCTCAGAAAAAATCGGAGAAGGGGTGTCTGTGGGGAGGACGCGACTGTACACAGGCTAGTCTCAGACGGATGATCCATTTCTAGCTCTGGTGTGAAAACGGCCAATAACAAAATTCCCGTGTCCATTGTTTTTAATGATAGCGAAGGACTATACGGAACGACTGTCTGCCGTTGCCTTGTCCGTAGGCCGCATTATTCCGCGAGGCAAATGCGTTTCGGGTCACGTGGTCCGAGCGAGTTCGCCATCGAAATGACTTGACCGAGATTGCGTGGGAAGAGGCCGTACAGGGACTAGGCATGGCAATGTCTACTGTAGCGTCAGAGAAAAACAGAAAAATGTTGTTTGTCGGCAACGTGTTTTACAAACAGTGACATCTCTGTGTGTTGTTTCACTCGTGTTTTGAGGGCACGACCTCCGGAAAATTTCAGATATTAATCCCCGGCAAGAAGCCACACTTTCTCTATGGAAAAAATTAGTTCCCCGAGAGAGCGCCGGAAATGGAGCCTAGGTCTTGCTTAAGGCGCTTCGCCTAACGTACGTACGGAGTCACACTAGCCGGGAAATAAAAAAACGCAACCATAAGTGAGTTTAGTACCTTCTTTAAAAGTAGCAAGTCTAGGGAACACTTTCTTTTACGGTTAACTCTTTTTTCCCCTTTTTACGGCTAACGGTTAAAATTTTTCAATTTTTACGGCTATCGGCTAAATTTTTGGCCGTTTTACGCCTATCGGTTAACCCCATTGAGACCCTCTGAGAAATTACAGTGTTTCTATGGGAATCTAATGCCGAATAATTTCCCTAAAACGGCTGTTTTAAAACAAATATGAACTGTAAACTAAAGCTTCACTCTTAAGGGTTCTACTGAAAAAATTTGAGGGCGTTACATGCGCTAGAAGCTCTAGAACCTTTTTTTAAAAATTTTCTATACATTTGTCTGTAAAAATTTCCAGGGAAAAATTGCAGACAAATATATGGAAAATCTAAAGCAAGCTTCTGGAGAAATTTAAGCACAGTAACGGCTCCCAAAATTTGTCGGTAAAATCCTTTGCTGTGTAGCTTTAGTTTACAGTTCATATTTTTTCCAGAACAGCCGTTTTACGGAAATTATTCGACATTGGATTCTCATACAAACACTGTAATTTCTCACGCGTTTGCCTACTCGTCAAGATGGCGTCGAAAACCGTGACAAGGTCTGTTATCGACTGTACAAAAGTGTGTGTTCAACTCAAGTTCTCGTCGGGTAAAATGTGCATGTTTTTGTACTCAGTTGTGGCCGAAGATGTTGACAAATAATGTAACCTAAATTTATAAATATACTGATTTTAACCTTTCAAAAGGCGAGGACTCTGTGCAGAACGCTAAGCCCCGTCCTGATAGATAATTAATACTTCCACAAGATTTTGCATCCGCTCCGTTAGAAAATGTCAACTGCAAAGAAAGTGTGTTAACTTTATCGCATGCTTTCGATAAGTACGTCCATTTCAATAAAAGGTATCCTTCGAAGAGTTTTAACGACACTGAAAATTAATATAAAAATGGCTCCGGGGATTTTGAGACCCTCTTGATTAAATTATAAACTCGATCACCAAGCACTCTTTCCATCAATATCTGGTTAGGCTCGCTGTTTTTCTCAGTAATGACGAGCAGATCTTCCTTTTGTTGTTTAAAACAATGATCTCTCAAGTATGTGAGCCCTTCGGAACTTTACAACGTTAAAAGGTTTCCTTAAATTCCGGGAACTCAGCTGAAGTTTTCTCATGTTTGTTTGTCCTCTTAGTATTATTATTAGCCTTGCATTAATGCTCAAGGCCTACTCGTTCCAGTACCGTCGGGGAATACGAATATTGTTTATTCCCCACATCACCCTCAGCCTCATTCAATAATTGTTAAATATTTAATTTAACAAATTTTAAGCAAGAACGAAACAGGCTAACCGCGAAACTATGCATTGAAGTGTATCCTTAAAAATTTTTGTTATAGCTTATTACATTTACCAGCCGTTTTGACATAAACACGAGCCAAAACGGTCATTGTTTATTCAGAGGCTACAGAGGCTCGTTCTCAAAATACCTCAGATAAAACTAGAAATACGTGAATCGCAAAACCTCGCGAGCACTTGGGGCGAACAGCAAGAAACAGGCAGAGAGGAAAAGAAGCCAATAGGAAGAAGAAAATATATAAATATAAAATATACAGTATATAAAGAAAAAAACAGAACTACAATTACAAAAAAAACCAAAAGCAAAAGAAAGAAAAAGAAAGAAGGAAAATAAAATAAAAAGAAAAATAAGCTCTTCCAAGAATCGAACCCAGCAAATTCCGTTCTTTGGGCCAATTCGTTACCACTACCCCATGTGAGGGTAAACGATTATAGTGTCAATATCAATACTATTTTATTTCAAGCCTTTCCAGTAGATCTTCCGCCAGCAGGCTCCGTTTGAAGACACGAGTCCATAGATATCTTTCAGGAAAACGACCGGTGTGTCATCGCATTTAAAGAATTTATGCCCAACAAAGCCGATACGGTAGCTCGTCTGCGAAGTGAGACGCAAACATATATTTTCTTTCCTCGATTTTTGCTCATATCTTAAAGCTAATGGTCCAAATCATCTCTATTTTCTCTTAAATGTACTTCTGCCTTCGAAATTCATCGCTAAAAGCATGTCGCCGCGAAAACAAAATTATAAACTCACTACGTGACGGTCTTACGGCTAAGGCCGTCGCTTCGCGAGGAGTGAACAATGCTCACGGTTTGATAAGCTACACCAAGTTTAAACAAGATAATATTTTGAAGGCTCATCTGTTATAACGGTTAAGAGTACATTTAACCTGCGATCAGGCGTTTTTTCTATCGCAGGTTAGAATACATTTTGCTTGTTTAGCCAACCAGATAGGTCGTGGCCCATCGTCACTAATCGAGATGGGTCCTTATCGATAACCTTGACTGGGGTCACCTCTGTTGAGGTTTAGACGTTTTGTTTTTTTTACTGTCAGGCGTTTATAACTTAACTCACTGCCGCATTGTTAAATCATTTAAAATCATTTATGGTAATCAAATTGCCTTCTCTTTTTTAACTGTTGAAGGCGGAAGCGACATTAAAACTCTTCTGGAAAGGTATGATGTCCTGCAAGAAGTTTCAAGACTTTTGGAGAAAGAGACGCAACAGAACTGGCAAGTTTTCGCTCAGAAGTTTGGAGTGTCCAAAGAAGAATGTGATTACTTATGCCCGGAGGATTGCCATTCCCCAACAGCAGCATTGATGGAGTATCTTTCTGCCGATAAGGAAGACCTAACACTACAGACCTTTATAGAAGCCCTACTGCAAATACCGCGTGAGGACGTTGTGAATTCACTAAAAAAATTTTTCCATCCCTTTGGTGAGATATTTTTGGCATTTGCTCTCATAAATCAGCTTAAAAGGAGATCCTCTATCTAGGCTGCTCTTAAATTACTTTTTAATGTAGATTCTTTTTAGGTTGCAACGGTTTCCTCCCATTAGATAAAGATTCAGAAGACACATGGCCAAATGAATTGCTCGGCTGGACTGTTTATGGGCGCTTTCCATGCAACCCAAAATTCCGGAAATTTCGCTTGGTTCATCAAATGGAACGGACCATTTCGGTTTGGTCCGACCGGAATATTCGGAACCAGCTTTGAAGGTGGTCCACAGTGACCGGTCTGGTCATTTCGGTCGGTCGGACCGAAATGTGCCTTTCCATTTGCCAAAATTGTTGTCCCCAGTACCGCTCTTTTTTATCCTGCTTACAAGAACAAGTAGTTTCCAATGGAAAGTCAAGTACTGTGAGTAAAGCCATGACATCTCAAATAGTTTGCCGCAATTAGTTGCAATTTTTTTCGATTTTTGATATTTGCCATTAACAGTGTCAAATAACTGACACAACACGACACGCAGGTGAAAAAAGTGTGTGTATAAAGTCCGTGTGAATCAGCGTATTATTTGTCTGAAACCTGTCCACGATATTTAACTAAAGCAATTTATCAATTAAGCTGAAATGAATCCAACAAAGCCTGGCTGAATACAAATTTGGCCAAAACACCGAATTTATTTACCGTACAGTTCCAGGAATTGCTTCGAATCGTTCGAATATTCTGAGAAACGCATTGTTTCAATTTACGAGGAGTTTTTACCTTCACTTGCTTTCATAGGCTTTCTACGCGAAATAGGAATCCTGCGCCTTTAGTTTTCCACGCCCCTTTTCGACTGTGGAGTGTTCTTTAGGATATAAACAGTATTTACTGTTCTCTTTTAGAGTGTAATTTTGAGTCTGCTGCGAGGCCACAATAACAAGACGCGCGGTAGCTTGGGTTGGCTCTGTGCAACCGGAATGTACCGTTCCATTGAGCACGTGAAATTTCCGAAATTTCAAACCGGAATTTTTGTTGAATGGAAAGCGCCCTATGTCTCCTATGTGTGTTTTTCGGTTAATTAAGATGAAGGCATCTTGAAACCCACATCTAACGGAGTAAATTTAAGTTCAATTACTCCAAAATTCACCTAAAGGCATGTTTTGTTCTTTTCACAGATATTGACCACATCGTTAACAACATCAGATTACGTGGGTTGGGCAGCAACGCCAACGAGTTAGGAACAGCTAAACAAACAAATCCTTGGAAGCTCATACAAGTACCTGCAGAATCTGATATCAAATAGGACTCTTAAGTTAATCCTTAATGAATAGTACTTATTGGTAACGAACCCTTTTTTAGTTTTCAATGTGTTTTAAGCAAGTACTGAAAAGTGCTCTCACAGTGTTATGAGTATTATGAAAACAATACTCATAATGAAGGGTTCAGAATAGCTACGTAATGGATTTTTCATCAGTAAGCTATCTGTATAAAGATGTACGGAAGACCTGCGGATCGCAAAATACTTTGTACTGAAAGCCTTTCTGCAAAGCTGTGACCCATACTTGCGGTAATGCACTTGTAGTTACACAGTGAAGTGTGTAGACTTTAAAAAGAGTCCTTCGTCTGATTTTATATGGCGAACGACGAAGGACTTTTCATACTTGATTGGTGCGGGTCGCTGCGCTTAGACCAATCAAAGTAGCTCTTTAGGACCCTTGAGGATAAAGTTGTCACTCACATGTAAGTAAGCGCCTTGTCCATTGCGAAAGCGATAAAAGATGGCCTTAAGGCCACAGGATATTCAGAGGAAAACAATGGAAGCATATCTGTCGGTTGTGTCTGCTCCAACCGAAGTTGGGGAAAGTCTAACTTTTGAGATGGCCCCATACGCTTTCGATCGTTTATTTGGCGAGGATTGCGATGCCATCGTATTGGTGATTGTTCCGCTGATTTCTCTTATGAAAGATCAGGTCTCAAACCCTCAATTCCCATCGCATTAGAGCACATTTTGAATCTGAAGGAAAAACTAGTGTACTGTCTTCCTCAGGGAAATCCCCAAAAAACCCTCTTGTGTTGTTTCATTATTGGTCTGTCCGTGAGGGCAACGCCCAATCCAAAAATGGAGGCCGCCTCGTTTGTGCAGGAAAAAGACAAAATGGCGGACGGAACTCCCAGAAGGTTTTGGGTGTCCCATTCCCCCTTCAAATGGGGTCGATTTTTGCGGGGAGGGGACAGATCATTTCAGGTCGTTTGGCGAACAGATTTGCAAGTCGATTGGAACGAACACTAATATAAATTACTGCGTGGAATTATTGGCCCTATATCTACGCCGAATGATTATCTAAATACAGTATTAGATGATGTTGTTAGCCTGTTCGGGAGCTGGAGAAACAATGCCCTCCCACGGTCCCCACCGGAAAAGCTTTCAGTTGTTGCAATTCTCTCCATGCGCGTGAAAAGTCTTTCCTTACGAGAAAAGAATAATTATGCTATTTGTAGATCGCCCCGTCAAATAGAAACGTATTCACTTGGATAGTTAGAAGACCTTTAAATGCAATATCCATAAATGCAATATAAGTTGCTTTGCGATCTTTAAGAAACAGAAATTCAGTATTCTGTTTTTGTTTTTATTTTCTTTTTAAATGCTTGGGTCTAAATCGAATTGACCACCACTTTGAATTTTTTTTTTAGTTCAAAGTGGTGGATTTAGACCCCTGCAATTTAAAAAATAAATAAAATGCTTTTAAAAAAAGTAGCCAAGTGTCTCCAGCTATAAAAAAAGAGTTAATTTTATGCCCTGGTTAACTATGTTTGTTCTGCATTGATCGATGTTGAAGCGCAACTTCGAACAAATCAGTCTATCTGAATGGTTCTTTACTTTGTTTCACTTGATAATGGTTCTAAAAACTAGCGTCGAACTCTGCTTTTCTACTTTGCCGCCATAATTCAAATTTCGGTGTCAGTAGAATCGTATTTCAAGTCCTATGCCGTGGAATCGCTATCAGAACAACCTATCCTATCAGGTCAGTAACGCCAATTTAAACATGTATGCCGACGACCATCAGCTTTATACTGTGGGGAGTAATGCCAATACCATGAAGGCTCGCCTTGAGTCGGAAGCCGCTAAAGCCTTGACCTGGTATAACGATAACTATCTTATGGTCAACCCCGATAAATTCCAGTTGCTGATGATCAACTCACAGAATGATAATGATCAAGCTTCATTAACAATCAATGCGCATGTCATTGAAAGTACTGCGGACATTAGCTTTCTCGGAGTTAACGTCGACGAACACCTTGTATTTAGCAAACACTTTATTGTCACCTTATATGGCACTTCTGTAAAGCCTCCGACGCCAGAAAAGTTGAAAGAACACAGTAGCAGGCCCTTAGGATTGTGTGTAACATACATTCAGAAGAGTACTCTAATCTTATTAACCGAGCCAATCTACATGGCCTACAAAATAGGCATTTACAAGATCTTGCTACCTTAATGTATAAAGTTGAAGATGGTTTGGTACCTAGTAATGTCTTTGACATTTTTAGTGTTAAGTCATCCAAATATCACTTAAGAAATATGGATTTTCATTTACCCAGATCTAATAGTGTACGTTACGGGAAACATTCTATAAGGTACTTTGGACCATATATATGGTCTAGATTGGACAGCAAAATCAAGGACAAACCTACTTTACAATCCTTTAAGTCCAGCAGCATACGGCGTATTAACCTTGTGGATCTTGTAAGTGAAAATTGTGGCTCCTGTCTTATTTGTAGTTCTTGAGAATTTTTAGAAATATTTTTAGCATTTTCCTGTATAATAGTAGTGGGAATAACTCCGTAATTTTTTAACTTTTAAATTTTAACCAGGGGCAACCAACGTCAATTTTCGGAAAATATCTGTTCGGAGGACGATTTGAGATCTAGAGTTGTCTAGATATTTCGGGAGCCTTTTTTCACTAGCTGAAATTTTTGAAAAGGTAACTAAAGTTTTTTGATCCCTATAATTATCGGATCACTAGACTTTCAGCTAGCAAATCCGAACAGATAAAAAATTTTTAGGGGATAAAAATATGCCTATATCTATCGTTTAAATACTAAAATAGGTTTAACAATGCAGCTATGTTTAAGTGGTTTTGAACTATATTCTCGATGGGTGCCCCTGTTTTAACTTTTTAGATTTTAGAGCCGGAATTATAAATTTACCAAATGATACCATGTTTAAACTCATTATATATATTTTTTCCTATTTTTTTAATGTCCCCAATTAGCTTTTATAAGCTAAAGACATCGACACTTAACTAAAGTTGTTATGTTGAGTTACGTTAAATTTATGCTGAAACGGCTTAAAGACTTTAGAACTGGGAAAGTCTCCACTGTGCTCATTTTTCTTTTCTCCATGTCAGTGTCTACTGCGACTACAGAGAAATGATTTTGCACTATGAGAAGGTTGAAGACATGGGTGCGATCTACAATATTGAGAGAACGGTTAATCCGTAGCTCTAATGCACACAAGCCAGACATGCAGAGAGATACTCACGTCACTGTTTCTTTTGAGGGATATACATTAGTGTAACAGAGTTCTCTTGTTTATAAAAAAATCAAAAAGGCTTTTCACGGTGAGATATTCCTCCCAGATGATGACTATGACTGCACACTCTTTATCTGAAAGAGCCCGTCCGTTGATAACTAACAGCTTATTACTTTTTTCACGCATCATTGTTTTTGTTTTAGCAAAAAGGAAGTCAGCGTTTAACTGGCTTGCTACTATTTTGTGAAGTACTAATGTTCGGCTACCTCTGTATAATAAAATCTGTCGATTACATTTACCCTCTTGACAAGACCAGACTGATTCCGTAACTCGAGGAGTTTTGAGGCAGCTATCAAAGAAAAAGTGTAAACTGACTTTAAAAACCTATTTCTTAAATGAGAGACCGTAGAGATCGGGAGACATGAAAACAAATATTCGCCCCATGTAAGGGAATCCGGATTCCGGGATCCACGAATTTTGTGGTTGTGGAATCCGGAATCCTGGGCTTTGGAATCCAGAATCCAGCACTAAGAATCCGGAATCCTACTAAAGATTGGAATTCGGAATCCAACTTACTAAAGATCCACTCCAGATTAAATTGAGCTACTCGCTCGAAAGAAAAACCATCAGTCTATGGAAAGCCTCCCGAGGGTATAGACCTGAACTTGACGACATAATATCGGCATATCTGGTGTCAAAAGAATAGTTCACGAGCTCCATATGAAAGGTCGAGGTCACGGTCACATGATTAAAATTCTATAATAGCGAGGAACCCTTGCTTATGAGCGGCTGGGAGGATCACAAAATTCGCGGTTTTCAAGGGAACACAGCGCAGCCTTTTTAAGGTATAAATTGAATTGTTATGAATAACTTCGACCTTTGGCTATGTTTGATTCTCTGTTGTTCACTTGCGTCACTGAACTTTAAAAGATCAAAAGCGATTTTATGCGAGCTTTTTGACCTGGCATGGGACTGGAAAAGGTGCACCTGGGGTGAACCTTTTCTTGAACCTTCCTGGTCCACCTGGTTCACAAATGAAAATAAACGTCTACGTTCAACAGTTTAACTAAAAAGAAAAAAAAAGAAACTCACAGTCTCCTATTGCCTAATTTGGTCCTAGTAGTTTCGCTGAGAACAGTTTCATAGTTTCGATAATCTTTATTTGAGAAATAAGCCAGGAACTGTCAGAACCGTACCAATCAACGCTGTCACAAAAGTAATCACGTGCGAGGACGCGGTGGGTGCCTTTTTCATTCATCCCCCTGCATTCGAGTGAAATTTCGCCGCCTCTTAGATCAGACCAGTTTGAAGTTTGTTGTTTGTTCGATTTTTCTTTTCTACTTTTTTTTTTTTAAAAAAAGAGACGTTACTGGAAAGCACAAGCAAAAACAAAAGGCTGAGAGAGAAAGGTACCTGTAATACTGTGTTGTGAAATTTTACACCAATTTTTAGCTGACTACGATAGATCTAAACGTGCCAAAGGCAAAGCTGCATGATTTTTCGTTTGTGTCGATCTGTGGACTGTGCTGAACGTGGCGGCAAGCAAGTCATAATCATGAACAAAAGAAACGTTAAGTGTATAGTTTTAAGCCCCCTGATTGATTTTTTTTCTCAATCATGTGAATGTAATATAAATTTTACGTCGTCGTTGGGGAAAATATCTCGAAATATCGTATACATGAGCGCTATATAGTTGTTAAACGCTTGAAACGAGCCAACGCGTCAGAAACGCGCAAGTCTCTCTCGATCTCTCAGTTATCTCAGACTCGATCGACGATCGAACGGACTTTTCATGTTTTCTGGTTCTACAGTGGTGATTAGGTCTCGTTCAAATTGAGGTCGCTTTTGGAAATTACACCGACCTGAGATCGGTTTAGCCCGTAATTTTTTTTCGTCGAAATCATCCTAGAGCCACCTAGAACGCGCTAATAGGAAATAAAGCTCGCGGGGGATTTTATAATCTCATAGTCAGATCTCTTACTTATTGATGAAGCCAAAGGCGAGATCTGGTCAAATCCGATTTTGTACCCGTGATTGCCTGTCAGAAATGTAAAAGAGCGCATGCTTGAAATTAAACCCCAAGTTTTGACGTGTTAATAAACAACGAATTTGAAGGAGCCGTGAAGTTTTTTCTACCAAAACGTGGTTATGCGCACATCTTAAGTATGAACCAAGTAATTTTAGTGTTCTTTTTTATCTTTTTAACATCAAATTCAAGGCGACAACTGAGGCCAGATCTCGCCTTTGGCTTCGTCAACAAGAGATCTGGGTTTCATTGACCTCTAGGGCGAGTGGGGAGGGGGTGGTTTGCTCCTGCATGCATAAGTCAATGAAGAACAAACAAGTTCAGCTCTACAGTTTTGATTGAACGCGGGTAAATCAGGCTATCTTTGACTACGTTTTGAGCCGTTTTGTCTAGTAAGCCACTATTTGAACTCGATTTAAATGGTTCAGCAACGACTAGACCAAGTAACTGATAGTTTTGGGCTTGCGGACTCTCAAGGGTTAACTTTTTTCTTTATTTTGACCAGTCGAAAACGTCGAGACGTGACGACGTAAAAATTTATTTGGTGGATCAACGTGGTCTGAAATTTTTTTTTGAGCCATGTTATCGTTCTTAGACGATTATGTGACAAGTTAAATTTAGTCACTTTAGGGCCGCGCTGACCGGGACACCACTTTTGTCAGCTTCAAGTCCGATTTAATCTTCTCTAGTGCTCTCTTTAATTGTCAATCTTTTACTGAGTATATATGCTTATCCCGTCGTATTTTATTGTAATTGGCTAAAATTCGTGTCTTACGAGTCATATGAGAAAGTGTGAAAGCAATTCAGTTAAGAAGTCATATCTAATGCGCGTGATCTACAGCTTACTGTGTCTCTATAAATGAAAGTTTTACAAAAAAGGCGGTAACCGAATTTAGTTTTTTGCGCTATGACAATGATTCCAATAAAAAGTAGGAAGAGAAGGAAAACAATGTTCAAAAACATGTTAAGAAATCAAGCTTTTCTTCGTGATAGTTTGAAGGTGATTAGCGATTGGCGGCTTTTAACGTTTTGTTCAGTTATATTACTTCGAAATACTGTTTTAATGTTCCTGCAAAAGAATTTGCAAACATGTTTCGACGTAGCCTGCTTCAGGCGTTCGGACAGGACAAGAAAAACTAGGAATGTAACGACATACAAACAATATGAACCTTCTATTATATTATTGGTGGATAGCAAAAGACTTGATTAACCTTCGCTGGTTTGTGATATGGCATAGATAGGAAAAATATTTTTGGAGTTACAGACGAACTTTGTTAGGCGTTTTCTTGCAAATTTCAGCTCGATTTTTCATGGCAATGACTGTACCTTTTCCCAATACTTTATTATGCAGCAATCAAATGAATAAATGTGAATATTTAGGAATGATTTGCCAGAGTTCTTTTTTTTCTGCTAATTAGGCATTTTTCTATCTGCATGACTGAAAATAGAGTTCGCAAAAATAGAGTAAGTGAAAAATAGAGTCTTGAGGTCAGTCTCACTCTCTACTAATCACTAAACCAGCTCCGAGATCCTCGATCCCTAATCATATGGAGATTTGGACTAGATTAATCGAAGGACAAATTTAAAATCGCGAAATGCGAAGAAAAACATTAAAACTGAAAAAAAATTTGGAATCCAGCCCTTTTTGGAATACGGAATCCACTGAGCTGGAATCCGGAATCCAGTACTCGGAATCCGGAATCCACAGGGTGGAATCCAGAATCCAAGACTGTCATGGATTCCCTTACATGGGGCGAAATATTGTTCCAAAACAGTTCGAATCTCATCACGGTACGATCTCTGATAATTCATGTCATTCATGTCGATTTCGTACTCTGGTTGATGGGTATAGAAGTGGGTGCATTCAAAGACACCTAAAATTAATAATTTCTGAGTTCATTTACAGCCGAACAAATAAGATTCAAGAGTTTTACTCCGTAAAAACGTATTTCATACAAGAGCTGTTGTGCCTAACTAGTGAAGGTCATAAGTAAACAAGGGACTGTTCTGATAATCCCTTCTTGTCCTGATCAGTGTTTCAATAAATCAGGAAATAAATCATGGGGAGAACTATTCTATGAAACAAGTACCGCAACTAAAATGTCCCATTTAGACAGCAAACTTGGCGAACAGTAAAATTAGGACTGACTTGACATAATGTGAAACCGTGGTTTAGTAAAAATTGCATCAATGAGACTTATTAAATTCTACGTAGCTGCTTTTGTCGTTAGTTTCTCTTCTCTTCAATGCAATAAGTGTTGAGTCCAGTACCACTCGAGACACTTTAACTTTTGTCACTCTTAGTTGTCAACTCCAGCAGTTTAAATGATAAAGTGATTTTGTTAACGAACAAAAGCCAACACCACCTCATTGTCTTTCCTTGTTATTGAGTGGACAAATTGTTCATGCAGCACTGATGTTGCGTAAGAAAGCACTTCACGTTAGAAGGCAAAGAAAGTCCTATTGCATGAAACATTCAGGTGAAAGAACTTAATCCAGTTAAACAATCGTCTAAATCAGTTTTAGCCTAAAATCGATCTGATGTTTCTGTAGGCTTTGCTTGTCCACCCTAACCAATTTTAGTGTCTCGAGAAGCCGATTTCAACTCATGGAATTCACATTAACAGACTTCAACCTGTTCAAAATGCCGCCTTCAGAAGTCAATGGAAATGTGCTGAATGAGGACTTCATAGTTGATATTAGGGACACTCTGTGCACATAAGTTCGTGTAAACTTGCCATGTATTCAGAGAAAGCACAATAAGACAAGTAAATCGCTTCGTAACACTCTCCTTTCAGCTCAACGAAGAGTCAGTTTATTTCGGTACTGAGACAACAAACTGATATTAATGGCTATTCTTTGTCCGAAAAAATCAAATCATGAACCTACTAAACAGCATCTTTCTACCTTTAGCTGCTTGGCCACTTGATCCAAAGCAATCTTTGCAATATCGAAGATTTTCACGTTCACTTGGCAAAAACTCCTGAAAGTTACGCTGAATATCTGTGATGTAATTACCCCACTTACACGCCCTCGATGCCGGCCGAAGCAGGTTCTTTGTGGAGGTTCCCTTAATGAGCGACCCCTCACCGACCTGCTTTGTGTGCAACCACAAAATCAACCGCTGATTCTGCCGCTTGACCATGAATAAAAACAAAAGAAGAATACAGAACAAGGCGCGCGCTATCCTTTGATCAGTTGAACCACTAATTATCTAATTAAAAAAAGCCAAAAGTCATCTTACACCTTTTGCTCTGTGCTGTCTCTCAATCCGCCTGATTTTCAAGCAAGTGAAGATGATACGTTATAAGGCGGAGTGTATCCAATTTTCTTGGAAATGTGGCAGAAGGTAGATCAATGGTGGCTTCCCACACCGACCCCATTCGGAGTATAAAGGCACGCCGCTATCTTTTACCGACCCTGTCGGCAAAGCCTGCCTCATTCACTTGGCAGACAGGAGGTTTATTTGCAATGGAACATATAAACAAATCTTATCAATAGCTTGAATTTTAATCATTTTATCAAGTACAACAGACTGCTTAAGATTAGCTTCACAACTGGTCAATGTACTGGGCAAAATTCACCCTCAAACCCTTCAGAATACCCGCGACAAAACAAGTCCGCGCAATCCATAACATTGTTTCTTATTTGCTATATTAGGAAAGTACTTGATTAAATTGCAATCGCAAATAAACAAATTGTACTTATGAAGTTAGGTAAATATTTTTCTTAATCCCAGCTTGCCTTTGACAAATACTATCGTGTAATCAAGTAAAGCCAAACATCACAAAGTCGTTATTCCTTCACTTGATCGATAACTGGGCGAATAACACAGATAAATATGTCTTATTTTTATTTAAAGTAACAACGGATTTCCTTTGAATACACCGCCGCTTAGCGAATTGTCTTAAAGAGCTTATTTAAATCATCTTAACCCGTTCTTATACTCCGACACGGAAGTGGAGCAGCAATATTATATATTTTTTCTGAAAAAAAGAAAGTACAGAAATTTAAATATAAACAAGGAAAACTCTGATATGTTGCCTGCAATATTATAAGCGCGCAATTTACACGGTGCGTTCCGAAAAAACCCTGCGATTATAAGAATTTCTTTATTTGCGGCTCGACTATTCTTCTATAAAACTTGTTTTTGCCGCTTTACGCCCCTGGCTATGGATAATTTCAAACAAATATAACAATAGCATCAAAAGACGGCTAGCGATAAAGGTTATCGCTTTCTTTGTGTTAAAACCGTTTCTTTTCCAAGCCTTGTTTGCTGGTTTACTAAAATTCTATTATGCACTAATATATAGTTGGCACTTTGGAGCGTTACCTGAATCTTTTGCTGGGATCTTTTAACTCTTTAAGTCCCAATGGTGACCAACATCAATTTTCTCCTAACCATATCCATAGATTGTCCAGAGATTAGGTTATGAGAATTAATAAATTGATCACCTAAGAGAAAATGCCTTATCTTTTATCAAATTCTCTCAACTCATTCTTTAAGGAAATGTATAGAGATCAGTTTGGAGAATTTGTATGTGGATACTGGGGCTTGAAGGGTTAAATATACCACCTTGGGCGGTATCTTTGTGCCGCAACAGTTTCTAAAGCATTTTACACCATTAAACTTGGAATCTTTCTCGAATTTTCTTGACTTTTGCCCTTAAAGGGTAGGTATGACCAAAGAAAGGAAAAATCGTTTGAACTTTCGACTTCAAATAGTCATAAATTAATTTTCGAGAACCCGAACGTATAAACAACTTAAACGTTCAGTCTACTTTTAAGTTGTCAATCAGCTTTCCTAGTCGACTAATACTATAAGATTTTCAATATTTTTGAAAGTGACAAGCGTTACAGTCATTTCATTTCCATTTTAACGAGCCAAACGCACCAAATTTAACGTTGGTCACATGACACTTTCTAATCAATGATACGACGAAGTGAACTTTTTAATAATGTTAAAACTTCCGAAAGAAATGTCATGCAGTTACCGATCGTTTACGGTACATAATCTAGAGCTGCTAGTCTTCTCACTGTCTTCTTTAGCCTTCGAATATATTGGAAACAAAGTGTTCAATTAAGCTAAATAATAATCCAATAAGTAATGGTAACAGGACTGAGTCGAGTCAAATTCGGTCTGTAATAATACGAGTGATTAACAAAATCGGACGACCGCGTAGCCGGAGTTCGATTTGTTTAATCACGAGTATGATTACAGACCGAATTGGACGACACGAAGTTCTGTTACCAATTAATCATAACTAAACAAAATTTTTGAAAAAAGGCTCTTTTTTAAATCCAAACACAAGAAATTCCAATTTTTTTTGCTAGCAGTGAAAAAAAGAGCCATTTAAGGGCGCGCGTGATGGCGCGTACTGTCCTATTAAACTGTCCTATTAGGGCTGAAATCAGGAGAGTTGGTAGCCAATCAGATTTGAGAATTTTGTTATAGTTATGATTAATGATGATTATCTTTATTAATTCACACAACAACACGTTATATGCTTGTTTATTTTTTGTTAATTGAATTCGTTATCAACATAAACATCGCAATTATAAGTCACCTTTAACTGCCGTTCGATGTTTTTCAAATTATTTTCACTTTATTTCACGTGACAAACGTAGAAGATAAAAGGTTTCAAAATCCAGGCACTGCTTGAGTAAGTGAATAAGATACACTATCGCAAGGAGACAATGGACCGTTGTTGCCTGATGACAGGTTCAACAATCTGAATTAATAACATGTTTAAACGTTAAATACGTTTTTTGTTTCCTTTTACATCATGCACCTATCATAGTCTGAGAAAACAGCCGATATTTCGCGACACTACCACCGGTTTCCCCGTGAAATGACTTCTGAGGAACGACTGCAGAAATTCCATACTGATGACGTGTCACTACCGAGATCAGGTTAGTATTTCCGATTGGTTGAAAATTGCAGATCCACCAATCAGAAGCTTGTTCCTCAGACGCAGGAGACGTGATTTGGCAGGAAAATCAGTGGTGGCATTGCAAAATGTCGGATGTATCCTCAGGCTAGCAACTAGAAAGGCCATGTGCCTTAAGTTTTTGATAGGGAAGACTAAGTAACAAAAATTTGATTTGTCAACTCAATTTAAAAGGTCTACTTACCACCTTACCATAACGCTTTCTAACATCAGTCAATTGTCAGAGCGAAAAATAACTATAACTTCAGGTTATGGGACTCTTTTTAACGAATAAGAAAAGAAATTATACTTCTACGAATAATGTTTTGTCGACATTACTGGGATAAGTTGCAGAACTTAATATCAACAAGAAAAGCACAAAGGAGGTAACAGATTTGAGAGAAGAGAGTGATGGAGACAAATTTGGGTACTTACCATTTACATGGAAAAACCGGAAATTCCCGTTTGGAAAAACAAATGGTTCGCGCGATTACATTTGGGAAGCTTCAGAAAATATGAGCTGTTATTTAAGGCGATGCAATTTTTCTACTCTTTTTTCGTTAATTTTGCTGATATGGAAAAAATTTTCAGTGGGTCGTTCTCCCACCACGTCAAATTTTAAAATTTAATGTCTGTGCAGAAGATTTCCAACAGGGAAAGTCCTTCGCTTCTCATTTCCGGTTCCGGTAGTTGGCCCCCTCTCGCTCGCTTTTGCCGCAGAAAACATAAAAACTCTACCGCCTGCGCTTCGCGCTCGTGAAAAAATTTGAGCTCGACTTGTAGGCAAGTCTAGTGTAAATGGTAAACACCCTTAAAAGGACCCATGAGCCAGTATTAAGGCTCCTTGAAGCAACAGCCCACTTTAATTTGTATCCACAACCCTGACTCGTCCCCAGTCGTCTCTCTCTATCTCTCCTTAGTGGTGCGAGGGGTGTGATGGGAAGGAGGAAAGCGAGAGAGAGAGACGTCGTCTTCCTCCCTTTTCGCTTCCCATCACCCTCTGCTCCCGCCGCCCCGCCGCCCCGCCGCCCCGCCGCGCGCGTTACGAGAAGACGACTGGGGACGAGTCAGTGCACAACCTTAAATGCAGGAAGAAACAGAACTGTGATAAACGACTGTTTATTATCCGCCTCAACTCTTGCTCCACGGTCAGAATTGTTTGCTCAATACACAATTTTGACGAAAAATCGACCATCAATATAAAAGTATCACTGATAACGAAATTGTACATAGTCAATACAAGAGAGGATAAAGGGGCTCCTTTATCCTCTCTTGGTCAATAACAATAATAAAAGTAATAATCATCTAATGATGGTGATGATAATGGTGACGATGATGACGACGATGACGATGAGGGAGATGTTTAACCAGGAGACTAATACAATAACAGATACACATGTCGGTAATTATGAGAAAATAGTTTCTACAAGTGTGACGGAACAAATTTGCTTACCCTTCCTCCAGTTCTCAGTCTTCCATGGTTTAAAATTAAGTTTTCACAGTTCATGACTGCTGTAATAATAATATTTGAAAAGTGCTTTTGTCATAAATTTAACATTTCATTCATTTTCATTCATTTTACTTGAGAGTTTATAACTAAAATCCAATTCCTCGCCACGAAAAATAAACACGTTAATACCTGACTGACGTAGAAAAGGAAAAGTGCTACAAAACGGTCTACCGCAAACACAACACATAATCTCTTAGCCTAGAGTAAGCTCCTTTGAACCGAATGGAATCTTTTTCTACTTTTTCAACACAGTAATTAAAATATGGTGATGGAAAGGAGTCTAACAGATTACTATTCAGCTAACAGTGTATTATCTTAGGCGTCGGCCAAACGTCGAACTTTTCATGAGACGAACAAAACTCTAATTTGTTCGACCTAAATTGAGTTAAGATCGTCTGCGGGGTAACACGTCGAACTTAGGACGCGTCGAAGCAATCAACTGAGTTAGGCCAAAAAGCAATTTTAACAAATTTTCTCTCGAGCTAGGCTAAATATACATTATCATACAAATTTTTAATTAAGTAGTTTCAGTTAGTTCGTCGCATATGAAGGTCGACGTTTGGCCAGGAGACGATCCTCAGACGTTCTATCCGCCTGAAGCAGACGGATAGAACGTGTTGGACGATCCAAACTCATTCAAAAACAACAACATAAGCTTTATTTGCATGACTATAATTATGTAGTTACAGTATTGCAAAAGCTTTAACATAAAAAAAAAAACAAACAAACAAACAAAGAAATCATAATAATGATAATGCAATGCAATAATTACTATAGTCAATCAAGTGTCATCAGCATGATTTGATAACAAATTATTACGTAAATCATTACATAATGAGACAAATTTCAACAAATGTGAATTTACGGAAAAATTCTGTGAATTCATCAATTTAATTATTAATTCTGCGTAAGATAGCTGATTAAAGTCGACAAAATTTTGTTGGATTTGATTGTAGAATTTCTCCCTTGGGATTGAGTATTTTGGACAATGAAAGAGAAAATGAAATTCGTCTTCAATTTTACCAGAGTTACAAATAGGGCAGAATCTATCGTTGTGGGAAGTTTGATTATATCTTCCAGTTTCAATCATGAGTTTGTGGTTACTTATACGAATTTTCACTAAATCTTTCCTATTAGCAGAATTTCTAATTAAGTCTAGATAACTTGAAATTTTATAATCATGTTTAAATAAGCTGATGGATTCAGACGAATTTATAACTGAGCCAGACGTTGAAATTTTCATAAACTTAACTCACTAAGTTTGGATCGTCTCATGAAAAGTTCGACGTCTGGCCTGGGCCTTAGTTGTTATAGTCTGTGTGGTTTTTTGTCTATTTTAGTGAAAGGTGTTTTTGAGCAATGTTTAAAAACATTGCTCAGTTGTAAAAAAGGAAAGGATTCGAAAAACACACTCACACAGCGTTCAATAATTCTCCTCCTCTGACTTTCAAAAATTTAGATGTAACAATAAACTTATCCCAAAATCAAACACTTGAAGAAACAGGCAGCTTTCCGATTTGTGAAAATAAACTGTTTCAGTCAGAATTTATGAAACTCTTTCAGAGTTGATGAAGGCATTTTACCAGCGTAAGAAGATTGGAAAGGTGACAAGCCATCAAGCCCTTTGAAACGCTTCGACGAAGAGGAAGCGTGCGATACGTCAGCTTTTCAATCATCTTACGCTGGTAAATTGACTCGATTAAGTCAGCTAATAAAACCAGAACCTTTGTGTTTTATTTCCCCAGAAATAGTTTTTTTTAAAGTAATCCTTTTCCTTCAGAACTAACCGGCTTTACTGCAACACCCGAGAAACTTTGAACTTCAATTGCGGCAGGATTAGTTCAGTCGGTAGAGCGCTTGACTGTAAGAGGGAGGTCGCGGGTTCAATTCACCCCGGGCCGGACCAATACTCAGGGTCTTCAAATAGCTGAGAAATGAAGGTACTGCTTTTTCCACTTCAAACAGCCAGCTCTTCGTGTGGCTCGGATGACCACCTAAAATGGCGGTCCCGTCTCCAGTAGGAGATATGAAAATAGTGTCCTAAATTCACTACTGAGTAGTTTCGTGCTAAATGCAGTGACACTCAAATTTTGGGGGGGGGGGGGGGGGGGGGGAGTATAGTCAGTGCTTCTCGGGACATCAAAACCTCACAAGCGCTGTTGTAGTCAGTAAAAGGTTATTATAACAGTCGGCCATGATCACTCAAACGCGCGAGGGGTTTTGAAACCCTGAAACCCCTCGCACGGGACGATGGGACAATCAATAAAATCCATTAGCAACTACAGTCTCAGTCAAAATTGTTGGGACACCTTGTTGTCTTCTTGCCTTCCCAGTGTTGGTGTGCAAGATTTGGTGAGTTAACTGCGATAAAAAACATTGGGAGGACGAGGAGACAGGCCAAAAGTGAAAAACCAGTGTTGAGTGGAAGTGTCCCAACTACTTTTGTCTGAGACTGTAGCAGCATCAGTCCATTTATTGTTGTGAGGGTAAATTTTTCTTTTTGAGTCTGTGGAAAAAACCTATGGTGAGACTATTCAAGTAAGAAATCTTCAGCTGTAATTTCACATGGTACTATATATTTTTCAATATTTTGCGAAATAGAATTTTTAAATATTCTTCTATTTTAACCCTTGGTTCTTAATCTACGACACCATTATCAAAACAAAGAATTTAGGCAGTGCAGGTCAACAAACAACGGTAATTTTTCATTCGTTTATTAGAATTGGAATAATCTGAGCAATGTTTTCATGATCGCGAAGTTTGGTTGAAGGCTTCATTAAACAGGCGCAGAAGAGGTGATTTATCATGAGAATCTGTCAATCAAGTAACAAAGATTTCATTGACAAATGTCCAAACTAAATTGCATCTATGGTGGTTACATATTGAAAAAAATAACCAAAATGCAAAATAAACTGACCAGCCAAGCAATGTTTTGGGTCACATTAGAACTGACTGTTGAAAGAATAAAAAATGAAATTTCCATGACGCGATTTTCATTCACCATCTGTTCAATGACATTTCTCCAAAGTAGAGGAGGGCTCTCCTTTCCTAAAAGAAACAACGAAACAGAAAAACAACAGAAACGGTTAAAAATAATTTGAGTGGAAAACGAAACTTCTGATTCGAGATTATCTCCGCTTAAACTTGGAGAAACCCTACACGGACTTATTTGATGAAACATTTCGGTTTTCTTATCAAACACTGTTGGGACTATATTTTTTTTTTCTTCTTTAGGTGTCCTCTAGATGGGAAAACTATGAACTATGAAAGGGGATTCAATAAAGTACATCTTCTCTGTTTGTTTCATCTTTCTTATCTGATGCCTTAATACGAAATGATTCGAGCGAAACGGAACGCTTCCAACGGTAGTTCTTCTGCTGACTGATGAATTTTTAATTGAAAACAAATTAAATAACCAAAACTAAAACCAGTAACAAGAATAGGCACAACATTCCTAGGGCATCCGATTTCTTTCAGATTTTCTGAGTTCTATTTCTGGTGCAGAGGAACACATTGAGGGGTGGAGGAGTTTGGCCGCGTGTTAATATGCGTAGAAAAAGCTGAATGCTTAACCTTTTTGCTTTTAAAATCGACAAGAGGGACATGTGAGCAATTTCTAACTTTTGAGTCAGTGGATGAAATCCTAAGGTGTTGCCACTCAAATGAAACCTCTTCCACAGCACTTTCATATGGTGTCAGTTGTTCTGTGATATTTATAAGAATTTGTCTTCAGTTTTGGTACTGGCCACTGCTGCAAGAATTGCAGGTTCCATTATATGACATAGTAGTGCTAAAAAAGATACGACACATATTAAAACCCCTAACATTGATCGTGAAATCCAGAAAAGCCTGAAAAGAAAAAATTCTTGCTCACTAATATTTTCTAATGATCACACAACTAGACAAATATATTGAAAAGAGTGTTTTTTTTCTCAGCATTAATAGTCGTTAGTTAAGCGGAAATCGGTAGTTGTAAAACTCAGGAAGTGACTGAAGAACGGTTTATTTTAATAAAGTCAACCAACATGCTTAGTTATCCCCATGTTAAATTAATTGTTGAATAGACTGAAGCTGCTGAAATTTAGCCAGTAACTGCAATTCAATATGGAAAATGCAGCTTTTTGTCTCACTTGCCTAGAAATTGTTAATCTTCGAAAGAAACGACTGATTGTCCAGCCAGTCCACACACTTCTCTCGTCTTACTAAGAATCAAAATCTAAAGCTGACATTGGCTAAGTTATCGCGATTTTGAAGGAATACAAATTTTCTCTACTTTACACCAAAAATGCACAAGAGAAATCTATTTTAATTCCTATTTTAACGATACACGGAAGCATAAGAACATGCAAATTGAAGAAGTCTTCGGTTTTCACCGTGATTTTTAAAAGAATACAAATTTTCTGTAATTTACAAAAAAAGCACCGAAGAAATCTATTTTAATTCCTATTTTAATTGGATACATGGAAGCCTAAAGAACAGGTAAATTGAAGAAATATTCCGTTTTCACCGCGATTTTGAAAGAATACAACTTTTCTGTAATTTACAAAGAAAAGCACAGGAGAAATCTATTTTAACTCCTACTTTAACAATACATGGAAGCCTAAAGAACATGCAAATTGCCGAAATATTTGCTTTTCACCTGCAAACACTTCTACGTAGAAACGTGTGACATTGCAATTCGCAACCTTCAATAAACATGGCCTCTTAGTCTTCCAAAGGCAGCATCAACCTTGTCACCAGAATAACACCCTGAACATTGTAAATTATCTCTTCCATGTGCCTAGGTAAATAAGTAGGAAAGAAAAAATTCTTTCAGAGTTTTTCAAGACTTTGCCGGCGATACCCCACCAGGAAAGACTGAGTCAGTGTCTTGAAAGTAGTCTTAGTCAAACCAATTTTGAAAGATAGAAACTGCGGGTTCCAACTTGAGCTACTAAAATTACCACCGTTTCCATTTTTCCCAATATTTCTCTTTAAAGATGAAATTTTTCGGGAAATTTCCTAGTAATAATTTCCGTTGCAAACACTGATAAATCCCAAAAAACAAGTCGAACTGAAAATGAAAAATACATAATTAATTAACGTTTCGGTGTGAAACGAGAGGAAAGTTTGGTGGTAAAAAGCATTTTCTTTCAAAGCTTATCCAGTCAAAAGCTTGGACGATTTAATCATAAATTTCGTTAAAAAATCTGAATCAACCTTACAAGTTGAAAGGCATTTCAATAATAATTTCCCTACTACAAAGCTGTGGACGAGACAAATTTCAATGTTTTTCAATACAATGCGTGGCGCACCTTCTCTTTAACTGACAACCGAGTCTATTGACTCTAGCAGACGAAATCGAAGCGATAACCGCCAAAATTATAGACGATATTATTACTACTCATTATTCAAAAATTCAATCAAGTTTTTATCGCGGCCAAAAATTGCAAACAAAATTTAACACTGCTTTTATAGCAAAGGTCATTTTCACTATTCATGTCACTCTGCCAGTCTAACTTCCTGAAAAGAAGTGGACAGGCATCAAGGAAAAAAAAAACGGTTTTTTTCTAGTCTATATAGCTTTTTGTACAAAGGTGAGAGTTAAAGTTATAAATAATACTACATTCACCAACAACACTAATTCAGTACAGTGAAAAGAAAATTGACTACGATGCGCTAGAAAATAAATCGAGAATGTTTGTCATTGTTTGTCAAAATGAAACCTCCTGTTTGATTCTGTTTTGTTATTGCTCACAGCCTCTAACCGCTATCTGCAAAATGTCGCGATGAAATGAAAACTACAAGGCATTACGTCAAGAGTGATCTACAGGGCCTAAATTCTAACTTTTGAGCGCAAGATGTCACCAAATGAAAGCCATTTTATAGCTGTTTCCGGCTCCCGCGGTGTTGTTTAATGTGGGTTTATAAAGTGGTCTTTTTAGCTGGAATTTATACAGTATTTATAGATGAAACCATACAGCGTGACCATACAAATCGTAAATATTACTTACACCAGGACCAAGCGTTCCTGTGGTACTATTTTTCTACACACAACAAGTTGTCTGACGTTAAACATCCATGAATAAAATCCTAAATACCATGACAATTCCTACCAGTGCACGCAAATGGAAATGTTTTACCTGTGACGCTGTTTATTTTTCCCTACAAGGCTCATATTTTCCTTTTCGTGCTTGAGAGAGTCACATTCAAGTGGATGTTCTCTCTCTATATGGAGGTCTTTGGACAAGTGAAATAATTTTAGCGGTCATTTATAACCATCAGTGAACCATGATGAACCTAGAAGCGTGGTATGCTTTGAAATCCTTAAGTAAGTAAACCAGCAAAACTTAAACGGTTTAGTAACATTAAACCCTGTTGCTCTCAACGTACTCTTGGTAAAAAAAGAAAGATTTCACTTGCTACGTACTTCCTAGAGCGTGAAATTAAAAGAACAGAACCTTAAAAATATCAGCTTAAAATACTTACACTCCGACAGTGTCTTTGAGTCAAAACGGGAGACACTGCGGAGTGTATTCTGACTTTCACCGCGGTCTACACCGGATCAAAGGATTTTGTATGTGCTATTTTTTTATATATAGATAAAAGTTCTTTCTTTCACCATTTTATTCAACCAAAAGAAACCCGGCACTGTTCAGCTGACTGTTGCCTAACATCCAAGTTTTTGAAAACTTAAAATATGGCACATGTTACAAACGGCAACTGGGCGAAGAGTTCGCCTCGGGTATGCACTTATTTTGGCCAACCTTTATTTCGACATGGCTCTAAATTTGCGTCGTTTTGTAAGTAAAGCGTTTCTAGACCGACCTTTATACATTTCACAAATTAGTAAAAGCACCGTTCTTTCAAAACATGTGACATTGATGTCTTCGAAAATCTTGCCATGTGTCTAACACGAGCCCAATAAAGGTAATGTATAAAGTAAAAGGATTAAAATATTCTTAAATGTTTTGTTTAAATGAGCAAGCTACTTGATGCTGCGAAAACTGGTTTTCGATAACAGTATTGTTCTTAAATGTTTTACTATACTTTCTGTTTTTTTGAGCGTATTCTATGTCATAGATTTATTCAGTTGAAATTCGATACGGAAAGACAAACAGAGTACCTTCTAAAACACTCTTAACTTCGCAACGTTCAAGGTACGCTTTTCATTCGAGACACAGTCACTAAAAGCCACAGCAGCTTGCCCTGAATCAGGTAGGTTATACATACATGAATTTAACATCACCCAAAGTCTTAATCACTTGTAATTCTAAGCTCTGGAACTTTTTCCTACTTAGTTTTACAGCTATTCAATTATATGAAATATCGACTTGATGCGGTACAAGAAGCAGTCGTATAAACTCCTTGCGGTTCCGCAGTTACTGTAGTTTTGTACATTGCAGTGTCAGGAGGGAAAAAACCAAAATGGCCGCTTCCCAAAACATTGAACAACCAAAATTTGCTATTCTGGAAAACATTCTATAAAGATACAGACCGAGGTTAAGAAAACGTATCACTTATAGATAATTTCTAAACGGTTAAAACATAACTCTTTGGTTTGCTTTTTTTATCTTGAGAATTCAGCGATAAAGAACGATTTTCGCTTTAGGATTCAATTAAGATCCATGGTGACATGAGACCTTCTTTCTGAAGTAGATCGTTCAAAACTTTGAATGAGAAAGACTGGCAATAAATTCCTTGGTTTCCAAGATAAATCGAAGAAATGGTCGTTTTCAGTGAACTCAGCAATACAAAGCATGTCATTCCTGGCTGGTAATTGGTATTCAACACTGAAATTATCGCAGACACTGTATAGTTCGCCAACTACTGCATGGGAGGGAAGATAACAAGCGTTTGCCGCCTCCCAAATACCGTCGAAAAGTGACTTTTGCGCGTGTTTTGAAAGTGCGGCAATCAAAGGCTACCTACCTTTGCGTCAAACTCTCCGCAGTCTTGGAAAGTGAATACGAACATTGTCCCGCACAAATGTCTCTTCAGTTCTAGACCTGAGAGCCCAGCCATAAATCGCAAAGTTCAACAATCAACGCTCTTTGCACACCAAACTAAAGCTACCCAGTTTTATTGCCAGCTTCTCAACTAAGTAATGTTTGCTTCTCTAATTTGAATAAGTCGAATGAATATTGGAACTGCATGTCACTCGCGGATGACATTGTAACCAAAGAACCTTTTTGAAAAGAAAGAGTCTACCAATGTTTGCGAATTGTCTTGCCTTGTTATCGACTGTTAACACGTAACGGTTAACCCCGCATCAAATCTGTTTCCGCGAAAAAAAAACCCCGAGCAACCATGGATTAATATCGTCGCCTTGTACTTGTTACCCCAGCGTGTTTTATTGATTTTGTGATGGTGCAAAAAGGAAAGTAACGAAACCCATGGAAATTTCCATTTGATTGTCAACGCACTTTAGATTCAGTTTTGACGCCTTAACACCTTTTTTTCAAACACAACTGTTTGGGAGAGGAAATAGTTCAGGTGCTTTGAAACTTTGAAAGAAATTGTTAAATTCAGCTCATACTTAGGAAGAAAGAAGCGGGTGTATTTCATTCAAGAGAGAGAATTTCGACTCTGAAGCCACAGACGGCAAAGTCGGGCGTTTTTTGTGGATAATAATTGCCTTCTTCTAGCCGCAAACGTGACAGCAGTTCAAACGTAGCATGATATGAAAAAGAATTAAAATGGAACATGTCAAAGAACTATTTGAGTTTGCTCTCCTAGTTTTTGACAAGTCATCCCACCAAACTACTTAACTATTAAAATATTCGTATAAGCGGCGTCGAAAATAGTTCTTCCAGCAAACAAACTTTCCGGTGGCTTGTGAAAAGTGCATGGACGCTTCCTTGCAATTTATGTGATGTTTGCTTTTACGACTACCTGAGTTTAGAGAGCTAGAATAATTTAATCCATATAAAGAAGCAAGCTGTCACTTGTCCGTGTGATGATTATCCGGCAATTCAAACATCCGAAAGTTCTTTTCACACACCAAAAAATTTACATGAAATGTTTGCTTTATCGGTTTTCTTTGAGCTGTTGACAGGTTGACTGACTGTCATTCTCGCCCACACTCGACGCATCCCGCCATGACAGAACGATCCTTGCGCTCGCCGCCAAGTCTGACGTATTTACAGAGTCGAACGTGTGTCTTGGATGATAATTGCGAACTTAGAACAGCAAAGGGCCCTTACGGCTAGCGGACAACTGAATCTTCAAAATATTTTGACTTTTAAGGTTACTGGCATCTTAAAGCGATGGTTTCTTTTCAACCGATTACACAGACCGCGTACTTATGTTAACTCCGCCCTTTGATAGAGATCGAAACTTTGAACGATTTGCTTTACACCGCGACACTTCTAACAAAAATTTATCTCTTAGAACAGCATATACAATGCAGCGGTTTTTGTTTATAGTAAGTGAGGTTTAACGGGCCAACTTCCCATTTTAATCACTTGATTTTTCTTTTCAAAAATTCTGTACACCGGGCTTTCTGAAAGGTGATCATGATAAACATCTGTGTGAGGGTAAACGGAGTATAAATGCGGAGCACCTTACCAGTTGCCAGAATAAAGTTCAACTATATAGACCCCATAATCAAACTACCAGACTTGGCCTACGCAGATTACAAGCACTTCAGAGTTTTATTTGGGATAAATAACTGAGCTGAGCAGAGTGAGTGTAGCCTTTGTAGGGGACCTTGAAAATTTCGTCAATAAATTCACGTCAAATTTTGACTTCCAAACGTTTGCACTGTAGTTACTGGGTCGCTTTTTCTACTGGCTGCTGAACAGGCACCACGTAGACTAATGAAATATACCCACCCGTAGACACGGCTTATTAACATACGACCGTTATGCAAGTTCGTCCAACGTTGGAGTTTCTGCTTGTTGTGAATTATTTACTAGACGGCCAAGATACGAGAATTCAGGCTTGGCGAATACTTAATAAAAAGCAGCAGATATGTAACTAGAAACATACACTGATGCATGAAAAACCAACAAAGATGAAAGCAAATCACTAAAGTGATGAATATTCAAGCGTGTAGATATTGTCAGACTGACTTAGGACCCGCCTCATTGGCAGGATATGAATGGCTGAACTTCAGGGAACTGGAAGCCTGGAAGCGAAGATCCGGTAACTCTATTGACTCAATAAGCTCGAGACTGAGAACTTTGTTCAGTACACGAATCTTTTAGCACTCAGGAAAATCTGGTCCGAATGCGAAACGGTGGCGTGAGCATGGCGTCTCCGCCTGTTTTAGGTAAGGAACCTTTTTGTTGTCATTTGTACACAAGGATAAAACTATTTCTTACGTTAAGCGCTAATTTGTACACGATCAGAGTGGATATTGATATGTTTTCGTGAGTTTATCGTGACTAAAGGAACTCAGCAGACAACTGCCTCGGCGAGAAAACGGTTTGCCGTATTGTTTGAATAATTTGTGAGTAAGAGGTCATGTCGATGTTTGGGTTTATGCCCGTAAACTTTTACGTTTCCCTATTCGAATGAGCGGTTGCAATCCAAACAAAAAAGATTTGTTTTCCCCGGCTACGTTGGAGCACCAAGATTCCCTACCGCTTTTACAGATTAAGGCTATGTTGGAAAAAGAAAATGCCTTATTATCGACGATGACAACTGCATCGACTCCAAGACAAATGTCCCCCTGAAGATGACAGAATGAGACATGGAATTGGCATTACACGCCAATTTAATAAGTCCAATTTGTCAGACTGATTTTAGAGCTGTTGATCGGTATATTTTACTACATTCAGGGGAGCCGTACCAAACGCGTATAATTACGAAAACATCACCTTCTATTTACTCCTTTCCCTCTCTAAAACAAGTCAGTAATTAGTTTATGTCGTTAACCCGAAAACAAATGCGAATCTACCTCGATCGTGTTCATTAATTTAACTTTCTTGTGTAAGACTTGCCGGTGGTGTTCCGGTTACAATCGAAGCAAAACTCGGACGCGAAGATAACGCACAATAAGCTGCTGTTAGAAATAAACAAGCCGTCATCTATAGTCCGAATTTCTACGTGTTTTCTCTTCGGGGGATCCGAGTTCTAGTACTGTTGTTTCACGAAGACCTTGCAGATGTCCCTAGTTCTCATCAGCCTCATTTACAAGTCATCCCAAGAATAGCTGTCAATTTGAAGAGAGTTTCTCCTTGTTTGCTATTGATCCTCCACGGGTTCAGCGCTCGATGGGGACAAAACCTAGTTCGGTCAATTCCACGACGATGACTCGGACCACCGAGAAATTCAGTACCCGCTTAATGTACGAGTAGTTAATACAGCAAGGCAACTACAAAGAGCAAACAATTTATAACTGTGGCAATTTCTGTTTGAAGAGACTTAAGTTTGGGGAGTCAGTCAGTTGTATACACTTGGATATACACCTGCTAGTATTCTTGGTAGAAAGCTTGATAGCCATATACGCGGCTAGAGACTGACTCGGCTTTACCATTATTTGTCAGCAATCTTGATGGCCGGGTGTAATTCCTACAGAGAATCAGTGCTCAGCTGATAAAGATTAAGGATAACTAATAAAACGCTATCTTCAAGCTCTTAAAAGGAAATAAAAGAACAGTTTTCTTTCCTTTGAGAATGTTAGAAGTTGTTTATGCAGAGGGAAATTCTTAAGCTTTACTTTATAGCCAACAGAATTCCGTCATAGCTCTTAGCGGCACCACAAGGACCTCCCAACCCGGATCAGAGAAACGTCCGCTAGGGCCACAAATTAATTGTACTTCGTTTCGCCGTCTGGTTATGACTTACAATGCTTTAAGACGCGAGAAAATGTCAGTGTACGTCTCTGAATATCAAAGAAAACGCCGATAGTTTTCCTGCATATTTGTGGTAAAAGGAATAAATGTGCACCTTGTGCAAAGAAGAAGATAAAACATTTCGTAAACCTAGCCTAAGGGCATAAAGATTTTTTCTGTAACTGTAAGAGAAATGATTTCAAGCACAGCATTTTGAAGGGAATAACTAAGTAAGCACAGGCTGGACAATTTCATCTACACCACTCATTCAAGTAAGACTTATGCCGAAAATGTAATCATGATAATAACAATAAAAAACAGTGCTTACAAGATCATCCTATAAGGTATAAAAATTAGTAAGTGTCAGGTTATATACTGAATTTTTTCTCCAGTTGTAATCAAGAGCAGCATTGATGACAAGATCATCTCATAACCAAAATGTCTGAGCGTGTGATTATACTGAATAATACTTTATATCGCGTATTATCAGCCGACACCTGTTATAATCTCTAACTGTCCATTTAAGATGAGTACAAATGAAAGACTTCTCTCGGCTTAACTCAAGAAATGGTAAGGTCTTAGTCTTATTTCCGATCCGGTCACTCGCCTCACCTTTCCAAGTTTCGTTCTAATTGTTTTGGAGGTTGTTATCGATCAATATATTGCACACCGTGTAACCGAAATAACTCAATGTTTTACTGAGTTGAGAGCACAGAAGTTATTGCCGTGTAAGTCTGACTAAACCGAAGTAATGCAGCCCGCTGGCAAAACGTGTATCCGGACTCAGAAACTCGTCAAAAACTTCTGTGGATGAAGTAATATTGAAAAGTAACGTCTTGCCTCAAACAGGCGAAACGTGAACCCAGTTATTATAATATAACACTGTTACAAACTGAAGGTTCTTTCTGGGTGAATAAAAAAAATTATACGAAGCTCAGTTCATCTTAAGTGAATAAAATATTGCGGATACATTTGTCATTGTGGACACAGTTTTTTGCAGGTCCATCTTAGCGCTAGAAGATTAGAACATCTCTTAAAAAGCCTGAGATGAGTGTTCTATGTAGTTAACTGAGATCTGCTCTTACTGACGAATACAACCATGACAACTAAACCGGCTCAATACACAAAGCAAATATCTATGGCTGTAGCGACGAAAGAAAGACCACCACCTTTTAAAACCACTTTTTTAATGTGCGATCTGTCAATAATAAAAGCTATCCTACGAATAGACACGGCGAAAATGCAATAATATAAACTTACCGAAGAATACTCGTAGTTTTGATCAAGCATTCAAGAAATGCCCCAATACATTGCAACCTAGACGGCTACGAAAACAAAACACTGTTGTACAGGGAGGCCAGCAAAAATTGATCATTTTGTGGCAAAACCGCTTTAAGAGCAAATACTTGACATTTTATCTCAGAGTCAAAGTTTTACAAAGATCAGTTTATATTAAACCAGAAAATTGGATTGAAGATCAAAAACAAAAAATGTTAGATTGCTCAAAAGAGAAAAATGTACAATTCAACCCAGCACACACTCTAAGATAAAACAAATTTCCACCGTAATTCACGGACACACAACATCTATAGCAGCGGCAGCTGCAACCTAAACGAATCCTTTGAAATATTTTAGCATAATATTACCCTTTGAGTTGGGTGACTTCCGACATCATAAAACCAACCTTCAGCACGTTAATTTCTTTACGACTTCGCCTGCCTTTGGGCTCCTAGATCAAGGAAACAAAGTATTTTCTCACAACAATGACTACGTAAACATGTTAAGAAATATCCATGAAGAAAATGCTAGAGTCAGCGACATATATTTTTCAAGATTCCACCTCTTCTAAAGGGGAGCCGATGACACAATAGAATAAAAACTTGTAGAATACCAGCCGTGCTTTTCTATTGCTAATTATACGTAAGCGGAATCTTGCTCCTATCTCTAGTGTTTCTCTTCAGTATTTTTTTACTTCAACACAAAACTAACTTTTCAATAACGAAAAAAAAAAAATGTCACGACAATCCGAGTTTTCACCTCTCTACACGCGCTGCCATCACTTTAATTCACATCTTGCCTGGAGCAGAGAACAAACAAACGCGATTAGAATGGGTTAATGGTTATTTTATTTGTTCAGGAATATTACTGCGTTAAAAAAGTCAAGTTTTCCACTCTAAGATTACAAGTTGGCCACCCAGGCCAAATGAGCGACGGGGACAATAAATCAAAGCACAAGATCACGTAACCCCCCGCTAAAGTCAGCTTGTTGAACTGCGGCAGTAGCCACTTGAGATGAAAGATTTGCCGCCTAACTCACAGCATTTGTTATTTCTCGAGAGGCGTGATGGTGCGTAAGTGTCTATTTAACCGCAATAATTTCCTTGCTTGAAAACCCTAATACGTAAACACAATTTTCAATTTAAGAAAACTCCCCTGGAATTAAACATTTGGATTGTCTTTGCGAAATCAAGGACGCTTTTGAGGACTGCAATGTAATACGGCTGTCGCGACAAAGCGATAAAATAGTTGAGTTTCGTCGGCGGCTCGAACAACAAACGAACAATGAGGTCGGATCGGACATTTGACTAGGCCAACCTTACAGAGTAGGGTTTCATACCATTACGACTGGAATGCTTAAGGATATAAAGAGATCTGTGTCTGGTACAAAATTTTCTTGATCGGTTGTAACTGTTGTCAATACCTGTCCGGACTATAGAATTAACCACTTTAGAAATGAATAGCGAATAATTACAACGATGAAATTACGAAGAGCCACTTAATTAGAGCCATTCACTTGACCGAATAGTTAAAGCTAAGAGGTCTGTTTAGTCAGAGTCAAAACACTAAAACCACTGCCTAATTCACAAAGTGTTTGTTATTTTAAGATCGTAATAAAAATATTTCGGAACGGAGGAAGCCTTGGTCCTTATAAATCAAAAGAGCGAACATAAAAGAACCTTAACAAAGATCCGGCGATCATATGACCTCGTAAGTACAATTCTCCAGTAAACAATAACTTGACTCCACAACAAAAACTTTTGTTAACAAGCAATGCAATTTGGCTTCTTTAGTTTTCAAACCAACAAAACGTTTCGGGCGTCGAATTTTCGTCTGTCCAGGCCGACAGAAATCATTTCGAATGCAGAAAATAACAAAGCGAATCAAAGAAACCGACCCCATTCAGTCGTGTAAGAACAAAAGCTTATTCTCAACGGTTAAATGATCTTTTTTTTCGCCACGAAAATGACGCGGTGTAGGCTAAGCCACAATGAAAACGTTTTCTACCTTGAGTCAGCGCTGAGTACCGTCGGCTCTAGGTTCGACGCTGGAGGGACAAATTTACAATTCACCGGTAGCAATTGACACGCAGATTGACCTTAAAGCTACACTCACTACTTGCAGTTAACATACAAGTGGTCTTCGACGTATCGATCTTCTGCGGTTTAATTGTTCGAGCCGTGGAAAGAATAGGGTGAAAACGAACTCAATTGCCCATGAGATTTCGCATTGTCTTCAAGCCGCTAAATACCTGCAATTGGCGGTATCGAATTTCACGGGCGTGCCTTATGTCGCAAAACCACTTATGAGCGACAGTTTTGCTTGTCAACAAGCCATCAATATAATTGCAAACGTGACGCCGAGCGCCCAAAAATAACGCAACACCAGTCAACACGAATAATTTTCCACTTAAAATTAATCCTTCTCATTCGGTGCGCTTTTTTTAGGCAGCAAACAAGGCAATAAAGGAGTGATTGTAAAAACGCCCAGCGTGTGCTTGGGTTGTTATTTCTATCGTCTTCCTCGCGTTTCTAATTTGCTTTTTTCTTAACATGGTGGAACAATTGTGAGACCGCAGGTGGCCTGCGCAGATCGGACTCATTTTTTGCACGTGCAGTTCGCACTCAGCGGTTCTATGGAAACTTCCTCTTCATGGCAATGCCTTGGACACGAGCCTCGTTTTTCTGCTTTCTTCCGGTGAAGCGAGATTGACTGCAATTTGAGACTTTCGTCAATTCAAGCGTGTATCATAATAAGCCTTTGTAAACCAATTATTTCGATGCCAAAATCGATTAAGAGAGACGCGGCACTAAGCGCGAAATCTGTCTGCCCGAGATCAAGTCAAGAATAAAGCACAGAGGGCTACTTAACGAATATATTTTCTACAACTTTCTTCGTGGTAGTGCCATTTCCCTTTTTATGCACGTGGACTCGGTGTCCTGTTGGTCCTGGTTGGTCACATAACGATCAATCAAGCTGTCATGTGTCATTAAAGAGGAGACAATAAAAAAGACGCCTAGTCGCCCTTCCTACCAATAGCTTAGTTGTTGAGGTGTCAAACCGATAGAGCGAGGTTGCCTTGAATCGAAGCGACTTTATACCGGGCAACTTTTCATACTATTCGGATTCGCGCGCGAAAAAACTCAAGCGCCCTCGCACATCACTGCACAACCCAACCAAACTGAGTCCCCGTCCTAGTTGCAAAACAGGTGGAATCGTCCGTCCGCCGTGTCCCTCGCATGGAGCATAAATAGAAAACTACGCTACAAAAATAGAGAAGTCAATCGCACGGAAAAACAATTACACAAACAACAATACTGTGGCAAGTTTGCAACTACAGTGTTGGTAGCTTGGTGCTTAGATCACAGAGATAGGATATCCCTGACAGCTGCTCTACATAAATACGTCTGGGTTATCCTTGACCGAGTTTGTGTAGTTTTTTTCTGCGGCGCGGTGGGCTATTGCCACCGCGCGGCGATCTGATCCGAGTCACCGACGATGACTATGGAAGATAGCTGCCACCGGAAGGCTCCGAAAATAATCGGTTAGTTACACCTATTTGAAGCTAGGTTTGTAGAGAGGGCTGCTGCTGTTTAGAGTTTAATTTGACTTGATTGTTTTGCTATCTGTTAGCAGGGAAAACAAGCTGTGGGCAAAATGGAACTCAGAGACGGATGAGTGTGTGCACGGGATGCCAGGAACCCATCGAAGACCGATTTGTAATGAAAGTCACTGACGAGCCGTGGCATGAAAGCTGTTTGCAGTGCTGCGTGTGTGGAAGCGCCTTATCGCGTTCATGCTTCAGCAAGGACAGAAAACTCTACTGTAGAACCGACTACGAAAAGTAAGTCAGTACACTCTAGCAACACGACACGGTTAGAACACAAGCTGTCGCGTTTCTTCATAACATTTCATATTTTTGCTCACATTAAATATTCCTATAATTAATAGTTTTCTGCCTAAGTACCTAGATTACACGGCAGAAGGTCATTGCCAATTTCAAGGTATCGGTAATTTGGGAAATCTACAAGGCCTTTGGACCGTCTGCCTCAGCACTCAAACGTCTTTGTCACGATTGTTGCTTATTGCCTACAGTTGTTATGGACCGCTGGCTATTTTAATAAGGATAATGCTTCTTCTAAACGTCTAGTAACTTTAATTAATCGCGATCTTAAATTTTCTGAAATGTCTGTAGCGAGTAGTAGTTTTCGATTTTTTGATCAGCACACAGCGACGGTCTGAATTTCTATTTACATCGTTGGTCTAAACATATACACGTTATGTATGCATCGGTCTCCTTTGAACATCTAAAGCAAAGGCCGCCCACAGATTTCGGAAAGTATGAATAATTATTGCGTTTTCTAACTTATTTTACCCTTTTAATATGATTAACATGTTGAATGGTACAGAATGATACTTATTTCTGAAATTTTAATTCTCGCGTAGTGGTGTTGTCAGATCTTGCGCTTTCTACAAGTAACAGTTTCGCTAGCAGGAAGTTCCTTTGAATGTGTTAATCAATCTTGCCTCTTTAAATGATAACTCTCTTCCGTTACTTGTAGTACGTTAGTGCCCGATTTTTTTTCCTCTTCAATTTCGATAAGAAGTCTCTATAATGTCAGTTTGATATTTCTTTTGCTTATTTTTGTAATTGTCCGTTTCTATTATTATCATGCACTGTTTTCATGGATTACAACTACTGAAGGAACATTTAGAAGTTTAGGTCACTCGGTTTCATTTTACCAGCATCACTGTAGTTCCACAAGAAACGATTCAGAACTTCAGCCGTTATCAGGACAAGTGAGAAAAGATACCATTAAACGGGAAAAAAATTGCAATTCTGTTTTTCTGCGATATTAATGATTTTTTTGCTTTGTTTTACCAATAATGTCCTTTTGTCTTGTTACATATTTGAATTAAAGAGAGATTGCTAAAGTGAGCATTCTACCGAAAAGCATTTTATCATCGTAACTCTTTCTATAAGCTGAACAGTTAGAGTTACTTAAACTGCATAAAAGGCTGTTTCAATTGTCTCTATTTTACAGTAAACGAGTCCTGAATGCAACATTTAAATCATCTGAAAATATATTACTTCTTTAATAATAAAGTCTGGAAAATTATCACTAATCACGCTTTGAAAAGAAGAGTTGTTTTGCATACGACATTTTCCCCCTTGAAAAAGCTTTTTTTCATCTGCTCGTAAAATTGCTCGCCAGAAAATCAGTTAGCGGCGTAGTTTTTATTTTGATAATTGAATGTTTGCCCAGGAACGGATCTATTACCATTGTCAATCACACAAGGCCATTAAAGTGTTCTGGGGAAAGAGGTACTTCGATCAATACTTTGGCATCAAGGCTATTTGTTTCAACACAATATTATTGCCACTTTCAGTGCCTCAAGGCTGGGTTTCTGCTGCTACGTTCTTCAAAATAAAGCGACGTCACCTTGGAAATTTAAACTTAAAACGAAGCCGCCTTGTGGGTTATTTGTTTAAGAGAGTGTTAGCATATTCACCGATTTACTTTGAGCAAGACATCATTTCACGGATTTCTCTGTTCCTGTAGACGACAATCGAACAATCTGTCACGAAAAAACGAGAGGGTTGTTTCCAAAAAGGTCAAAATGAATTGGTTCGTGTGAAAAGCCATATTAACTGTTCAACACTTGTCTAGATTGGGAATTTTAAACATCAAAAGCGGCCATAAATTATCAGTAGGTAAAAACACACTTGGGCGAATTGAAGTCATCTGGCTTTCCAACTTTTCCGTACGCCTCTCCGTCGAGTAGGTGATGAATTTATCCGGAAATGTTGAATCGAAAGAAAACACTATAATTGCTTACAACAAGCTAGGACAAACATTACCACACGTGCTCACTTACTTTTCGAAATTCAACCTGTTGGTCTACCGTAAAAAGTCTTCATGAAAAACGTGGACAATTTCTTTGAATCAGGACTGCTGTTCACTGAATAGCCAAAAACCATACAAACAATGCCACGATAAGCCCAACAAAAAGAGAAGGAAGGATCAAAGAAATCCTAGTATGCTTTTTACTGGATGAGCAGAGTTTAAAATTCACCTTGTGACGCTTTAATTCTGATCAAAGGAAACCTGAATTATTCATAAAATCTTACACGGCTTTCGCAAACACATCTAGAGCTTAGAAATGATTCTTTTGTTGTTTGCTTCACAGAATTAAATGAAATTTTCCCGTTTTCTCGCTTTTTTGCCAGTTGACGGCATCGGCAACGTTGTCAGTAACAGATGCTTTTTCTTGCTTGGATTGAAAGTATATTTCAAAGACAAACCACAGCTTCTTTTAGACAGGCTTTTAAAGATTTTAGGAATGCTTGAAAATAAAGATACAACCGAACATAACATAAAACTGCTTTATATTACTTTAGTTCTAGAGAAAATCAAAACAGGATATCTGTTTGTCCGAAACATAACCATTTTAAGATTTGCTAATCTTGCTATGGTCCTTGATATTTGTATCTGTCAACTATGTCGATAGCCAAGAAAAAGTAGAGAAGCTTCAGGGGAAAACTATAGTTTTCAAGTATTACGTCAAGCAGTATTTGAATAAGAAGCCATCAAATGATAGCTTCTAACCAGCTTTCGAAGGCGACTGAGCCATTTTGATGCGCGTTTTCCTTTTCCTCCTGTAGAGTATTCGAGAATCAAGGCATGAACAGCATCGCTTTTAACGTTCATTTCTTCATATGTTACCAATTTAATTATTTTGCTCCGAGTAATCTGATAAAATATGCATTCGATTGCGAGTTGTGATTTCGTTATTTCAACTCTGAGATGCTTTTCGATCTCCAACTCTTCAAACGTAGGAGATAAAGTATTCTGACAGTCTTGTTCAAAACCTTTTGTAGGTGAACCTGCTGGTCGGAAATGAGTAGATCTTTGCTCGAAACTAAAGAAATTCTGAAACAACTTGCACTATAACACGAAAAACCAGACTCAAACAATGCTAAAAGTGCTCGTGTTAGAGATGTTTCTTTGGTTGAACTGAGTTACTTATTTTCGTTATGTGACGCCAGTTCTCCTACAAGAAGTTCTTTTGTAGCAAAATTCACCGTCTTTGTAGATTTTTGAATTCGTGGATTTAAATATTTACCAAAAATGTGATACTTAATTGTTACCAACGGCGGTTTTCTTTAACTTAGATTTTTAAATTACGTTCAAGCAGACATACTGTACAGGCCAGTGTCCAAAATTCACCGGAACCTATTTTCCAGTTCTTTCGAGGTTATCACTGCTGTTGTCTCTATTCCTTTGAGGTTTAAGTTACAGTGACCTTGTGATAGACCCATGGGTTATCGATCGCTAAAGATAGTTTTTTTCTAGCTCGTGAACGTGAACCCTAGTTTCTGATACTAAAGATAGCACTGAGATGTAGACTTTCGACTATGTTTGTTTGAGGAGCTTGTAGTTCAATTCTATAATTGGATCGACTCCCTGGGTTTGCAATCTTTTACTCTTGAGTACATTAAGTCTGAATCAAATTAACAGTAAAACGAACCGATTAAACATACAGTCTTAACCGAAAGAACAATTTGGCTGGACTGTCGATCGGCAAATTGACAAGTCACCATCATTCCGGTTGTTTAGACTGGTAGATAACACACCTTGGAATCTTAGAGCTAAGGAGCCAAAGGTACTTGGACTCATAAGAATTATATTTATTGATACATATCAACAAATAAGACCTGGATTCGATTTAGTCTTCAAGCTTCTATAGCGTATTAAACGTTGATCTGACTTTTATGGAATGTACTGAAGAATATTGATAACTGGATTTTAGTAGTTTCCCGGACATCAGTTCATGCTGAAATGAAAACTACTTGTTGTTAGCAAACTCAGTTCTTGATGAATATTGTAGGCATGTGTACAAGTAACTTGAACAAAATGCCACCTGACCAGCAAACAAACACATAAATCTATTTTCAAAAGAAAGCCAACGCCAACTACATGTTGTATACTGAAGAGGGATTCGCCACAAAAAGCCAAGTTTTCATTCTGGATACCATAATTTTCATATTGCTCAATTTTTGTTTACAAGTGGGGTTCCCTGATGCGAAGAACCGGTCGTTCACGCGACCTTTGCGTGTTTTGAGACGTTATCTATTACAAAAACCTTTCATCTGTTTCAGTAAATCTGTAAAGAGTTTTATGTACGGACCAGCTTCCGAAAAGGAGGTTATTTAGAGCCCGTTTGAATCACCTCCCAAGACAGCCAGCGATGCCAACGTAGATTAGATAAAGTTGGGTGCAAGCAGTCGTGGTCTTTTTGACGCCTAAACATTGCCACTTCGCACTGCAACCCTGGTCTCCTGCAGTACGAAGTAGTTTCTTCGGAGTCAAGTTAAATATTTTTATTGCCTTTTTCCCTCATATTTTCGTATTTTTGGGATGCATTTTAAGAGAATTTGGAACAGCGGGCACTTGCGAGTATCCACGACCACACAAGTATATTTTGCTTTTCACATGCGTTAAGAAGAAAACAATTATACACTCGTCAAATCGTCAGATCCAACAGTTTAGAATTTCTTTATCTTTTGGCAATTGATAGCCAGTACTGAGTGTTTGCATGTATTCAGCGGGTCTATATCATTGATATTTTTGCTTCCAAAAGGGCGTTAAATGTCATTATGAAAGAGAATAGGGTTCTAATATTGAATTAACCCCGCACCACTATGTCTCTCAAAAAATTCTAGAAAATTCTAAAACTTTGTTTTGTGAAATATTATAAGACAAATGGTCCAGTACCATGTAGTACTGCCGATGAGATTTCATTTGTATGGTCACATCATAGAATTTCGTTCGCAGACTCATAATTTTTTGTATCCATATCGGAGTTCGTAGTAAAACAAACAATACCGTGAAAAACATTTTCTGGTCCATAAGTATTTTGACAGACTTAGTCAGGGAATGCCCTCTGCTTCTCAACGAAAAGCTTTATTTATTCTTCAAAACACATTCCGGCATTAGCTAGTGACATATTCTTGTTTTAGGCCTCTAGTCAGCACTGCTCCTAACTGAACACAACAGTACGTTCAAGGTAAACCAAGGCCTGCTATAATTCACAAGCCTGTTTTCCACGTTTGATATATTTCTATTGAATGGACGAGAAATTTTGAAAAAAAAAAAAAAAAACGTGAGAGCCACAATGATTCTAACGCCTCCACATTCAACGACTCGACAATCATCAACACAACTTAACGTTATGACTTTGGTTCACTGTCAATTTTACAACGGCCACAACGTGCTTTGCTGATATTAGTCAATATAATTTGTTTTATTCTCTCTTGTTATACAGAAACAAGTCTCAGTATGGCAGTGACTTTATACCAAAATTTGACTTTTCTGTTTTTCTTTCCAAATAACGACTGGTTTAACCAGTACAAGAGGAGCTAAGATTTCCTTAAAGGAATTTTTCAGTCGACTGCGAGCGACTTGACATTAAGATACGACAAAAATCCTAAATTTGTTTTGAACGAACTGCGGAACGAATAACGAGAAAATGATAGTCTTACCGAAAAGGTTGCATTTGAATTCTTGAATGATGGGCCATGTAGAATGGAAGGACGCTGTGTTACGAGTTTTTGGTGTTGCTTTGAAACCCAAACCGACAGAAAAATTGGAAAATGGCAAAACCCTGAAAAAAGGTTCAATGTTCTACTTAAAATTATTTTACGACTCTGCCTAAACTGTGCAATAAATAATTATCCCTCTACTCTGCAAAATAGGGCTCACTGGCAACCCTTATGCTGTGGAAAATACCCAAGCAGGTGCTCATGATCTAGCTTTGTTTGCAAGGTTCGCTTGGTAGCCATCCATTGGAGGTCCTAGCTTAAAAAAGGCGACTGAGAATACTTAGTTTAATTTTAGCTCTTGGTATAGCTCTCGTAAGACCAGATAGGAGTCACTAAAGCCTTTATGTTACACCGCATAGCCCATTATTAACTTCTTCTTCTTCAAGTGAAGACCACTTTTGACCCTCTAATAAACGCTACTATGGAGCCAAACGAAATAGCTCTAACTAGCTGGGACTATTCAAATGAAACCTCTGTCAGTACTTCGTCTGATTTGTTCATCAGTGGTGTTACAGTAGAAGATTTAAGATTTTGCTTACGCCGATTTTAAGTCCTTTCAGGGTGAAACGGGTCGGGTAATTTATTCGCAAGGAATCAAATCTCTCACTGCCTTATTGTAAGTTGCTTTAGAGAGGTTAATATTTAAGAACTGAAAGTAGTACTCAAAACATTTCTCATTCTAACGTGGCGAGTAAAGTGTAATCTATTTTAAGGCGTTTTCTTTTTTTACTTCATCATAGTTGGTTTGGTTTATTTTGGAAACGGTGTAAATCATATCATAACAGTATAGATATTTTCCTTGTTTTATATTTTATTGCTGTAGTAATAGGGTATTCTATTACGTGACCGGCTTCCTTTTTTTTTACATTTTAAGAGGTATTTCGGTTCATAGTATCAAAAATAGAGTGAGCATATCACAATCTAAGTATCACCAAAAGGAGGATGGAAAAACATTATTTTAAATAACTCTATTGAAAAGCTAATATGTTGACAGGAACAAAAATTTAGAAAGTGATATGAGCGTTTTGTTTACATAATTTGATAGTTCTTATTATGTGTGCGAGGCGGTCACTTTTAAAAAAGCCGAGACTTATAAACAATGTTAAAAGATTAAGAGCAGGGGATAAATTCTTCGAAATGACAAACCAGCGAAAAAATGCATTGAGCAGCAAGAAGGAAAATAACCAAGTTGGATCTGAGAATCTCACCTTACAGAATAAATCTTTCATGTTTGCTTTTCAAGGCAGGTTTGTCAACTCGTGGAAAATGAGATCTATAAACGCAAATACAAAAACCTGCTTGTAGATATGGTATCTCAAGAGCTTATTTAACCAGCTGAACACGACAATAATTTCACTTATTATCTAAGTTTACGGAAACGTGGTCGAAGACAGGTTTGTTTAAAACACGTTAAACACCTATCGCTCTGTTTGCTATTCCAACTCGCTAATTTAAGATAACTGTTAACTACTTTACTTTGTCAAATATTCCTGAAAATACTGATAAAGACTCCGCGAAAATGGGAGAGATAAATCTTCACTAAGCTGTCTGGAGTTCTGTTGTTATAGTCTTTCTTCGAAGCACTTTCTATGTTAGCTTTTCATTTTAGTTCTGCCATTCGGTGTTCCATGGGTCAAGTAAATGACTCCGGCGAATTCTGACCGACGGACGACCGCTTATTCATTCAAATGAAAACCCTCTAACAGCATTTTCTTTTGGCAATTTTTAAGGGGTATTTCTGACCATTTGAGTCTTTGGATAAAGGAGATATCACGTTGTGCGCTACTTACTCTTACAAAAATAAAACCTCTTCAGCAATTCTTTCATCTGGTACTATTTATTTAGTATGCAGTTTTAATTTTGACGTCCTCGGACGAAATACAGCTTCGGCTAGCAAATCTCCTTTCGCGTGCTACTCTGCCCAAATGGAGAGTTTGCTCGCGGGCTGGAAGAAATACGATGGTGCCACCATTCAAATGAACCAACTGCTGTTCTTTCACATCTTGCTATGTGGTATTCGTGGACGAAAACCTGTGTTGTGACCACTGATATCAAATCTCTTTGGTCATACTTTTGCTTTGTGTCTTCAATTTCTGTATTTTTCAAAAGGAAATTTCTTTAGTTTTAACTTTGGCAATTGCATCACCCTACAAAACCGTGTCTGATGGTAACAGGACCTCACAGTGGTTGGAGTGGTCTCACGTTAACTCTGAGTTCGATTTCTAGGTTGCGCAAGCTGGTCTAACTCTCTCCGACCTTTTCGTTTGAGACACTTAAGTTCTTCTGTTGAATTTGAGTTTGGCGCACCATTAAACCAGCTGGACATCAATCTGTTGGACTGACACAACTTTCTCAAACCATTGTAATACATTTACCTCAGTAAGGGTTTTATTTGGAATGCTTTTCAGTCCACGGGTGTCCAAAAGATACGCACCGGACGGCCAAACCAAATCCAATCGTGAAACCGAGAAAGAGACGTGCTCGTCTCCAACCTCCCACATTAAAATAAACGCTCCCGGCTGCCGTGTCTGACTAGACCTCAGCAGCTCCGAGTCGTAATCGCTTACTTCGGGATATTTTAGTTTATTATTGAGGAGAGCGGGCGACAAGAGTGAGAGAGCGTTCGTCTCCAATGCCCCACATGGAAGTAAATGCTCCCGGCTTCCTGGTCTGACCCGACCTCAGCTGCTCGCAAATGGTTATTTGGGTATACAGTAATACGGCATTTTAGATAACTACTGAGGAGGGAGGGCGCCAAGAGAGAGAGAGAGAAAGGCGCGCTCGTCTCCAACACCCCACATTAAAGTTAATCCTCCCTGCTGCCCTGGCCTTGGAGAAGCCTTTGAAGGAGGCAGCTAACTCGACGTAATTGGAACGGTAACCCTTATCCACCCAATATTCCCAAATAATGGAGATTGCACGGCACCTTTTTGTTTTGTCCTCAGCATGCATGGCTCGATAATCTGTTTGTATGAGTAACACTTATCCATGATTTCTATGACTTTTTGCTCTTGCAGGACGTATGGAACAAAGTGCAGTGGCTGCAAGACAACAATACCGGCAAACGAGTTTGTGATGCGGGCTTTAGGAAATGTGTATCATATACAATGCTTCGTTTGTACCATGTGCGGACACCGGCTTGAAAAAGGCCAGGAATTTGCACTGAAAGATAACAATTTATATTGTAAAGAGGACTATGGAAAGATACCGATTAAAGGACCAGCCAACAGCCCACCTCACAAACAACAACAAGAAAGTGAGTTAAACTTTGATGATGATGTTCTTTCCGTTTCATTGTTGTTGTTTTTCCAAGGGTTACGAGTAACTGAACAGTTTCAATTGACCACTCCAGAAAATGTAATAACATACCATAATGCTCTTTCTTTGTCACCCAAAATTTTGCATAAGCATTGTCTTCAGTTTCTCTTGGGAATTAAAATGGCCCCAAGAGAAACTGAAAACAGTGCTTACTCAAATTTTTGGGGTGACAAACAAAGAGCATTATGGTATGTTATGTTATTTTCTGGAGTGGTCAACATTTCCGGCGACAAATCGCCATATTTCCCTTGCCTCATGTAAGGGAATCCAAGACAGTCTTGGATTCTGGATTCCACACCTGGATTCCGGATACTGGGCACTGGATTCCAGACTCCAATCATTAGCAGGATTCCAGATTCTTTGAGCTGTATTCCAGGGATACCAGATTCCACTAGCAAAATTTCCCGGATTCCAGATTTCACGAGCAAAAATTTCCTGTATTCCAGGATCCCTTACATAGAGCACTTATTTCCCCTTTGAAACATCAAGAGTTCTATGTTAACTTGCATCAAATAAATGAACTAAAATGAGTAAAAGTTATCAGTAAAGTATAAATACCGTCACCTGGTGACATTGTCTTTCTTTCTACCAGGTTTCGGCCCAATTTGAGCACTAAAACATCATCTTAACCTGACAGTGACTTGACATGTGTAATGGAAAGGGATTTTCCCTTACCATTACACAGTCAGGTTAGGTAATGTCAGTGCTCAAGTTGTGCTGACCCTTGATGAAAGAAAAACAATGACACCAGGTAACAATATTGATATGTTATTGATAACTTTTACCAGTTTTAGTTCATCTATTTCGTGTAAGCTATATTTCCCATAAAAACTCTCATATTTTGCTTGGGTCACCTGTGCTCAGCCCAGATTTTCTAGGTTCTTAGGTAAGCCCCCAAATGAGTTCCCTTTTTTGCACATTCCGTACAGAGGAGTATTTTTAATTAGTAAAATCCAACTAGTGGTCTATTATCAATGCTATGTTCTGATTGGTTGAGCTACTACTAGGCTATATGTTATAGCCCACTAATAGCAAAAAGCACTGGCTTTGAAAACCAAAACAATGGTGACTGAATCACGTTTTGTTGGCTGAAGTTGTTTTGTCTCGACATTTTTGACCAACTAGTTGGATTTTAGTAAAACAATTATTCCTTTCATCCCCCTGGACTATTGCGGGCTCGAGGAATAATTTGTTAAATACAACTTTTCAACCTTCACTGTTTCTCCCTTGACCAAGCATTGTACCCTTATCTTTTTCTATTTTTGACCCTAATCAAGCCAGCTACAACCCTGCACAAAATGTCCTTTGGACAGTGTTACAATATTCATAATTTTGTCAAAGGTTTGAACCCAGGAGTCATTATATAGGTAGGTTAAGTATGATCATGCGGGTGATCATAGTTTTGAGTGAGACTGTTGTTGACAGAGATGGATGTTTCAACAACCTGTGTGGTAGTCATCAATCAGGTCAATAACCAGAGGTTAATATTATCAACTGATCTGACGAAACTCACTTTAAATATGAAGTTCACTACCACACAGGTTGTCAAAACATCAGTCACTGTCAACAACAGTCCTGTTCAGGACTACGATCACCTGGATGTTGATGTTCACCTACTTATAAATATTTGTAATTATCTGTAATTTCTGGGTGCCCTCATAAAAGAAGGCTACCTTTTGAAAATACCTTGCCATTCTTCTTCAGGCTCCCACATGTTATAGTGTGGAAACTGTTGAAAAATTTTGGATACACGCATCTTATGTTGTTTGTGTGGTGGGGGAAGGGGCTGGGCATGTGTGATTTAAAAAGAGCCCCACAAATGCACATTTAACACGATTGCTTGGTCCTTTTTTTCCGCTTTTGTGTAATCCTAATATTTATACGACATGTCGTGTACAACTTAGTCCAGAGCAACTTACCAGTTATTCTCTTTTTAACTTTTACTTGTTTCTTTACAGATGTTATCAACAACATTTTAAAGACTGAAAAAGAAACCAAATCAGAGAAAGCTGACAACTCAGATTCGGATGATTCTTCAGTAATAGCTGACGATGAAAGTGACGATAAAAAAGGACCAAAACGACCAAGAACAATACTCACGAGTCAACAAAGAAAAATATTTAAATCGGCATTTGAAATAAGCTCCAAGCCTTGTAGAAAGGTAAGAAATTAAGTGGAAACGCTTATTTAAATTGCCTTGCGTAACTTGTATCTGATACGACCACTTAATTCTTTTCTCGTCTCTGCGGTGTTGTTAATCACGTTAAAATATATATGAATTTCACTTCATGGTATTCTATGTGCAGTAAAGTTTAGGCAGCTTTCTAAGTCGTGAATCAAATAGCCTGCGTAACGCAGGCTACAAAATGATTTGGGGTGCTAAGGGTCATAAACTTTAGCTTCGCCTTCCCCTCAAAATTCAGTCTACTCAGATGTGTATTCAAAAAAGACACGTTCTCACAACTGCAGTTTTGTTCTTGGATAAGTCTTAAAAATGCCAAATAAATGAAATGTAGTTCAAAAACTGCGAAAATATGCACACTCGACTCACCTTCGAAGCGTGACGAATCCAACGAAACCGCGTCTGGATTAGTAGAGCCCAGTCTCAGTCTTTCTCGAAAGTCCCGCCCGATAATGGGCCTGGAAAGCTGTCATTCAATGAATGTTTAACTGAGTAGTTCGGCAGATAACATGATTAAACCATCAGTTAACAAAACAAAATGAACGGGTTTGTTAGCTAGTACCTGTCCGTTTTTTCTTTAAATTTTGATTTGAAGATTTGATTTCGGGCCCGACTTTCGAGGAACAGACCTCCTGGAGTGCTGCCCTTTGCTTTCTCCAAAAGCCGTTAAAGTATTTTAGGCGTTCCCAGCATGAAACATACAACGTGTAGGGTCATAGTATTTCTTGCTCCTTCCTTTAACGACAGGCTCTCCCCGATATATCATTATTCATTTTGCTATTACTCTATCATTTGTAAATTAAAGGTTAGAGAGGAACTTTCAAGAGAAACAGGACTTAGTGTTCGCGTCGTTCAAGTCTGGTTTCAAAATCAGAGAGCCAAGGTAACTATAATAATTACAGTCCTTTACTTTCGATAGAAGACGACTTGCCTGTTTGAAACATTTTACTTATAATAAGGAGCTTTCTCTCGTTGTTTTCTCCACACATGGTAGACTTTCAAGGAAGAAATAGTGAAGGAAGGAATTACTGAATGAATGAATGATGCCCTTCTATAATACATTGTTATAAAAGAAGCTCTTACACATTTGAAAACTTTATCAATTTTATACCTCGGTCTTTCGTCAATAATTATACACTTGTAAATAGTTTTATCTATTCTATTTTAATTATTACAATAGTTGAATAATTTTATTTTATACTGTCCCCATTTAGTCGCCGTTCCTCTACTGCTATTTTAGTTTGAAACTTAAATTTGACTGATTCATTCATTCATTTATTTATTCATTCTTAATGTGATGGGTGGATAAGGGGTAACATTATGACTACTTATCACAAATGGGACAAGACAAAACCATGTTAGATTATTTGCGTATCCGTCAGTACAGTACTCTATTCGAGTATACCAGCTACCCAGTTTGGAAAAATAATGTGAAGAAAGGTAAAAAATTAATTGTTGTCCTTGATTTGTTTTTCAGATCAAGAAGCTTGCGAGAAGAAACAACCCTGAGTCGGACGGAGCTGCGAGCTGTAGAGTAAGCAACCGGCAAAGAAGTCTTAAAAAGACTAAAGACGGCAAATGTAGGTTTATTTGATCTTTCAAGCCTGCATTGCAGGCGTTTTCTTGTGGCACTTGAGCTCTAGATTTCGCTTGGGTTGTAGTCCCGTTTCTCTTTCTGCTCAAAAGCAACATCTAAAACTTCATGAATATGCTACCACTCAATGGTTCATTGCTTCATTCATTGATTTACAGTCAAACATCTCGCAAGCGACCAAATAAATTACGTAGGTTCGGTTGTCGCATACGGAAGGTGGTCGCTTACGAGAACTGACCCATAGGGGGTCGCTTCCCAGAATAGGCCCGGACACATCTGAAATTTGGGGGGGAATTCATTATATGCATTTTCTAAGTTATGATATGCGCAGTTTCATGTTCAGCACCAAACGTACATCGCATTATCTCAGAAGTGTAGTACAAACAACAACCGGCTACATGATAGAGATCAAACCATGTCTTAAGTGGAAGCCTAAGGGGAAAAGTCTGAAGCTGTTTTCCAAAAAAGTAGTTGCGGTCTGTTACTAGAGGGGGTCTTTTACGAGAGGTTCACACTAAAGTGATTTTACTGGGGAACTTTCGGTGTTTTGAGGGGGTTTCGCTTACGAAAGGTGGTCGGACGTGGAGGTTCGACTTTATCTATTTATTTGTTTATTCATTCATCTTTCTATTTACCTTTCCTTTAGCATCAAGTCCAAGAGACAAAAGGCGGGCTGACAGAGACAGTTTGGACCTTCCGCCTTCGCTTTCCCCTCCCCCTCAGCTACCAGGATCCCAGCCCCCTCCTTATGGAATGCTTCCTCAATACCAACATTTACAAAATCATATGGGACCAATGATGGCGCCACCGCAGTTCCAACCACAGTACCAACCACCGCTTAACCACATAGACTCCGGAGAAATTCCTATGGAACATGGAATTCAGAGTATCGATGAATGCATGATGCGACCGCAGCAATTTAACCCCGCGGATATAGGCGGATACCCTACGACTACAAATCACAATGGTCAGAATCACTTAGAACTTATGCATGACATGATTAATTCATTTTAATTTATTATAATTGATTCAGAGGAGACAATATATTATGCGGCGGCTTTAGAAGGTCACTGTTTCTCACATGAGGCTCGGTCCTTGGATAAGTGACCAGAGATTACAGTTGAAAAAATAAAATCTTTGTTGCATTGTGTTCCAAAACAACAAAACGATAATACGTTAGATTTTATTTCTTTTCTCAACAGAAATCAATTGCTTGTTTAGCACACCAGTTCTCGGCCGCAGGACGCGGTAAAAGCGATATTTAGGTCATTATGAATGTTGCAGCTCTGATAGAAATAACTTTATGTGACTGATAAAGTTTTTATTTATTTATTATTTATATTTTTTTTATCTATTTGAATACTCTCAGGTCATCTTTTTTGACAGAAAAATGAACTTCTCAGTGCATGCTCATTTTCAGTAACACCATGTCTGGGTTTCATTTTAAAACTATGCTGTAATTGTACACCCTCTGAGCTAGCTCTTTGAAGCTGTTCTACGAAAATAGACTCTGTGAATGTGTCTAAAAATTGAACGTCGAATAGAAGCTAAAAATTCCAGAAAACGAAACAAATTCCATCTTGTAATTTCCAGTCTGTGATATTATGTCATTTATTAGCCCTAAAGAAAAAACTAACTTCTGGCATACTAGAGCAGTATTTTTTGCCAAAGAACTACCGTAGCTAATCGAGTAGAACGTAGTTTTTTGAAACCTCATTCTCCTATTAGGTTCGTCTTTCCTGTTTGACTTTGATCATAGCAACATGTAACTAAGCAACAACGCGCAATTTCCATGCAAATTGGTTCGTATTGGACTGACGGACGGCTCGGACAGCATCGAATAAAAATTGATCTAAAGACTAAATTAAGGTAAATTATTCCATTTTCAATGGTACTGCTGGCGATAAGCGTTTTTTATATTAGTATTGAGTTATTTTTGTTTGCAATGTTAAATTCAAAGTTGATACATCTCAAATCACCAACGTCTAAACCTGGTGGATTTTAGTGGTGTAAGAATTTTAAGTAAGTTTCATGTTTCGTTCATCTTTCTAATGCAGCTATAGACTTACCAGGCAGAGTTCTAAACGTAATTATTCTTACAAAAAAAATGAATTGAAGTGAATTTGTTGCTATGTTTTTTTTTCTTAGCCTGACGGACGAAATTTGTTCATCAGTTATATCACTTCGTTAAAACAATTGAACGAAAAAACCAACGTGGGTGCCGAATGCAGTTTAACTTGAAACATTTCTGCACGAGACTCGGATCAATCCACTTAAAGATGTTTTTCTATATATTTCTTTATAAAACTTCTACTATTTTCCGTCAAATGCGTAGTTGTCAGTTCAGATGTTCAGTCACATAAACTTTTTAAACTTTAACTAACCACCAAAAAGGACATGTCAGTAAAATTTTGAGTTGGTAGTTCAGCTGATAAAGGAAGATTTTTCTAAAACAACCTCCCTAATGTAAAAAATTATTTAATTTGTTCCAGATTCCGACGAGGCAGCTTCGCATTGGTTCAACCTTTACTTATAGCAGTTAACAGAAGTAAACACTAATTTTGAAATTTAAAAATTGCCAGTAAGGTCACCAGGTGGAAATTTGACGTGAGTGAACGTGGGAAAATGAGACTGTGTCACAAAAATATCTTATATATCATCTACTCAGTCTCGTACAATATCTTGGGTGCACCATCGCATTCTAGTTAAAAACTATAGAATCAACTCGTGCAATAAGATGAATTCACTAGTCACATTCACTTTTAGCAAATACCCTCGTTAAGCATTTTACTACAAGCTGAGAAGTTAAAAACCAAACTATAACTATAGAGCACACTCCACATTACCAAAGGAATTCTTTTCTTGACGGCTTCATTTTATTGAACACTAGTTATAAGGATTTCCTGACAGGCGCAAATACCAGAGTTCGTCTCTTGAATATCGTACCGTTTTAAGTCTTTGATCTGTCATGCATTGCAGTAGTTTCGACAAAACCACTTTGTAACGCGTTTTTAAAAAACAGAGGTGAAAGTCAATTCTGAAAATGGCAACATGTAGGGATTTAATCCACGAACCTTGACTCCGCCGGAAATTACACTGCTTTTGTTGTTCAAAACTAACTTCACTTTTCTAAATGTTTCATGTCTCATGAGGATTTCAAGAAAATTATTTGAAAGGGAGTTGCTTTAATAGTAGAATTCTGTATTAGCCAAGCTATGCTTTAGTACTAGTAGTAGTGATTAATGTTTTTCGCCCTGTGCTTGAAATACTACTTAGTTCTCCTTACTAAGTATCCATGTTTGTTTACGAAATGCGTTGTTTTATGACGTCACGATTTAGCAACCGTAAAACCTGTGACAATAGAGAGATTTAGAGTCGCGTTTACGGAAAATAGCAAACGAGAATTTGTACCACGTGACCAAGTTTTCTCCTTAAATTTCTTTGACTGCTTCTTTTAGACTGTTTTCATCTGCTCATTTTCTACTCCGAGAATTTATCAACTTAAATTTGGAGTACTGATGCGGTATATACCGTAAGCGTGACTCTCAATCTCTCTACTGACTGATTCTCTCACGATCTGAAGAACTGAATATTAATCGCTTCTAAGAAAACAGAGTTGGAAAAGAGGTCTGAAATCTTACGTGCTTTTATCTTCTTATTTATTAACGTTCCTATCAATGACGTCCTAATTCTAAAGGCCTCTATCAAAATTCAAAACCTACCTAGCGATAAAAATAGTCTCGTTTTCAAGAAATGAAGATATACTTAATTATATTACATCCTCATGCATAATTTAAATAGCAATGGCCGCCTATACTAGTTGTATGATAAATATTATTGTCAAAGGTGTGTAAATAATATTCATAAGATAGCAAGAGAGCCTTAATTCCTTGCGTAAGGCCGTACAGTGTACAGAATAATCAAAGATTCCAAAATAAAATAGAGTTCAAATGTTCTACTCGAGCAATGGCTGTTGTTTTTAAGTCTCATAAATAAAACTAAAGATGCTACAGCTTGTCCACCAAAATGTTCCCCGAAATTTATCGTGTACCCTAACGTTTGTATCCATTTTCCCAACAGTTTATAGAGTGGCGAGTTTTTTCTCGACAAAAGATTTTTCGCTTTCCCTAACCACGTAATACTGCAACCAAGAAGAGCTTTAGCTGAAAATCCGGAATCCGCTCTATCCAAAGAGAGTTATAAAACGGCAGAACCCGAATGAACTCTTATTGGTATAAAATTACATTGGTAGATGTAATTTTATATCTGAGATATACAAAGCAAAGTACACAACGAACTTCATGCTAGCTTGAAGCAACAAGCAAATAAAGCTTTAGAATTCGGGGGGGGGGGGGGGGGGGAGGGTGGATTAGGGCTTATAAGCGGTGTCTACGGTATGTAAGGAAAGGGTTTCCGCTACCTTAGCAGTAAAGGGCTTTTAAAGCTATGCCACGCTGGTGATACCTAACAAAGACAATACAGCTTTTCATGGCAGCCTCGCGTCAGTCATTCTCGTCCCCTAGTGGGGGAAGGAGGGGGTCTTGCGATCCTTTTGGCCAGTGCATGCCACAGACCGAGGGCTCTGGCTGAGACCATGCCAGGATAGCGCGTAAGCGTAGTGACTCTTTTTGGAAACGTTGGAAATTGTTTCATTTTTTCAAGGCTGCGCAAAGGTAGAAATTTTGCGCACTCCCGGCTTCGGCCCTCGCCAGAGCTCCCGATCCTTGCTTGTCCCCTCCGAGGGGACGGGAATGCTCCATTCTCATCCTTAGAGCAATTCGGCTTATTGTAGCCGACCCCTCGTTTCAAGACAAAGTGACCAAAAAGACGGCGGTTTCTGGGGACGAGAATGGGAATGCGCGCTTGTGTTTATCGCTTGTGTGTTAAGCTTGTGTGACATAGCGCACGCTGCTCATGCGTATAACGTGCCACGGTGTTGGGCAATTCTCATTCTCGTCTCCAGAGCCACTCGGTTTTAATACCACGTGACCAAACAAAACGATGGGTTCTGGGGACGAGAATGGTCACTTTTTTTTGTTTCTAGCCGAGGGCCACGATTCTTTGCACCAGCTGCACTCGTGGCGCTGAACAAAATGATCGCCGCCTCTGGGGACGAGAATCTGTTGAAGAGTGACCCTTAGGCATCCCTGGCTTTCTCGTGTGAGATTATGCACCTATCAATGTAAATCCCGTGGGGGGGGGGGGGGGGGGGAAGTGCGGGCAAGGGGAGGGGATTTGATGCCTGGGACTATCCCCGCTGTCGGGCTTTTGATCGTGCGAAGCGACCCCGGGGTCGGGACATTTGACTTTGACCGACAGAAGTCTGGTATCAATTCAGAAGCAGTTACCAAGTCCGTCCCCGCTCGAGGCTTCCTGAAAGTCACGTTGTTGGAGAAAGGTATGAAGTTTTCATTTGTTTTAATCGCCATAATGCGATACTTTAAACTGTCATCTAAACAGATAATGTCTATTTTGAGGAAATTTTTATCTTCAAGTTCCCATCTGATTGTAAACCTCGATTGAAATCGAATTCCACCATGAAAGTCAGAGGATTTTTTATGGGTCACTGATCCGAACTGTTCCGACATGTTGAGCAGATGTTATAAAGGATCTTACGTTTTATTAATATTATACAGCACGGTCAATCTTGCTGAAGTGATTTTGTTGTTCAAGATAAGAGATGCTAGTAGAGAGAGAAAATACTTAATTACAGCGAGTAATTTAATGGAGCTTCCGTTAACCGTAAATAAAAGTAGTAACAACGTGTTTGAAATGTTCTTTTATTCGTTTTATATAGTATTATAGCATTGTTTGTTTAGATTTTTTCCCCTGGGGTGGGGGCTTTTTTGACACTTTTGATTGACCTTTCGTTTCCCACCCTGGGAAATCTGATCGAAAAATTTGTCAAATCCCCACCCCTTGCCCGCACTCCCCCCCCCCCCCCCCCACGGGGTTTACATTGATAGGTGCATTACTTGAGAGAAAAAGGCGCTCACGTACGAGAAAACAGGATATGCTCCACTGGTTAAGTAGTTTTATTGTGATTTTCCTTATGCGAAATATTGAACTGTGCATGGAGTTCTACTATGGGCAGACCTAAGCACAGCGACCACTTACATTGAAATACAAGACATGCTAACCCTGATGCTAATTGTCTAGCTAAAACAGTGAGATGGCGGTGGGTGGGGGTGAGTTGTTGCGCCATATTTTCGTGGGAGCCAGGCAGTGCCAAGACAAGAGACTGTTTACTCGACCGTCAGATATGCGTTCAAAGCAAAATAAAGTAAGAGCTTTTAGTGAAATATGTTCAAATTTAATTCATCAAATTATCAGACAATTAATTACACAATACACCGTTGCAATGTAAATAAACCAACTTTGTAAACTTCAACAATTGTGGGCCGTTTGATGATCAACTCACCAGATTTTAGAAAGGTGGAATATAAGATACTGAAACGCTTTGATCCGCACATGCCGTGTACTTACCTAAGTTTTCTCTCACTAAACAAGGATAGCTGTAACTGAAACAAATAAGGCTTTGCCCCGAGCAGCTAGGTGATAATCAACTCACTTACGTTAACTTTTCTTAAACAACTTTAAAGAGCTTCGGTACTCTATGTACACTGCAACAAGAAATTTCGTTCTAGATCTTTACACTGGAATAATTAATAAACAGTTGAAACTGCACTTATCGTACTTACGATATGTTTCTTTTTCAATCAAGATAGATGAGAGACTTAATGATAGATGAGAGTTAATTCAGTCGAACCTCCACTAACGGCAACCTCTCTACAACAGCAACTTTTTTGGCGGACAGTCCATGATTAATAACCGTTTAAACCTCTCAACAAAGGCCACCTCTCTGCAAGGTAGCCTCTCAAGGTCTCCTTAAGGTGTAGGTGGTAAGGTGCAGTCTACATTCTGCGTCTCATATACCACTGTTTCTCAACTATTTAACTCCCAAGAAATGACGGTCATCTTTTCCACGCCATCAATGTGTAGGTTTCGATATGTACTAGTTATTACAGAAAAAGAACAGTATTATTTTTCGGTGTTATGGGTGTTATTCCTTTGTACGTTTTCCAATCACAGTTGTGCTACCCTCGAACGCCCAACAAATATTACAGAGAGAATGGAAGCCATTTGAGAGAATACATATATCAGGCATCAACATAAACCCAAGGCAGGCCAATTTTGAGTACTGCAAGCTCCTTTACATCTTACTGCAACCAGCCTTTTACATAAGTGACATCCACTTCGAACTGTTGTCATTTCACGACAAAATGTACCAAGCAGTACTGTTTCTCCTTGCACGGTTCAGTGACCAGCTGATTTATATAAAGAGATATTTATTACTTAATTTGTCACAAAATACTCTCAGATGTTAAAAATTGTTTCCACCTATTATTTTACAATGATATATTGCATTCCAAAATTTATACATTTTGTACAAAGATAAATTGAAGGAACGCCGTAAATAAAACTTCTTAATTACTGGTACAGCAAGGAAATGCAAGAACTCGTCTTTTCAATTGTTACTTGAGGTAATTCCACTGAGATATTTCAGAGAAATACTGATGAGTAATGAAATCACGTTAACACGCGGCGACAGGATACCAAGACATTCTATAGGGGCACAGAACGACCGTTTTCTAGAAAATATCTGTTCGGAGCTCTCTAGAACGCCTGAAATGTTCGATACCTCCAGAAGCGACAAACGTATTCTACAGATGACGTTCCTTCTCCTTCGTCCACTCCTAATAAAATTAGAAAACTCTTAAACAAGTGACCAGGGGCATAACAATTTGATCCTGGGACGCAAGGATCTATTACGGGTAAGTGGTACCGTAGAATGTCTGTACAGCAAGGATAAGCTATTGTAACACACTGATGACCTCTACGTCTTGATACCATGTCTTGGCTTGTGGTAAAGTTACAATCTAGTTCCAACAGTTACGCTTTCCCTATGGCAGAAGGAGCAGAGTGAACTTTACTTGATGCCTCACGTACGATTACTTTACAGTTTTCTCAAAAGTAACGATTGGAGGCTTCTATTATTAATAACAGAACCTAACATTTCTTTCTCTACATATACCACCAGGCTCCTTGATTTATCACTTTCTTGTAACATTTTGATTCAAATTTATGGTCGCTATAAAGAGCTGGCACTGAATTCCAGGAAAATTGATACAATATTTATTTAAAGTCGCACGCACAGTACAAGAGAATGATGAATGCGATTTTATAAACAACGTGGAATTCAGTGCCTGCCCTCTTACAATCGCAAATAGTTTATTATTGTTAGACTGGCGGCCCATTAATTCCAGGATGTAAAAAGTGACACGTGGCTCCTCTGAGGCAGCCTCGCTTTGAAATAAAGTGTCGACAAAGGGGAGGTGTTCCTCGACCCCGGGCTCTTCCACGCCCTCGGCCACGCAGCATTCCTCGTCCTCTACCGCGCATGCTCATGTCTCCGAGCTCGCCTTCTTCATCTTCGTCTCCATACTCTCCTCCATCATCAAATTGATCTGGGGGAAATTCGTCACGGTTGGCCTGGGAATGAATAAAGTAACCTTGCTATTACAAATCTATTTCTTCCTTTTTGAACGAAGAGGGGATATTAGCCACCAAGAAGGCCTTGCCAACGCCCTAAGACTCCCTCCCTGTTCGGTTTAATCTCTCTTGTGACCACTCATTGTAGATAAACACGGGATAGTTACCTGATGTAACGGCAAAGGAATGGGCTTGATGCAAGAACGTTTTATCGGGCGGGGTTTACGAAGCTATGTTAGGGTCATTTGAGCAGAAGCCTATGATGAAGTCAGTTGTTGTTGTTTTTCTTTCATTGTACAAAGTAATCTTATTTGTTATCAGTGTTGTACCTCTGTCCGAGTCACAGCTTACCATTTCTGGCAGAAGTGGCCTCGGTCCTCTTCCAACACCGTGTCCACCTTGCATTCGAGGCGGCATAAGGCCCCTCATTCGTACTCCCATTATGGGCCCCTCAGGACCTGGGAAAAGAGGCCCAATAGGAGGTCCTTGTCTAGGACCTCCAGGACCCTGAAAATGAGGAGCCATATCGGGGCGTAGATGCGGGCCTTGCACACCTCTGGGGCCCATTGGACCAGGCGGTCTAAAGGTATTCAGCATTCCGCTTGGGTCGCCGGGCGCTAAAATAAACAAGCAAACAAACAAATACCGAGTTGACATTCAGCCCATAAAAAAACTATGCAACATCATCGCAATAATAATACGTACTGATAGGGTTCACATACAAGTAAACCTTCTCGCATTCATCGTAATACGTCACGATCTAACAGTGAAGTGAGGTTTCACAGAGTTCGATAAACATTTGAACTCGAGCTTAAACTTTGGGCAAGCAGCTCTAACATTTTGCTTACCCGGCGCCACGTCTTGGTCGTCTAAGTTAATGATTTAGTTAGAGGATGGCTTGCCCTTGCCCATTGTGAGCTTTAAAAGTTGCTTGTCCAGCAAGAAAATCTACTAATCCCGGACTACCGGATGGGATTTTTCTTTCGAGCCCGAGTAGGAAATCTCCAAGATGGCGTGCATTTCTCGTTTGCTAGGCCGACACCTTGCTTTAACCATGGGAATTTTTTAACACCTTTATGTGCCTATCTGGCGAAAGATATTTTCCACCATTTTAAACCCAGTTTTTATTGCAAATAGTTTTTGTTTATCACTTTTGATCCAGGGAAAATCCACCTCTCTTCTTGTAAACAGGGCTAACTTTGATTTACACCATGGTGTATCTGCTAACATTTGGGTTCACGAACCTCGTTTTACGCTATATGGTGAGGGAGGAGTGCCACTCATATCATATACTTAGCCGCCCAGTTTCTAGTCCTTTACCCTCTGTGAGTAGTTTAGGCTAGTGTAAGTGAAATTCAAAGAGAACAGTCGATCACTTACCAGCCCCAAGCAATCCTGCCCCCATGCCAGGACCCATGGCAGGACCCTGCATCCTTGGAGGGCCCATTTTATTCTGCTGTAGAGGTTCCAGGATCTGTTTAAGGGCATTGGGTAGGGCTGCACCTCCTGCCTCATTGTGAAGCTGAGGCTGAGAATTGGATGGCGCGGAAGATATACTACCCGGTTGAGAGGGTTTCTGAAATCACAGAATACGACCAGTGTGTTAAGATAACACGTTGCAAAAAACAAACAAGCGTAAGCATAAATGTTTCAATACTTTGAGCCACATCTAATCAGCAATCAGGGAAAAAAGGAAGAAGAATCGCCTGATCGCAGGCTAAACTACTTCTGGCCTGCGTCGAAGAAGTACTCTAACCCCGGTTGGTAACGTCTGCGAAGAGAGCCAATAGGGAACTTAAGAACCACGACGACGGCTTGGTCGACGACGACCGGAAGTGAGTTACACTGTACTGCGCAAGCGCGACTAGTAAATTTCGTCGTCGTGGTATCGTCGACGACGCCAAACAACGTAGAATCACGTCGTCCTGCAATGCACAAGCTTCGGCAGGTATAAATCCACTGTTTTAAGCGATTTTTGAAGGCCTTTACATTTTCTTGTCCTCCTAAATCCAGGTATCGTTCCTTTTTTCTCCAAACAAGCGATGTTGATTGAAAATTCGACTAATGAATTGATTTTACTTTGAAGAATGGCAACAGCTGAGGAGGCCGAGAGAGCGAACTCGTAAGTGAATTGTGATAAATTTATTTGTACGTATTTAGGTAAGGCAAATCATATATCTTTAATATAGAGGAAATAAACTTTATATGGAAAACAGCTATCACATCAGAATGTCTCTTTTTCGAAATCTAAACTCTGACGGACACTCGGACTCGGCCATCTCATTGAAGTTGAAAGTTGCATAATTTCGTACGGAAAGTAGATGTATTTCCACTCGAAAAGGTCAGACAGCACAAAAAATGTTTCATCGTCAATGAAATTAGACGTACGGCTTGAACAAATAAGATCTTGCGTTGTTTTGAAAGACGCCATTGCGAAAAACTTTGTTGCGAACGAAAATCACAGTTTTACATCTGTGTTTACTTTCAGTGTCGTCGTCGTCGACCTACCGACCGACCGCATCTTAACTTTCCTTTTTCCCGCCGAAACCGACGGTCTCGTTCCAGTCTTTTCCCAGTCAACAGACGTCGTCGTCGTGAACTTCGTCGTGGTTCTTAAGTTCCCTAATATCCTTGTTGTGGGCCACAACTTGGCCCCCAGAAGACTCAACCAATCACAGCAAATGCGTTCCAATTGCCCTTTTACCTGACTGGCAAATAGGTCATGACATTTTTAACAGGCCAATCATGGCGCGTACTTAAATCCTTGTGAATAAATCGGGGCGCAGAACAAGGATTTCGACACTGTTTCGCAGACAGACTTAACCAGGGCCAAGTTGTTGAAAAGGTGGATAACGCTCTCAAAGGAAAAATATGAAACTTAACATAGATTGGATAGTGATTTATCCGGTGGATAACACTATCCAACGTATGAACAACCCAAACCCGGAGTTTAGTTCTGTCTGTGGCGCAGGCTAAACCAATTCTAGTTTCCCCTGTTTTGATGTAAGCTGCAGCGATTTATTAAAATGCAAGCCATTTAACATTGCAAATACGTTAAACGAGCTTTATGAAATAGCTGTTAGACACGGCACACAGCACTGTGTGGACCGTTTAGATTGACATACTTTACTGAATGAAAAATGATCTACACGGTGGGAACTTGCAAAGGTGGGGAAGCGAAAAATCATTGGGCGTGCGAGAACGCAAAGGGCAAGCCAAGGAGGAGAAGGGTGATTCCTCTCGTTTCCACTTCCCTTCGGGTTAGTATCCACCATGTAGGATAAACGAAGCACAAAAGTTAAGGTATGGCCAATGCTGAATCCAACATTTGTAGGTACCCCTCTAAGGTGGACTATCTTTGAAGACGTACCAGCTTACAGTGACGGATTCTCTCCACTAGCTCAAAACCATTTACAGTTGATTTCTATCAAACAAAATGCTACATTATGGGGGCCGCTTACGGAAGACGCGTGGTTGTTGTAAAGTGGTAGTAAACTGGAAATTGTGGAGAATGCGTATTAGTGCATTGACCGGGAAAATCCATTATTTTGGATAGGTGGTCTCCCATAGAAGTTCTACTGTACTTCGTCTTAAAATTTATTACGGACACGTGACATGACACTTACCATTAGTTTATCTAACAGAGTCTGCACAGTAACTGGAGCTGAGTTGCTCTGGCTGACGGCCGCACCTTCAAATGACAGAAAACAAGAGATAACGCTGATTAGGCTGACCATAAGATTTGCACAACGCAGATTACTGTTTTTTTTTTTAACCTCCCGTTAGCTTCCCGTTTATTCAAACCAGAACGCATAGTCAGTTCATTATTATTGTAAATTACTATCATCACTATTATTAACTAATTAATTATTACTATTATTATCAATTTTCCTTCCCACCTAAAAAAGTAAAAAACGTCCCCAGCGAAGAAGGGCGATGAAAGGCGGATTTATTTGCAGGCTAGCTGCAATCTTGCCCACGATTTTTCTACCAAGTGCGTTCTCCTCAGGAGGCCACAAGAGGCGAGATTTTATTATACAGTCAGGGCTTGAAAAAATTGAATTCCAACTTTGAGTAAGCAGCTCTCACAATTTTTCTTGTCCGGGGCCAGTTCTTGCTCGTCTTAGTTAATGATTTTGTCAGAGGATGACTTGCCTGGACCCTTACCCATTGGACAAGCAAGCTTTAAAAGTTACTTGCCCAGCAAGAAAATCTACTTGTCCTAGACCACTAGTTGGGACTTTTTTCGAACCCTGACAGTGCACCCGGTATAACGAGGTACTGGAAAAATTATCGGGGTTCAGTTCCACGCATTTTACTGCAACTGGGACAAAAAATATTATTCTTTACGCTTGGATCAACTATCGGGGGCGTCATATCAAGGTTGGTTATATCCCATCCTCGGAGACCCAGGGGCAGTCAGTCGGGTCGGGAGAAAAGACGGGACGAAAGTTTTCAAAGTACGGGCGAAAAAGCCCCTGGGTACCGACTCTTACCGAACTATTTCCAAAAACTCACGCGGATGCCGGCTCCTGATTGGGCACAAAAAAATGCTTTGTATTATTGTGCCCAATCGGCGAACAGTTTCTCCTGAGTTCTTTTCGTGAGTTCGTACACGACGACCTATTGTCTTGCCACACTTGCCCGGTTCGTTCACCAAGCTTTTTAGAGCATGGGAAACTTTTATTTTCTACTTTCCTAACCAGAAACGAAGGAACTACCGTTGAGTCGAAAAAACGTTTGGGATGCTATCAGCAGGAGCAAGTTCAATTTGCCCCGAGAATATTCTGTTTTTGACTCATCACAATGTATCGTAAATAACAGGAAGTTAAAGATGCGGCGGCGATGAGAAAGTCAAATAAGCATAGCTTTACGAGGCAAAACAACAACTTTGCACGTGTATCACACTTTTTTGTACATTTCTTTGCCGTCAACTGCACGACTACCCGTGAAAATGCCTAATTTCATGTTTTGTGAAGGACGTAAACAAGCAATGACAAAATTCATTCTCTTCATGAACTTGGATATGGTTGATAGAAAATCAGCTCCAAGAGAGTTCGCTTGCATTTGACAAAGTAAGCGAGCTGGAATAATCACGATAGAAACTGAAAAATTGTGAATCCCTTTTTCATGCGACGATTCCGTGGTTGTCAGCCATCGTGGTATCTTTTAAAAATTCCCTTATATTTACGCAAGACGTAACCCATGCAAGCGGGAATACCTGCTGTAAGCTCAAGCTTGTATTTTTGGAAAAGCGTCTTTAGTTTTCGGGCAGACAGTATTTTGAAATCAGATGGGGGTTTTATATCAAACTGCAACTCTGACAGCGGGCATTTCTTTGGTGCATGAGCCAGACAAGCCGTGATCGAAACAATAGTCGTGGTGTACGAACTCACAAAAAGAACTCAGTGGAAACTGTTCTCCGATTGGGCACAATAATACAAAGCATTTTTTGTGCCCAATCAGGAGCCGGCATCTGCTTGAATTTTTGGAAATAGTTCGGTAAGAGTCGGTACCCAGGGGCTTTTTCGCCCGTACTTGAAAACTTTCGTCCCGTCTTTTCTCCCGACCCGACTGACTGCCCCTGGGTCTCCGAGGATGGTTATATCCAGGTTTCGCTGTATAACTTATTGTAGAAAACTAATGTTTGTGTTAGATAAGGTAAATGAATTGAACGCGGTTAAAATTAAACGAAATTTCTAGGTTTTCCAGAGTTTCGCCTGTAATACCCTCACATTGAGCGGTCATACAGTCGGAGTTCCCTGACGTCAGAACCACTTTATATAGCATTATAGACAGCAGCACAGGAAAGAATAGTCTCCCTCGCAGCCGTTTTTGTCTCGTCACGCAACGCTTGGGGGTGGGGGAGCGTTGAGACAAGAGGGAGAGTAAGGAAAGAACTACTGAGAGAGAGGCTTGCACTGAAACAATTAGACTTCCTTCACAGGCTCATAATTTGAATTATATTGATGTCTTTAACTGTTGGAGAGAAAACGTGGCACCACTGAAAAGTGAGAATAAGCTACAACAGCAACAAACCTGTATTTGATGAGGAGGCTGATGACAGTAGTGACATCAAAGCCGCAGGTAGCTGAACGCCGCCGCCGCCGCTACTAGTTGACACAGCTGGAGTCTTTGCAGGTACATGAGTGGTCCCCTTCTGCCAAAAGAAATCAGCTCAGTCAGTTCCAAACGGAACTGCCACAGGGAACAAAGGAGTTAATTGTGACTTTGATTGGTGGGAACGAACGTCGCCCGAACGCATCTGAAAGGCGAAGCTTTCCGAGCGAGATACGAAGTGCCCAGAAGAAAATTATAGTCGCTGTTCGTCCACATTCATTACCGTTCGCGGTTTCCCAGAGCATTGGATAATGCTTCACCAGGTTTGCAAAACGATCGCATGACGGTTTGATCGGTCAAGTTCATATTGGATTCTACAGTAAACAAAGGCGATTCGCGGTATCAAATATGAAATTTAACTGCAATCAAGGTCACAAATTACTCCTCTGCGCTCTGTGGAACTACTGACGTCTGGCGTTTATATTAAAGAGTTTGACTCGGCTGGACTTCATATTTGTGTAACTAGCCCCTACGGTGTACGAGCAATTACTGCCAAAAAAAGAAGGGGGTGATTGGACTATGGCTTAAAAGAATTGTGGTCGTTTCGCCCATCGGGCGAATCCAATCAAGTCCGGGCGAACAGGCGACCTAAGTACGCACGACTTTCGGGCGAAACGACCAGTTACCGCGCTAGAACGTGAGCAAGCATCCTATCTTGCGATCGAGTGGCCAATGCGTGAGAGTCTCCTTTAGCGTGCGGCTATCGCGTGACTTCTCGCGACTCTCCCAAAAGGAGAGCTTGTTCGCAGGCTATAAGCATCCAAGAACGCAAATCTCCACGACCTAAAAATAATCAGTGCTCCAAAGCAAAAGGGATGTGATTTAGCAAAAACTGAAAGGAATTTACAATCTGGACATACCTCATCATGAGGGATGACTTTAGGTTCTTCAGAACTTCCTTGCTGGTTTTCTGGATCAGGTTCTGCAGGACTGTCTGGAAGACTACGAAAAACAAAGAAACAAACAAGCGAAAAAGAGCTCATGTTCAGCATATTAGAGAATCTCTCAGCTTTGTAAAGGTTTAGTTTTACATCTAGCGTTAATAGGTACTAAATTCCAAACACAAACAAGTAACAAATTACTCATGCATTTTTTTTTGTACGTGGAAAAGAAACAAAGTAACTGCTTCAAGGTTCAGGTCATTCGACTTGTGTTATGTCAGATGTGATTTGCAAGATGGCATTACATAAACACCCTAAATTATAAAGCACATAAATAACAAAGAAAATTTGTAAAACAATTTTTCTAAAAAAAGATTCAATATCAAAAATAGGAGTTCACAAACTTGAGCATACCTTGACTTGGTTAAAAATATATCAGCAAGGATACTTGCTTCTCGAGTTTTCTGTCGGCAGAAAATTACAAACAGATAGTATTACATCAGCAAATAATCAAGGCAGGTGTTACCTTTTTAACGATAAATACCACTAGTTATTTGTAGAGTAAAACTGTTACAAGAACGTGGTTCTGTCTAGTTAAGAACCAAAATTTTAACAACCCACTAGAGTTTCTAAACACATAAAGGCTGGTTTTCACTGGTGATGGAGTCGGAGTCGGAATCGTGAGAGCGCTTATGACGTTGTGGAAATCAAAAATCGTACGCGGAGTCATAAGCGCGACGTAATCGGGGTCAGAAGAATCACAACGTTTCCATTTTCTTCCGACTCCGCTTACGATTCCGTCGCTTACGATCTAGTGAAAACCAGATTGTTGGAGTCGGAGGTATAAGCGGAAGGAGAAAACAATCATTGTGCAATGCAAGTTCCCACGCTTTATGATTGGTCTAGTTCTTCTGTCTACTTACAACCTGGTTTCACTTGATCGTAAGCGGAGTCAGAACGCTGTTTTCACTAGATCGTTAAGTCCTACGCTTCTGATTACGACAACGACTCTGACTCCGTCGCTAGTGTAGCCTGTTCCAGGCATTCAGATAGTGGGGAGCGGTGCTTTTCATCGCTTTCTTTACTTCGCACCGCTCTCCACTATCTGAACGCTTGTCCCCCTCTACTTTTCATCGCTTTCATTACTTCGCACCGCTCTCCACTATCTGAACGCTTGTCCCCCTCTACTTTTCATCGCTTTCTTTACTTCGCACCGCTCTCCACTATCTGAACGTCTGGAACAGGCTATCGCTAGTGAAAACCAGCATTGAAAGCAAGTCCGGATCTTCAGTTTTTTTAAGAGGGGGGTGGTGATGGTGGAGGAAGGGGGCGGGGGGTCCTAATGCGTAATTTTCTACAAAATGAAGCTCCGTTATAAAACAAGTGGGGCTTGTACAATTTACATTACACACAGGCTTAAGAAAACACAGTCAAACCTCTCTACATTTTTGGCAACCTTGGGAACGGAGGTAAAGAGCTGTTGTAGATAGGTGCCTATTGGGGGGAGGGAGTGTAATATAAAACCACTTTTGGAGAGGGGATGTAGAAAATGTTCTCAATAGTGTGCTGTATTACAATTTCAAATAACAAAATGAAACAGCAAAATCCAAAAATACTGTAAAACGATCAGAACAAGAATCTTAAACAAATCAAGTTATGTGACGACATCAGTCTACATAATTCACTTTTAAATGGCCATTCTGGAGAGATTATTTAATCCTTTTCTGTGGGTGGCCATTTAAAGAGGTTGATGGAAGAGTGATTGTATGGAATGTTTGTTTGGACAAAAATTCCAGCTGTTATCATTTATAGGGTGATGGCTGTTAGTGCAGGGTTCAACTTAAAATGTATGACCAACCTGTATGTGTTTTTGTTCACTTTTGGTTCCTCGTTCTGTCTGATGATCAACTGTTAAGGGCGCAGGTCTGTACCACTGAAGTAAGACCATTACAAAACCCCTTGTTAGAACATGAGACAGCACTTAAATAGCCGTTGTTAAAGAATAGAAAGTGCTTCTAGTGAAAGGCAGTGGCCAGGGCTGTCATTAAGAGGCGGGGGCTGGGGATTTCCCCCGGCTACTATGAACGTCTTCCCCGGCTACTTTCAAAGGAAAATAAAAGAAAAATAGAACCGAAAGAAATTCCTAGCTGTTTGATTCCCTGCCCACTTGTTGTATTTACCCGGCAACTTGAAATCTTAATGACAACCCTGAGTGGGACAAGTAATATGGCCCTACTTTTCTTCCCACAACCCCCTGTCCTTCCCTCGCACCTCTTCCTGCTCTCCTGTGAATTCTGTTTGGGCCTCTTTTCGTGCTTGAAGGCTTCTCTCGAGTCCTCAGGGCCTTGGTTTCTTCATTTAAGATGCCCAAACGGATTCATTGGCTTGTTGTTTACTGAGGAGTGTGCGCGTGTGTGTATGTGTGTGGGCAATTATTGTCAATATTCCCAAGGAATAACTTAGCCCCAGAAAAGCAAAGCTATTTTGCTGGCCGTGTGTTGACTGACATCTTCTTACAATCTGATCACTTGTCTCATGTAACAGTGCAGTGCCCATTACTCCCAAAATGGGCTAGCCTGCAAGCAAGCTCTCCATTTGGGGGTTATCGTGAAAAGTGGACACACGAGAGGCACACAAGAGGAGACGCGAAAACGGCCCTACTCGCTGGTGGGTTCTCAAGCAGCTTGCTTCCCTCACCCAAATAGGAGAACTTTCTAGCAGGCTAAAAATGGGTGCAGGGCCTCAACAAAATCCTACCGCCCGCTATAACATTTCCATAGTATGCTATTTACCTTTATTCTCTCTGCCATTATATCTTCACTTAACCGTTTAGCCTGCTCCACAAGCTGAAAAAGGGCAAGATAAGACCTGGTTAGTCAAATGTCAAAGATTAAGAAACTGAAAACTATCCATAACTTAAGTAAGTAATCATTGAATTTATGCCCCAGGAAATAAGAGAAAATTACTGGTGCAAACAGGATGAATCAGAAAGGTTTCTCTGGTAAAATCAACGCATACAATAGTGTGTCCTCTGACTGATAAGTAGGAGGGATATTCTGTCAGTTGTTGTCTTCAAAGGGTGACAGAAATCCTTGTTTAAGGTACATACCTGCCTTTCCCTAACCATCTCATTATGGGCGGCATCAAGAAAATTAACAGGGTGTCTCACCAGAGCTAAAAAAATAAACACCTTAATAATGTTAGTGATACTACATGCAGTAAACAGATCTCCAAAGATCTGGGGCAAAGAAATTCAACTAATTAATTCAAGTTGTAGTGTAGTAGTTGTAGAATCTGAAACTTGGAAGCAGGTTATGAGTTTTTCTCTCCTAGATATATACACAGGTGGTTTTAAACTGTTCCCCATGGGAAATGCAAGTTTGATAAGCAATACTTTAGGATTTTGCTTCTCTTGGTAGTTTCCCTGTAAGGGTACTGATTATTCCACTACACTACACATTTTTCTTATTTGATTTCCAACATGTTCTGCTCAAGGTACTCCACACATAAACAAGATACACAAACTTATAAGGCTACATAATTTATTGGCATAGTCCTACTTTTTCAGTATATTAAGAAATTATTACAATTTTATGGTTGACAATGTTTCTTGCAGTTTAATGATCATGACTTTTTATAAACAAATTGGCAGTCAAACAACTGGACACCGCAGGAAAGGAATAAACTGTTCATAACAAAAACATCTGTTTTTTCAGAAACAAAATACATTTAGGGGAGGCATGGCAAACCGACCTCTTTCATCTTCATCCATCTCAAAGAAGTGGAATATAGCCAGGTTTGCATCATCAGTAGGCCATTGAACTCTTTTGCCCTTCTTTGACTTCTTAGCTGGTTTCTCTTCAGCTGCTGCATCATCAACTGCTGATGCTGTTGTGTCTGATGAGGTCTGTGATGCTGCAATATGTCGATCACAATCACCATGATGTCATTTTTTTTCAGAGGGAGGGGGGGGGGGAGAGATAGTATTGTGTCAACACTGTCTTGAAGCCCTAAGAGTGATCAGCATCAATTTTGTCCTTGTAATATCTATGATCATTGACAATCACCATGATGCCTTTTTTTTTTGGTGGGGGGAGGTGGGGGGGGCGAGTGGGCGGGGCAGCAGAGATATTAGTATTGTGTCAAGACTTTAAGCTTTAAAAGTGATCAGCATCAATTTTCTCCTTGTAATATTTATCATCATAAAACAGAGTTGTAACAAGAATTAACGAATTGATCACAAGATGAATTTAATTGACAAACTTTAACAACTTGTATCTACTACTTCAAAAGGAAATTTTAGTGACAACAAATGAGAATTTAAATTTTGCTATCATGGTTGTAAGGCTCACCCTCAATTTTTGATGAAACTCACACCTTATTGTATTGATGTTGTTTTATTTTTGAAATCAAATATGGGCTAGCTGAAGGCTGTGCCAACAAGACAAGAGTCCCGAGTGAAGTTAAGACAACCCTCACAGTGCATTTGAGCAGAGAAAATGGCTGAACACCAAAGGGAAACTAACCGCATACTACTCTAAAAAACTGAGCTTTTTAAACATCCAGTTTCCCTACAACTGGTTCTCAATCTGGACAGGATTCAAACTCATGGCCTTCCTCTCCGCACACCAATACTCACACGGTCATACATGTATATACATACATACAACTTAATTTCAACAAGGTAAAGTTAGAAACAAATATTTTAATAAAAAGAATTACTGTTTACACTTCATTTACCGTTTTACAAGATTGCTGAGTGGGAAACTGATGATTGAAACACTTGATTAATTTCCCTTTTGAATTGCCATAGTACTGACTTTATGTTTCTAACATATTGAGGTAGGAAATTTGATGATTGAGCCCCACTATAGCTAAAAAAAAATTAGCTACCCTTTAGATAATTGGTACGTGGCTTGGGCAGTGTTAGCTTACCGCTCAAGTTTTGTAGCTCATAATAAAAACTTTGTTCACTGAATAAGTCCTGCATTAGTACACTAGGACTACCATAGTTTATGGAGGGATGTAAACATCATAACAGCCTTTTGTTTTCCCCTTTTTACTGAGAGTTTATAACTCATTTAAGAAGAAGCTTACAAGTAACCAAAATGATGGTAACTTAAAGACTAAAACTGAATAAACGTTTCTGGAAGCAAGAGAATTTATAGGCTAAAAAACTTAGTGTCTCTAAACAATCATGATTTAACTCTATAATAATTGAGGCAAATTAAAAAAAATTCTCTAGTGGCTAGACTTATGAACATACCTGAGTTAGGAGAATTGTCTTTCTCAGATGACTGCAGAGAACAAAAAAGGACAAAAAAAGCTTCAAGAACAACAGATCAAAACCCCTATACCAAAGCACATGTACAGCTGAAATATGGAACTTTTTCTTATTTTCTGAAAAAACATTTTTTGTCATTAAATCAGGATGACTGTTACATTTTGGTGTCTTTGTGTTAGTATCTCCTTTATCCTTTTATTATTAAATATAATTCTGATGGCGTCACTGGCCTTTTTTCCTGAAACAAATTTGCACCTTAGCGACAACACTAGAGGTGGGAAAATAAACAACTAACTACTGCATTTTAATGCATATTAATTTACTGAAACTGTCCTGTGGAAAACGATGGAAATGGCATTTCCGAGACCCTAAAATAAAAATTTTCTAGGGGAGTATGCCCCCAGACCCCGCTAGGTTGGGCCACCTATGGCACTAAAGCTTTTCTTCCCTGCATGCATTCACCTTCAAAATCTCATGCTATGGCCCTGCAAAGAACTGGGAACTTTTGAATAACACCTAAACTATCACGTAAACTACTTATAATTTGAGAAATTGCTGCCGGTAACTTGTCTCTAAAATTATCACAGCATCCAAAACCTAGCCCCCTGCAAGATGATTGACTTTGTAATAGAAGTTACATGGCCATTTTAGCCGCATTCATACCTCAGATCCTTTGCTAAAGTCTCCAATATCCCCACCTAGACAAGAAATTTATGCAAGAAAATGTAAGAATGAACACACATGAACTTGTTCAAAAAAATTAATGAAGAGCCAACGCATACTCTTTGATAAGCACTAATCTTAATGAAATTTCTTGAGTAGACCACATGACCTATAACAAATTTCCCGTAATACCATATGTAGGTTTTACTTAATAATAAGATGAAATGTGATCATAGATTGTTTTTGTTTTTTCAGTTAATCAATAATTTTCTTCCTTCTTATCTAATCTCTAGCCTGCACTACACACATCATTTAATGCTGGTTTATGACTTCTGCACAGTAGACCACAAATCCTTATCCTGGACCTCCAAATCAAGTACAAGTAAACATAATACCAAAAAAGCTTTCAAATTAAATTATTGACTTGGATAAAAACTTTTCTTGCAGGCAGGAATTAATTTAGCTTAATATTGTTAACTGCCAGCCTCTTATAAGACATGAGCTTATTTAAAAGATTGCTGAGTGGGAAACTGATGATTCGAACATGGTTTTAGCTAAGAAGGCTCATAAATTTATGGAGGGGCTTCAATAAACAAGCTATATCAGTGATGGCCAAAATACGTTCCACATTTATTGGTTTTTAATTAAGCTTCAAAACTTCATAATAATTATTGAATTCACTCCAATAAATTTGGAGGGGGGATTATATCTGGGGGAGGAGGGATTAGGGTTATAATCAGATGCATTATTTTGTTAACTGGTAGATTAACCTATAACTGGGGGGGCGGGCTTACAAGTGGGGGAGCATGTAAGTGGCAGTTTACAGTATTACAGTATTATATTGCAGACTTACTTGGTACTGATGGTGTGTTTTCTGGTGATCCATTTGGAGTTGAACCTGATTTGTTGTTGCTGTAAAAAAGGGAAGCAATTAACTTATTAACTTAAGGGTCTATCCTTGGAACAATTCTTTTTTTATTTTGCTTATAATAGTAATAATAATATTTATTATACGTTTAATTCTCAAATAGGTATGTTTATATTGCTTTGTTCACCGCATTCTTTCCTTTAATCGAATTGTTAACTACTTCTCTTATCTTAATTAGTTTTTTTTTTTTTTTTTTAGTCGCATTGTCACTGAAAAGCCCCACCAGGGGAGTGTCGATAAACTATTGTCATAAACTAAACTTATTTTCTGCATGGAAATAAAATGAATCAAAAGCAGAGGAAAAAACAAATGAGACAAATTTGAACCACAGATAATTCAGAATAAAGAGCATTTATGAGTTAACATTATCCTTCTTAATAAAGTATGTATGTAAATGTGGACAAATGTTTGTTCATGTTGCAACAAAGTAAAAAACATTATGTAGTGTCCCACTACCATAATTATCAGGCGAAACTTCTTGAGAACATATGGGATGACTTTCCTTCAATATTCACTACATTTATAATATGTTAATGGCAGAGGTCAAATTGCAGGGATTTTCCCGGACTGTCATTTTTCGAAAGAAAAAACAAAAATCCATAGGTACTTAACAATAACATTGCTAGACCGACATTTCTGATCACCTCCAGTGAAAATGAACAAACAAGCTTGTACCTGTGTCTGACAGAACAGATACCACTTCCCTTAAGACAGCAATGCCATGTGATTCAATATATTCTAGAAGCTGTCTACCCAATTATTGTTCTGAGAGTCAAGGCTGGTTTACCTTGTATTTGAGTTGTCAGTATCTTTGTCTTTGCTTTCCTTATCTCGTCCATCCTCTTGGCCATGTGTTTGTGACTGACTGTCCAGTATTGCATCTAGAATACCTGTGTATGTTGGCTACAACATAAAGCATATGTGAAAAATCTATTACTCAAATGCTCCAACTAGTAAAATCAAATTTTATGACAGAATCTTTTGGCAGGCTGCTTTCCATGGTTCAATAACTCCTTCAAAAGTTCATTTAAAAAAAGCTAAATACTGTCTTAACATGATTTTGCAAGGTTAACAGAAAAAGCTTGCACCTGACATGGATATAGGCAGCTTTATTTAATAAAAACATAATTATTTACATCTGGAAAATGATGTAGGATTGAGCAAAGAGGAGGTACAAATAATATTTTTAAGTATGAAGCCAACCAAGAATTTTTCGGAGGATTGAAAGGTTCAAACCAAAAACTGTTTGTGGAGGGAATGTGGATAATTTCTGAAGCAACACATTTGCCATGAGTGAATGCAATAGCAACACCACTGAAAAGTAAGCATAATTATGCAGTAACATTAATAAGATCTTCCACCTACCTTAGTATTTGACACTGAAGATGTTGCTGTTGTAGTTGTAGTTGTTCCAGTCTGCAAATAATAATAATAAAAATAAAATAAATAAATAAATAAATAAACAAAATGTTTTCTAAGACCCCATCATAAAGTAAAAGTAACCCCAACAACGTAAACAAATACCTTTGCAGCAGTAACGCGCTTCCTTTTCCTGACCACTGGAGCAGCAGAAGCTGCAGATGTCAGTGCATTCATAAACCCTGCACTTTCCATTGCAACCGCTTGTGAAAGAAGAAAAGTAATCGTAGAACTTTCAATTTCATTAGCATTATTGAAAATGAGGGAACCTCAACACAATGGAATTGATCAGAAAAAGTAAATAAGCAATTTTGATTGGAAGGTGCTCCTCTAACTAGAAAAAAGTCTTATGCAATTAGTCATGTTTTGATTGTTCAACTATCATCTTCAGTTGAAATGACCCATCAATCACAATCCAATCACCATAACACTTTAAAACAATTATAATAGTTTTTGTGGATTTCAAAGAACCCACACCACTGTTCGAAAAGAATAGGGGGCGTAGACCCGGGTGGTGTGGCCAACCTTTCTAGACCCTGGGCTGGGTGAGGGCGGGATAGCCTCATGATCCGCCTTCAGGTGTAGTACAGTGCAATGGCTACCTGTTATTAAACAGAGTATGTAATGCCAGCAAAGAGCTTGAACTGAATTTCTCAATCACGTATTACCAACAGCCAGTTGCCATAGATAAAGTCAAAGTCTTCTCCATAATATCAACCCTTGAATCTCAATGACAGAGTTGTTATACTTGCACTTGGTCAACAAGTAATAGCTGTTGTATGTTGTTGTTGTTTATACTAAATTGTTAATTGTTTATAGCCACTTACGTTTAGGCTGAGGTGGGATGACTTTTGTCTTGGAAATATTTTTCTGTGCCAAGCTTTGTTTGAGATCACTTTTAACCTCACTTAATGTTTTTAATTTCTTCTCAGGCTGAGGTGATCGGTTAGAATCTGAGGAACTGTTATCCCTGTGGTTAAAGAAAAGATCATAAATCAAATGAAGCTGTCTAAAATATTACTGTAGCTCTTAGTTTGAGAGGTATATCCAAAAATAGGCAAAAAATAAACACTACAGTAAGCTAGCTATGTTTTGCGGGAGAGATGTCTGCACCTCAAAGACAGAAATTCCATACTGATGACGTAAACTCTGTCCAGAATCTGGTCAGGAGATCTGAATGGTCAACCTAGTAATTATATTCGTTAAGCCAATTGTTTACAAATTACAGACAAAAGACAAAAGGGTCACAAAGGATAAATGTAACACAATAAATCTACTACAAAACAGTCATTATAAATTATTCATAAAATATAAAATAATATTATTTAGAAAAAGCATTTGAGTTAAGCTGCAATATTTGTTTGCAGAAGAACAAAAACAAACCAAGAGAAGAATTTCAAACAAATTTAAATCACATTTGGAACCCAAAATAATTATGTAAACATTGATTTACTTCATCATTTTAGCATCTTCTGTCATTGTGGCACGAGGCAAAACGTCCCTAGTGGAAAAGAGCAAGGAGAGACGGCTGCACTCACAGGCTACTAGTAAGCAGATTTTGGATCTTTTGACAGATATTTTACCAAAAGGCACTATCAAGTATTACAAAATTAATGTTACCTTAATCTTTTAACAGGTTTTCCTTCACCTTAATAAAGGGAGAAAAAGACAAGAAGACATAAACAAAAAAAATTCAGTTGTAGACATTAGGGGAAAAGAATTCTTCTTTAACACTATTTAATACATGAATGCAGAGTAGATGTCTTGACACAAATATAATGTAATAATTATTTTGTGGTTCAAATTTTTCTTTGGTTTGAATTTTTTTAAAACCGGTTGAAATTTTTCAAACTGGTTTGAATTTTTCAGGCCGAAAGAATGTAACAGTGTAAATGCACGGGTGGTCAAAGCCTATAGCAGGGTTCTTGGGAAGCTGCAGTGACTGTGCAGTCGTCCCAGAAGTGCCAGTTACTCATAAAAAAATATTTTTTCACGCGTAATTATAATTCTTGGTTGTATTTGTTTCTCAACACCCTTCCACATCATCATTTTTATCTCCTACTCAAAGATGCAACGAAATGCACATTTCAGGGCCATCAAAATAAAAATTTTTAATTCCCCACAGAAGCCCCCAAACGTCCCAAAGGAATGGGTGACTCCTCTTCCCTAACTACTAAAGTAGGACGGGTGCTTCTTTTGGTGTAATCTACTGCCTATTTCATTTTTCTCCTTCTAGAGAACACACACCTTAAGTATTTACATAAGTTAATAAATTTATGATAATTTTGATCATCTCAGTTTTGTCTCACCTTGTCTATTTCCTTGCAAACTATCTTCACTTTCGGTTGAGCCATTTTGCTTTGGTTTGTCCACTTTTTCTTCAATCAAGGAACAAGAAGTACATTAAATCAAAAGCATGGTCAAGCACTTCAGCAATTAGGGTTTCCTTTCAGTGTAAGGTGGCCCGGGTATGGTGGTGTATAATTATGTTGTGGTTCAATTTTATAACATTTCAACCGATTGGTTTTAATTATATTTTCCTTTGTTTAAAACTCATTATCATACATTACCATAACTCAGACTAAGGAAAATACCGGTAATACAGGTATTCAAAACAATAATAAAATTGAACCACAACATCTACCTTAAATACTCTCTATTTTTAAGTCCCCCTATTCAACACTGTTTATTTTTTTTATGGAGGATTCAAATACTTCTTATAGCTTCCTGCATTACCTGATTGGTTTCTTACAAGACTCATCCACTGCTTGACAATAACTGAAGCTAGCTTTTTGACATCTGGAAAAAAAAGTTATTTACTCTTTTAAATAATATAAAATGGTCAATGCATCCTGGACATTTTCATGGGCGAGAGTGTAGGCAATTTTTATTTCAAAAATTTGGCGATCAAGGGCAATTTTAACTGTTAGGAATATTGCTCAAAAAAAACGTTTTGATGACAAAGTCACCATCACACAAATAAATGTAGATGATTCCCAAGCTCTCTTCTGTACATGTAGGTCACATTATCATAGAAATTGAGACAAACTTAAAAGAAACATGCCATTGTTTAACAGATCTAATAAGTTTTAATCTTCTTCATTTTTATTCATCCATGTTCATTCTTATGGGTGTAGCTCTTAGGTATTTCTCTTGACAGTGTTCTCCCTAAGTATTTAAGGCTAGGTGGACCGCCTGGCTTAATTCACTGGAAAATTGTTGCTGCCTGGCTTTAAAACCAAAGATTTTTAACCAAACGGACGCTTACGTTGACATCTAGAGTAAGGTATTTCAAAGACAAAATCACTAAAGAAAGTTGATGAAATTTGATAAAAGTGATTTATCGCAGGGTTTTCACTAAGGATACTAGCAGCAGGAGAAAGATGTAATAACGTAATAAGGTAATAATGTTTGAAAGGTGCTCAGCATCTGAGTAAGAAATAGTCATAGATAGGCTACCTAAAGTTAGCCATAGAATTCTGCATAGTAAACAGAGAATTGTCTAATCTCTGATGTCTAATGAACACCCTGATATTGTTGGATGAATATGTTCAAACCTATGATCCATTCATTTCGTTGAACAGGAGCCTTCTTGTAAAACATAAGGGACCTTCACATGGAGTACTAAAGAAATAGCCCCTATGCATGATTACGTCAGACGAGTAAATTTCACCAACAAGCCTCGTTTGTGAACAAAATTTTTTGCATTTGCACTTTTTGTGCGTGGGTATTCTTTTCAACTCTACTGGCTTGGGAATTCATTTCTGTGAAACTTTGCTTATTTTTAATTTCAAAACGAGGCTTGGTGGTGAAATTTGCTTGTGTGACGTAAACATGCATAAGGGCTATTCCAGTGCTCACTCGAGCTCACAGTCAACCCAAGTTCCATGTAACAACAATGAAAAACTTGTCAAAGCAAATTGTGTTCTTTTTTTACACCTTAAAGTAAGTTCCCAAGTCTCTAAATTTTTATTCAGGCTACAGTAGGCTTTGTACAAACACCATTGAAAATCACAGTCAGTTTTACCCCTGGCCTTCCCAAAATCCTAGGGAGAACACTGCTTTAGCACTTTTATTGCTGATTAAAGCAGTTACTGTGAATTTTCAGTCAATTCTGTGAGTGTTAGGTGAGTTCTGAAATCACTTACAGATAATGTGACGATTGTGTAATTAGTGCGTAACTCACAACATGTTACCTTGATTTTCCAACTTTGTGAGATGCTTTATGATTTTGCCAGTATTTCCCTACAAAGTTTATCAAAAGATGAAGCACTTTAAATTAAGACAATATTCAAAATAATCAAAACTAAACACCCTCGGACAGTAAATATACCAACAGGCCATTTTGGAATTATCAAAATTAAAACTTGGCTCTGAAGCTGAGGGGAATAAAACGTCGAAAGAAATAAATTTAATTTACAGTCTAACCCCACCTTATCGACACCCATTTCATAGACACCTCATTATTACTGACAGTTTGCTTTGTCTCTGGGGAAAGAAAGCCCCTACAAATATCCAAATTCAACCCTCTTAATATGGACACCCCATTAGTACGGACACTTCCTTCCACAGGGAATCTACTGAAACCCTTGCCCACTTGTTCTGGTATTGCAGGTACACTCAAAATATTTCTGAAAGACATTTATCAATGGATAACTCAAAACACCACCTTAAACAAACCCATGCCTTCTCCCATCTTATCTGTCTTGGACTAATTGATAATATATTTCCGATTTATTACTACATCGTATCACCTTTTCCTTATCGCCAAACTATATATTCAAATGTCAAATAACAGCCATATAGGTTTATATAAAAACCATTATGAACTCCATGGAAATTGAAAAAGATATTGCCTCTGATAATAACAATAAATCTTCTTTTAAAAACAAAAGGAGCCCTCTTAAACTTTGCCCCTCAGACAAATAAATTTGCTGATATCAAATAATCCAAAAGTTAAAAGTGATGCAGAAACAAATGCAAATGCAAAGCATCTTTTAGTTAGGATAAAGACAGACTCTTTATATTTTTGTTGTTTCGTGTTTTATTTTGCAATTAGTAGTCGAATTTGTAAAACATTTTTAGGTTTAAATAGTTGTAAATGCCGTAACATCGTATTTTTTCTCTTGTCATGTTAATGTAGGTTATTTTTATTTTCTCTCCATGTTTTAAATGTAAGTATTGTTATAAGAAGTGTTGTAATCAAATAAATGTTATTAGTGTAGGTAATAGCATGATTTGTGGCGATATTTGGCTTAAATACCACAAGTGATGTTTTGAAATTGTTATACGTAATTTCACAACTCAGCCGTTAGGTGAGTGAAATTTGAGACAATTTTGAAATATCACTAGTAATATTCATGCCAAATATTACGTACAAATCTTGCTATTATTTGTTTATACTACAACTCACAAAAGGTTGTAATTTTCACATGTAGGTATTTCAAATTAAGCTGAAATACCACTGCTCTAAGCCAATCAAATTGCAGAAATTTCTCATGTAGTAGTATAATAAAAAAAAGTGTCTGTATTGACGGAGTTTGACTATAATCCCTGACTGAAGGCCCCCCCCCCACCCCCCATGGGAGAAAACTGCAATAAGCATCTCTCAGAGGATGACATCGTGTGCACTGCCCAGACCAAGCCAGTTGGAGAAGACTTTCAGTCGACTCCTCTTCAGTTGACTGATGACGATAATGATAAATCATTAATAGATATTTAGAGAAAAATCAAACTCACTTGTTTTAATGTGTCTATATTTACAGGTAGATCTCTGAGGACCTAAATCAAGTTAAACAGAAACCACAAGTTATGTCACAGCTAACTAAGCTAGTTTTCATTTTTTTTAAAATAGCAAAACAACATGTAACACTGTATTGCAACTGTACCTCCAGGAGTTCTACCAAAACAGGAAAATTTTCATTTTTTTTTGCCTCAACGAGCCATTTGTTCAAAATACTCCACCCACCTATAGTCATAAACCTGTCAAATGAAAAAATACCAAACTCATCTCCTTTCTTATCTTATAAAATTCAGTACCATACCAGGCTGATCAGTCTCGATGAAGATCTATAGCTGATAAACAAGAATGAAAAGCTACACCAGAAACCACCATGCTCGCTCAACCTCGAACCAGTGTGCTATAAATGGTAAGTGAGTTTGAACAAAGATTCTACTCTAATGATGCAATTTTTAACGCAACCTACTAAAAATGTGTCTCATAGGCTACGCAAATGGATAAAACTGCTCACAGCATTGGCTTAAGCTTAACTTGAAATTGTCTAACTTAAATCTACCCACATATTAGAGCAATTAAGATGTAAATGTACATAATCATGGTCTATATTAAAATAAGGTGTGGCCAGTTCCAAAAACACATTAAGTAAAAACTCTAAGGCTCCATTGGTCTGAAGCGTATAGATGCCATGACATGTACATGCCCACTTACTTTTCTAGTGTTTCACTTGAAGTTTCATTTTCTTTGGCAACTGAAATAGTAGCTTTAAGAATATTCAAGTAAATACACCGACTCATCAGCTTCTCAGCATCTCGCATTAAACTGCAAATGAAAATATACTGTGTGTTATTTAATATAATATTACTTATTTGGGGCCTCAACATATTGTTCTAAAACTTTGGCAGACATATACGTTTCCATTAAATGTACCTAGATCTTACTGAAAAAAAATCATATGGCGTATATTAAAACTAAACCTTTTAGATCCATGCTTTTTTTTTAGACACCCCAGCATTAAATCAAGAAAATACTTGAAAGTAATAATTATTATTAATGTCTAGCAGAAAGCTAATTAAGCCAAAAAGGCTCTGATGCATTGATTTGAATTTACAATTCTTTAATTTATTTACAATCTCTAATTCAAAAACAGCCAATTAAATACTATCACAAGTTGTAAAGGAAGAATGAAAGGAGTTAGAGGCAAAAAGTTGAGTGCCTACAGAACGTAATAATTACCTGATTACTCGTACAACTTCTTGTGGCGTTTTGATGTCTCCAAAAGAGCCCAGCATTGGTCTAAGTGCATTCAACAGGGTGCGAGGTTCACCACCAGATGTGCTCTAAAACATATCAAATGAAAAATTTATATATTTTGTTGTGTAAAATTATCCTAAAATGCTGTTAAGTAAAAGTAATTAACAATCACACCAAAGAAAATGTGCAGACAGCATAACTCACAATATCCTAACTTCCTGTAGTAGAAAAAAAAAAAAAAAAGATTTCAAAAAGGAATGATCTAGAATGACAAATTAGGCTTTCTCGTACTGTAGCTTAAGGGCATTTGGTAAGTTGCTACTTAATAAAACAATTAATTCAATAATAATAATAATAAAAATAATAACAATGATTAATCCATTAACCTAAATTGTAAAACCCCATTTAGGGAATACTGGAGACGATAAACAAGGTATTGACGAGGTGTCCGTAAGAAAGAAGGGAAGGAATTCTTCAACTAAGAGAAATCTTACTTTATTTATGACTAATTCCCTTAATATTCATCCCAAAATATTTCTCTCTTTTCTGATTGGCTGAAATAACCAGCTACCATTGTCCTCAATTTGAAAGACGTGTGATATTTTTACCAATGACATCAATTGGAAAGAAAATTGACAGAAAAAGGAACAGCAAACCAAAATGCTTCTTCAGAGGACAACATTGAAGGCTGTATTTCAGCTGTTTCGGTAGAGATGGAGTTCACTGCTTACCATGTTTTTCTCTTGAAGATTATTTTTTAATATCAAAAGTCAAAACCTTTGCTTTTTGGCATCTGTCATGAACTTTCCTAGAAAAATAAAAAAAGAGGTATCAAGCATTGCGTATAGACAAGCCTGCTTTCAACCTTGTGGAAAAAAGAAGCAAAAGTTTAAGGCATGGCTTGTTGACTTGTGACCCCTACCTTAAGTTAATGCAACCATGTTACAAACACCAAAATAGCAACCCTTCCTTTCTTATGATACAAAAATTGCAAACAACAGAAGATACAATGGCTATGTTATACTTCAGAAGGGTTAGGCAAACTTTCTCAACCAAAACTCAATTATTTTAATCTCTAAAAAACTGAACTGAAGGTTTTATTTTGTTTGAACCTTAATCAAGGTAAAACTTAAGAACATTATGCTCTTTCAAAGTCCATGAATGCATTAACACATGTCTATAATATATTAAGCAATGTTCAGAAATTAGCGAAAACTATCTATGGGGTCAAATTTTACCCCTTTCAATAATTATATCCCACTGGTGGTTATCCTATTACTTCAAAGGAACTAGGATGCAAATCAGGCATACTCAAAAAAATTATAAGCTCTACCAAAGCAAAAAACAATTATTAGAAATGCAAACATTTATAAGACTTTTTAGCAGTTCATGTTGTGAAGCAAGAAAGGAAATAGGAAAAATAACCACGCAATAAACAAACTCTGTGTAATATATACTGGTCTTCATTCTTTTCAACAATATGAAGTCTTGATCATTTTAGCAAATGATTTACACTGTATTAATAAAAGACAACTATAACTATGACAAGCTGCCAAAAAGATAAACTAATCCAACACTATGTGGCACTTTATCCACTTAGTTGCTGCCTTTGATGTATTTTGAGAACTTTGAATGTCTATAATGGACAGAGACCATAATCAGTGTTTTCGTTTTTAATTTGATGGCATTTGCATGGTACTAAAAAATTAAATTAATATGTCTCTAACAAGGGGCAAATAGCCTAGTGCCCAGAGGGCAAATAGAAAGTGCTCGTTAGGCAGAACCTATGCTGGTATGCAAAAACTCTAGAGCTGTAATTAACAGAAGTAAAATTATACTGGCATTCTACAGCATGCACATCCCATGAACCAATTCATGTCACCTGACATATACTTGATCAGCTGGGGATAGTAGAGAAAATTATTTGTATTTCACCAAAAAATGCCTTATTAAAATCACCAGAAAGTACTTTTATATTGATTTGCAATAGAATAATAGTAGATTTATGTCAGCCTTGGGCATTTGCCCATTCACAACTATCTTCCAATAAATAAGTCTTGATTTTGCCTTCTTTTTTTTTAACTGTCCAAACTTCATGAGGAATTGAAGAAATAGGGTAACACATAGCCAGTAACACAGGTTCCACACTATTTCTCTTCTCTGGATAAGACAATAAATCTACACATAATGCAACATGCTTTTTTCTCAATCCCATACAAGAAGCCTTAAGCTTTCTCTACAGCTTGTTCTTTCCACATAAATTGTTGATTTAAATAATGGTAACAGGACTGGGTGGAGTCCAATTCCATCTGTAATCATACAAGTGCTTAACAAAATGGGATGACCACGTAGCGGGAGTCCGATTTGTTAAATCACGAGTATGATTACAGACCGAATTGGATGACGCAAAGTTCTGTTACCAATTAATCATAACTATAACAAAATTTGTGATGTTTTAACCCTCTCAAAAATAAACAACACAAGAAATTCCAAGAGTTTTCTTGCTAGCAATGAAAAAAGCCATTTAACTGCACGCACAATAGTGCGTACTTTCCAGTTACATAGGCATGAAGTGTACTGTCCTATTACACTGTCCTGTTAGTGCTGAAATCAGGACAGTTGATAGCCAATCAGATTTGAGAATTAGAATTTTTTTATAGTTATGATTAAGTCAATAAGTGCCATAATGATTCTTGTTCTCTTGCATTTTAACTCTTTCATTCATGATCATTAAGCTAACAGTCAAGGTGCATTGTCTCTTTTCAACAGGAATTGATTATTTTACCATTCTTACAAAAATATATACATTTAATTAACTTGCTGCAAAACCGCACATTTTCTGAGGCCCTAAATACTGCACAATGACGACATTTGCATTTGTCCTAAGAGAGACCACTTCAGACCAAAAAACCTTTCTCAAAGACTACTTTCACTAATGATCAAATTCTTCTTTTCCTGAGGACTGTCAATTAGCCTGGTTAAATCAACAAGTCAAGTTTAGTAATAAACTCATTCCATTTACAGCGCTGTGATCACCGCCCAATTTCTGACGAACAACCCAATTCTTAATTCTGTAAAACGTTTAGGTAAATAGTAAAGCATAAAAGTGAAGCTCTTGTTCCCTTCTAATCATCTTTTTTTGGAGTGAATGAAAAGGAGGAAAAATAGCACAGAAGTTGTCAGCCTTGTATAAGTGCAAATAACAAAGGAAATGTTTACACGATTGTAGATTATACTGTAGAAGATTCATGAATGTGGTTTAAACAGGAGGGTAAATTGCTTTTAAAAAATTGAGCAGAGTTTATCACATTGTTAGGATTCATGAATATTAATAAACCTTTCCTTTCTCTAATTCTGCGTCGTAGCAATGTTTGACTTCGTTCGACCTCTATAGTCGAAAAAGTTTACTACATTCTACAGGCAATCTTCGTGGATGAGGGTAAAAGAAAATTTCCCTTTGCAATTAAAAACTGAAAACTTCACGCGCACACAGATCTATTTCTCAAACGAAATTTACACAAACTCGATCAGTCATTAGAAACGCGTGCGACTTCACACAACACAGTTTCACTCGATTCCTAATACTCCAAAAGCAATATACAAGAAAACAAGTATAACCACATGTCTTTAGTAAAACATTTGCCTCAACTGTTACAGACTTAGTCCCGATCCATTCGGTTTAGGAACACTGTTATGAATACTGCTGCAATTCTGTCGGTCACTTGGTATCAAGTTATATCTCCCTTCGTACAAAATTCTAAGGTATGAAGTTGTCTTTTGAGCTGTTGGAATTTGCCTTTCCTACACAGTCTTTATTTCAGACTGCTTATTATTCGAGACCATCGAGATCTTTTCTGATAAAGTGAAAAAGGAAGGACAAAGGACGCAAGTGATTTTAACCACCACGCGAAGACCGCTTTATTTGCAGTTCAACGTGAACGGTGGTTTTATGCGATAAGAGAAAGAGAAAGGCCATATCAACCAACTTACTCTTGGGTTCTGCCTCGCTTTGCTAACCCTTTCCTCAAAGAACTTTCTTTCGTCAATATATACACGATTTAAGCGTGTACATAAATTTTAAAAAAGGAGTTTGGGGCGAACTAATATGACGCGAAACACAATCTACAAGAGCGGCCATTTCACATGGCCGCTCCACTTCAAACAGTCTGTTGATCGATTCCTCCGCAAATGGGCTTCAATTCATCCTGAAAATCACACAAAAAGAACACCATTAGTCCAAGATTGTTACCGCGTCGAAATTTCCACTTCAAATCGTACTTGTGAGGAAGGAAACTGCACAAATTTCAAGCGGGAATTATCCAAACTACATCGCCTTACCAAGTCACACTTGAAAGTCGTACCACACCCCAGAGGCACGATGGACTTACGTTAATCGAACAATGACACAAACTGTTGATTGGTCAATCGCCCATCAATCAAGGGGTTACTTGGAAAAAGACTGGGCCGAGGTACACTGGCAAAATATCAAAATGGCGGCTTCATTTCGAGTGTTATCAAGTCTGAGAAATGTGCTTTCTTTGACCAGTTTTAAGCAAAACGTTCATCAGAAATTATTCAGCCTTTGTTTGAGAACAAATGGTTTTCACAGTTGGAGCCCATGCTCGTGGATGTTAGGATATCCATATCTTGAAGGTACAGATCATAATTAGACTGCGAGCAGTCTCTTATTTTTCTTTGCAAAGTTACTGCACGCGAAACCAAAGCACGCGAGTGGTGAGCGGCGAAGCCGCGAGCCGCGATAAACAAGGGCGTAAGCCCGAGAAGAAAAAATAAGAGACTGCTGACTCTTTTGTACTCTCTGGGGAGAACGAAGCTGTCAGGGTAATTTAATTAACCAATTAAACCCGAGTAACTTGAAATAGTCAGGTCTCTTAGTGCAAAATATAGGCCGGATCGTTACAGACGTGACAAAAGTGTCAAATTTGGCACAGAGCTTCCTTAGCACCTACCGATTAATACTGGAGGGGGTGCCCGTTACAAATGGTCCTAATTACAGATAAAGGGGGGGTTAACTTTCACCTATAATAGCAGATTGGGTGCCCTGTGGTGAGTACTCTTCTTGTTTGATTTGGCTAAAAAAACTTTTGTTTCAAATTTTTAAGTTTTTAATTTGGTAATGTTTAGTTCTTGTTACACTACTCAAAATAGTTGTACATGTACATAATACTGACTAGTGCCTAGTCTCCACATGGTAAATGTGGCCATGTTCACTGTGCGGCCTGTGCGGCTATCAGTGTCACTGCTAAGACTTGCCAGTGATAATATCATTACATATCAATTTAAACAAATCACAAAGCCAGCTTTCAAAGATGTAACACAATAACATAAAACTCAAATGTATCACATCCTAAACGACAGAATCGTGAAAGTTTGACATGCCACATGATCGACCTCATGAACCGTAACTGACAACGCGCCAACTTTGTAATTGTGCAGCTAAGAATAGATTATAATTTGCTTCGTTGGTAACCCTGTCCTTGAGATAATGATTAAAACATGTCAAACTCGTCCTCAGGAGGAAAAGGAGGAGCAAGGGTGGCACAGTTGGTTAGTGCGCAGCCTTCGGTGTGCGAGGTCCCGAGTGCGATCCCCGGTGTCAACACATCCTTATTTCAACTTCTCTCCTTTCTGTGTAGCTTTGACTAGCTCTAAATACCCTTAAAACGGAAAATTAATGGAGAGAGGGGGGTAAAAGGAGCGCACCGTCGACCTCAAGTTTTTTCTACCTTTTTATTAAGCCCTTGGGACGAGGTTGTAAAACATGCCTCTCCAGGAATTTTTAACACGGTTTGTTTTTTACACATTTGCATTTAAAAAGAAGTGTATGAGGTCCCTGCATGCCTAGACACCTGTAAGCGGCTCATTCACTTCAGAGCCCTTGGACTAGAGTGTTAGTGGTAGGTCTATACGATCTTTCAAAACCGGCAAAGGAAGGTCGTCGCGTGCGTTACAATTTACAAACAAACTAACTTCAGAAGAGCTGAAATTTACAGGAACAAGGCCTCTTTTAGCCAACCAGTGATGCATCATTTATGAAAATGAATGTAATGTGTTTGATGCAATTAGGCGAATACCCCGTGGTTACGAAATCTTACGATCATGAATTCCTAAAGAGCAATTCAGTTACCAGCTTTTCACAAAATAATGCTGTGGAAAATTACAGAAAATACCAAAAAAAGCAAGGGTCAACAATAATTATGGCCTGGTCTCTTATAATAATGGAGTGGTCATGATAAAGAAGCCCATCAGTCCCAACTTTGACCACTCAAACAGATTTCTGACAGATTACATACTGCAAAACTTTGCATTCAATGATGCCTATGTTGCCACACCACGAGCCTAGAAATCGGCTCCTGGTCACACCTTGTTTTTATTGCTGAATATCATTCTAAAGAGCTTTACGAAATATTTTGTTAGTAGGGGTGTTTTGAACATGATTGATATGTAGAGATGCTGACAAAAACGAACACAAAAAAAGTCACAAAACGAGACGCATGAAACAACCGCAAATTAATATTCGTGTTACACCGATATAATGGCTCGTTTGGCTGCTATGCTGACGTTCTTGAAAATGGAAGTAGTATCACAGCTAGTCCCGGGTTAGATATACCGTTTATTACCAGTTTCACGGTTCCTGAGACTTAGGGCCTGTTAACATAAAGGAGGGGGACCCCAGGTAGGTGAGGTAACCTGCTTAGGTGGGGTAAAAAAATAAGCCCCCTTTACATGCAATCTTACAACCCCGCCATCCTGGGGTGCAGTTTCTCAAGATTATTGAATGGTCGCTAAGCACGTAAACAAGAAAAATGCTGGCAAACCACGTCTACGTTCACTTGCTGCAACCTTCGGTGTTGTGGCTTTCTATTGTTACCTTTAATAATTATGTGAAGCCAACCGGCACCAAAGTGAATTTTGCGCGAATTTGATGTGTAACGAATCCGACCCCGACTAGCCTGGGTTACCTCACCTTGAAACGTTGACATGGCAAAATTTGACCTCAGCTGAGAGGGTTACCTGGTGTGGCAGACCGGGCTACCCACCTTGAAGGGTGACCCCACCTATCATGTAAACGTGATCAAATGAAAAGGAGAGATTATATGGGTCGGCGGGTTGCCCCACCTAAGTGGGTTACCATGCCTACCCAGGGTCCCCCTCCTCCATTTAAACAGGCCCTAAAAGTTAGCCCGGCCCCCTTTCTACAGTTTCAGCAGTTAAACCATTCACCATTTATCATTTGAGTCAATCTTGTACCACTTGAGTCTCACTTTTACGACTTGGTAAGCTGTTATTATTTTTGGACATGAGTGCTTCAGTGCCAAATGTAGAGGCTTCATGATAAACTGTGCTGTTTTTTGAAGCTTCGGCTAACTTGTTTCTTTTTTTCGTTTATGAGACCAGATTCTTTTTTGTTTCTTTTTGCTTTGTAAAGCTTAGACAAACTGCGGGAATTGTAAATGATATGACTTGTGCCACGGTGCTTGCTTCTCTGTCAAAACTTGCACTTGCGTCCAGCAGATAACTGGATAAAGAGAGACTGAAAGGCATCCAGGCCTATGTTAAGCTGAAAAATTAATTACTTCCCTAGGAAAGAACCATTTTGGGTTCTGTTATTTCGTTATTTGCTCTTCACGAATAGCTGTCATAAATCCCTGATAATATGTGGTACAACAGACTCTTTGACAATTTCTTTTTTCTGAAATTTTGTGTGTGAATCGCTATGCCATTCGCTTTCTTTAGCTTAAAGTGACATGTAATGACAAGTAATACTTGATAAATAAGACTTAAGCCACTCAATAAGGCCTCCTCTAATTGAAGTACATTAGAAAAAGAGAAGAGAACCCCAGAAGCTGAGTACTTGCAAGTTATGAAGCAAAGACGAGGCCATCTTAGAAATGACTTATGAAAACGTGGGCGGACTGTGGACTTGCTTTAAGGGCACAGTAATAATCAACCTAATTATACAATCAATAAGCTAATAATGGATGGGAATGCCAGATGTTCGAGTGAAATTGTTGTTTGCAACATGGGAATAGCATTCAGAGTGATTTAAGGTATTAAATAACAATTTTCAATCAAAACACCACAGGGATCCCAGCAGGTGAAATTTACAATAATTAAATCCTGTTTAGCACGCTTCAGTGGCATATTTGCATTGGGCACCCCCTCTAATATTCATGGTACTGCAATAAGCTATCGCTGTGCAAAGTTTGGTGCTTTTGTCAGCTCTGTAACGATCCTGACCTTAAGAGACCTGACTAAAACGGTTTATAAATAGAACATAAACAACTGAAAAAGTATTGAGTTCCTTTCCCTTGAGGAAATTTACAGCAGTTTCCTTCTGTAAGATATCGCATTCCTTAAGAGTTTTAGTTTAAAAGCGATTACAGCTTGGTTCGCTATTGTTTGTAGTTAGTTGTGAGGCGTGACTATTTTTATTGCTTGCAATCTCACAACAGACCAGTCAATGATCTGTCAACAGCTGTAAAATTGACCAATCGGTTGCTGCATGTCTGGGCTGACAGGGGGTTTGTTTACTACAGAAGTGTTTACAGTCCGTCTTTTCTCGTCTCGTCCCAATCCCTCATTGTAACATAACATCGTGGTTTGCAATCATGCTGGCTGAGATAAGATCTAGACGGATTTTAACAGAAAAGGCAGACTGCACGCAGTCTAGATCATAATTTACCTTGTCGATGAATTTGCTTTGCATCATCACAGCTGCAGAAGAAGTAGATAAGTGCAAGCAGTGTAAGCTAAGACAAAAGTCACCTAGGCGAGCTAACTTTTTACTTATTTCTTGAAAGTCAAATGCAAAATCTACATCAACTGTTAAGACTTATACATCAATAAATAATAGCAAGATCATGTCACAAGTTAATGAGATCATGAGGCTTTTGTTTCCATACTGATGTTAACTGTCACTTGTAAGCTCTGTCACTTATAAGCCCCCTGTCTCCCAGTTATAGGTCCTGTGGTTGAGGCGTGATATTAATGCATCAGTCAATTCCAGGTGTGCTCATGCCCCACCAGGCAGCGGCACGGCATTTGCCTGCCTTGTCAATCCCAGGGGTGGGGCATTAGCAACTTTTTTGCCACCTGGAGATTGGGCATTTGCCAACCCCAGTGCCACCCACAAGCTTTTGGCATGCACATGCATTCCTATCCAAACATAACTAAATATGGGGGATTTTACAGGAAACCAAGCAGATTTGCAGATTAGCTCATATGGCAAGTGTCCCCACCCCTGGGAATTTGCCTTTCAAGGCCAAAAAATGGTTATGCCCCAGGGTTAGCCCGGGGGACATGGACGCACCTGGAATTGCATAAAATCATGACAGAGGCTGACAAAGTGTCTTTTTTGAGAATTTTAAAATGGAAAGATTGCAGCTTCTTGACATATTGGCTAAGAAGGAAAAGATTGAAAATGAGCTTTGCTCTGTATTTGAAGGTTTTTAAGCATGGTTGCCACAGGCCAGGAAATGGGCGTGGAAAAAAGTTCTTCAAGGTCAGGGAAAAGTCAGGGAATTTCACTTCAAATCAAGGGAAAATTTAATTCATTGAAAGAAGTCAGGGAAAGTGAAATTTTAATGGTACATATTAATTTTCTAATTTCCCCTCCACATTCATTGTTTTCTAAAATTTAAAATTGTTGAGCATTTTATTTCATGTTGTCTTGGTGCAATATTTTTCATCAAAATTGAACTACAAGCTGATGTTGGGTTTCAGAAAAATCTCTCCTTTTTGCCACATTATGCTATGAAGCTATTAATTCATGTATACTGCATGTGACGTGCTGAAAGCATAAATAAATGGATGGAGAGGATGGCTGTGAGAGAATGGTTAAGTCCATTACCAGAACCGATTTGTGAAAATGTCAATTCAGTTGGTCAGGGAAATTTTACACCTGTCGGGGAATTTCTGAAAACCTCTGGTTGTGGCAACCATGTTAACGTATTTTTTTAAATTTTATTATTATACCCCCTTAAGCTTCAATGACTAAACTTGATTGAACAATAGTTAGTACCTAAAGAATTAAGGCTCAGATACTGTTTTGCAGGTATTAGGACTGTCAAATGTACCAGGATGGTTTCAAATTTAACATCAAACAGAGTTTTAAGTCCTGTAATGGCTGAACTTCTGAAAAGTATTCAATATGGTAATGTCCTTGTTATAGACTTAGCTTGCTTTTCTGTTATTTAACTACATGTTAAATGGGATGACCTTATTGTTTCTCCTCTTGATGCACTGGTTTTAAAGGGTAATAAAGTTGAAGAAGTGTGATGTCTAAGGCCTAGGCCAAACATCGAACTTTTCACAGGATGAACCAAACTCTAATTTAGGTCGACCTAAATTTAGTTTTAAAAGATTGTCTGTTGGGGCAGATGTCAAACTTAGGATACATTGAACCAATCAACTGAATCAGATCAAAGAGCAATTTTCATAAATTTTCTCCCCAAGGCTACATTGTCGTACAAATTTTTAATTTATTTATTTTCAGTTTAGCTTGTCGCATGTTAAGATCAACATTTGGCCCGGAGACTATCTTCAGACGTTCTAGCCATCTGAAGCAGACAGATAGAACGTGTTGCACGATCCAAACTCATTCAGACGAACTTAACTGAGCCAGACGTAACTAGAACTTTTCATGAACTTAACTCACTAAGTTTGGTTTGTCTTCTGAAAAGTGCAACGTTTGGCCTTGGCCTCACATTTCTTAACTGTCTATGACCGTTGTGATCAAGTTTGGGGCTAATTAGCAGACTAAATGCAGAAAACTTGTGTGCTACCTGATATAATATTATGAGGACATCCAAAGTGATGAAACAATCAAATAACCTGTGCAGTGATAGTCTTCAGTTAAAGACTAAGGTGCTCACATTTCCACGCAGATGAACAATTCTAATAAATTTCGATCACAGCTTGTTGTTCTTGTTTGATTCATCTGTATTGATTTTAACTGAAATTTTTTCAGAAATAATAAATGTGTCAAGCTTTAAAACAGGAGGATTTTGTTTTCATTGACTGAGTTGATTAACTACTTTAGTTGATTGAGGAGATGACCTTTTGAGTGCAGTCCCATGTCAGAGCAAATTAGGGGATTGTGGGTTGTGTGTGGTTTACATACTGGATGTTAGAGTTCTGCCATCGGTGGGAACAAAAAGAGGATGAATTATGTTTGGGGGTTTGACTTAAACTAGAATATAATGGTATGGTATTAAATCTTTGTCTTGTAGGACCTACAGCTCAACTTTTAGCAAATATTTTATTTTTAATGTCACTAGGCTTACAAGGCAAAGCGAGCATTATTTTTATCTCCTGGAAGTTAAATTTGAGGTTTCTTTCTTGCTTGGCTTTTAGCATTTGTGAAGTTGTTCGCGTGGCTTGTCTGTCGTGTACTTGGTTTGCTCATGCCCCATTTCTCCTGGGTTGTATAAAACAATCCTATACCAACTATGCGACTGACAAACCATGCAAACGACTTCATAAATGCTAGCCATGCAAAAGAAAAACCTCTGCTTGCAGAGTAGATTTTTCCAGTCTCCTGGGAAAAAGGGAAGTGGTCAAATCATGTATCACTGTACAAGAAACTGGGGTACAATTAAACTGACTGGGAAAGGTGTACGTGTGTCGTGTACTTGGTTTGCTCATGCCCCATTTCTCCTGGGTTGTATAAAACAATCCTATACCAACTATGCGACTAACAAACCATGCAAACGACTTCGTAAATGCTAGCCATGCAAAAGAAAAACCTCTGCTTGCAGAGTAGATTTTTCCAGTCTCCTGGGAAAAAGGGAAGTGGTCAAATCATGTATCAGTGTACAAGAAACTGGGGTACAATTAAACTGACTGGGAAATGGAGATTAGTTTTGGTTAGATTAATATTATAGGGAGTTTTGAGAAACTGATGCTTCAAGAAACTGGAATTCTACTGTAATAATGACCACCAGTGCACCGGTCATAGAGTTATTATTATTCTCTGACCAGTGCAGTGGTGATTATTGTTACAGTTGTTAGCATTGAAGTTGATGGTGAAAGCTGTGCACAAGACCTTCCGGGCTTGTTATCTGGTTGATATTTCATTGAGGGTTTTCATGGATTTAAGACACTTTACATTATCTTATTACTGTTATTGACTATCCTACAAGCAAGCTTTCTGGAGCGCTCTAATGGGGGCGGGGGCTGGATAGGAAGCTACAGCATGTACCCTTCCTTTTCTGCCTGCCCTGCTGGCAGAGTGCCCCAGAGAGCTTGCTTGCAGGCTAGTTATTGACTGGTACTTTTGTATTTTTTTGCTTGAGATAGTGAATAGTGTAGACAAAGCAATACAGTCATTTGCTTCCCTTTCTTTCAGGAAAAGAAAAATGGATGGACCAACAACATCGCCTTTCTCTTGTGAAGAGATATGAAGATGGAATTATTGATCATCATTCAACAGAATATGAAAAGTGTGTTTCACAGAACCAATGATGGAATTATTTAATGTTAATGGAAGAAAAAAATTCTTCTTTTCCTTGCAATGGCGGACATACATAATGCATTATTTTGGGGGTATTTAAGTGCTTCCTTTTGTAAACACTCACAGATGAGTAGTTCCTTGTAATTGCACATAACAGATGACAATGGACAGACCTTAAGATTTCATTATCAACTAAATTTTATTTTTCCTTGAAATTTTAACTTATGAGGATTTATGGCATGTGAATTTTGATTTTTTTTCAGGTTGACTTTAGAACACTTTCAAGTTTTCTGGCCAGGTATGCACAAACCGTGTCTTGTTAGTTTAAATCATGTCTGTTTTATCATTTTTTGTACATCTATATGTTTTAAGTGTTAAACAAACTGTGTCACGAAATTTGTCAAAATTTCAAACAGTGGGAACTGTCACCAAACTGTGTGAAACATAAATAACTACTCAAAACATTCAAAGAAGGTATAGATAAAACAGCAAATATAAAAGAAGGTGTGGATGGACAAATTTGAAGAATATTGAAATGGATTGCAATAATTATTGTAGTTTTTGAAAACTTGTTAACCTAACAGTTTTTCAAAGTTCAATTTTGTTGTTTGTAACGTTTTTGTCATTTGAATGTGATTTCTCAAATTCCATAGTGGATAAGGACGCGTGATTTGTATTGTCAACAAAATGTACTAGAAAGTCGTGACTTAGCCTCTTTGACTTCATTCCAGTTTAGTTTTTTTTTGTTTCTCTATCTCTGATTGTAATAAGGATGGATTTAGAGATACATTTTAAAGCAAAAATTAACGACATAAAAGAAACTTGACATTTTGATGTCTTCCTGCTATCATTATCTAAAGATAAGAAATTGACATGATTCATGGTAATTTTTATCCAAGCGAAACTTAACTTTTAATGGTAATTTGTCTATTTTCATGCTTAATTTTACATGCACTTTTAGAACTTTCTTTTTCTATGTTAAAATATTACCATGAATCATGTTAATTTGTTATCTCTTGATACTGATGACATAAAGCCATCAAAATGTCAAGGTTCTTTTTCATGATTAATTTTTGCTTTAAAATATCTCTGATTCATGATGATAAAAACAGCCAGGGGAAAGGGAAAGAAAAATCAAATGTGGGACAGAACAGTGATAACGACTGGAATGGTGGAGAAGTTATGAATTGCTTTTTGGTTACTTGATTTTCATTGTTACATTCTTTAAAGATGGAGCTCCAATTTGGATAAATTATAGAAGAAATTTCTTGGGCCAGTTTGCCCCAAAGGTAATTATTATTTATATTTTATTTAACTTTGTACTAGTATTTTGCCACCTGTGCAGGTGCATGCAGGTTTATGAAATTTTGCCTAGGCTTGATTTGATTTGATTTTTTTTTTTTTTGATTTGATTTTATGTTATGTTGCTCTTTGTTTCAAAATGTAATTATACCTAAAAGCATTAAACACTTCTGAGTAAACGTTTCTGTAGTTTATTTTACTTGTCTAATCTGACAGTCTTATTTACAAATATTTAAAAATTCATCTCTTCTAATTGCTTTTATTTTATGTATACTGAAACCTTCTTTTCATAATTCTGTTCCAGAGAACTCGAGAAAGATGCATTGTAAGTGCTTATTAACAGAGCTGTTCTCTTAGAGAATGAAAAAGAAGTTTAAGTCATAGTATGTCCACTTGATAATATGCAAAACCAACTTACGATGAAGAAGGACTGAACAACAATACAGAAACCTATTGCGATTATCTTTTGTTTGTAGTTATCTCTGTACTGAATCAAAGACTTGTACAACACTACTATCCTGTTTTGCGTTTTGTGTCTTTAATTTCCCTCACTTGTCTAAACTAGACTCATGTATGTGGAGATGATAGGTAGAAATAACCAATTATTAGCACATGCAAGCAAACTATCTACTTTACTAGGTAAATAAAATCATTTTATTGTGTATGGACCATCCAGGCCCCAGTTGTTGAAAAGGTGGATAATGCTATCCACTGGATTACGCAATTGGATTCCCTAACACTCATCTGCCAGAGAGCGATTTATCCGGTGGATAGTGCTATCCAACCTTTGGGTAAATTAACATTTGCTTCAATAATTCACAAGCGTGAAAAACAAAATTACAGCAATCATTCCCTAACCCAAGATATGTTATGTAATAAGTAATCGTTTGTGACAATCTTCTTAATTGTAGAGGCGAACCGTTGTCTGCAGTAATCCTTGTCCGCTGTGTCAACTTAAAGCTAAGAAAAACTATGACCTTGTCTATACAGTGAGTAGTATCAGTTGTTTAACCCTTTAACCCTTTAAGCCCCAATATCCACATACAAATTCTCCAAACTGATCTCTATACATTTCCTTCAAGAATAAGTTCAGAGAATTTGATAAAAGATCAAGGCATTTTCCCTTAGGTGATCATTTTATTAATTCTCATAACGTAATCTCATGACAATGTATGGATATCATTAGGAGAAAATTGATGTTGGTCACTATTGGGACTTAAGGGGTTAATAATGAGAAGGGCATTGCAACTGAGTGACTTTGGCCCTAAATTACTGACTTGACTCCCCAAATTACAATCCACTAATAACAACGTTGCACCAAAAGCTAAAATTCTTGGAACAGTGGTTGGATAATGCTTACTATGACATTTTTTGCGGCAGCACGCTGCTAGTTATTGAACCAGACAAACACCAATCACCAAGCAGAACCATATGCACTTGTACATATACCACTTATGATGACATCACGATTAATGGTTTAATATTACTTTGATGCTGAACTTGCCGAAATGTGCGCAATTTTGACAAACAGGCCAAACTAGAAAATTGGAGATGAAACCTACCCACTACTTACTAACTTCCTTGAAAATATTTTCAAGTTCCTTGGTATTTCACTTTTGACACTTTTGTTTCGGGGAAGACGCCCTGTAAAAGCCTAACAGAAGAACAAATAGATATAGTAAAGGAGACAACCATAAAATAGTGTGGACACTCCAAAAACCATCTTCAGACTGCTGAAACTTAGAAAACTGGTATTTTCGTTAACTTTTGCGCACCAGAAACGAAAGGCAGCGTAGAACCATGATTTAAACATCGTTTTTCGTGGTGTTGCTTCTTGTTGGTTAGGCACCAAAGTTTTCTGTTACTTTTTGTGATGTGCAAAAAACAGATAAATTTGAAACCTTGTGCATTGTTTTTTTCCAGGATGTTGGTTTGTTGAGTCAGTTTATCAGCCCATATACTGGATTAGTTCTTGAAGTACAAAAAACAGGTATTTTTGAACTGCAATTTATTTTCTTACATTTACTTTTTCTTTACACCCCAAAATGCACTTTATTTGAGCTTCATTTGATGTTGGTGCGGCCCCGTGGATCCAACCCTCGACTTCCCACTCTGCAAGGTCGCACTCTACCAACTGAGCTGAGCTGATCCTGCCAGTGTTGGTCTTGTGTTGAGTGTGAAAGCAATGGTCGGCTTAGTTTGTCATCGTGGGTCAGTGGTGTATTTGTCTGTAGCACCTCATCTGTAGGCTCTATGACCAGCCATGGGTGTGTCGATGAAGACGCGATTTTATTCACCTTTATATTGCTAGACGCATGGGTTGGGCAATTCCTTAAATTGATCAATCAAAAGTTCAAGGCTTTTTAATTAGAGCAACCCCTTAGTCGACGTTTTTAGAGCCTGACAACCCAATTTTGCCTCTCCCTACGTTCCTGGAGGAAGGACTGCAACATATGTAAGAGGCTAAACTCGCGAGAATAAGGTTACTAAGGTTACAAAAGGATACAAGATGTTGTAAGAGTTTGGAAGATGGTGGACGATGATAGTTTGCTACTCAGCGTTCTTTGAAGTTGTTTGAATTTTTTTTGTTTTAACTTTGAACTTGGGGATTTCAGAAAAAATAGCCTGAGTATCAGGCGTTTCTGGGGGAAAAGGGGAAAGATGGAAGCGAAAAAGGGAGACAACTGAAGGAGAGGCCTGATACTCAGGCTAAGAAAAAAATACGAAACTTGCTTCATAGGATCGAATTCTGTGGCAAGGTGCCTTTTTTATGTAATAGGAAGCTTTAGCAACAATCTTGACGTCACTGCCCAGCCGTGAGGTTGCAAAATTAAGAGTGCATCGTTGTTGGACACACGCTTTGACTGGTGCTTTATCATTTAAGAACTGGTCACCAATACTTGCGTAATTGATTGAATCGGGAGGTAACTTAACAGCCGTGAGGTTGCAAAGATTGAGTGTGCATCGTTGTTAAACACACGCTTGACTGGTGCTTTATCTTTTAAGAACTGGTCACCACTACTTGCATAATTGATAGGATCGGGTAACTAACGGAAACATGTTTTGGTTACAGCAGCTTTACTTCTTTTCTTTCCATAAACCGGAGTTATAGCATGGGTCTGTCACTTGGTTCGTTCTAAGGCGTACGGAAATGGGAACAAGTTTTTCTGAGACCAGACTATTCACAAAAGATGTGTACAATCCACTAAAACTGTCTGAAATCCTCTCATAACTCGTAACGAATACATGTGGCCGACTTGTTATTTGTTTGAGTTATATGTACTACTTAAATGACTATAAATTGAAATTTACTCCCTTTTTTATTAACTGTTTCAACCTTAAATCATGTCTCTTTTTTTTTAGGTGTTTGTCGAAGACAACAGAAACTTCTACTGAAGGCAATTGAAGAAGCGAAAGACAAAGGTAGGTACCACTCCTTTGGCTCCAAGAATGCTTTCTCAGTCACTCTCACAGGCTTTATGGTTGGCTGTATCGAATAGCAGACACATCGATTAGCTCAGTTATTCTCTGCTGATGTGTGAGAGATTATAGATCCAGTGTGGTAAGAAGCAATAGCCAGCCCGCCCTCTCACATGAACACATCAAAAATTTTACAAAGGATTTAGAGTTTAAGCGAGATCTCGGAAACCGGGCTCATGTGAAGAGGCCCTTAGACTGCTGGCAGTACTCCAGGATACTTGCGCGAGCGAAGGAAACAATGGCGAGCCGAGGGGAAACTGGGGAAAAGGCGAGATGCGAAGCCTGGTTCCCCTGTCGGTCCGTTCGCTCTGCCTGGACTCAATTGGCTGAAAGAGAAATGCTCACAGTCATCGTCCATGTACATGTACATGTAAAACTGCCATGTTTGTTTTGATCGTTACGTTAAATATCATCAATCTATTTTAATTCTTTCTTTCAGGTGTTCTCCCTTTTACGGTTCCTGGTCCACGAGATCCTCCACGGCGCTTCAAGCCTGCTGGAGTACCGTTTAGTGTTAGAAATAAAACGTGAAGAAAAAAGATTAGGGAAAAGAATAAGGAAAATATTCATAAAAACCGTTGAATTGCAAACATGCGAAAAGGACAATAGCTTTATTGCTTTGACTATAATGAAAGCGAATAAATGTGTATTTTTCTGGAAAACATATTGCATTTCCTGGTTTTTTGTTTCTCTTAGCTTGCTCTCAGGATATTAAACCTAGACACAAAGGCAACCATCGTGACCGTGGTGTATAGGTAAGGGGTGTTATACGTGGACAATAAAGAATGAAGTTTCTAACTGTCTTGAATGTTGCGAAAGTTTATATTGGTCTTTGGCTTTAAACATTTGAGTTCATAAAAACTTTTGACGCTATTCATCTACACGTCACACGGCGTAGCAAAATTAACTTTATCGTGGTGTCTCGTATGGTCAAATTTGCAACTTGACCCAGCCTCTTGAACTGTTCAGTTTCTTTAAGGTCGTTCTTGACTAATAAGAGCCTAGTTCACTCACCTTCTCGAGAAGGTTCGAAAAGAAAATGCGGCCTATTTACCGTATTTATTCTATTAAGCGCCCAGCCTCGAATTAGCAACCACCTCGAATAATCATCGCCCATCCTGTAGGGAGGAAAAGTTGAGCGCCTAGCCTCGAATAAGCACGCACCCAAACCCACCACCCTCCCCCCCCCCCCCTCACCCAAAAATGAATTACTGAAGTGGACAAGAAGAGCATTGGTTATTTCTTTACCGCCCTATCTGCCTCTCGTCGACTGACCTATTTGACGACGTTACGCTGTGACACATCGAAGACGCAGCACCAGAGTTCGCTTATTGACCTCTGACTGACAATGAGAGGCATTGACCGAAGAACCGAGTTCTTGGTCTTTTTCTAAAATAAACTATCAATGAACAGTTAAAATTCTGCTCTGGCACATCTTCACGTTTTGATATTATTTACCGTTATTTATTTATATACTGTTTTGTTGCTATTTACTGAAAATCATGAAATTAAAAAGCGCCCCCTTTCAAGGCCCAAAAATGTATTAATCACCCTGGGCGCCTGATCGAATAAATACGGTACCTCTGCCCCAAAATATCCTTTAGGGGGAAACAATTCGTCGTATTTCCAACCAGGATAATCAGCTCACTCTTGATCAGGTTAATTCACTGAATCCAGTGCTGTTGGGAAACGCGTTTGATCACAAAGAAGAGGCATAAAATACTGAGCAAAGGCGTGCGAGATATTATTAATTTCGAGGACTTTGTCATTTTCTTCTTTTTAAGAGAAAAAGAAGCAAAAAGCTGTGTAGACTACGTCATTTCTTAAAAAAAGGTGATTTTAATTGTCTCTTGGTTTGCCTGACAACGGTTTTATATAATTTTTGTACATGAGGTCCTCTCTAAACTAGAACACATTCTTTGGAATCATTTCCATGTAAAAATGCTACTTCTGGATCTCGATTGTGGAAGAACAAATGTAACGATCTGGAACGCGTGGACACGTTTAAACGAGTTCATAAGAACTCAAGTGCTTCGTGGGTAAACAAATTACAGTTACAAAACTTTCTTTCTCCAGGATGTAACTGTGGCTGCCCAAACATTTATTTCCTAGTTTAGGCACATAAGAAGAAGCAACGTTTCCTAGTTTAGAGAGACTTTCGAGCTTACGATTATATAAAAATAAGCCTATATATTTAACGTGCAATACACGATATATCAGTGTCTACATACTCTTACGTCTAATACAAGCAGCATTGAAATTGTGGAAACTCTTTGCACACTCATACTCGTTTTTTATGCTTCAATCTGTCGTCAGTAAAAAACCGAATTCATTATAATAGAAGCTAGAGGGGGTTTATAACCGCACGTAATTTTTTTGTTTACAAGTAGATGGGCCTATCACCACTGGGGGCCAACATTAGCAATTACAAAATGTTGGCTTAGGGGAGGGGTAGGTGGGCAGTTTCCCAGAAACCTAAATTTATCCGTGGAAGCTTACAGTATTGAGTGGTTTAACCTGAGGAAAGATTTTACCTACAACATATAGAAACGATGGAAGTGGATTTCAGATTCATATAAGCAATAGGTTAGTATATGTTCTTTAAAAGTTTCTCAGGAAAAGGACGTTGTTTTCCCTATTTATTGTAGCTTTAAGAATCTAAAATCTTTCGCACAGATTACAGTTCTGTCACCTCTTGAGGTTCAATTATTGACCTACACCATAGTGATGTAGATATACTTGTACAGTACTGAGATTATTGCATTTGAAATTATACATGATTGTACCACAGGCGTAGCGACGTGTACGCCAGTCGGCACACGTGTCTAACGGTAGCGGTCTCTCCCTTTTTTGTAAAAAACCTTTTTACGGTTGTGTAACAACCGATGACGGCCTTCTAAATATAATCTACATCGGTTTTGCTAAAATGTGTACCAGTTACCTCTTTTTTTCTAGCGTTTTTTACGCTAGAAGCCGGCGTGGGTCATTATCCTTCACAACATTTCTTGGAGAGGAGGAGGGGGAATCATAATCTCATAAGTCTGCCTACGCCCCCTGTGTAAAATTAAACTAAAGAAATACGCTATCGCACAAAAATCTCGCAACGCTGTAAAGGGCCAGCAGTAAGAGTAAAGGGAAAACAAGCCAAAGGGTAAAAAATACGATAATAAAAACCAACCAGAAAAAAAATGTACAAAGAAAACGAAAATATCCACGCAAAGATTCGAACTTACACCATGAATACATGTACCTCCTCCAAGAGAAGTCAGCTCCCAGACCACTGGACCACACTGCCAACTGCGGACACCCAAGAGATATATAGAAATATTGCCAACTCGAGTTTCTGCCTCGTTGTGCGATCGACGCGATACGCGCGCGGCGCGCACGACAAATATTTATAAATTGGCTACGAGAAATTTAAAAAAATTCTAAAAATCTAAAAATAATTAATTTAGATAAAATTGAAACATCAAGCTATCACCAAGTTTCTGCTGAATGATGTTTTTATAATAAGGAAAATCACGTCCCCATTCACTGTGCTGGTCTTCCCTTGACCCAGTCCTCAAGGATTTCTGCTACATCCATCCTTTGAAAACCATCCTCCTTCAACCACTCAATCAGTTGCCCAACTGTTGCCTGACCCTTCTGTGTCCACTTGTTCACAATTTCCTCAGTGGGGTTTGGAAATCTTTGGTCTATGTAGTCTGTTTCATCCCTTTTTAATCCAACTTTTTCAGCGAACATTCTGAAGTCATTGAATCCCAACTGTTGTTTGACGTTTAACTTCACACATACCTGGGAAAAGACACTTAGAGGTATTTCTTTGACTTTGGTGGACAGCCTCTGTAGTTTTAGTGCCTGGTATGTTTCCTGGTGGTTTGAATCTTCACCTGCGAGATTAGAAAATGTGGTAATCATTAGCAACAAAGACAGAACAAATTTCTTACATCACATTACTTGAAGTAAGCATTTCCTTAAATAAGTGCCTGAAATTTTGACCAAAACAGGGGAACCTAGAGCAATTTTCAATTGAGTGTTGAAAGTAATCCAGGATTGAATTGGTTTTGCTTTACTGTGCTGTTTGATTGGTCTAGAAAACTCGCGCCACCCTCTCAGCCAATCAGATGTAAACTAAAACCAATCGCTCCTTGGTCACTCGCTTTTTCCCGCGCTACAGGCCGGTTACACGCGTTTACTTCGAGTTGCCATTGGCTCCCTCTGATAATTTCCTTTACTCTGATTGGCCGTTGTGATTACTTTGGTTTTGGTTTTCGACACTCAATTTGAAAAGCGCTCTAAGACGAAGGCAGTAACTTCAGTAGGTGTATCATTCAAGAAATCGGAAACTCGCTTTTGATAAACTAATGCACATAAAAGAACTCTGCAACTACATTCAGATAGAGAGGAGATGATGCTGTATAGTCAAACGAGAGAAGCAAGTGAGGAAAACAGCTTTTGTTGGGGAATCCTTGTGTTTGAGTATGCGAGTAGAAGGGAATGGGGTAACCTAGTTACTAATTTAGCCCAGAGGAAAGCCTCTTACTCTCGTTGGAGAAAAAACAGTACAGAAAAAGGGTACATCTAAGAACCCCTGTTTCCTTTAGCATAAGACAGAGTGGTTCTTATTAAATAACATGACTTACAAACATCTTATTCAGGCCAAATTTCAGCTTAGAGGTCCTTAATCCGCAGTTTCTTGTTTTAGGTTTTATTGTATGAGCGCAGGTCAACAACAAAAACTTTATTACATACACAAAAAAAATCACAAGAAGAGATTAAACAAATCCATGATACGATTCTTTTCTATCGCAGAGTTTCACTATTTCTATTTTTTCTTTGCCAGATCTTAACAGAAACCTGTTCACTAGACAAAGAAAATATTATTATGAACAGAGTGCTGAAAAACAATCGCCAGTATATCTTCTTATTAGTGTCTGTCCTAATGATAACAGCTCACATGTACAAACTATTATCACTACTTTAAGGATGTATGGCTAGAGCAAAATTTGTACTGAGGCATTGACATGTATAGCCACCTTAAAGGGTATGTGCCTCTCAGCTATACAGTTTATAGACCTGCCACTAAAACTAAAATTTTGCTATGGTACATGTAGATGGAAAAAGCAATAAATCTACATCACATACCACCACCTTGCTGGACCATTCCAGAAAACGTCTCCACCAATTTATCGCACTGTTCCTTCCAGCTGAATTGTGTCATATATTCATTTCTCAGCTCCTCAGCTTCCATCCAGCGTGTTTCTTTACCTTTTTCTTTGATCTCTCGTATTCTGTCAGCCCAAACCTGTGGATCTTCAGATTCCACCACGTGCTTTTGTCCAGAGGACATATTCTTCAGAACAACACCAAGTCCACTGTATGTGCTGATCAGAACAGGAAGGTTGGCTGAAATAGCAAGAAGGCCACTCATTCCAAATCCTTCAGCTCTTGATGGTTTAATGATCAGATCCACCTCGCACAGCCATTTCCACCAGTCTTGATGACTCTCAGAGATTCTTACGCTGAATTGGTGATGGTCAACGCCCTCCTGTTGTAAGGCCTGCTTAATCTCTTCCTCATTCTCCCTCTCACAAGGCCTTAGGGCAACTATCAAGTGGTAGGATGATGCATTGAGGAACTTGATTGCTTGAGCAGCAATGTCCCCTCCCTTTGCTTTAAAATATTTCCATGAGCCACTGAACAAAACATAAAATTTGCCTGTATCTTCGTATACTTGACGGATATGAGGGCTTTCAATAATTCCAGGAGTTAGCTCAAAGACATCTCCATGCTTTCCAGAGCAGCGTAGGAAACGTTTGCATTCTTCAGCAACCTTTGGACCAATAGTAATGATGATATCAGCCTTTCCACACAACTCAGCCTGAAGTTTACGATCATTTTTATCTGCACTTTCTAAGAATTCCTGAACATCCTCACAAGCTATATGGACAACTTGTGCCCACTTGCATTTCTTGTGTTTCTTTATAACTTGTGCTTGTCGTCCAAGGGCAGGCCCAACTGAATGTATCAACAGAATATCAATATCAAGACTATCGGGAGGATGTGCCAAAAGTTCAATTGCTGAGTAACCAGAGAAATCCTCAGCATCCACAAGTTTGATGTTTATACTCTCTGCATGATCTCTCTGTTCCTTTGTGT
>OZ037779.1:17146416-17201416 GCA_964035525.1 Porites cylindrica | reverse complement strand
GATCGTCTGAGTTGTCGTCTGGGTAACTTGTGGGCGATATGTGGGAAACCATTTTTGCGACTGGTCTCGTCTGTGTGTGTGTTTTCCTTTTTGCCCGGGGATGGGGGGGGGGGGGGGGCACTTGGGTATTTTTTGGGTGGGTGTGTGCCGCCCGGGACTCCAAATTGGCACCCCATTCTAAAAAAATTTCCCCTAAGATTGATACCCCATTCTACAAATAGGCCAATTTTTTATACCCCGTTTTAGAATTCGCCCTAAAACTGATACCCCGTTCTAGAAATGGGCCAATTTTTTATACTCCGTTCTAGAAAGTTTGTAAATTGAAATAGCCCTGTTTTTAAAAAAAGATATTTCTTTATTTGTTCGACTTATACATCAAATAAATGCTTCTTCATAATCAGCAACAATTTTAAGCAGAAGGTAAAGCCGTGATCCACAATTTTTTATACTCCGTTCTAGAAAACGCCTCTGAAATGGATACCCCGTTCTAAATCAGGAGCTTTAAAATCACGACCCCGTTGGGCGGCACATACCCGTATTGCTGGTTTTCAGTGTCACACCATTCAAATGAGATCAAAATAAAAATCAAAACCATTCGACAGATAAAGTCCTGAATCTGGGAAATGAAAGGAGGCAAATATTCAAAGACCCTCGCCAAGATTTGGGTCGAAGGAATAATTCGTATACGAGATATCCGAGGAAATGTTTTACCCAAATTTATAGAGCTTTGTATGGAGACGCCATGCTGGAGCTCATCCGGATGAGCTCCAACATGGCGGACGGAAACCAGCAGAAACATCTGTTACCGAGTTTGCTACAAAAGCGTGAATTTACTCCTAGAGGAACTCACAAACATTAAAGTAATACTTTTTCTAATACTTGAACTGTTTAGATAGCAAAATTCCACGAAAAAAGTCACTTTTCTAACTTAAATGATAGCTCTTTCGGCCGTCATGTAAGTGCTGTGTCACGCAAAAGCTTAGAGATTCAAGCGTACTCTATTACAAAACCAAGAACCCTTTTGAAGCGAAAATTTGTTTGGAAATTATTTTTCAGCTGCTCTAATACACAGTGAAAGTAAGATCTCAGTAGGATCGATAGTTTTGTAGTTTGAATTTTAGTGACGTCATGTGAAAACCAACAATATGGGAGTACCTCCCCCCCCCACCCCCCCCCCCGCCGGGCCTTTTCGCTTCTGTGTGGTCGGAGTAACATTATTAAATCCAGCAAAAAGTACCACCCGTATTTTTCGATGAAAATTTTTTCTCGGCAGTCTAATCTGGAAGTCCTTCCTTTTTATTTACAGCGTGAGGAGAAATTGTATACAAAAAAATTGTTGTGATTGAAATTTTTCATGACCATCTGAAAAAGACGTTAAAATGGTTTGTTTCACTCCTTGATGATTTATGCGATATTCAGACTAGGAGGGAGGGGCCATCTCAGTTCTCTACGTGTATTGTAGCCAGCCACATACATTTTTAAAAAATCGCACAATTTACAAGATATTCTTAAATTGATTGTTGCCAGTTTGTTAAAAGTGTACCCGGAAACACTTTTTCACCTTATTTTCTATAGCAGAGATAATTATTTTATTTTATTTTATTAGCTTCGCCGAAGAAACAAAAAAAACATACAACGTTATTAAACTGTAAATTAAGAAGGGGGTCGGCAGGAACACTGCAACAGCTGAGGCCAATTACAGCAGGCCCTGTTAAAATAAAGGGAGCCGGTGTGAAATGTTAAGAATGACAAAATCTGAAGAAAAGAGACTCTGTGAGAACCTGGAACAGGCTTCATTGGTAGTAGTGGATCTAGCTAGTCCATCTGAACATGCGAACATCAGGTAGGACAGAGGGGTCTACGTTGACAAAACAATGTGTTACTTTGAAAAAGAAGATAAGGTCCAATAGTTCGTCCCAATAGCAAATAGGTAAAAGATTTAAGTTTGTAGACGAGAATATTGTAGCTTATAGTTGAAGAATAAGGCAGGTTTAAAATAAACCTAATGGAGAGTCTTTGAATGCGCTCAAGTTTAGCAGTGAGTTCAATGGACTGCGGTGCCCATATTTGCAAAAATTTTGTGATTTGCGAACAGTCACAATGCTTGGAGCCAATCAGATTTCAAGCATTACGGATGAAATAAAGCATAAATAAAAACGCCCTTGAAACAGCTTCCTGAGAAAAAAAGACGTGAATCTTGAATGAATCAGTAAATGCAATAATTACCAGCAATGGGTTTCTTGGCATATTCCTCTTGGATCTCTCGGGGATATCTTAACATAGAAAGGAAATTAGAGCCCCGCCTTATTACCGTCCCGTTTATACGACCACCTATTTACTACGACCATATTCTTTCGACCCAAACGTAAAAGTCACTGAGTCATTTTATTAGTTTGAAGTCCCCGTTAATGCTACTACCTCGTTATTCCGACCAGGATTTTATGGCCCAACGGTGGTTGCATTAACCGAGTTCCACTGTACGTCTCATCCGGCATCGCAAGATTTACTGTCTGATTTGATATAACACAAACACCCTCCTCTCCGAAAACTAGAGGTGCACCATAACCTGCCGTTAAAATCTTTTACATAGAAGAAGCAGACAGTTATCGAATTGATATTATTTTTTATAAAAAATTTAACTATAATTATTTAGGACTAAATACATCCAGATACTAGCACGACCTTAGACTAAGGCCAAACGTCATGAGGCGTACCAAATTGCCATTTGGCCTGAATATAGTTAAGTTCAACTGCTGGATCAAAGTCGAACGTTAAGCCTAGAACTAAGTTGAAAAGAACAAAAAATTTCCAGGCGCAAAAGAGTTTACAGTCGTACGGACAGTTTTCGTTGTCCCGACGAACAGCTTAATATCTTTTCAACTGAATAATCCTCAGCATTTTTTTACACCATCTATCCTTCTGAAGTGGACGGATCTGAACTTGCTTGTCCATTGAAAACACAGTCAGAGGAACGTAGTCTGAGAAAAACTTAACTCACTTCGAATGGTTCGCCGCACGAAAAGTTCGACGTTTGGCCTTGGCGTTATTCTAGGATATAGCATTGTTTTACAATACTTCAGGTTAAAAAATTTTAAAAGTTAAATATAATGCAGCCTATATCATAAAATACTCTATATAATGACAGGAGGCTACGCCTACTGTTAATGTGAGATTGTTTTACTGTAAAATTAAATATAAATGCTTTTGATATACAAGGGCACTTGTTAACTAAGTCATCAGCCTATCATATTTCGACGCAATCATTGACAATTTACCTCAAAGAGGCCAAAGATTGCTCACCAGGAGGGCCTTAATCCATCTAGGGTTGCCATACTGTAAGGAAACCTACATATGTTACCATACACAACTAAACTGGTTTAGAGTCCTGAAACAAAAACTTGAAGTTTTGATTCACGAACGCTTTTAGCCTGCGAGCAAGCTCTCCGTTTGGGGAGGTCGCGAGTGGTCACGCGAGAGCCGCACGCGATAGGAGACGCGATTGCGAGGAGTGGAGAGTGTTCTCTCGCGGCTAGCTTTGCTCGCCACACTTGGAGAGGTTTGTTCGCAAGCTAGAATGATTTTGAATTAACATACATTTGTATGTTTCATGTACACTGGCTTTCTGTTTTCTGAAACTCTAAGCAAATGAGTAAGACTACTGATTTCAAATTCACATATAGCATCATGGTAACTTATAACATTTTAAAATATTATTACTATAACTATAAGATTATTATAAATCACTATTTCTATTTATACCTTCACTGTTCATTATTAGTGACATTATCGTAATCAAAACACTTAGTTATAAATATTATCAGGCATTTGATAACACACAGAAATCATTCTTTCACATTTTACAAATTAGTCCTGAATATTCCCAATTAATTTTCAACCTTGAAAACGATCAAGTTCTTGTTTCCTTTACATGTAAAATCTTCAGTGACGGGGAATTCGTATCTAAGTAAAATACCAGCAGCTTCAAGCCGGACACTACACAATAAAAAAATGACCAGCCGCACACGTGCAGTACAATCAAGTGGCATTGTGGTTCTAGATAGATCTCAGTTGATGGAGTACTTCCCAACGCTTCGATCATTAATCAACTTCGGTTACATTTATTTTAAATCTTTCTCTTCAACCCATTTCTCCAGAATCTCTACGACATCCATCCTCTGCAGCACCTCATGCTTTAATAATCCAATAAGCTTCCCCACAGTTGCTTGGCGAGTTGAACTGCACCACAATTTAAAGAGTTCACTTGTAGGATTTCTTTCCTGTGCCAAACTTTCAATAGTGTCTCTATCAAATTCCATCAGCTCTCCAAGTATTCGAAAATCCCTGAAGTGCACATCATCTCTAAGATTGAGTTTTTTGCAGATACTATTCTCAAGAGAAAAAGGAATGTCCCGGACATTGACTGAAAATCTCGACCTTGCACCTGCATCGACCGTGTCACCCGCAACGTTCTTTTGTTCCAAAAATTCAGATTTCTGATGTGTAACACCAGTCTCTTCCACACTTGTCTTTGTAACGCCAACGCCTTCCTCTTGTTGTGGCCTGCGCGGTTTGTCTGCCTCAGATTCAAAACATTCCTCATTCTCCTGCCCCATTCTGCTGTCTGGATTCTTATCTGCCATATCCAGCCCTTGAACACGTTTAGTTACATCATCTGCAGTGCCATGTTCTTGCGTACATGCATGTAAGCTCTTGATTTCTATTTGCTGCATTCTATTCTCAGAGAATGTCACTGCTGGTGTAATCTTCTCTGTATGCTCAACTCCCACTTTTTGGCTCTCTTTGTTAAAAAAAAAGGAATGAACTGATCATTTTTAATACAAATGCATGTATAGTATGGAACGCCATAAACTGTCTTATGACTGTATTTCTTATCCGTTCACCACAAGTGGTCCTTTTCAAATCATATACTGGCTCAGCGAATACCAAGTTGCCAAACCACCGAACATAACACGACGCTGAATGAACGGAATCGCTGAGCATCGAGTAGCAAGTTGTTTGCAACGAGTAACAAGATGTTTCCACTGACCCAGATGCTAAACTGACCACAAATCCTGAATGTGCAAACTGACTACCGAAAAACTTGCATGGGAAACTAACCACCGAATATAAAGAACGCTACACAGCAGCTAACATTGATCTAAGCACCGGATATAATGGCAAACGTACTGAGTATTAAGGGGTTAGCAGTGAGAATAATGGCTTGTATACCGGGTATACTGTGGAAAGTACCAGAGTACCTTGGATAAAGAGCCCAGTATAAGGTCACTGGCACCAATTATAGCAACCAGAGCAACGAGTATGATGGTACAAGCACCGAAGATGATGAGAAAAGTACCATGGATAAGATAAGAAAATATCATAAGACAGTTATGGCATTCTATACGTAACCATTAATAACCAAACATATAAAAGGTGGGTGGAGGTATGTATAAACACGCCTGCTATATTAAAGGAGTGTTGAGTTAGCGTTAATTCTCTTCTAGCCTCCAATCGCTGTTTGTGGAGGCGTGTGTGTCGAGCAGTTAACACCTCGAACTCCGGATCCGGAGGTGCAGGGTTTGCCTTTACCCCTTACCTCCAAACTATGTTTCCCTAGATCATGTACTTAAAAGTAACGTAGTGAAACCTGCATTATCATTCATTCAAAATATTTCCCCGTTTCTGACTGGGTAAAACCACAAGCATAATTCACCATAACCAGCGGCTGAATTGTCAACCTCGTCCTCAAGGCTTTTCCCTTAAAAAAAGGGTGCTGAACTGTCATATTGATCCGACGGTCATCGGTTCAATAATTAACAATTATTGGACGAGGTTGAGCAAAATATCGTGATTTGTCTGTGGCGAGCAGATCAATGAACTGCCGAAGCCGAAGGCTGAGGCAAATAATTGATCTGCGAGGCACTGACAAATCACTATATTTTGCGATAACCGAGTTCAATAATTGTCTTATCATTCGATCACCGAGTTTGTTTTTTTAATGAATATCCTCGGGAAGGGAAGCGACCTGCCATTTTCACGCAAGAGCGATCGCAAAAAGGAGAAAAGCACGGTTTCCTTTACGCATGTGCAGAATATTATTTGCAGCCAAACACAAAGCAAGCCAAACACAGTTGGACGGCATTGCGCATGAGCAGACCATTATTTGTAGGCAGTTATTTGCAGGTCACGTGGTGGGCTCTCGGCCAATTAAAAGAGAGAAAAATTTGCTTCGAATGATAATTTGTCATATTGAACCGTCATATTGAACCGTTGATCGAGGAAACCTTAGCCTGCGAGCAAGCTCTCCTATTTGGGCGAGCGAAGCGAGTCTGGGTCCGGATAATCTGCGAGCCAGCGAGCCATGCGAGGCGTGCGAGCTATGCGAGGCATGCGAGCCATCGGAAAATATAAATTTTTAATAATATTCTAATTGGAAATAGTTCGTTTTGTAATTGGTTTTGCTGCTGGAAATGTGCTTTCAATCGCGAATATTAAACCGCGATGGCTCACGCGGTGGCCAGGTTATTTTGGACGCGAACAGTCTGGGTCGAGGGAGAGCGACAAATTTTGACTTTCTTTCCCCTCTCTGGTAGTCTTTCTCTCCTGTTTCGTTCTTGCGAACCGTTCACCGTGCTCGTGGTCGGATCTTCAAAGTAAGAATAAGCGTTGACAGGCCAAACACGACTCATAAGCTCGTGATAATGTGAAACGTGACCTCGAGAGTCTGCTTGAACAGTGGGGTAGTTTCGAAAACGAAGCACTCGCAAACGAAGACCGAAGCACGAAGCACCCAAAACTCGAAAACGAAGCACCCAAAACTCGAAAACGAAGCACCCAAATCTCGAAAACGAAGCACCCAAAACTCGAAAACGAAGCACCCAAATCTCGAAAACGAAGCACCCAAAAAAAGTCGAAAACGAAGCACCCAAAACTCGAAAACGAAGCACCCAAATCTCGAAAACGAAGACCCCTAAATCTCGAAAACGAAGCACCCTAGATCGAAAACGAAGCACCCAAATACTCGAAACCGGTCTGTCCTTTATAAACACGAGACCAATGCTAATACAGCAGGAATCAAGCACGATAACGAATTCTCCTGTTCCCCACCACAGAGCCTGGTCCCAGGCTGTTATCCTAGAACAAATTCTGCCTGGATCTGATCTGATCTGATCACGCAGTGACATAGATATCCAATATGTTAGACTGCAAAACAATCGGTTTTTTTCTGAAAATCAGTAAAGAAGTCGGTAAAGCGTGGCGTAAGAGTAATACGCGCGAGCCTCACACTCCGTTTTCAGCCTCGTTTCAGACCTTTTGTGTTACTGCTCACGCGTACTTGAATACGCCAAAATCTGCTGACGGACAGTTTTGAAGTCTACATAAACATGAATGTGTACCGAAAAAATGCATATTAAGGTAAGATGTATCAAGTATAGCGAGACTAATATTAAAATTAATACAGGATATCCTATCTAGAAACGTTCAGTGAAACAGTTGGTTATAAAACCTTGGGATGGATTTTGTGGACCTTTGAAGGTGCGGACGCATCCGCTGCCTCCACCTGATTCGGATTGCGTCATGTAAGACGCAAAGTTGCACTTATTAAACCTACAGCAGTTTCGAGTTTTCGTTTTCGAGATTTAGGGGTCTTCGTTTTCGAGTTTTGGCTGCTTCGTTTTCGAGATTTTGGGGTCTTCGTTTTCGAGATAGGGTGCTTCGTTTTCGAGATTTGGGTGCTTCGTTTTCGAGTTTTGGGTGCTTCGTGCTTCGGTCTTCGTTTTCGAGTGCTTCGTTTTCGAAACTACCTGAACAGTGGTTCTCTTTCGTTTTTCTCTCGCGCGAAGGTTACTCAGCCACTACACAGTGCAAGACGTGTAGCATTCTAAACTTTGACTGAGTAAATCTTGTTTTTGCCGCACTAAGTCTTATATTTAGAGGTCATGAAGCAGGTTTGTTACATGCATACTGAGTAATCATTTCCTGTGGTTTATGCTTCTGTACTAGGTGTCCCTGACAGGATTTGATTTCAGATGCAGTTGTTAAGTGTTTTATATCCTTTGACCTCTGTTTATTACGGCTGAATAAAGATTTTAGTTTTTTTGGTTTTCTCCGAAATGACTGTATCTGAATAAATACATGCATGCATGCAAGTTTCTTTGTCCGTGAATGTGATTATTTCCTGCCATGTCAGTATGACTCTGGGTCCAACTCTATAGTATAGTGTGGTTTGCAGGATTTTGAATTTCCACGGATAGTGCGATCTTCAGATTTGAGTTGTACACTGTAGCTTAAAAACTACAGATGGCTCGCATGGCTCGCTTGTATGACTCGCATGGTTCGCATGGCTCGCTGGCTCGCACTCTATCCAAACTCAGCGAGTCTCACGGGAACGCGCGAGCGAGCGGCGAAGCCGCTAGGGGCAGAGGAAAGGTCCTTTCCTCGTCCCCTCGCTCGCGCGCTTGCTTTGCTCGCCCAAATGGGAGAGCTTGCTCGTAATTGCTCGCAGGCTAAGGAAACCTGGGGACGAGGTTGAGTTGTTTTGGTTGTTTAAACAAAATGGCGGAACTGTCAGGGCGGACATTGTACTCGTCTTACGAGGAAATTGTCTAAAAACATAGCAAGAACAGCGAGAAGTCAACTCGACGGACAACATCTGCTCTTTGGAGTATATTTGCAGACCTGAGCATACCTTTATCTGCTAAATTTCCCGAAAAAGATGCACTATCGATGTGAACTTAACATCGACCGAGGTAAGCATTTTTAGCTTGTTTTTAAAGATGGAATTATTTTGAATGAATAATAAAGCAATTATTGAATTCGGCTATCGCAGGATATGAAGAATTCTGCAGATCTCGGAGGGTGTTATGCCCCGAGGCCGAAGGTGGAGGTGGATAACACCCTCCTCGATCTGCAGAATTCTTCATATCCTACCACAGGTGGCCCAAGCGTAACATGAGAGTTTGTATGGGAAAAATAGATGAAATAAATGAAGTAAAAGCGATAAAAGTAATCAATAAAGTGTAAATATTGTTACCTGGAGTCGTTGTCTTTGTTTTTACGAAGTTTCAGCGCGATTTGAGTACTTTTACATCATATGACCTGTCAGTGTAATAATCAAATCGCGCTGAAACTTCGTAAAAGCAAAGACAACGACTCCAGGTAACAATATTTACACTTTATTGATAACTTTTATCGCTTTTACTTCATTTATTTCATCTAAGTTTCAAACTCTATTTTTCCCATACAAACTCTCATATTACGCTTGGGCCACCTGTGATCCTACTCAGCCTCATTCAATAATTGCTAATTATTATTCATTCAAAACATTTCCCCAATTCTGATTGGCTAAAAGCACATGCATGATTAACAATTAATGAATGAGGCTGAGTATCTTATGAAGAATTATGGAGATCTCGGAGGGTGTTATCCATCAAGGCCGTGGGCCGAGGCGGTTAACACCCTCCGAGATCTCCATAATTCTTTATATGATATACGAAAGCCAAATTCAATAATTGTTTTATTATTCATTCAAAATAATTCCTAGTTTAAAAACATGGCTAAAACCTGCCTACCTCCATCGATCCATGGATGTTAAGTTCTGTTCATCTTCGATAGTGCACGTTTAGGATTGTTCAGCTCTGCAAATATTCTCCAAATAGCAGATGTCGCCTTTCGAGTTGTCTTCTTACTGTTCTTGCCATGTTTTTAGCTATTTTTTGCCTAGTTCTTACTCTTGAAACGAGTGAAATGTCCGCCATTTTTTGTTTTCACAACCAAAACAACTCAACCTCGTCCCCAGGTCTTCTTGGTTAACGGTGCATTTGATGACCAAATTTGGAAGAATTTTGTGTTTAACGAGGAAATGATGTCAAAAATGCAGCCTTCTAGAGGTTAATGCACCGTTAACTGAGAAGACCTGGGGATGAGGTTGAGTTGTTTTAGTTGTGAAAACTAAAACGGCGGACACTTCACTCGTTTCAAGAGTAAGAACTACAGCTGGAAGTAGGCAAAATAATGGCTAAAAACATAGCAAAAACAGCAAGAAGACAACTCGGAGGGCGACATCTGCTAATTGGAGAATATTTGTGGAGCTGGACAAACCTAAACGTACACTGTCGAAGAGAAACTTAACATTGATGCAGGTAAAGCATGTTTTAGCTATGCTTTTAAACTAGGAATTTTTTTTGGAATAAATAGTAAAGCAATTAATGAATGCGGCTTTCGTAGGATATGAGGAATTAAGCAGATCTCAGAGGGTGTTATCCACCTCAGCCTTGAGCCTAGGTGGATAACACCCTCCTCGATCTGCTTAATTCTTCATATCCTACTCAGCCTCATTCATTAATTGCTAATTAATTGATTAATATCAAGTGCACACTGGTAGAATTATTCCTTTCTTCCCCAATATATACATACTAATTTTTCAGATTAATCTCTTTACATTTCCTTAAGAATTGCTAATACAACAAATCAAGGATAAATTTCACTTTGGTCATCATTTTGTTAATTCCTTTGTTTTTTTCTTGTGTAGAGACATTGGATATTGTCAAGAAAAAATTACTATTGGTCACTCCTGGGACTTAATTAAATAGGTTAAAAGGAATTTTGTAGATATTAGTAGATTTATCAGTGAGTGTGCATGGATTAACACTGGAATAATTCTACAATTTTAAAGCAAAATCACTGGGAGTTTTCAGTTTGTCATGTGTGGTCTAGTGAACACCAAAAAGGATGCAAGATGTATCAGATGCTGGTGCATTTAAGCCTAGGAAAGTGCAGTAACAATTCCTTCTTTTTTATGTGTAATGGATGAGCAAAGGAGAAAAAAATAATGAATTAAAGGTATAACAAATTTTCAATTCCTTAGAAAAAATACCTGATGCAGATTTTTTACCGGAACAACCCCTGCCCGGGCTGGGCGGCTGGGGGGCACTGCCAAATAGGGGCTATATAGGTATGTGCCGCTGTGAAAGGTATGGTTTTCAAGCAGTTTACTCTGTCATAGGATATATAGATCAGAGAGTTTAGGTCTACAATAGGGATCATTTTCCAGGAAACTGTTCAATAGATCATTTTCACTGTCATGCAATAAACGCAGCACAAAAAAATAAATGGAAACCGTCCAATGGATGAAGCCAAGAAAATGAAATGTCATAAAAGACTGATATCTAAACAATAATTATTTGTCCAAGTCTCAGGTCTCTGTAGCCCACAGTTTCTGAGTTATTTGCCGAAACGTTTCACACACCAATGTAGAGCTTTGTATGGAGAGGCCATATTGGTGTACAGTTGTGGTGCACAGATAATGGCCACCGCAAATCAACAAAACCATCTAGAGTTCACTTTTTCTGTATAAGCTCTTTCTTTTCACTCAAGAGCTCACATACGTGCACATAAACACATCTTCTAATACTTAAAATGGTTAACCTGCTAAAAGTCAGAGGAGAGACCCTTTTCCAATGAGACAGCATTCCTATTTTGATGTCATGCACTGTGAAAACTCTGAAGATCAAATTGCTGCATTTTTGAAATGAAACATGCGACAGGACTGGAAACCTGAACAAAGATTTATTTTTTGTTTATCTTCAACATAGTGTAAATAAGAATTTGTAAAACTTCGCTATTTTGACTTTACATCTATTGGTTGAAGATTTTCGTCTAGCCTAGGGAAACCGAGAATTGCTGCTCAAAAATACATATTAAAAAAAATCAAATCGGCAAGTTGAAATTTACACAAGTCAGCCTAGAAGCTACTCTAGGATAGGGGGGATTTGGGGACGGGTAGCAAAATTCAGCTGAACTAGCTCTGTTATAGGCCAAGGGTTCCAGGGTCCCAGCAGCACATCTCGACCCAAAAATTGCAAAAGTACTCCCTCCCCCCCCCCCCCCCCCCCCCGGGGACTATAACATAATGATGTATGAAAGTATTGCAGATTTTAAAAAGACTCTGCAAGTACTATACATAGAGACAGAGATACCTGGGATGGATCCAAACAAACAACAAAATTGTAGTGAACCTTAATACAAAAGTGAGCAAAGAAGAAAGCTTTCCCTGTGATCGCCTTACTATTATTGACAAAGTAAGGCGAAAGGAGTACTTATTTTCTTTAAGTTTTTTTGAGGAGGTGGGAAAAGTGACTTGAGGGAGCTAATGGTGTCTCAAGCCTCAATGCTTATTCAGGTAAAGTATTGGCCGTATGCTCACCCTTAACCTGAGATCAGGCTCAATTTTTGTTTCGCTTTGTAAATAACATTCTGAAGCGGTAGCCGTTGGAGAGAATGTAAGAGAACTGCTAAAATTGGGCCTGATCTCAGCTTGGCTCACCCTCCCAACAATCCCTCAGGACTACTAGCAGTCTGCAAAAAATGAGTGGTTAGGTGCCACTTTTTTAACGATGAAGCATGGGTGATGGAGTGACAGACATAACCTTAATCACAAAGTCATACCTTCTTTGCTTGGGACAATCTCCATCATTTTGTCCACAAGTTTATCACATTGTTCTTTCCAGCAATATTTTCTCATGTACTCTTCCCGAAGCTGCTTTGCCTCACGAGTCAGTTGTGTTCGTCCCTTGTCCCTGAGTTCCCTGATCTTGTCTGCCCATTGCTGTGGGTCTTCTGAATCCAATATATGCATTCTTCCTGATGGCAACTTCTTTAGTGCCATACCAAATCCACTATTTCCGCTGCTGAGGACAGGAAGACCCGCAGAAATGGCACGGACACAACTTGTTCCAAAACCCTCTGCTGAAGGCAAGATGACAAGATCAACTTGGCACAGCTGCTTTCTCCATTCTTCATTACTCCTGGAGACAGGTCTGATATTGAGTTGATTAAGACTAATTAACCCCTCAAGTTTGTGTCTTAGATACCCAGTATCATCATCAGGTAAAACAACAAATGTAAGATGGTATGATGAGTCCTGTAATGATTTGATTGCTTTAGCCGCAATATGGCAGCCTTTAATTTCAAAATACTTTGATGGATATGTTGCACTGATCAAGACACAAAACTTTTCTCCACCATCACTCATGTCCTGAACACCAAGAAGATCATGAATTATTCCAGGTGTCATTGTTATCACATTTTTCTGCTTCTCACACTGACGCAGAGCAGTTTTGTAAGCATCAGCCACCTTAGGGCCTATTGCAATCACAATATCAGCTGCTTCACAAAGAGCCAACTGCACCTCATGCTCAGGCTTCTTCTCTGAATCAGCTTTACCTAGGTTGGATGCTTTCTTCACATATAACTCCAAGTCTTCACTGATGGTATGAACAACATGAAACCACTTGCACTTCTTTTTTTCCTTTATAACTTGGGCTTGCTTCCCGAGGTCAGACGGATAAGAGTGGATAATAAGGACATCAACATCAAGACTGTCAGGAGGGTATGCAATGAGGTCCTCTTCTGTGTAATTACCAATCATCTTTTTTGAATCTACCAGTTCAATATTTGACTTTTTAGCCTCAAGTCTCTGTTCTTGGGTATTCCTTGGTACAAGTCCATACACCTTCAGCCTTGGGTTTTTGGCTAGTTCAATGGTTAACTGTTCATTTGCTACAATGTTCCAGCCCTTGGCAGTTGTAGCGACTGTTATATTCAGTACGCATTCACTCTTTGGAGGGGTGTAACATGAGTCTGCAAATTTGGAATTAATTAGAACACTCTGTCGATACAATCATCAATGGAATCAATATTATTTTTTAATTAATACAGTTGACTCCCAATAACTCGAACCCTCGCTAACTCGAACCTCGCGCTAACTCGAACCAAAATCGACTTCCCCTGGATTTCCGTCATACATTTACTGTAATTTTACCCTCGGTAACTCGAACCCTCGATAACTTGAACTCCCGCTAACTCGAACAAATTTTCGTTTCCCCTCAGGTCATTTTCTATATTATTTTACCCTCCATAACTCAAACCATGTTTTGAGCACTTAAAAAGTTGGGAAAAAAGCCATCTACTGGCGTCCGAAACATTGAATTTTGGATTTCCTATTAACGTGTTGTAGGAGTATAGTTTACTAATGGAGGCTGATGTTGATTGTCACAGGCTAACTTGAAGCAGCTTTACTTCTCAAAACAGTAAAACGCATGCTCTATTTAAGCTATGTTTTGTTACGTTACATTCTGATTTATAATCTAGAAGTATCTTTTAATTTTCACTTGACATTTCTAAAATTAAATGTGATTAAAATGTTCACTGTGCAGTAAAAACTGTTTTCTCGGTTATTTTCTTTGAGCTCCCAATAACTTGAACTTTTTTCGATTTCCGTTGAAGGTTTGAGTTATCGGGAGTCGACTGTATTGTTAAAAATATGTATCGGTCAAATTGAAGCTTCAACATCTTTCAGGTGTACCCCACGCATTTGAAACCTTTGCCTTCCCAAGGATAGGGAATATGCTGATCATAGTCTTCCAGGGGGTGGGGAATTTGATTCTGAGCACAAGGGGTGGGCCATATGAACCCTGGCTTCAATTTCTCATTTGTTGAGTGAACCTAATCGAGAAGAATAATGATTGTTTCGTTCCCAGCCGCTACAAACTGTTAAAATAATAATCGATCCAAAGTCGTTTTGATCCAAACAGAAGTTGTTTCGATCTATCAACAAAGTCGATTCGATCCAGATAGAAAGTCGATTTGATCCATCCTAAGTCATTTGAAAACAAACCAGAAACGAACACAGTAACAGCCCTAATAAGTGATAAACACAGTCACAGCCCTAGTAACAGCACTAGTAACCGATAAACACAGTCTAATTAAAGACGCTCCGTGATTGCCGAAGTTAATATTATTGCAGCTATCAAAAGTTTCATCTTTTTATGGCAACAGGGTTAAAACTGAGATAGGGAGTATAAATATTATTATAGATATTGCTCATGGTTAATGGATTAAAACAAACTCTAAACTGTGAATTAAACAAAGACAGCGAATTTGGCATGTTAGCAAGCGGTATCCAGTCGTTTTGCCTACGGTCTGTTTGCCTACAACTAGAGTCGATTTGCTCCATTGAAACTCCTCTGGAGAATGCCAATTAAAATTCATCGGCGAGCAGATCAAAGAAGAAAACCACGAAGCAGAGAGCATCGCTTAGCACAGCAAAGGCAACATCGTCAACACAACGACCACAAACGTGTGCAGAGGCAGCGACAAAATACTACAATAATATTACATTGTACACGAAACCGGTGAAGAGAGGGAACACCGACTGCCGACGCTTCCAAAAGTGACAAGACTGGATCAGGCAACACTTAAAGTTTACAGTCAAAATTATCTTCTTTGATGCAGCGATAGGTAGCAAGAATTATGCACATCAAGAATATCTTTCTAACGGACTCAGGACAGCCGATAAGCCTTTACATGATGAGCAACAATGGGTTTTACAGTACCGATAATGTGTGACATGTTTAGGGAAGAGTTACAATTAACCATGAGGAGCCCTGACAGAGGACAAATATGGGAGAACATTGCAGCAGCACTGAATTCTCTTCAGCAGCTCGAGATTGGGATTCACTTTAACTTCAAAACAAAAACAAAAGCTGCGCGACGAAGAGAAGGCCTCCAAAATCGAATAATACAGGTCGTAAAGAACAATAATTATTAATTCGCCATCATCGATTTAACCATCATCATAGCTTATGAGATGCAAATTGTGAAGGCCTTTGAATTCCATAACAAGACTGTAACAGGACAAACTTCTTCACAAAGAAAAAGTCGTCGTCTGTCTGGCAAGCTGCACTGCTTAAACTTCATTTTCCCCACCAAAAACAAAACCCTTGGCCCAGTCTGCCTTGGTTACGAAGCCTCGTCGTCATCCGTTTCATTGTCGATGCTTAAGTCCGTTTCAGAAAGTTGTCAAAATTTTATCTAAAACTTTCGTCAAGTGGCAACGGTAAGGCGTGTAGCACTGTAATATTTTCGCAGGCAGTATATTAGATTTTGTTGAGTTTGAAACAGTAATGAGAATAAACACCTCCTATCCATTAAATGCCCACACTTGAACCCCTAAAATTAAATAGACCCAGCCCCAGGTGTTTATTAGGCCATTTACGGTATGTATGTCCTTAGTCTGAACTTTAAAACCTGTTATTTCGCATATTGTGGAGGAAGCCACACCACTGTTGGTATTTTACTATTGTATTTCAATTTTTTTTCTGTCATTTTCCCATCTCTGTCATTTCTGCAGTCCTTTGTCGCTATATCACTTGTCAGAATTTTTACCCTAACAGGGACTCATAAAACATTCCTATCAGAAACTGCAAACACTTGCAACTGATAGAGAAACAACTGTTACTACAAGAAATCTATAAAGAACCTTCACTTAGAATACCAAATATCATATGAACAAAGATGGTCACTGAATAATTTACTCTTAAAAGCAAAACTTTGAGAAAAGCATTTGTGGAAAGCGTGAGTCAGACTTGCCAATGACAACATAGTACATAACTGTGTTGTAGTGCTGGTGACCCAGCCACTGAAATGGGCCTTGCTTGCACATTGAGTAAACACATACTTGCCATGCAGGCCAATGGGAGGTTTACAGTTTAAAAATTGGAGAATGTGGAGACACAAATGCACCAGTTGACAGCTTTCCAAGACTTTAGATATTTCAGTTGCACTTAGTTGGATATTTCCACTTGAACAAATGGTTTTTGCACAGGAAAATTTTCAAATAGTCACTGATGCGTGGGGGATTTGATGCTTTTTGAAAAGCTAACTGTTGGGGCATCAGCCTGTGTCACAGACATAACTAAACTCTTGTTAAGTCCCTCCGTAAAACAGCACCGAAATCCTTGTTCAGGGCCCCCAGCTGAGTACCAGGATTTGAGTAAGCGCCATGATTGGCCTGTTAAAAAAGCCATTTTCAATTTCCCAATGAAGATAAAACAAAATTTAAAATGCACTTTTGGTAATTTGTTGAGTCCATTGGGGAGCCAGACCATTGGCTCGATTACCAGCCACTGTTCGGGAAATGAATCTATACTCCTCCCCTGAACCAATGGCTGGACGTACAAGTGTATGAGTTTGCTATTGTCAATTACCACCAATCAGATCGTTGCCTGCTCAAATCCAGCAGGCACCATAACTTTATGTTCCTGGAGCAGATTTCAAACGGTGGATGCAAAGGTGTTGTTTTATGTGGCGTGCAATCGTTTTAAAACTTTAAAAACTGAAATATTTATAAAGAAAAGCGTTATCTTAGAGAAGTTGGCAAATGGTAAGTATGTTTTTGAAATTCAACCAACAGATTGTGGATCATTAATTATTTTCCAGTCTGTAACGATGGTTGTTGAAACCTAATGTGAAGGAGATGACTGTCAAGTCCATTTCTGTGGTAATTTCACTCCAAACTTCACTAAAGAAAGATCAATGTAAACATCTGAAATCAGTACATGTTTCTGCTGATTTTTATGGCGAATACCAAAGCAACCAAGAGGCCAAGCACAGCAAGTCTTTGGTATTTAATGACATTTCCCATTTCCGTTGTTTGGTAATGATGCATAAATTAAACTAAATTTTGAATTTACGTCACAGACATGATAGGCCACTCACGCATCCAGCCGTCTCTTCTCTGGGAGGGCCGAAGAGAGCGGTGGAAATCAAACCTACCCAGAAAAAGGATATTGGCGCTGTTTCACAGACAAGAAAATTAAAATTACATCTGCAACTCACGCTAGCAGGGTATTGACCAATTAAACTGCTGACATACCGGGAAATTTCACCGAAAATTTTCCAAAAAGTCAAATGTCCGGGGGTTTTTCCGGGGGGGCATGGGCGGTTTTGAATTGACTGATACATAAACAATAGCTGAAGAATGCTTATTATATTATTATTATTGTATCCCTATTTAGGCTTCGGTCACTGCAACTAGTCGTTAAAAAACTGGCCACGTTCTCTCAATGCAATGTTGGCTTTCTTTTTTTTTTTACTTAATACGAAAATAAGCTACTAAACAACTTCATTGATTCATTGACTTAAGTTATATATTGCTCCAGTCGACATGTCGTCTTTTGCTTACGTGCAAATATTAAAGGAAATAAATGCATGAGAAATGACAATAGTGACCGTAGCAGCTCCACCTTTCAGGCGGTCTGATCGCTGAGATCGGTGATACCATAAAAGCACAAATCTTCTTTAATTTGAAGTCATGGTAAAATTCTAGAATACGCGTCTTTTAAAATGGCAGAAATATTTGTAGTATACTTGCGCATGGATTGAACAATTTAATAACAGACAATATCAACTTACCTACGGAACTTTCCATGTCAAGTCAAACCCCCAAGAATATCAGCTAGCCACAATGACCAGAAGAGAAATTTCCGAAAGGGTCCAAACATGGCGACTCTTGGGCGCTGGGCCTATAGGGACTGGGCACTAGGTCTGGTTGATCGTCTGAGTTGTCGTCTGGGTAACTTGTGGGCGATATGCGGGAAACCATTTTTGCGACTGGTCTCGTCTGTGTGTGTGTTTTCCTTTTTGCCCGGGGAGGGGGGGGGCACTTGGGTATTTTTTGGGTGGGTGTGTGCCGCCCGGGACTCCAAATTGGCACCCCGTTCTAAAAAAATTTCCCCTAAGATTGATACCCCATTCTACAAATAGGCCAATTTTTTATACCCCGTTTTAGAATTCGCCCTAAAACTGATACCCCGTTCTAGAAATGGGCCAATTTTTTATACTCCGTTCTAGAAAGTTTGTAAATTGAAATAGCCCTGTTTTTAAAAAAAGATATTTCTTTATTTGTTCGACTTATACATCAAATAAATGCTTCTTCATAATCAGCAACAATTTTGAGCAGAAGGTAAAGCCGTGATCCACAATTTTTTATACTCCGTTCTAGAAAACGCCTCTGAAGGGATACCCCGTTCTAAATCAGGAGCTTCAAAATCACGACCCCGTTGGGCGGCACATACCCGTATTGCTGGTTTTCAGTGTCACACCATTCAAATGAGATCAAAATAAAAATCAAAACCATTCGACAGATAAAGTCCAGAATCTGGGAAATGAAAGGAGGCAAATATACAAAGACCGTCGCCAAGATTTGGGTCGAAGGAATAATTCGTATACGATCGAGATATCCCAGGAAATGTTTTACCCAAATTTATAGAGCTTTGTATGGAGACGCCATGCTGGAGCTCATCCGGATGAGCTCCAACATGGCGGACGGAAACCAGCAGAAACATCTGTTACCGAGTTTGCTACAAAAGCGTGAATTTACTCCTAGAGGAACTCACAAACATTAAAGTAATACTTTTTCTAATACTTGAACTGTTTAGATAGCAAAATTCCACGAAAAAAGTCACTTTTCTAACTTAAATGATAGCTCTTTCGGCCGTCATGTAAGTGCTGCGTCACGCAAAAGCTTAGAGATTCAAGCGTACTCTATTACAAAACCAAGAACCCTTTTGAAGCGAAAATTTGTTTGAAAATTATTTTTCAGCTGCTCTAATACACAGTGAAAGTAAAATCACAGTAGGATCGATAGTTTTGTAGTTTGAATTTTAGTGACGTCATGTGAAAACCAACAATATGGGAGTACCCCCCCCCCCCCCTCCCCCCCGCCGGGCCTTTTCGCTTCTGTGTGGTCGGAATAACATTATTAAATCCAGCAAAAAGTACCACCCGTATTTTTCGATGAAAATTTTTTCTCGGCAGTCTAATCTGGAAGTCCTTCCTTTTTATTTACAGAGTGAGGAGAAATTGTATACAAAAAAATTGTTGTGATTGAAATTTTTCATGACCATCTGAAAAAGACGTTAAAATGGTTTGTTTCACTCCTTGATGATTTATGCGATATTCAGACTAGGAGGGAGGGGCCATCCCAGTTCTCTACGTGTATTGTAGCCAGCCACATACATTTTAAAAAAATCGCACAATTTACAAGATATTTTTAAATTGATTGTTGCCAGTTTGTTAAAAAGTGGACCCGGAAACACTTTTAAACCTTATTTTCTATATGAGAGATAATTATTTTATTTTATTTTATTAGCTTCGCCGAAGAAACAAAAAAAACATACAACGTTATTAAACTGTAAATTAAGAAGGGGGTTGGCAAGAACACTGCAAAAGCTGAGGCCAATTACAGCAGGCCCTGTTAAAATAAAAGGAGCCGGTGTGAAATGTTAAGAATGACAAAATCTGAAGAAAAGAGACTCTGTGAGAACCTGGAACAGGCTTTATTGGTAGTGGTGGATCTAGCTAGTCCATCTGTACTTGCGAACATCAAGTAGGACAGAGGGGTCTACGTTGACCAAACAATGTGTTACTTTGAAAAAGAAGATAAGGTCCAACAGTTCGTCCCAATGGCAAATAGGTAAAAGATTTAAAGTTTGTAGACGAGAATATTGTAGCTTATAGTTGAAGAATAAGGCAGGTTTAAAATAAACCTAATGGCGAGTCTTTGAATGCGCTCAAGTTTAGCAGTGAGTTCAATGGATTGCGGTGCCCATATTTGCAAAAATTTTGTGATTTGCGAACAGTCACAATGCTTGGAGCCAATCAGATTTCAAGCATTACGGATGAAATAAAGGATAAATAAAAACGCCCTTGAAACAGCTTCCTGAGAAAAAAAGACGTGAATCTTGAATGAATCAGTAAATGCAATAATTACCAGCAATTGGTTTCTTGGCTTGTTTGGCATATTCCTCTTGGATCTCTCGGGGATATCTTAACATAGAAAGGAAATTAGAGCCCCGCCTTATTACCGTCCCGTTTATACGACCACCTATTTACTACGACCATATTCTTTCGACCCAAACGTAAAAGTCACTGAGTCTTTTTATTAGTTTGAAGTCCCCGTTAATGCTTCTACCTCGTTATTCCGACCAGGATTTTATGGCCCAACCGTGGTTGCATTAACCGAGTTCCACTGTACGTCTCATCCGGCATTGCAAGATTTACTATCTGATTTGATATAACACAAACACCCTACTCTCCGAAAACTAGAGGTGCACCATAACCTGCCGTTAAAATCTTTTACATAGAAGAAGCAGACAGTCATCGAATTGATATTATTTTTTATAAAAAATTTATCTTTAATTATTTAGGACGAAATACATCCAGATACTAGCACGACCTTAGACTAAGGCCAAACGTCATGAGGCGTACCAAATTGCCATTTGGCCTGAATATAGTTAAGTTCAACTGCTGGATCAAAGTCGAACGTTAAGCCTAGAACTAAGTTGAAAAGAACAAAAAATTTCCAGGCGCAAAAGAGTTTACAGTCGTACGGACAGTTTTCGTTGTCCCGACGAACAGCTTAATATCTTTTCAACTGAATAATCCTCAGCATTTTTTTACACCATCTATCCTTCTGAAGTGGACGGATCTGAACTTGCTTGTCCATTGAAAACACAGTCAGAGGAACGTAGTCTGAGAAAAACTTAACTCACTTCGAATGGTTCGCCGCACGAAAAGTTCGACGTTTGGCCTTGCCCTTATTCTAGGATATAGCATTGTTTTACAATACTTCAGGTTAAAAAATTTTAAAAGTTAAATATAATGCAGCCTATATCATAAAATACTCTATATAATGACAGGAGGCTACGCCTACTGTTAATGTGAGATTGTTTTACTGTAAAAGTAAATATAATTGCTTTTGACATACAAGGGCACTTGTTGCCTAAGTCATCAGCCTATCATATTTCGACGCAGTCATTGACAATTTACCTCAAAGAGACCAAAGATTGCTCACCAGGAGGGCCTTAATCCATCTAGGGTTGCCATACTGTAAGGAAACCTATATATGTTACCATAAACAACTAAAATAACACCGCCATACCTTTGGCAGAGAAAGGGTTAAAAACTATCATCAAGCGGTAAACCCTGCGCTCTTGTGAAGCGCTTGTCCATTGCTTGTAAAAAAAACTGGTTTAGAGTCCTGAAACAAAAACTTGAAGTTTTGATTCACGAACGCTTTCAGCCTGTGAGCAAGATCTCCGTTTGGGGAGGTCGCGAGTGGTCACGCGAGAGCCGCACGCAATAAGAGACGCGATTGCGAGGAGTGGAGCGTGTTCTCTCGCGGCTAGCTTTGCTCGCCACACTTGGAGAGGTTTGTTCGCAAGCTAGAATGCTTTTGAAGTAACACACATTTGTATGTTTCATGTACACTGGCTCTCTGTTTTCCGAAACTCTGAGCAAATAAGTAAAGGCCTCGTCCACACGTATCCGGATATTTTTGAATCTGCAACTTTTTCTTTCCGGGTACGGCTTCCGTCCACACGCATCCGGCGAATTCGGCAGCGAATCCGGATATTTTCGAATCCGCTCTCCAGGGCCTAGTTGTTCGAAGGCCGATTAGCGCTTAACCCAGGGTTAAGTTTAACCCGGGCTTCTTCTTCTTTTGTTCAAAAGCCTTTTCTTAGATAATTGTTCCGTTTCTTTTTAAGAGCATGCGATCATCAACTTGTTGACAAAAAGAATTAAACTAAATTTGCTTTTGAAGCTTTCACATCTGAATTCAAATTTTGCGCTAACCCTGGGTTATCTTAACCCAGCTTTGAACAACCCGGCCCAGAGAGGAAAAAAAATAAATCCGCAACGAATTAGCCTGAGTATCAGGCCTTCCTAAGGGGCTAGGGGAGAGGAGATTTTAGATGGGGGAGGGGCTCTCTCCCTTTCGCTTCCGACTCTTCGCTTCCATCTTTCCCCTTTTCCCCAGAACCGATGACGTAGCAAAATCGTGTCCAGTCTCTTACCGAATAATAAACCAATATGGCGGCACAACGTGTAGCCCTAATTTCTCTTCTTCCCGGACTCATTTCAAGTCTTGTAGCCTGTATGCAGGTAAATTTAGCCATGTTAACTGTACACGTAAACTATGTGAAACAGCGGGTCGACATTGTCAAGCTTCTATCGGTGTCTGATTGACGAATCGGACGCCAAAGACACGCCAAAGACAGTTGAAACGGCTAGAAACACCCGGGTGGGAACACAACCCCGTCGCCGACGATTGGTGATCGAGTGTGCCTTTATGAAGCTGAAGGGAAGAAAGTTAGAAGAATTCTCTCCAACTAGCTCTGGACACTAGAGTGAATCCGGGTACCATCGTATGCGTGTGGCCGGACGGGCGAATTCGATTGGATTTGACTACGTGTGGACCGAGAAATTTTTGAATCCGGAAAGAAAAAGTTGCGGATTCAAAAATATCCGGATACATATGGACGGGGCCTAAGATAACTGATTTGAAATTCGCATTTAGCATCATGGTAACCTATTAACATTTTTAAAAATTATTACCATAAGATTATTATAAATCATTATTTCTATTTATACCTTCACTGTTCACTGTAAATGACATTATCGTACTCAAAACATTTAGTTATAAAAATTATCGGGCATTTGATAAAATACCAAAAATCATTCTTTCACATTTTAGAAATTAGTCCTGGATATTCCCAATTTTATACCTTGAAAACTATCAAGTTCTTGTTTCCTTTACATGTAAAATCTTCCGTGACAGGGAGAGTTCCACTCTGAGTAAAAAATGACCAGACAGTGTGTACACTTACAGTACAGTTAAGGGGGAGTTCCACTCTGAGTAAAAAATGACCAGACAGTGCGTACACTTACAGTACAGTCATGTAGCATTATGTTTTCCAATGCTTCATCACTCAATTTTTGTTGCAGTTATTTTGAATATCCCTTTTCAACCCAGTCCTCCAGAATCTCTACAACGTCCATCCTGTGCATGTATTCGTTCTTTAACATTTCAATAAGCTTCTCCACGGTTGGTTCTCGAGTTGTTTGCCACCAACGAGTAAGAATTTTATGGGTCGGATTTGAGTTTCGCGGCTGTGCACAAAATTCTATATAGTCTCTTTCAATTTCCATTAGTTCTCCAAGCATTCGGAAATCGTTGAAGTGAAGGTCACTTGTTGTATTCAGTTTCAAGCAGATCCTACCAAGAAGAGCATAAGGAATGTTTTTGACATTGGTTGACAATCTCGACCTCTTCGTTTGCGGACCAATACCTGCATCGACTGCATCATGTGCAATGTTCTTTTGGGCCAAAGAATCAGATTTCTGATCTGTAACACCAGTCTCTTCTACACTTGTCTTTGTAACGCCAATGCCCTCCTCTTGATGTGGCATGTGCAGTTTGTCCACCTCAGATTCAACGCATTCCTCATTCTCTTGCCCCATCCTGCTGTCTGGATTCTTATCTCCCTCATCTACAGTGTCATGTTCTTGCTCCCCCAAATTCTTGATTTCTAATTGTTGCATTCCACTCTCAGCGTACTTCACTGCTTGTGTAGTCTTCTCTGTATGCTCAACTCCCACTTTTTGGCTCTCTTTGTTAAAAAAAAGGAATGAACTGATCATTTTTATACTATGCATCAATAATCAAACACATAAAAGGTGGGTGGAGGTATTTATAAAAACACCTGCTACATCAAAGGGGAGTGTTAAGTTTGTGTTAATTCCCTTCTTGCCTCCAATTTCTGTTTCCCTAGATCATTTAGTTACTAGCAAAATAGTAAAACCTGCATTAATTGACCCATATAAAGTGCAAAATTTCTTCCCCAACATCCACATACAAATTCCTCAGACTAATCTCTACACATTTCCTTAACAATTATTAATAGTTTCAATAATTGACAATAGATAAAGGATTTTCCTTCGGTGATCACTTTGTTAATTCCCATAAAGTTTTCTTGTGTCATGACTTGGGATTTTGTCAAGAGAAAATTACTACTGGTCCGCAATTTTCAAATCATGTTGTAGATATGAGAGTTACAGTAAGTGTGGGAATGACACAGGAATAATAATTATTATTCTAAAATTTAAAGCAAAATCAGGGAATTTGCAGTCATGTGTTGTCTAGTGGACAACAAGAAGGATGGTGTATCAGAAGAAAGTGCGATGCAGTCAGAATCCCTCTTTTTGTGTGTGAAGGATGAGAAAAGGAGAAAAAAATTAATGGAAAAAGGTATAACAAAATTTTCGATCAGTTAAAATATAATGTTACCTGATGCAAATTTTTAACTACAACATAATTATGTATGAAAAACAATACACGTTTTAAAAGGACTCTGCAAGTACGTAGAGACAGAGATGACTGGGGTGGATCCAAACAATACAAAAATATTATTGTAGTCAACCTTTATACAAAAGTGAGCAAAGAAAAAAGTTTTCCCTATGATTGCCTAACTTTTTGACAAAGTAAGGAGAAAGGAATGCTTATTCAAGGAAAGCATTGGTATGCTCACCCTCCCAACAATGCTTAAGGACTACTAGCACCTTACAAAAAAAGTGAGCTGTTAGGTCCCACTTTTTAAAATAGGCATGAAGCTTGAGTGACTGAGTGACATAACCCAAATCAGGACATACCGTCTTTGCTTGGGACAATCTCCATCATTTTGTCTACAAGTTTATCACATTGGTCTTTCCAGCAATATTGTCTCACGTACTCTTCCCGAAGCTGCTTTGCCTCATTAGCCAGTTGTGTTGGTTCCTTGTTCCGCAGTTCCCTGATCTTGTCGGCCCATTCCTGTGGGTCTTCCGAATCCAATACATGCATTTTTCCTGATGGCAACTTTTTAAGTGCCATACCAAATCCACTGTTTCCACTGCTGAGGACAGGGACACCTGCAGAAATGGCACGGACACAACTTGTTCCAAAACCCTCTGCTGAAGGCAAGATGACAAGATCAACTTGGCAAAGCTGCTTTCTCCAATTTTCAGTGCTCCTTGGGACATGTTTGACAGTGAATTGACTTAAACTGATTAACCCCTTAAGTTGACTTCTCAGAACTTCGGCATTGTCTTTGGGCAAAACAACAAATATAAGATTGTATGATAAGTCTTTCAATAATGTGATTGCTTTAGCTGCAATATCACAGCCTTTAACTTTGAAATACTTTGACGGATATGTTGCACTGATCATGACATGGAACTTTTCTCCACCCTCACAACCTGTCTGAACACCAGCTAGATCATGGATGATTCCAGGTGTCATAGTAATCACATCTTTGTGCTTTCCACAATGACTCAGAGCATGTATGTAAGCATCAGCTACTTTAGGACCAATGGCAATGATAATGTCAGCTTCTTCACAAAGAGCTAACTGCAATTCATGATCTGACAACCAATCTGGATTGGCTGCATCTGTGCTGGATACTTTCTGCATGTAATTCGCCAGTTCTGCACTGATGGTATGAACAACATGAACCCACTTGCAATTCTTTTTTTCCTTTATATCTTGGGCTTGTTTTCCAAGGTTATGCTCATAAGAGTGCATGATGAGAATATCAATATCGAGATCGTCAGGAGGGTATGCAATAAGCTCCTCTTCAGAATAACCAATCCTCTTTTTTGCATTAACCAGTTCAATATTTGACTTCTTAGCCTGGTCTCTCTCTTCTTGAGTGCTCCTTGGTACAAGTCTATACACCTTCACTCTTGGGTTGTTGGCCAGTTCAATTACTAACTGATCATTTAGCATAATCTTCCAGCCCTCAGTATTTGTGGCGAGCAGTACCTTAAGTATGCCTTCCTTCTTTGACGGGATATAACTTGAATCTGAGAATTTGGAAATAGATTAGAATACTCAACACCAACATCGATGGAATCAATATTATATAACTGTTTATGTAACAGTCAAATGGAAGCTTTAACATACCCGGGCATACCCCAGGCATTTGACACCTTTTTCTTCTTGAGGGTAGGGAATTTGATAATAAAATTATCATTGTCTTGGTGCTTGCGCAACAGGGCATGAAAAATCGTCAACAGGGAAACTGAGATAATGCTTCGGGTCCCCAGGGGGCACACTCCCTTATTTGGCCTAGATGGATGTGTGCCGCTGAACAGGGTATGGTTTTCAGGGTCCTGAGTCTTACACATGTAAATAGGGTATTCAATTTTGCCATTTTTTGGCATCTTTAGGGACCGGTCATTATTTATGTAGGGGGGGGGGGAGGGAAAAATATGTTGGAAAGATCAAAATTTCTGTAAGGCCCCCCCCCTGCAGACCATGTAAATAGCAAGTGACCCCCCTTCTTTATTCAATATTTACGTGATGACCCCCCCCCCCAACCTCATATCTCCTCTTATATGCTCTACAAAGTAAAGTGCATTTACAATACTCTGTTAAGAGTGAAGACTTAATTGGTAAATAAACATACTTATCATAAGGTGATTAGTTACTTTGCATACTTTACTTATATAACCTACTCTATTACAAAATCAGCATATAAAGAGAGGAAAATTGTTGCTTAGTCCGTAGGCCTCATTATTATGCGCGGCCAATGCGTTTCGGGTCACGTGGTCCGAGAAAGTTTTTGAGGCCTAGACAAACTTGGAAAAGTGAGACATTTTGTCTCACTTGGGGTGGAGTTTTTGGAAGCGGGTGAGCTGTCAATAACTTCTCCACGCTGATGAAAGATGTCCAGCAGCCATGGAGAGTAGAGATAAAGAGGTTAACCGAGCATTTTTACTCTATGCACGTTTTCATTGTTGAAAGTCCTTTGGCCTTTCTTTTTCATTTATCTCATTAAACTAATTTGAACTTTATTTCATCTCAAAAACTATTTGTAGGCTAAGCAAAACAGCGTCACAAAAAAATTATTTGATTAAGGATGGGATGGTAAGCTAATGAAATAAGTTTATATTTATTCTTGGATATGAAAAGCTATCTTTCGTTTCTCTATATTCGCTTGCTCCTATAAATTTCTCGTTATTATTTCACTTCGAAATAATTATTTTATGTAATTTAATTTTTGATTTAGAAGCTTATCAAAATAATCGGACAGGCTGTTGAATTTGGTCTCTAAATTTGGTGGAATGTCAACAAACTACTGTTTCAAAGAAATAAAGAAATATCATTTTAATGGTTCATTTGAAAATGAACTAAAGGAGAAAATACTTACACATTATACAGTAGTATTCTTTCCGATTCAAAGAAATATTTTTGTTCTTTAATAACAGAAACCAGGTTAGTTATTTTTGTGATAGTGTCATAGTGCCGATCTTTAAGCGAAGGATATTCACACGCAAAGTTATTTACAGATTATTTCAGTTGAATGTGTGAACTTTTCAAAAATGCAAAAATGCTCATGCATGTGCACTCCAAGATTGTCTAGGCGTCTCCTGGCCGTTCGTCTCGGATACGTTACTGAAACAGTGCATTGACTGCGAAAGGCCTGGAAAGACGCCATATAGGGACTAGGCAAGGAAAATTCATAGATTTTTACAAATTGTGCCTTCATGGTGAACACAAAGTAATAACCATGCAAAATACAATTCTTTTCAAATGATTTTCCCGCAGTTGTAGAATTGGGACTACCTTCTTGTTGTTTCATCATGATTTTCTTGGGATATTGAAGTGACGCAAACATTTTGTTAAACGAACATTCAGTCAAACCAAATATTAAAGATAGGTCTGGATTCTTTATTAGCTAAAGTTTAGAGTTGAAGTTTAGAGTGCAAACAGAATTCTGCCAAATACAAAATGACTTAAGTTGTACAAAATAGTGATGCTTTAAAATAATGAACAAAAAGTAACAGGATTAGCTTAAAATTGTACAATTTAGCAGTACTGTTTCACATATATTGTTTGTGCTCTACTGTTTAACTGCTCTACCCATCTTGGCCAATGAACCCCTGTCCTGAATATACCTCGCAATCAATTGGCTGACCCCCCAAACTTCTTTATAAAAAAGTTTAGCCCCCCCCAATATCCAATCTAAAATAGCCCTAAACTTCTTTATAAAAAAGTTTAGCCCCCCCCCCCCCCCCCCTCTACATAAATAATGACCAGTTCCTTAACAGGGTGTGTTTGAACCAGAAGCATTTAAAATAGTGTGAAGGCTACAGATGAGCAGTCTACATTTTGGCATCAACAATTTTTAGATTTATTTCTGATATTAGTTTCAAAAAATTACCTAATTCTGTATATAAAACGAAGTGACTCAGCATCATATTATAACATGTGCCTTGTCTTAAACAGACCTTGGCTGAGAAAATGAGCAATTTTTGTCTTAAACAAGCTCAGGTTTTAAGGGTTTCAGCGGCACACCTCTACCTAAACTTCCCTTGAGTGCCCCCCCCGCCACCATTGTTATGCATGGTTCAATTTGACCTGTTACCATTCCCACGGGGACAAGTCCAGCCCTACGAGCCCAGGGGTGGGGAATTGTTTGAAACGGTTCTGTCCCGGGGGTAGGGGGTGGGGCAAATAATATAATAAAATTGTAGGAATTTGTCAGAGAGTGGTTGAAGAAAAATAACCTATCAATATTCACGTTTTAAAATTTGAAATGAATGTTAGAGGATGATGCATACTTGAATGCATTTTTTTTTTGCAAAAGGATGAAAGAAACATTTCTTCAGCCTAGTTTAATAATAAGACAACTTGGGCTGCATGCAAACGGACACAACATTGTTGACCAACAACTCCCAACATTAATTGTTGGATGTTACATGTTGCGTCCATCTGTACACCCTGTTGCATGTTGTTGGATGTTGTTGTGTGTTGTTGCACAAAGTTTGCAACTGGTCAAACTTTTCAGCCAACAACTCCCAACATTTCTTTTGTTCCCTGATCGCCGAACTGTAGCGCAACAATGTTGGATCCGTTTACACAGCTCTTCCAAAATTGTTGGGGCCACGCACACTCATTATGCATGGTTTACAAAGACTTATGGGTTGTATCCTTCCCACGATGCACTGTAGGTCCCAAAATTGTTGGGAGTTGTAGTATCCGTTTGCACACCATTCCCAACATGCAGACAAAAGATCCCAACATTGTTGGCGCAACAATGTTGGGAGTTGTTGCGTCCATTTGCATGTAGCCTTAAATAGACTGTATATGAAAACAGATACAAGGCTTTTTAAGGGGCCGATCATTTATTTCATCCCCCCAAAATAATTACATATGAAAATTGTACCCCCCTTGAATAATACAAGTAGTCAGCAGCATAGCGTGAGATTTTGAAGGTGCACACAGGGGAATAAACATTAGCAGGCCAAAGCTGCCCCAAACCTTGGGGAGTTTGGAGGAACACTCCCCCAGGAAATTTTTTAAATTTAGGGTCTCAGAAATGCCATCTTCTGCATTTTCTGCAGGACACTTTCAGTCAATAAAGACAAAGGAGAATTCATGCAGTAATTAGTTGTTTATTTTACCCCATCCAAGGCTGTACTCCAAGGAAAATTGAAAGGAGCCCCAGTGCTTTCAACCGGTAAGGTTTCTTTTGTTTTGTGTCCCCCAGAGTGTGAAAACAAAAGAAACCAACCCCACTATACCAGGGTCCCCCACTTCATGTAAACAGGCCCTTAATCAAGGAAATCCCAACACAAAAAAACCAATATGACGCGAAACATTTATCCCGAGTTTATGATGGAAGTGTTTCAGGAAATAAAAAAACTAATGTATTTTGCCCAGATTTCAGCTGTTTGCATAGATGTATGCATATACATGCAAGCCACATTCCTGGTAGTAGAAATAGCTGATAGGTTCCTGGGCCAAGCTTTAAAAGGGTAGTATTTTATTACTGACATAGAACTGCTCAAACAAATTTTGTTTTGTCTAACGTGGAAACGTGGATTTGCTTCAATCATGATAATTATAGTTTGACAACTCTTTTTATGGAAGACCAGTCCTGTGTCTTAATATTTCGGCTACCCTCACATTTTGTGCATTTTCAAAACTGACCTCCCAAAGACACCCCTCTTAGAAAATTGTACCCCCTTCCAACCCCCCCCCCCCCTCCTTCTCTCAATAAACTCTAGAAAATGTTAATAAAAATTGTGAAAATGTCTCGTTTTGTTGCTAATTTGTACAGAAATCAACTTGCTTTAAACAAGATGTATCCCCTAAAAACGTATGAGGTCGATCAGGAGCTCGGGGGTGAGGAATGTCCCCTTCTGCATGCCGGGGGGTGGGAAATAGACCACCAAGAAAAACACTGCAAATCCCCGGGAGTATGCATGGGGGGGGGGGGGGGGGCATGGTTACAGGTCAATATGGAACCATTCATTAATGCGGAAGTTTAGAGTGGCTCGTCTGCCAACAACTCACAAACCTTGGTACTTGTTATATATACAAAGATCTGCCATTCAGTGCCCTGCAAATCTAGAACCAAAGACTCGTAATTATGCTAGATAATCTAGAGGGTTTCGATCTTCCACAAGCCATTAACCTGTTCTGACCGTGCATTTTTGCCGTCGTTTTTCGACACTCTTTTTTACCTCAAACGTCAACGCTAGCTTGAAAGGATCAGACCCTTCGAGTAAAAAAAGTAATAGGAAAAATGGAAGCAAACCTTCGGTTCCCAATGATGAAATGTCGCTTTCGGTTTTGGTTTCCATGTTTGCCCTTCAAGAACAACCGAGTTTCGTTTTCATGGAAAAGAAGGAAGTAGGTCCCATTGCCTCTCGGCCATACCAGTGACGAATGTCAGACAGTTCGCTCCCCAGACAATTCGCCCCCGACAACTAGTCCTTAGTATACAGACAATTAGCCCCCACTATGTAGACGAGTTGTCGGGCGCAAATTTTCTGGGGGGCGAATTGTCCAGATTCCCCAGTGACGCATGTGCTTCAGGTGCTTTCATGTTCATAAACTGGGAGGTGATTATTCTTTCTTCTTAGACTCTCTTACATGCACCTGAAACTGTTATAAAAGTAAGATGGAAGTAGACCAACAAAAAGGTGAGTTCATGTTCCAGCTGGATTTTTTTGACTCTTTAGTGAGAACAGATCTGTTTTCATCGAAAACTGAGTGCAGACTGATCAGGACACATGTAACAAACGTCACGTATAAAATTTGTCGCTTCTTTGCGACTCGGTATCAATCGCACCGACGTCCCCAAAAGGGTATCCCAAACAAAGAAGTTTTTCATACCGAATGAGTTTATATTTCGGCTTATGAAAAGTATTCACGTACCCATGCAGCAGTATAGTGTACAAGAAGGATCGTGCGAAATGTCATTCGTCAGCACTTTCGATTTTACAACCACGACAGACCACTCCTTGAAAAACGTCTTTTAAATTTTGGGTGTTATGTTGAAATGGCAATCAAGAAACGCAAGTAGAAGGGAAATTGCCCCCGCCCGCAGGGTCCGGAGGAGGCACTCTTGTGGCTCGCGCGTAATATTAATTAGAAATAAATGAATGAGGCTGAGTGGGATATGAAGAATTATGCAGATCGAGGAGGGGCCTTGGTGGATAACACCCTCCTCGATCTGCATAATTCTTTTTATTATTCATTCAAAATATTTCCCCGATTCTGATTGGCTAAAAGCACACATTTAATTCACCATAACCAGTTACTGATGACCAAATTTGGAAGAATTTTGGGTTTAACGAGGAGATGACGTCAAAAATGCAGCCTTCTTCAGGTTAATGAACCGTTAACCCAGAAGACCTGGGGACAAGGTTGAGTTGTCAAAAATGGCTGACACTTCACTTGTTTCAAGAGTAAGAACTACAGCTGGAACTAGACGAAGTAATAGTTAAAAACAGCAAGAAGACAACTTGAAAAAGTCAGTGCGAAATGCTGATTGGTGAAGATGACGTTAGTAGTGATGTCATTACCCTTGGCATATGTTTTTCAATGTTTGTTTACATTTGGGCTCATTTCTGCTTCCCACTCAGTCAACGGGGAGCCACAGGGGAATTAAAGGTGGAATTCAAACTGCAGAGACGTAGCTGCAAGCTCTCCTTCCTTTTTCTTCCCCGCTGCCAGAGCGCCCTGGAGAGCTTGCTCTCAGGTTATGAAATGCTTTAACAGATTCCCTATCCCGAAACTTATAAGTCTTCTAAAATTCTAGTTTAGGGATAGGGAATCTGTCAGAGCATTTCACAACAATGTTTATCTTGTTTACCTGCTGGTTTGCAAGTTTGCCGTCTGCGTTTGTCATGCACTGGTTTAATATCATTGGCATTCTGTGGAGCAGCTGTTTTGAAAGTTATGGACCAAAAGACACTCGTTAAGAGCGGATGAAGTTATAGGGTGCATATGACTGTGTATGTATAAACACTTTCCATTCTTCTGGTTTTTCTCGAAGTAAAATCGCCCCAGGCACATCTTCCTTCAGCTTCACATTTTCAATGATGTTGTTTTCTTTCAATTCCACCTTTCGTTTTGCTATTTTGACCTGTTTTAACCCCACTGAAAAATTCCACTTCACTTTCCACCATGTTTGTTTACATTTGCGTCCCCCCAAATAATCCCATAAATGCATGCGTGCCTAGTTTGGGTCCCAGGCTATCACTCTTTTGCGAAGTGAGCTATTGACTGACAACAAACAGAGCAGAACAGAGCAGGGGCAGCTGTAGTGTCAACTATAACTCGTCATATATAGTCCGATAATATTTTTTTCCACCCATAAAATTTGTTAAACTTCCGCCTAAAGGTTAGGTGTGGAGGGGTGTGGTCTTCTGTTATGGACAAGCTTTTCTTATAACGTTTAAAAATTTCCAAGGAGGCTAATTTTCTTTTTTGTTAGATCCTGAAAACACAGTAATATTAACATTGTCATTTAAATTGTAATGTAATGGTGCAAATAATGAATCGTACCCTGTGCACAGCCCCCCTCTCCCTTTGGGTTTTTTTTCTGTTCTTGAGTGAAGGGGCAGCTGTGCTGAGGGTATGAGATCAGTGTGTGTCAGTTCTCCACAAATGCTTGGAAAATATCCCCTTGGGATCTTGATAGAGGATTTATTGGAGTGTTTTATTTTTCAGTATCAGATAAACAGCCAAAACTGAAGGTCACTTTGGCTTCAGATAATGAGGGATGGGACATTGCTGTGAATGGGCAGTTGATCCTTGAGCTTGCTGCTAACCCACGAGTTAAACTCAGTGGACTTCTGCCAAAAGGCATCACTGAGAAACAAAACAAGGATGCTAAAAAGTTGGGTATTGAGCTTTTTGAGGCAAAGGATATACCTGTTCTTTTACCAAGTGACACGCTGGCTTTCCCACCTGATAGTCTTGAAATTGACGTCGTGATTTTTCACTCTTACGGACGTTACCTTGGACGGCAAGCACAAATTGTCAGGGAAAGGAAAAGTTGCAAATGGCTTCATGTTATTCACACTGTTTGTGAAGAACTTGCCAAATTTTCAGACACACCAGCAGAGCTTATAACTGAGCATGAAGTCCAAATTGAGCTGTCTAAAATTGCCGACGTTGTGATCGGAGTTGGACCAAAAGTAACTGCTGCCTATCGATCAGCGCTGCAGCCAAGTGGAAAAGATAAAGATGTAATTGACCTAACACCTGGAATCTTTTACAACTTGATCAGTACTCGGCCAACAAAAGAGGAAGGAGAGAAGTTCCATGTACTGATGAGTGGATCACTGAAGTACTTTAAAGTAAAGGGATGCGATATTGCTGCCAAGGTGATCAAGTTACTGAACAGTGCATCCTACAAATACCACCTCACATTTATTGTGAAGCCCAAGGAAAATGTTGCAGAGATAACAGAGGCCTTGCAGAATGAGGGAATTGATTCCAACCATTTTACCGTGGAAGTCTCAAATGGTGCAGAAGATTGGAGCAACTTACTTTGTAAGGTAGATCTTCTCATCAAGCCATCGAGAGCAGAAGGCTTTGGAGTAAGTGGTGTTCGTGCCATTTCTACAGATCTGCCACTCCTAGCCAGTAACTCCTGTGGACTGGGCATGGCCCTCCAGAAGCTGCCATCTGGAAGCAAGCATGTGGTGGAATCTGAAGACCCACAGGTTTGGGCCGACAAAATACGAGAAGTCAAAGAAAAGGGGTCAAAAATAAACCAGTTGGAAGCTGAGGAGCTGAGAAGTGAATATGAGAAGCAGTTCAACTGGAAGGAACAGTGTGATAAGCTGGTCACACAAATGTTATCAATGATTTCAGAAAAGTGATATGTAATCTTGTTAACAGGCAAGCACCCAAAAAGTTGTGGTTCTGCTGTAGTTATTCATTATCAGCCAGCTTGATTTGCATTGTCTTTGCAAGCATGTTAGAAACATTAGATATAAGATTAAGCAAAGCTCCCCCTGGTGTACGCCTGACGCCTGGTCGAATTGGAATTTGTATATGTCAATTTTTGAAGAGAGGGGAAAACCAGAGAACCCAGAGAAAAAACTTCTCTGAGCAAGAGAGAGAAGCAACAACAAACTCAACTTACATATGACATCCATGCCAGGATTTGAACTTGGGCCACATTGGTATGTGGGAGGAGAGTGCCCTCACCGCTCCAGCCATCCTTACTCCCCACCTTTGAAGAAAAAATTTAGGAGACTTAGCACTCGTATAGCTGGTTTGAATAGAGCCCATGCATGATGGCAGTTATTATAGAGTATTGGTATATGTTATCAATTTACACCATTTAAGTTTGTTTTGTTACGCTTAAAGCAAAAACAAAAAATTTGAAGATGAGCTATAAATTATTAATTTTAATCCATAACACATTTTCCAAAGCAGTGTTTTTTTTAAATCAGGGAATAAGGTGATATGACTGTTAGATTAACTATAAGTAGCACTGGCGGATCCAGGGGGGGCAGGAGCAGGGCCGAAAAAAACCTTTTTTGGAGACCGGCCCCCGCCCCCCCCCCCCCCCCCCCTAATCTCAAAGTCTGGATCCGGCACTGAGTAGAACATTGTTTTGATGTTCACCCCCTCCACCTACATGAATGAATTTGGCAAAAAATCAGAAAAATAGGTAAAGCATAACAAAGAACTCTTTAAAGAAGAACTCAAGTTGGATATGTCTAAGTCACTAAAGAAAGATCGGGGTCGGGGTCACTACAAGCACTTACCGTTTTTAAAATCTCTTGCTTTAGTTGGGTTCCACTTAACAGTTAATGACTGTACAGTCGAACCTCTCTAATACAAACATCGAAGGGACAGAGCGACGTGTCCGTATTATACAGGTGTCCTTAAAATAGAGGTCACTACTAATGACGTCACTTTAAAGACTCCACTTAGGCTCACACTAGTCTTTAAGCCGCATTTAAAGTTATTAATTCACAGTAAGAAGCCACCGTCTTTCAGTGGCATACAACATTATACATCTCAGCTACAGACAAATTACTGCTTTAAAACGAAACGAGCTGCAGTGCAATGCTGCATGTAAAAAGTTGTAACGTAAAACACCATTCTGAAAGCGTCTTTCGCTATTTTGCAAGTACAGTAAACAGTAACTAGAGTACAAAATGTAATAGAAAAGATCTCTATGCCATCAGTAGTTATTGAAGCCTTCAAAAAGTTGGTTATGTTCCTCTGTACACCTTTCATAAATCGCTGTTTGGTATACAGCGACTGGGCTTTATATCACCTTGCATAGCTCATCAGGCAGACGGAATTCACCCTGTGTAGATTCACCTGATCGGGATTCGGGATTCACCCGATCACCGCTGTGTGCTTAATAAAGACGTTAAGTTTATATGAATTTACTCTCTGGGGCCGAGATTTAGTGTCCGTTGTCCGTATTAGAGAGAGTGCGTATTGTAGAGGGTTGTTTTAAAGAAAATATATGAGAATTTTGTCGGGACATTGGAAAGTGTCCGTACCTAGAGGTTTGACTGTACTTCTGTTACATCGTTACCTACATGAGTGAACAAGACAAAAAATTAGTTAAAGCGAAGAGAGAATGAGCTCATTTTCTCTTGTTAAAGCATGACAAAGAATTCTTTAAAAAAGAAGTCGGATGCGATTGCCCTTTATCTGGCAGTCAAAATTTTATGGTGATACGTTTTTGAAATCAGTGATTACCCAACACAAGCTGTCTCCTAGCCTTAGCTAGTACGTAATCTCTAACCATTATTTCATTATCTAACTCAAAGCGAGGAAAATTGGACTCCCGTTTTTGTCTTATGTGTTGGACCGAGAAAGATAAATTAAGTCGCAAATTCATTGAAGTAAGTTGTAAGAATTGTATAAAAGGAAAGAGAAAGATGGGGGCAAGCTAAGGAGAGTGGAGGTGTCGTTACAGGCACTTACGTTTTGATCAATTCGATCGTTTTAGGTCCGCACGTTTTGAACAACTTATAACTGCACTTCTCTTAGATTGAGTTACCTAAAAAGTGTTCATTCTCGTCCCCAGAGCCTCCTGGGGGTCTGAGCACAAGGGCCAGGAGGCTCTGGGGACAAGGGAAATTCTGGGGACACAGGATTTGAAGTCCTAGTTTCTAGGACGTCCAGTCATTTCTGCTTTTCTACAACGTTTCTAATAGCGTTCACTTGCTCTTACCGAAGTGTCAATGACTGTAAATTTAGGTGATTCAAAGCTTTTAAAAGAGAATCCCCAAGTTACTTTTGAATAGGAAATCATCGGAAGTCCTAAAATCTAGGACTTTAAATCCTGTGTCCCTAGAACCTCCTGGTCCTCGTGCTCAGGCCCCCAGGAGGCTGTGGGGACGAGAAAGAAAAGAGTAAAAAAACCAAAAATCATGAGCAAATCAACGTACCCAATAAAAAAGGAAGCTGAATCTCTCTCTCGGCGATTCCCGTGAAGCTCCAATGCATTCTTTACTACCCTAAAGCGACTGGAAGAAAATTCCGGGGGGTTCTGGCTCACTTCTATAAAATTGACGATCATCCATCATTAATTTTTCTCGCTGTCCTTTTTAACGAGCATGCTAGCATGCTCGTTAAAAAAGACGACCATCGACCACCAGAGATTTTTATCGACCATTCATCGATAAAGATACCGATACTCTGGCTTATGGGCTTTTTAGCAAAAATTAGCCACGATCATCGGTTATGCCTCCCAAGATTGTTTTCTCGATGATTTTTTGCTAAACGCCCATAAGCCAGAGTACCGATCTTATTTGGCAATACGATCCGTCTGTCATCCTTTGAGGAGTGGGCGATCTTATTTATCTCCTCTGTATAAACCTCATGTTTTCTGCTTCCAAAGATTCTCATTTGCCTAAGCTGATTGGTGCTACTAAACAAACATCTCTTATAATCTTCATGTGTAATACTTTTCTTTATTACAGCCTTTTGGATCCTTTTACATTTCTTTTCTTCTTTCCCTTCACCTTCCGGGTCATACATCCTGTAACTGTAAAGCTTTGCCCGAAGCCCAACAAACTCGACTATTATCTTACCACCCGCTCCATCCTTGAACATGCTGACAACCTTTTTGTTTTTACCTACCAGTAACGGGCGACCGGAGACAAAGTTGGAGGTGTCGAATAACTCATAAACATCGTTTGATATATCGGCGAAAAAATCATCCGTCACAACCTAATAAGCGAGGGAATCGGTATCTGTGAACAGTAGCTTGGCATTATCACCATATTTCGGCTTGATGTACCTGTCATGGAAATCGTACATCAGGGTTTTGCTGAGATCCAAGATACACATCCCTAGATAGACAGGCTTGTAAAAAAACAGTGATGTTTTATGCATATGCATAGCCACAAGATTCTCATCAAAGATGGTACATCCCTCAAAGCTAGGTTTTGCAGCTAGCTTTTTAGCCTTTTTCCTACCCTTTTCACCTCCACCAACCAATCTGCCTCATCTTTAGGATGTTCTCTATGGTCTTACCGAAGACCGAGTCGTTCATTAGCTTGAAGAAATCTTTCTTAAAGTCTTTCTTTGCTTTGGCCCTCAGGCGGGTGTTGAGATCGATGTAAGGCTTTAACCAATCACGTTGAGTCAAACTAATTCCACGGTGGCTCTTTGTTACCTTTAAGCCTAAGCTTTGACACAGCTTTAACTTTTCACAATGTAGGATGTATCTCTTCTTGTCTCCCAAAGGCATGCGTTTCTCTACTCCATTAACGTTTATACGTTCTGGTGCACATAGGTAATCGTTGTGTAGGTTATGAAGGTCTTCAGGATATCCAAGGTCGATCTCCAGTATGCACCCATAGGTACCTCCGCGGGTACCTACAAAATTGCGCGCGACAATTCTGAAGTTCTTTTTCATAAGTCTCCGACGGGAAGAGGTTTTCTCATAGCACAGCCGTAATTAGTATCAAGGTATGCGATAAATTTACTCGACTTGGTGGGATAGTACTTTTCACCCATATATTTATTACTGGCTTTACCATACCTCTTTTTAATCATATCATCGAGACACCACCCCTAATACCGTTCTGAAACATCAGTAACATATCGGGATCGGTAAGTAGTTCAAGTCTTATTTTCTTTATCTTCAGAGCCGCATCCCAAGCCTAACCAGGCGCTGTGTAATAGTGGGCAGGATCTAAAGGATAGTTTTTCATACAGACGTCTCTAAAGTTTTCAAAAACATCGGTGAGAAGGAGGACGTCTGTTTTGTTATATAGCTCAAGGTAATCTCGAAGGGTGCTGCACTCGAACACATTCCAAACACAATCCGCATGAAAATAATCATCATCGGTTACACCCTCTTCATTCAGGTTTGAGTAGAACGCGGATGGTGGTGGAAGATCGTACGGAAAGGAAGATCTTTTTGTGTTTATCTTCTTTTCCGGATTCATCGGTGAACATTATCTGTGTATTTTTGAAACCGGTGGTATCGAGATTGGATACTAACTTATCAAGACTCGAGGCCATAAACTTGAATGAATCGATGAAACGTAGACCTCTTTTTACTTGGATCTCTTTCGTTTTTCCATCGTCTTCTTATGTAAATGTATCAATAATCACCTCTTTTGTAAAGATGATGTATTTCTCTTAGTTTTTAGGTAAACAGTCTACATTTCCCTCTTCAACCCCGAGGTTTTTAACAAGTAGATGCACATCATAAGCGCTCAGATTGTGAAAGACAACGGGGATTAAAGTAGGTTTTTTACAATCTAGGTTACATTTGTTATGGGCGGCTCCACGAAATCTTCCCGTATCCGTGACAATGGTCCCTAACCTTACCTCCTAACCGACCCTTTTCGTGATCGGCGGGTGAAAAGGGCATTTTACATAACCAGCACTTGCGGGAGTTTTCAAATATCCTTCTCTCCTTTTTACCGTAGATCATAGGTACCTTCTTTTTGAACCGAAGATAGATATCCTTGATCTCGTCTGCGAGAGCGTCAACAAATATCGGAGATACATCCTCTTCCTCGGATTTTGCTGTATAGCAGACTAGCTTAGGTTTATAAACCCTTATCATTGAAGCACTTTATATAGTAACAGAAGCTTATAGGCCTGTGATGTTGACATTTATTAGTATAAGCGTTTGTAGGGTTTGGTTGGCTGGTATCTATCGGTTCAGTTAAAGACTCAAAACCCGCATAGATAATGAAAGGGTGGCGAACCTTATTGTAATAGTGTTTGAAAAAAACGTAGGACCCTTACTCAGGCATAGCTATCTTTACAGCTTCGTTCTTTCCACAATACTCATCATGTTTTACCAACAGCTCTTGACTACCGAAGGGGTTAAGACATCTATCACAGAAGAACTTTTTATTCTTTTTCTTAGATATCTGTGAAGATAGTAGCCTACTCATATCATTAATTAAGCGGTAGTGTTGTTTGTCATCGGTTGAGATTAAAAGGAGTCTTACTATACCGCTACAGGCGGTGGGAGAATACTTTTTACTTATTCTCAAAGGGAAGACACCGCCAGGGTTTTCATAACCGAATACGTTTACACCCACCTCAGGGTTCATCTTTTCGAAACGATCTATATCGCTAGCGCCGCCCTCGTTATTACACACCTTAACAGCAAATTCTATCCCTTCCCAATTTAAAGCTTCTGACTGCTCCCTCCAGAGGGATGTTACACGTTCGGAGTTTTTTTTGACTTGATTTAAAGCGCGGGTGATAAACCACTTAAAACAGTCATCATCTCCGTTTTTCATGTTTGTTATAGCCTTTTTATTCTTCAAACCGGTGGACGGGGGATATATCTGTTACCTCTTAAAGGTTTATACTCTACAGTGTGTATAGTCAGATCAAAAACAGACATAAATTGCCATCCGCTACCACGGCTCTGAAAGGTAGCTAAGTTTTCAAGAATCCTTCCTACCATCGTATTAGAAAGACCGTTAATGTCGGTACCTTCGAGGATTTCATGGATCCTTGATGCGAATGGTGCTTTTGTGTGGATCGTTTCACCCGTCGATAGGTTTGTTCTCGCCATGTTACAAAAGAGGACCATCTTTACCTTTATCTGCTTATGTTCATCAAAAAATCTAACAACAGCGTTTTTTACAGCCGATAAAAAAGATGATGGACTATACCCTTCAACCCCATCGAAAACGTACATTTGTGCAAATTCTTTCCTTCCTTTTTTTGTAGAAAAGAGACATCGATCGGAGGTGGTCCTTTTTTTTGCAACTAGCGGATGGCTTAGTAACTATGTTTACTTTATCCATGCGTTTTTTAAACTCTACAATAGCCGCTTCACCCGCTTGATTTTCGAGTACCGCCTTTTTTGATTCATCTACCTTTTTCTTTCCCCATGTAGCGGTTTCTTCTACCTTTTTACGAAACAAACCCCCCATCGACCGGAGGTCGTCAACCATTTTTTTCCCCCAATCAAACAGCCTTTTGATTCTTGGATGAGGGGCCTTTTTTAGGAGACCCCGGTGGTGGCCTTGGAGTAAGTCTACTCATAGCGGTAGGTGCCAGTTGTGCCAAAGCTAGCAGAAACCTCTGTGGCTTGGGAGGTTTTGGAGTAAGGTTATCCATAGGGGGAGGAGGATTTCTCGGTGCTGGGACTGGAATGGGCCCCCTCAACGTTTTTTGGGTGGTTCGTCGGCCACCGGTCGCCCTTTTTAGGTTCGACTACAGTGGTGTCACTGCCGGCGTTTTGAACAAGTTCAAAAAGCTCGGCTTTCCGAAACCTAGTATAGTTCTTAATACCGAGATCCTTAGCTTGTTTCGAAGCTCTTTTACAGTTACCTTGTCCATATTTTAACCTCTTCTATATATTACTACAATATTTTTTAAGCCACTTTTTTTCATTCATCCGAATGAAAAGAATAACAATCTGCTTATCGACTATATAGCCTCTATAGTAAATTGGCCTATACCCGCCGGGTGAGAGAACTTTACCGGCTCTCCTTTTTTTCTGCTTTCTTTTAGATACCTTTTATTCACGACTTCGCACAGAGTATATGAGACAGGAGAGGAGAGAAGCGAAGGCACCGCGAACGAGCTCGGACGTCTGAGAATCAGAGTAGCTTCTGTCAGGAGCCCTGTTTCTGTGTGGTCGGAGTCGATATCTTCTTTGAACCGTGGAGTTAAAAGTACAAACTCATTGATCATAAAATAATTTGAAAACCAGCAAAAACGTGCCGAGCAGTATTTCAGTGGCCTCCTGGTGCAAACAGTGTGAAGCCAAGGGTGTAGCCTTTATATGGCGTGTATCCTCTTTCAACCCCCTTCCCCGCCCTCAAAAGCGTTTTTAAATCTAAAAAATAAATAAATCCCGGGGGCGTAAGAGAGGATTTACGGCAATGGTAATTGAACGACGGCTGAGTGGAGTGCAAATTGGTTTGGTGGCTTGTTCCTTAAGCGTGATTTTATTTTCGGACGAGCGTGCTCGAGTTCAATTCCAAATCACAATGATCACAATTATGATTTCAGATCAAAATTGCACCGTACGAAGTCGTGTTACCACAATTATAGTACAGTCGACTCCCGATAACTCGAACCTTCAAGGGAAATGGAAAAAGGTTCGAGTTATCGGGAGCTCGAAGAAAATAGCCGGGAGTAAGGAAAAAAACAGTTTTTAATGCACAGTGAGCATTTTAATCACATTTAATTGTAGAAATGTTGAGTGAAAATTGAAAGATACTTTTAGATTATAAATCAGAACGTAAAGTAACAAAACGTTGCCTAAATAGAGCATGCATTGCACTTTTTGAGAAGTAAAGCTATTTCACGTTAGATTTGTTACAAACAACATCAGCCTCCATTATCGATCCACTAGTAAACTATATGCCTACAACACGTCAATGGTAATTCAAAATTCAATGTTTCAGAGACAGTACACTGTCTTTTCCTGACTTTTTAAGGGCTCAAAACATGGTTCGAGTTATCGAGGGTAAAATTATATAGAAATGATCTGAGGGGAAACAAAAATTACTTCGAGTTAGCGGGAGTTTCGAGTTATCGAGGGTTCGAGTTACCGAGGGTAAAATTACAGTAAATGTATGACGGAAATCCAGGGGAAATAGATTTTGGTTCGAGTTAGCGCGAGGTTCGAGTTAGCTAGGGTTCGTGTGGGGGGGAGGGGGGGGGGGTACTGCCATATATGGGCTATATAGGTATGTGCCGCTGTGAAGGGTATGGTTTTCAAGCAGTTTACTCTAGGATAGGGTATATAAAGAGAGTTTGGGTCTAGAATAGGGTATCATTTCTCAGGAAACTGATCAGTTGATTGAAGATTTTATCTAGACTAGGGAAACAGCTACTCTAGGATAGGGGGGATTTGGGGAGTTTACTCTAGTATAGGGTAGCAAAATTCAGCTGAACTAACTCTGGTATAGGTTAACGGTTCCAGGGTCCCAGCGGCACATCCCAACCCTGAAATTCCTATAGTACCCCCACGGGGTGTTATCGGGAGTCAACCGTCAACTGCACTACATGAGAAATTTCTGCAATTTGATTGGCTCAGGGCAGAGGTATTTCAGCTTAATTTGAAATACCTACATGTGAAAATTACATACGTTTTGCGAGTAGTAGTATAAACAAATAATAGCATGATTTGTACGTGATATTTTAAAATTGTCTCAAATTTCAGTCGCCTAACGGCCCGTGAAATTACGTATAACAATTTCAAAATATCACTCGTGGTATTTATGCCAAATATCACTACTGATTATGCTATTACCTACACAAATACAAATATCACACAATTTCAGTAGTTGAGGGAAACTCAGGATTTTAGTCAGTAACAGTATTTTATTGATCATTGCCGGTTTATTTAAAAGTGGACCCGGAAACGCTTTACACCTCATTTTCTATAACAAACAGAAATGATGCGATTTAGAACACACAGGCAAAAATAGTGTGATTCGTGAATGGTCACACTACTGAAAGCCAATCAAAGTCTAAGGATTACGAGTGAATTCGAAATGGATGTAATCGGCACTGTAAACGATAAAACCAGGTTCCGGGAAAAAAGGATCAGTAAACGCAACACTGAATTACCAGCAATTGCCACTTTCTTGGCTTGTTTGGCATTTTCTTCTTGGTCCTCTCAGTGATACCTTTACATAGACGCCTTATCCTCTATCGCGAGGTTTTCTGTCGATGGCAGAAACGCCCTCCTCTCCGGAAACTAGACGTGCAGCATAACCCGCCGTTTAAATCTTTTACATGGACGAAACAAATAGTTAATTGTATTTATGGTATTTTAATAAAAATATTGGCTTAACTATAATTTAAGAAGAAGTACATCTAAGTACTAATACGACTTCACTTAGGCCAGGGCCAAACGTCGAACTTTTCGTCAAACGAACCAAATTGTCATTTAGATCTACCGTAAATTTAGCGAAGTTCAACTGTAAGCTAGATCAAGGTCGAACTTTGAGCTTAGAACTAAGTTGAAAACGAAAAAACACGACGCAAAAGAGTTTAGTAGTACGGACGGTTTTCGTTGTAATGATGAACAGCTTTTTTAACTGAAAAATACTCTGCATCTTCTGTTTACATAGTCTATCCGTCTATAGAACGTGTTTGGTGATCCAAACTCAGTCAGACGAACTTAATCTGAGGCAATAACGTCGAACTTATCAGGAACTTAAATCATTCAGTTTAGTTCGTCGCATGGAAATACGTTTGGCCTTGGCCTTATTCTAGGATTAAACATTGTTTAACAATGCATTACATTTAAAAAAAATTAAAAAAGTTAAATATACAATCTCTATCACAAACACTCTACAGACAGGAGGCCACGCGGCCTACTGTTTATGTGAAAGACCAACCAAAAGCAATAATCAGTCGGGGGCTCTGTATAATATAGCCTCCCCACAGACGTCCTTTGGGGTTCGTTTGTCACGCATTCATGCGTGACAAACGAACCCCAAAGGACGTCTGCGGGGAGGCTATGTATAATAAAGCATGCAATATTTTAGACCGAAGTTTTGGGAAACCTCACAGAGACCTACGCAAAACTCCCAGAGGCACAGTATCGTTGTAGCGTTCATTTTCGTTACAAAACGTTAGTGCAGTCCCATGTGGTTGCTGGTGATGGATGCACTTCGAACTGAAACTCACTCATACAGTAGTTGGTGGATCCGTGTGGCTTTACAAACTAAACCATGTGCGAGGTTCGAAGTGCGCTAATCAACTAACTACGACATGAAAAGTCTATGAGACTGTATTTGTGAGACAAACGATAAACACAGCCTATCATACATAAGTCACGTGAATAACTTCTTCAATTCAGAAAGTCACAGAAGTTGATTTTTTTGCTTGGTCTTTGAATAAATTTTATGGATACAGTTTTTGAAACTTCATGATCCTTTGCAATTCAATAGCATTAATTTATACAAATTAAGAATTTAGTTATAAAGTCGATCACCGCGCTTTCGCAAATATGTTCGTAAGAACGAAACACAGTCATCTAAAGTTTAAAACACAATAGTTATTGGTTACCTGCCCAAAGTGCTATTTTGTATATATTAATGATGCAATGTATACAATTGAACCCGGATTCAAAACAGTACAGAAGGTCTAGGACCGTCTAGTCACAGGTGCTATACAACACGACCAAACCCGCGTTCGCGCGATGACCTTATGACCCAACCAAAACGGACTAGAAAGTCTAGACGAAACCTAAATCCTACCGAATCAAATAAAATTCTTTAAATTTCTTTTACAATTACTACATTCCATTGTTTCCAAGACTGCCGTACAAAGCAAAGTAAGTATATCAAACAATAATGTCAATATAATGTAATACAATAACCAGGGTTCTGTCTGGGGGTTCTGTCTGAGGGGTAGAAGTTTCCCCCCCCAAAAAATATTGTTATCATTACGGTCTATAGGTAACTATATTGGAAAAATCATCCAGACGCGAAGAGTTCATTGCACACACTGTAACATTTCTCAAAATTGTGTCTCAAAATGCACCAGATTGCATCTCAGCGCATATTCATTGAAAAAAATTTCTTGAGGGGGGGGGGGGGCATGCCCCCGGACCCCCCTAGGAAGCTCGTGGCCTTCGACCACTCGGGACTTCTCCCCCAAACGATAAATCCTAAATAGAACCCTGATAACTATTCTGAGATAATCAGACAACACAATCAGTACGGTGGAATCTCGGATATAACCTCGGATAAAACGACGGGCCAAGGAACTGGCAAAATTTGTTCGCTATAACGAGGTTTCGTTATATCGAGGTTCTTTTTCATATATTTTATTATTACTGATGTGAAGATAATCGTTTGTTATACCGAGGACTTCGTTACCTAGAGGTTCGTTATATCGAAGATCTTCTGTAGTACTTTTCTCTTTTAAGTACATATTTTACCCGGAAGTGGGATTCTCCTGCCCCGGTTCGAGTAGTCGCACTGTAACGTACACTGGTTTTCCGTTTTCTGAACCTCTGTGCCCAAGTGTAAGATGATTTCAAATTCGCATTTAACAGCATGATAAATCCTTAACATTTTTAAAAATGACTATTACTCATTACTATTGATCATTATTTCTATTTAAACCTCCACTGTTGACTATCATTGACATTATCATAATCGAGACAATCATTCAGTAAAATATTTTTGGGTCAATTTGATGACGTGCCGAAAATGATCATTCTTTCACATTTTAGAAATTAGTCCTGAATATTCCCAATTTTCTACCTTGAAAACCTCAAGTTCTTGTTCCCTTTACATGTAAATCTTCCCTGACAGAGGGAGTTCCACTCTGAGTAAAATGCACACACTGCAATAAAAAATGACCAGTCATACACTTAAAGTACAGTTATGTGCATCATGTTTCTAGATAGATTTCAGTTGATTGAGTACTTTGAATCTCCCTTTTCAACCCAGTCCTCCAGAATCTCTACGACGTCCATCCTCTGCATGTGTTCGTTCTTTAACATTTCAATAAGCTTCTCCACGGTTGGTTCTCGAGTTGTTTTCCACCAATGCGTAAGAATTTGATGGGTCGGATTTGAGTTTCGCGGCTGTGCACAAAATTCTATAAAGTCTCTTTCAATTTCCATTAGCTTTCCAAGCATTCGAAAATCGTTGAAGTAAAGGTCACTTGATGTATTCAGTTTCAAGCAGATCCTACCAAGAAGAGCATAAGGAATGTTTTTGACACTGGTTGACAATCTCGACCTCTTCGTTTGCGTACTAACACCTCCATCGACTGCATCATGCGCAATGTTCTTTTGGGCCAAAGAATCAGTTTTCTGATCTGTAATACCGGTCTCCTCTACGCTTGCCTTTGTAACGCCACTGCCTTCCTCTTGTTGCGGCATGTGCGGTTTGTCCACCTCAGATTCAACACATTCCTCATTCTCTTGCCCAATTCTGCGGTCCGGATTCTTATCTCCCTCATCTACAGTGTCATGTTCTTGCTCCCCCAAATTCTTGATTTCTAATTGTTGCATTCCACTCTCAGCGTACTTCATTGCTTGTGTAATCTTCTCTGCATGCTCAACCCCCACTTTTTGGCTCTCTTTGTAAAAAAAAGGAATGAACTGATCATTTTTATGCATATGCATCAATAATCAAACATATAAAAGGTGGGTGGAGGTATGCATAAACACAACTGCTATATTAAAGGAGAGTAGCTGAGAGTGTTAAGTTAGTGTTAACTCCCTTCTTGCCTCCAATTTCGTTTCCCTAGATTATTTACTTACAAGTAACATATTAGTGAAACCTGCATTAATTGACCATATAAAGTGCACACGGGTAAAACTAGTCCTTTCTTCCCTAAAACCCACATAGAAATTTCTTAGACTAATCTCTATACATTTCCTTAAGAATTATTAATAGTATTAATAATTGACGATAGATCAAGGATTTTCCCTAAGGGGATCACTTTGTTAATTCCTAAAAAACTTTTTTTGTGTCATGACGTTGGATATTGTCAAGAGAAAATTACTATTGGTCACTCCTGGGACTTAATTGGGAGGGTTAATAAAAGCCGATTTTCAAATCATGTTGTAAATATTATAGTTAGGGTAAGTGTGGGAATGACATACGAATAATTCTACAATTTAAAGCAAAATCGGGGAATTTGCAGTTTGTCGTGTGTGGTCTAGAGGACAAGAAGAAGGATGGTGTATCAGATGCTGGTGAGTTTAAGCTTAGCAAGATGCAGCCTGAATTCCTCTTTTTATGTGTAAAGGATGAGAAAAGGAGAAAAAAATTAATGACAAAAAGGTATGACAAAATTTTCGATCAGTTAAAAATTAAAGTGACCTGATGCAAATTTTTAACTACAACATAATTATGTTGCACTCTGCAAGTAAATAGAGACAGGGAAGACTGCGGTGGATCCAAACAATAAAAAAATATTGTAGTCAACCTTTATACAATAGTGAGCAAAGAAAAAGCTTTCCCTGTGATTGCCTACCTTTTTGACAAAGTAAGGAGAAAGGAATGCTTATTCAAGGAATTAGTATTGGTATATGTTCACCCTCCCAACAATTTATCCTTAAGGACTAGCAGTCTGCGAAAAAATTAAGCTGTTAGGTGCCACTTTTTTAAATAGGCAAGAGGAATGAGTGACAGAGTGACATAACCCAAATCAGGACATACCTTGTTTGCTTGGGACAATCTCCATCAATATGTTTACAAGTTTATCACATTGGTCTTTCCAGCAATATTGTGTCATGTACTCTTCCCTAAGCTGCTTTGCCTCACGAGCCAGTTGAGTCGGTCCTTTCTCCCTGAGTTCCCTGATCTTGTCGGCCCAGTCCTGTGGTTTTTCAGAATCCAATACATGCATTTTTCCTGATGGCAACTTCTTTAGTGCCATACCAAATCCACTGTTTTCGCTGCTGAGGACAGGAACACCCGCTGAAATGGCACGAACACAACTTGTTCCAAAACCCTCTGCTGAAGGTAAGATGACAAGATCAACTTGGCAAAGCTGCTTTCTCCAATTTTCAGTGCTCCTTGGGACATGTTTGACAGTGAATTGACTTAAACTGATTAAACCCTCAAGTTGACTGTTTACAACTTCAGCATCGTCATTGGGCAAAACAACAAATATAAGATTGTACGATAAGTCTAATAATGTGATTGCTTTAGCTGCAATATCACAGCCTTTCACTTTGAAATACTTTGACGGATATGTTGCACTGATCATGACATGGAACTTTTCTCCACCCTCATACACTGTATGAACACCAGCTAGATCATGGATGATTCCAGGTGTCATAGTAATCACATCTTTGTGCTTTCCACAATGTCTCAGAGCACGTTTGTAAGCATCAGCTACTTTAGGGCCAATGGCAATGATTATGTCAGCTTCTTCACACAGAGCTAACTGCAATTCATGATCTGATAACCACTCTGGATTGGCTGCATCGGTGCTGGATACTTTCTGCATGTAATTCGCCAGTTCTTCGCTGATGGTATGAACAACATGAACCCACTTGCAATTCTTTTTTTCCTTTATATCTTGGGCTTGTTTTCCAAGGTTGCGCCCATAAGAGTGGATGATAACAATATCAATATCAAGATTGTCAGGAGGGTGTGCAATGAGCTCCTCCTCAGAATACCCAAGCCTCCTTTTTGCATCTACCAATTCAATGTTTGACTTCTTAGCCAGGTCTCTCTGTTCTTGGGTACTTTTTGGTACAAGTCCATACACTTTCACTCCGGGGTTTTTGGCCAGATCAATCACCAACTGATCATTTGCTGTTATATTCCAGCCTTCGGCATTTGTGGCGAACAACACCTTCAGTATGTCTTTCTTTTTTGGAGGGGAATAACTTGAGTCTGCAAAATTGGAATAGATTTAAGTCTCTAGAACACTGAATAATAATATAATGTTGTTTGCTTAACAATGATTGAATTCGGCTGTCGTACGATGTAAAGAGTTATGCAGATCTCGGACGACGTTATTCATCAAGGCTGAAGGCCAAGATCTGCATAATTCTTCAGATTTTACAACAGCCAAATTCAATTAATGTTTTAATATTCATTCAAAGTATTTCTAAGTTCTTAACATGTCTACTTCCTTGTAGACTTTCTAAATAAATGTTTTATGTTGCAACAAACAATAATGGACCAAAAATTGACCATTGAGGCACTCCACATTTAATGTATTTAGAGGATGAATTATAGCCATTGTACTGTACAAACTAAGTTCTACAAGAAAGATAACTTTACAGTTCTTAGTCATTGATATTCGCTGCGGAGCGACCGTAAGGAGCGAGCAGTAACATAATCAGGATTTAAGGGAAATATATAAGGTGGGACGAATTCTCGAATTCATCACTTTCTACCAGAATGCATTGCATTTAACCAGACTGCATTGCGGTACTTTCTTACCAGAATGCCTTGCGCCACGAACAACTCAAATAAAAACACGAGGAAGTTCGGTGGTTGCGAACGTGCATCGTTCGCTGCCCAGACTCATAGCTTCTTTGTGGCAAATTTTCTACAGTACGGTTAGAGGTCTAACCAAATTTAAGACACGCAGGAGTCTTTCAGATGAGTACGATGGTTAACTTGGAGATTGTATTTCAATTCAAGAGCCTTTGACTCGTCCAGACGTTAAACTTGACGAGAAGATGAACATTTGCTCTTCGACTCCGCAACACGGGGGATATACAAATTCCAGCTTGCTAGTGGGTGATGTGAAAGTGTGAAAATGTCATGCCATGCTATTCTTAAGAACCTGTATGAGCCGAAAATGGATGTGATTTTGACCATTAGCTCAAAATAACAGCGGAAATCGAGGTGACAAAACATATGTGCGTCCTACTTTACACACGTTTTGTAAAGCATAACTTTGTTCTTTCATTCATTCATTGCAATGGAATATGCGTTTACATTGTTTTTTTTTTACTGTTAATAGCTCGGTTAATGCGGCTCGATCATCTTGCCGGCGAAAGTTTCATGGAAAAGGCATTAAATTAAAGACTTTTCCCCAAGGTTACGTAATCAGCCGCTGTGGTGTAGTGGTTAGGTTCAGTCGAGTCCTTCTCAACTCTTTTTATCCTTCTTTCTTTTTCTCGTGTTTTTTGTGATGTTGTTTTCTATAAATATATACATAAATAACTGTTATTTAATAAAGTGCAATAAACGGCAAGAAAAGTATCGTGCTTCCAGACAAAAGATAGTACACCGTATATTAAATATATGGATAAACAATCTGAATTTCTATCATTTCCTACAATTAACTGTGGGAAAACCAGAGTTGATAATCGCTTGATCATTTTCGAAACAACGTTCCCACGAGTTCTCTCTGTAGACTGATAGTAATTGGTACTTTCCAACATGTAAATGGGACATTCAATGTCATTTTCGATTCTTTTAAGTCTCACTGCCTAACTAATGCCAGTATCAACGGAATGTGCCACAGCATTGCTATCTTTTAGATACCCTAGTTTCTAATCACATCGATGTAACCTTTTTTGCAATAAACTCAATATGTAGTGGCTAGGAGCAATTTGTGAAAGGTGCTTCACACACAGATTTCCTATAAATATGACATTTGCAGCTTATTTACTGGAAAATGCAATTTTAGACTACGAGTAGTCCCCACTTTTCCACAGGGATAGTAAAGCGAGCGAAAAGCGACCGCGCGTGAAAATCACCCCACGCGAGACGCGGCGGGGAGAGAGAAAAATGAGGGACTACAGACAAAGCCCAAGCTTTCGACCTTTCACGGCCTTTCCTTCTCTCATTAAGCTGTCATTGCTCTTGTCATCAGTAGATTGCGGGCGATATTTATTGCAAGTGAAAGAAAACCCATATACTAATTTTCTTCGCGACTGCTTCGCGTGAAGAGCTTGATAGTGTAAAAGGGGGGATCGGTAGACAACATACGACTTTTACCTCATGCCAAAATGCTACTTGTTCCAATGAATTTTTTTCTCTGACGGTTAGATTATGCTGTGGAGAAAAATGTTTTGACTGAGCAAATGTGATTTTTGCCGCTTATTTCATACTGAGAGCTCGTGATACGCATATTAATTTTCTGCAGTTATTGTTTATGGACGGCATGATTCATTTTATTTGACCTGTTTTGAAATGTAAATTGGCTCTTCATTGCGGCTAAAGAAGGGGTTTAGGTTGTTTAATTTCTCCGGCAAAGTGCCTCTTGGATCTCAATAATTATGAGCGATTTTCTTTTTGTCCGTGAAGGTGACGGTTTCCTGCAATGTTTTGAAATAATAATAATAATAATAATAATAATAATAATAATAATAATAATAATAATAATAATAATAATAATAATAACTTTATTTCTATAGCGCTCTTATCCTATGTTCAAGGCGCTTTACAGTGATGTAAACAACATTATTGAAAAATATTTACAAATTTACAACCATATCCTATTATATTTACAATGAGTAAAAAAGGAAAAAATTAAAAGTAAAGCAACTATTAAACCATTTCATTCATAATGATTAAAAAAAGGGAAAAATTAAAACTAACGCAATATATACAAATCTATAAAAACAATGATCCGTTATTACTGAATTTAGTAAACAAGTACGTCTTAAGTGATCTTTTAAAACTCGAGCTGGTGTTGGACTTCCGAATTTGATAAGGTATTAAGTTCCATTCTCTAGGTGCATGAACAGCGAATGCTCTATCTCCGTAGGTCCTGGTATACGATCTAGGTTGCATTAAAAGTTCATTACTAACAGACCTCAATGATCTAGTATGGGAACGATAATGTAGTTTCTGAGCTAAATAGCTAGGCGATGTCCCATTCAGTGATTTATACACGAGGAGCAGAATCTTGAAAATAATACGATATTGAATCGGTAGCCAGTGAAGCTCACACAAAACAGGTGTGATATGCTGAAACTTTCTCACTTGCAACACAACTCTAGCCGCCGTGTTTTGTACATACTGCAATCTTTGTAACTGATACTTAGGTAGGCCGTATAGTAATGCATTACAGTAATCTAGTTTCGATGTGACAAATGCATGAACAGCAACTTCTGCTGATTCTTTAGTGAAATACTTCCTAATTCTAGATAGGTTCCTGAGATGATAAAATAGGGAGCTTAAGCAATGACGACGCGGACGGCAACGAGAACGGCAAAAAAGCAATAGGTTTGATTAGCAAAACAACAACTTTGCACGTGCATCACGCTTTTTTTGTACATTTCTTTGCCGTCATTGCCCGATTACAACGTGAAAGTGCCCGAATTCACGTTTTGTCGAGGACGGGAACACACGACAACAACTTTCTTTTATTTTCCTGAACTTTGATACAGTCCTTTAGAATTCAACTCCAAAAACATTTGCCAACATTTGACGAAGTAAACGAGATGGAATAAGCGCGATAAAGTTTGAAGCGGTGCAAATTCACTTTTTAAGTGACGTTTTTGTAGCCGTCGCCGTCGTTGTTGCTTAAGCTCCCTATTGATGATCTGCAGATCATAGACACATGTGCATGAAAAGACATGTGCTCATCAAAGATAACACCAAGACTCATAGCCGACTGAGAGGCAGCCACGCTCTCATCACCAACACATAAGGACTGAAAGGATGGAGAGGGACGATACTTTGAGTGGATGAGCATGACCTCCGTCTTGTCGTGGTTTAGCTTCAATTTGTTGAGATCCATCCAGCGACATATTGCAGAAATGCAGTTCTCGACCCTCGATTTAGCAGCGTCCACATCCACCGATTTGAAAGCAAAGTATAACTCAGTATCGTCGGCGTATAGATGATAATCTAAGCCATAAGATCTTATCACTTTAGCAAGTGGCGCAGTATACAGAAGGTAGAGTGCAGGTCCCAGAACTGAACCTTGGGGAACACCCACGGGAAGATCTCGTACCGTAGAATTCGCCTCATTGATGTTTACAAACTGAGTTCTTTGAGAAAGATAAGAATCGAACCATTGCAGTACAGTTCCTCTGATGCCAAATGATTTCTGCAGTCGTGCCAGCAGCAAGGAATGGTTAACGGTATCAAATGCTGCCGACAGATCCAATAAAACAAGGAAAACATTCTCGCCCTTATCCAATGACAGCATAATGTCATTTGTAACAGTGAGAAGTGTAGTCTCGGTGCTGTGAAAAATCTTGTACGCTGATTGAAGAGGCTCGTGTAGATCATTTTCGCTCTCACGCTGGGCCCAGCTCGCTAGAGTTTTCTTAAAGCAAAGGATTTTTCACTCCCATTTGTTTTTCTAAGGATAATGTGTGTGTTTGGACTGGAGCGCGTAGTTTCTCCCTTTTGAATAAGTTTATAAGCCTTGCGACTGTTCTGTTATTGTCACTTTGCGATCAGGCAAGACCATGGTTTTGGTTCTCCACGCGAACCTCATCAATTGCCGGTTTGGCTTTCTGCTTATATTAGTTGCTTTTACAAGAGCAACTCTAGTTATTTGTTCTGTCCCGTTATTTGTTCTGCTCTAGTTATTTGTTCTGGAAATAGTGATTATGTCGAGTGTCGATAGCGGCTGGCGCGTTTTTGACAGATGTTGACAGATTTCCATGGAAAAGCCAATAAGAGTTTTGCGTTGTGAGAGGAATGCATAGGTTCACAAGCCTGGGTCTGTAGTCCCCCATTTTTCTCTCTCCCCTCTGCGTCTTGCCTTTCTCGAGTGAAGTGATTTTTAGGCGCGCTTGCGTTTCGCTCGCTCTACTCTCCCTGAGGAAAAATGGGGACCACTCGTAGTCTAATGCAATTATGATGCTGTCCTGGGGTGGGGCATTTGCACACTTTTTTATGCCCCATCATGGGGTTTTGAAGGAACTGTCTGCGCTTCCATGGGACATTGGTATCTTTTCCAAAAGAAAGACAAATGCCTGGGGGAGGAGGGATGGGCATGCTTGCAATTGACTGAGCCATAACATTATTAAGGGAGAATCAGCTTTTATCCGCGCGCCCATGAGTAGGAAGGAGCCTATATCTCCCATAAAAGCGCTTGGAGCCAACCCTTTCCCGAGTAGATTTTATAATAAATTTGAAAGAATGGTTCCCAGAGGAGGCTTCGCACGTCAACGGTGAA
>OZ037779.1:17088916-17141416 GCA_964035525.1 Porites cylindrica | reverse complement strand
TAGCAACTAGCAACCAAAGAGGGTCCTGCTTTCGCTTGTGTTTTCCTGCTTTGATGTCGTTGCTTTTAATGCCTCAGCCTTGTAATATCTGAGGCTAGAATTTTCATGCCATCAACCATTCAAGAGAATGTTTGCCGATGACACCAACCTTACTTTATCTGCTAAGACGTTAACAGAGCTTAAGCTAGCTCTAACCCCTGAATTTAATAACCTTAGCTGTTGGCTGAAAGCTAACAAGCTCAGTCTAAATGTTGCTAAAACAGAGCTAATGATTATTGGATCAAGACAAAGACGAATGTGACGATGTAGAAAACAGAATTGATGACCAAATTATCAAGAGAGTCGATCATACCAAATCCTTGGGTCTTACCATAGATGCTCAACTCTCTTGGGGTAGACACGTTGAAGAGATTTGCAAGAAAGTCTCTTCAGCTATAGGCGCCCTAAAACGTGTGCGGCCCTTTATATCCAAAGAAACTGCAATTCAAATTTATAACGCTTTAATTATGCCTCATTTTGATTACTGCAGTACCGTCTGGGACTGTTTGAGTGGTTACTTGAGTGATAAGCTCCAAAAATTACAGAATCGTGCAGCCAGAGTTATTACTAAATCAACCTTTGATGCGAGCTCAAACCACCTTCTCTCCACCCTCAGCTGGGAGAGGCTATCTCTTCGACGAAAGAAACAAAAAGCCTTAATGATGTATAAAACCATGAATGACCTTGCTCCAGAATATCTACAAAGTCTTTTCTCTCAGCGTCACTCTGCTTACAACTTAAGAAACTCTGAGGGAAGGCTGACCCTGTCCAAACCAAGCACCAATTATTTGAAACGAAGCTTCTCTTACAGGGGGGCCATGTTATGGAATAACTTGCCCAAAAACTTAAAAAATGCTGCATCCGTTGAGCATTTTAAGCGAAATATCAAGAAGGTAGCTGATATATCGGATTCCCACACGGCAATCATGTAAAGCAGTTGTAATTAGTTTTAGTTTTTAACTTAAGCTTAACTGAAGATTTCCCGTGTTTAAATAAAGATTTACATACATACATACATACATACATACATTCAAGTGGATACCTTTGTTCTTTAGGTGTTCAATTTTGATGCGGGCATTATCAATAAACAACCAGCCCCTGGAGGCGTAGAGAGCTGTCATCGTGTGATTTATATGCATAATATGATAGGTGACGAATTACTCCTTAATTTTGGCGCGAAATTTCAGCGTTCATTTGTAATTTCACATGTGAAATTACTAAATTGCCATGGCAACCTTCCGTACGTCTCCGTTTCAAGATGGCGACGAAGTTTTAAAATGTCATGAATGACGATGTCAGGGCATAAAAAGACGCTTTAGAAAACCTGAACACACGAAAGAGCTTATCAAGAAGGATTCTTAGAGGTGTGTTGTCGAAAAATTCTGAAAACTTAAGCCAAATTTCAGCTCTAAACGTTTGAGAGAGTGGAGTTCACGATCGATCGATACGATCCAGGATAACTGAGGATAAACAAGTCAAAAATCCTCGATTGCTAAGGTAATTCGTCACCCATGATATTAATAGGTAATCAAATGGTATACTCGTGAAATTAGGGAATAATTTCACTTGCGTTTTGTCCAAATCCTAATAATTTCCCTCGCCTGAAGGCTTGGGAAATTATAAGGATTTAGACAAAACGCGCCTGAAATTATTCCCTAATTTCACTCGTCACCATTTGATTACACATACTAATCTTCTCATTTGCATTTTCATCTCTCTGGCATATTAACCCCAAAACCGATACCTTGATCGAAGGTCCAATTTTAATCGCCTCCTCTCCCATTCCAGTTAGACCCTCAATTATATCTTCCAATTCAATTCAATTCAATTCAATCTTATTCACACTTTTATAAAATATTTACATTATATATAGTAGGGTGGGGAACACTGATAAAGAAAAAGAAGACGAAGAAGGAAAAAAGAAAATTAATGGCTTGGATAGAAGTGTACGGTAAGATAACTTTATTATATCTCTTCAGGATATCTCTTTTTACAAAAAACTATTTACAAAATTAATATGAACATGTGATAAAAATTAAAAATCTATTATCATAAGAGTACTAAAATCAGAAAAATACTAAAAGCAGAGACCGACAAAATTAATTTTTACAACGAGATATTTAAAACAAGATATTTTGCCGCGTGGCAACATCGCGATTGATTATTCTATTAAAGATTTCTTCCGATAATTTCCAGAATCCATTAGGCGAATCAGGTTTAGATAACTTAAAGAGGTCAAGACCAGCCTTAAAGGCGTTGATACTTGTTGAATTTCGCACACGTAGTGGCAGCTGGTTCCAATCTAGTATTTGATAACTCTATTGTTAAAGAAGTCATGTTCTTATCTTAATGGATGATGAGAAGTGACATTAAGATTACGAGTTCGATAAGCTGTATTCGTGCCATACATATTGTGACCATAGTTCACAAAACAGTTGATTATTTTGAAGTCCTCGATTAAGTCACCACGCATTCGAAGTTCCAGAAAAGTCGTTAATCTGAAACGCTGTAACCTTCGATGATAAGAGAGTAGGCTCATGCCCTCAATTATCCTGGTAAACTGTCTTTAGCAGTCCTCAATTTCCATTATAACACCCCAGTTTCCGCGTCTTGCGGTTGGGGCCCACACCTGCACTGCGTATTCCAAATGGGGTCTGACAAAAGCTTTGTGAAACGGTGGTCAGAGGATCTTAGCTTTCGACGCGAGCTAACCACCGCTTCAGGCTGAAATTCATTCAAATCGTTCGTTCCAGCATACCCTGCCAACAGAGTCTCCTTCGATCTTCCTAAATACCGTAAAATTCCGAAAATAAGCCCCGGGGCTTATATTTTTCAAAAGCCCTTTTTAAGGGGCTTATTTTTGGAGGGGCTTATTCGGAGGAGCTTATGTACGGAGGGAAATTTGCGTTTCAAAATCGATTGGGCTAGCCTTATTCTTGGAAGGAAATTTACCGTTTTTCTTTTTTTTTAAATTAATTCATTTGAATCACTGATCTACATTACTTTTATATGAAGCATACAGATACACGATTACATTGCTACTATACAGTAATTACTTAACGATCCTGATCTATAATACAGAGTAGCCAAACTAACTTAAGTAGTTCTTGAATACTAAAGCACACACACACACACGCACACACACGCACTACGCACGTTTACTGACTATCCGCCTAGAAACGTCCTGAAAGAGCCTCTAGAGAGTTAGCGCGATTGCTGTTCTCCGTACATCTCGACAAAGGAAATAAAGACTAAAGATCATTATCCCGCATAAACGCTCCCCATTTTGCATTGAATTTTCTTAAAATCCCAGTTTTAATTGCATAACGTCTTTCATAATCGAGACAATTTAGAATGGTTCGAAACAAGAGTTCCCATGAAGGGTTAAGGCCTTTTTGTTTGGATAAATAGATGTGATACCTCGCGATTAAAAGCACATCATGGAAAAGCAGGTTTGTAAAATCGTTTACGACAAAAAGGAGAATTCTTCGTTAAGAAAGCAAGAGCTGTTTTTCATCCAGCTTGGCTCAACAATCAATGAATTGAAAGAAAGCATCCAATTTAATGAGGAGCACATATCCGACTTGAGACTTGAAAACAAAAAGTTACAACAGGATGTTTGCGAGCTCCAGAAGCAACTTCTTTACAGTGGAGACTTACTCAAGGAGGGAAAATGCAAAATTTGTGGGGCTACTAGAAGAGCAAGTTGACAACATAAGTGGTGGTGACGAAGATCACAATGGTGCGCAAGCACAAATAGAAGATACAAGAGGGATCGTCTAGAAATTTCTCGAACATCAATTAAAGATTCCAAATGCGCGAGAAAGAATTGAATTCCAGAGACTTCACCGCTTAGGAAAACCGAAAAATGGAAGCTTGCGTCCGATTATTACACGATTTTTACGTTATGGGAATAAGGAACTAATGGTGGATCAGGCCCGGAAACACATGAAGGACACGGAATTCCATGTGTACGATGACATCCCAAAATTGCCGTACGACTCGAGGAAAGGAGAAATGAAGAAGTTTCAGAAGGCAAGGGAAGAAGGCTTTACCGCCTACTTCAGTAAGGCTCAGCCCGACAAACTGTATGTAAACGGAAAGTACATTGCCCCTGGTGAACCAATAGAGTGATATCCTTTTCAATAATACGTTTTTCTCTGCGAATGCCAAATAATCTATTTGCAGCTACTTTTCCACTTATTTAATTTGTTTCCTTTTTTCAACTTTTATGTATAACGATATCAGGGAGTTCTATATATAGGAACATCGATTAGGCTATTACCAAAAGCGTATATTTGGAGGGGCGATTTAACGGAGGGCTTTTTGCGTAACGAGTTTGGGGGGCTTATACATGGAGGGGCTTATTTTCGGAATGTTACGGTAAGGGAAGAGGAAGGAACCTCTGCTGACATCCTCGACAATTCATATTGAGCATGCGCCAAATTCAAATTTTTCTGCGACGTCAACCAAACCGTTACCATAGCATGCACTGTGTTTGTCAGCAAATGTAAATGTTAGCGGGAACGTACAGTTGTTCGTTTTCACATTTCTGTACCTGTGTTTCCTCTGGATTTGGAAGCTCTATAGGAACAATTTCACCTTGGGAATCTAAACTTGCCATGTTTCAGTATAAAGAAGACCAAAAAGACTTAGAGCCAAGGTAAAACTCGCGGTGCTTTTCAAAAACAAAGTAACGAACCCTGAAACACAAAAAACGGATCAAGAAAGCGAAGAAAGCGCCGCTTCTTCAGATTTTGAAAAACACAAAATCCAAAAGACGTTTTTGACATCGCAGGTCGGGTGTTGTCCAAAAACAGTTGTAAGAGCATCGACCATTTAAATGCAACTTAAACTCTAGACATATCAAATTCTGCAAGCAGAATACTGCAATGCTGATCGTACTACGTGAAAATTAACTCTGCAAGACATTAACACGGCACCGAAAGAACTCAAAACAGAGCGGGATTGTAGCCATAGACAACTGTTTCGCCCTCTTTGGGCTCGTCAGTCTGGCGTAACAACCAGAAAAAGCTGTGGTGAAAAATATCCACGCACTCTGATTTGAGCTGTGACCTAGAACTCTCAACATCCACAGAATCACGCCATACCACGTGTCTTCTGGGGGGCAAGAGTTAAAGTGTCAAGTTGATGTCTTGCAGAGAAAATAAAGAGTTGGCCAAAACCAACCTATAACACATGGACAAACCCATGCAAGAATTACGGCATATCGGATCTATAAAAGATCTACGGCCCCAGAATACATAAAGTACAAACATTTACAGTCCTTTGTGGTTAATGTTTGAACTTGGATTCTGTAGCCTCATGATCAAATTTTTGCTCATGGTTATTAAAATCCAAAACAAAAACCAACTCAAATCGAGGTGCATTTTCCAATTTTTCTAAAACTGAACGTTCAATCTATAATTTTCTCAAAATTCCTGCGTGAAATTGAAGCGGCAGCCACTTGCTTTGTTACGGAGCGTGGGCGCAGAAAGAGTCAGCAAAACTCCAGAATACGCGTGCGTGCACAGATAAAACTGGTTTATCCAGTATGAAACTTGTCTGACTCATCCAAATCGCAGAGTCGAGAATGAGTTGATCTTTGATTGTGGCTATCTTGGCGCTCCTCTAACAAATTTTCTTAACAGACTGAGACTTAGAGAGTTTTTGCTCTTCAATCGCTTTTATCACAGAATCGCCGATCGTCTTACTTTTGGATTGTCGAGTACACGAGTACCATATTGTTTAGCTGAGTGTTCAGTTGTTTTAGGAGAGGCATGAGCCCGGGCATGAGCTGCTTCTTTATTTTCATCGGCTTGATCACGTACAGATTATGTTCGGACTTAGACTAGTGGAGACTGATTGTGTGACATCTAATAAAGAATTGCTTTATCTTCCACAGCTTTCTGTTTCTCTGTTGACTTGGTTGGATTGTAGAGATAGCGATAGAAGCAAGGCATCTCTTTCTTTTTCGACTTCCTTAACTCTTTATTGTAGAAGTCGATTTTCTTGTTGTACAGGAGGTTTGTTGGGAGCAATGACAGTCAGACTTTGTGGATTTTTGTGTATTTTGCACCACACTCCATAATTTAGCAATTTTGGCCGCGAGTTTCTACATTCTCTCTTTTCATTCGAACGTGATACAACATAAAAGCATCAGTAAAAGAAAGTAATAAGAAATTTGAAGCTCACCTTGAGTTCCTAAGGAAAAATATCCACTTTCGCTTTCCATGTTTTCCCTCCAACATGCCGTGACTGTTGATTTTCTGCGCTTCTCGAGTTCCCGACCGTTCCCCAGAAAAAGAAGGAAGTGGGTCCCATGGCCCTCTCGGCCAACACAGAGAGCAGTGCATCACAGCAAATTTGCTGCCTCGTGTTTCTTTCTTTTTGCAGTCAGTTCAAACTGCTATCGGTAAGAGCAACTACGCAAGATGGAATCAGACCAACAAAAAGGTAAGTTAAGCTAGATTAAATTTCAGCTTCTACGTATATATTTTTTACCAATGTAACTGTTCCTTCTGTGCAGAATCCTGGAAATGTCAAAGGAAGCATTAAATTATGTTGGAAAATCAGTATGCTTAAATAGTGGCTCAAAGTAAATGTAAATCGCCTTTCGTAACTCAGTGTCTCTCGTTTTGTATAGGGAGTATCAAACACAGAACAGATCAAATGATAGTTTAGTAATAAAAGTGCTAATTAAAGTACATTGAAGTCCGGCGAGTAAAATATCATTCGTCATCACTTTCGATTTTACATTACGACGTAATTGCTTCCTCTATCGTAAATTGTTTCAAAATTTTGTCTGGCATGTCGAAACGGTAGGTAGGTCACAGAAGAAGAGGGGGAAAGGGAGGAGTAGTGATCATATGTTATCCAGTTTTTCAAATCCTTTACATCTTGGTAGGTAAACGTTTCTATACATGCCAACTTTCCCGGGAGTCTCCAGGATACGGCACCGATCTCCCGTTCTCCCGTGCGGGTTAGCATATCTCCCGGATAACATCATCTGTTGAGCTTTTATGTGCCTCAGTTTGAGATTTAGCCCATTTTTAGCTCAAAACTTCAATTTTTCTTATTCGCAGTCCGGTTTCTGGGGCATTTTTGCACGTATTTAGTCACTGACAAAGAATAAGATTATTTCTGGCATGAACACGATGATTGCGAATTTTTATAGTATGTTCGTCATGTAAGACTTCATGTAATGTCCTATGTCATTTCTATTGGGGGCTGGGGCAATTTGTTGGGGGGCAGGGGGGGTTCCGTTGAAATTCGGAGGGGGGGGAGTAAAAAAAAGAGAGTCTCCAGATTTTAGATCTCCAGAGGTTGGTTTCCTGCGTCGCAGATGCTCTAAACCTTCTGTATGGAGCATCTGTGAATTAGTGCACAATATCGTGTTCGAATCCTGCAGAGTCACAAGGACATATGTCGGTGTTTTTGATTGGCTAGTTTCTTACACAGTTTGTGATTAGTCCAATTTGAAATAAGTGTTGACAGGCCAAACAGGACTAATAGCTTGTGACAAGAGAGACTGAGCTCATGATAGTGTGCAATGTGATCTTAGAGTCAGCTAGAACAACAGAAGTTTTTCTCGCTCTCTTTTTGCGCAGTTTATGCAGTGCATGGAGTATTCTACACTTTGACTGAGCATTTTTGTGCCTAGTGCTCGTAGAGCCCAAGGCACCATGTTATCGTGCACACTTGTGTGTCCGTAACTCGGGTTTTTCTCGTATTCTTTCGCCAACAACCCGACACCACTTTCGAGCAATGTTCGTTTGATTTTCGTATCCCGAGAAGACATGACGTAGATGGCAACTTTTTGCAACGATCGCTCAATGTGCTCACGTTGCACATTTGTTCAACGACGTTGGTAAGTTTTCTATGTTTAAGATAAATTTATCTTACTTTCCTTCTAGAGCCAGGCTCAACTTTCAGTGGATTTTCAAAGAATTTGATCTTAAAAGCAACATGAAGGGATTTTTCGAGAATTTTCTTGCTTTATCGGTAAAGAAACTGAAGAAAGTGTTGATGATTCTTCCCTCGATCAGTGGCCGTGGACGAGCGTTTCCTGCCGAATCCTGTCGTTATATGCCTTGTTTAGCGATCAGTAACTTATACAGAAGATGGAATTTCCATAATAATTTTCAGGCAAACTGCACTGGGCCATATTTGTTCTTTGTTTTTGTCTTTTTCTAAATCGGACGAGAAGAAGAAAAGAAAGAACAACATATGGACCTTTAAGACGATATTCGCGGTTGGTCACCCATCCAGTTCTTAACTCCGACCGACAGGGCTTAACTTGAGTGCCGTTACCTAACCAAGTTTCGCGAGGGTTATTGCAAGATACGTATTTCTAGTAGTCATCAGAAATTATTTGGGCTAGGAGACAAAGGTGATATTTTGTTCAATTATGAATTGTTACAGTTGATACTAATGTCACAATAAAGTTTCTTGTTGATGTTATATCATGTAGTCATTGCAGATGATACTATTTTTCATATCACTAGGCACATGTACTCATAGACTGACTTTTTTTTGCTGCTTTAGTCTCACATTTAGAGGTTAGGAAGCTGGTCTGTTCAGTGCATATATATTGAGTAATTAGTTTCTGTTGTTTACGTTTCTGCGGACATTTTTTGACAGGATTTGATCACAGGCGTAGTTTACCATTAAATGAATTTTTTTAAACCTCTGTTTGAGCCTTAAGCTTTTTTTGCGGCTAAATAACCTTTAGTTAGTTTCTTTAGTTTTCTCCGAAATGCCTGGACCTGAATACCTGACCTGGACCTGAATGCGTGTAGTTTATTTTTGGCCGTGAATATCATGATTTCCTGATTTGTTTTGATGCTAGAACTGTCGGCTAGATTGCAGAATACATGGCAGTGCATCTTCAGTGATTGGAAGACGCTAGAACCGTCGACAAATTTACAAGCAAATTTTGGCCTTGAAGGAATTCTCTCAAAGCATTTTTTTGTTCAGAAGATGGCTTTAAAGTTCAAACTGCTCTTTCATTGTTTACTGTAAACTGTAAACGATCCTTGCCAACTCCCTCTGGGGAATTTTGACATGTCACTGTGCCCAACTATCATGCACATGTAAGAATTAGGCCAATTGTGAGGCACATAAGAAACCCGTGAGAAAGCTGCCTATCAGAAACGCTCACATGTTCTTGCGACCTCTGCAGAATATTAGAACAAGCTTTTGTGCACTAATTCGCAGACGGACTATACAAAGGGTTTAGATGAGTGCATAGGCCGGCTGCAATGCAGGCTAGAGGTTGGCAACTCTGTGTTTCATTTACTCGGTACTGAGACTGAAGTTGGGGGGGTGCGGTCTCCTCTTGGAGGAAGGCGGGGCAAGGGTACTCAACAAAGTGTTATACAAGGAGGCTCTGCCCCGAGATCCAACCCTTTTCGTTTTATATAGCTTTTTGACGAGAAAAGGTACCCCTTTCATCTATTTTTATTGGACAAATGGTAGTCACATACCAAATTAAGAACTTACATGTATTTGCATCCCTTTCACAGTCAAACTGGGAAAACTGTGAACCCTAGAAATATATTTGTGGAATGTTATTGTGTTGCAGGAAAAAAGCCAATCAAGCATGGCAAAAACTAAACCAGAGAACTATGAATGTTAATAAGTTTGTGGTTTTGTAGCAGTTTAGTTCGCATATATATCCTGATCTTTGCTGTGATTGGTAATAACACAACAAACAATTCTGAAATATTTCAAGAGTTTACGGTTTCCGCAGTTGCAATAGTAATTGCTGTAAGAGCACTTTCTTAAAATTTTGAGTAAAAAATCACACAACCAGAACATTATCTCAACTTTTTCACAGCCACAAAATGCAAAATGCATCTTTTAGCCATCTCTTGCATTTACTTCAACTAGTGAATTCTCTACCCCTTCTATACCTGAAGCCTGGAAAAGGTACCCCTTTCAGGCAGAGCCTTCCTATAAAGGCCATTATAGGGAGTATCGACAACCAGGGTCTTCTACAAAGGATAAATTTTTCTCATATAATTTTTACATAAGGTTTTCAAATTTCCAAGGAGATTTATAATTTTCTCTCTTTTTCTTTTGAAAACATTATGTAGTCATGTGCACGCTGTCATATTTTTGAAATGAAATAGTACAGTTTCTTGTAAAATTGAAAGGTCAGTTAATGGAGAGTATTCTCAGGGGAAAGAGAAGCCTTCTGTATAAATCTTAACTCCCTTTGTGTAGCGCTCCTTTCTCGTTTAATTGTTTCAAGTTACAGACCTTATCTACGAGACCCAATTTCACTTGCTGAGTATAAGATATTGACATGCAAGTCCACATTTATTTTCATTTGAATATTGCGATAGGTGCAAATTCTGAATAATGAGTTCAACTTTTTTTCTTTGTGTATACATTTCGGTGAGGAGGTACTCATGGAAAATTTGAGTAGGAATGTGCAGAATGTTCTTTCTATTTTAGCCCAGAATATTATGATATTCTAGCCCTATTTCAGACCTTAGTCACAGTTCAAAGAAGACCATACCCAATACCAGACCCTGATTATATTTAGCAAACTTGTCCTTATTTCAGACTCAAACAAGATAAGTCTATGTCCAATATCAGACCAATCATATCCTTTGGAGGGTCAGTACCTGACAGAGGAGTATTTTCCCTACAAATGAAAAATTATTGAATTAATGAGCATTAAAAAGATAAGCATTTTGAACGCTAAATCTTGTACAAGATGTCCCAACCCTCCAAGTTGCGACCATTTTAGTCACCATGGTGCCTACAATTTTTAAGCTGGCAACTTGATTTGTAAAAGTCTCCTTAAACCTAAAGAGGTGGTCCCCAAATGGTGACCAAGCAAAAACTTTAACTTGGAGGGTTGTGTCCCATTTTCAGAACAAAAGTAATTGAGCTCCCTTAAGGCCACGTTCTTAGTAGCCGCGGGAAATCCCCGGCCCCGCCTCTTAATGACAGCCCTGAATCATAAGAAAGTCAGTACCAGAGTTCTCTAGTCTGCCTTCTCTTTCCTGGCTTAATTTTATGTAAGTCCACATCTCCAATGAACCAAGTTAGAAGCGCTATCCACGCAAATTGTTGATAGAAGATTCATTGGAGTATTTTTGTTGCAGGATCAGATAAACAGCCAAAACTGAAGGTGACTTTGGCTTCAGACAATGAGGGATGGGACATCGCTGTGAATGGGCAGTTGATCCTTGAGCTTGCTGCTAACCCACGAGTTAAACTCTGTGGACTTTTGCCAAAAGGCATCACTGAAAAACAAAAAGAGAATGCTAAAAAGTTGGGTATTGAGCTTTTTGAGGCAAAGGATATACCTGTTCTTTTACCAAGTGACACACTGGCTTTCCCACCTGATAGTCTTGAAATTGATGTGGTGATTTTTCACTCGTATGGACGTTACCTTGGACGGCAAGCACAAATCGTCAGGGAAAGGAAAAGTTGTAAATGGCTTCATGTTATTCACACTGTTTGTGAAGAACTTGCCAAATTTTCAGACACACCAGCAGAGCTTATAACTGAGCATGAAGTCCAAATTGAGCTGTCTAAAATTGCCGACGTTGTGATCGGAGTTGGACCAAAAGTAGCTGCTGCCTATCGATCAGCGCTTCAGCCAAGTGGAAAAGATAAAGATGTAATTGACCTAACACCTGGAATCTTTTACAACTTGATCAGTACTCGGCCAACAAAAGAGGAAGGAGAGAAGTTCCATGTACTGATGAGTGGATCACTGAAGTACTTTAAAGTAAAGGGATGCGATATTGCTGCCAAGGCGATCAAGTTACTGAACAGTGCATCCTACAAATACCACCTCACATTTATTGTGAAGCCCAAGGAAAATGTTGCAGAGATAACAGAGGCCTTGCAGAATGAGGGAATTGATTCCAACCATTTTACCGTGGAAGTCTCAAATGGTGCAGAAGATTGGAGCAGCTTACTTTGTAAGGTAGATCTTCTCATCAAGCCATCAAGAGCAGAAGGCTTTGGAGTGAGTGGTGTTCGTGCCATTTCTGCAGATCTGCCACTCCTAGCCAGTAACTACTGTGGACTGGGCGTGGCCCTTCAGAAGCTGCCATCTGGAAACAAGCATGTGGTGGAATCTGAAGACCCACAGGTTTGGGCTGGCAAAATACGAGAAGTCAAAGAAAAGGGGTCAAAAACAAACCAGCAGGAAGCTGAGGAGCTGAGAAGTGAATATGAGAAGCAGTTCAACTGGAAGGAACAGTGTGATAAGCTGGTCACACAAATGTTATCTTTGATTTCAGAAAAGTGATACGTAATCTTGTTACCAGGCAAGCACCAAAAAGGTTGTGATTCTGCCCTAGTTTTTCATTATCAGCCAGCTTGATTTGTTAGAAACATTAGACGTTAGATTAAGCAAAACTCTCCCTCATATACATGTATGTCATGAATTAGAAGTTAGACTACAAGCAACCTCTCATCTTTATCCATTAAGTGAAATTATGAGTGGCTTCCAACACATCCATCTTTCATCAAGCTACATCACTAAATTTAATCAATGATTGGAGGTTAAGGTAGCACATCCACATAGTGGTTCTTTGTCAACTTGATTCCTGGTAGAATTGGAATTTGGATATGTTGATTTTTGAGGAGAGGGGAAAATCAGAGTACATGGACAAAAACCTCTCAAAGCAAGGGTAAGAACCAACAACAAACTCAACTGACATACAACATCAACGCCAGGATTTGAACCTGGGCCACATTGGTGGGAGGTGACTGCTCTCACCACTGCAGCCACCCTTGTTCCCCAACTTTGACGAAAAACTTAGGAGACTTAGCACTCATATAGCTAGTCTGAATAGAGCCCATGCATGGCAGCAGTTACTATAGTGTATTGGTATAAGTTATCAATTTACACCATTTAAGTTGGTTTTGTTACGCTTAAAGCAAAAACAAAAAATTGAAGGTTATTATTTTAATCCATAACATCTTTTCCAAATCAGTGATTTTTTATCAGGGAATAAGGTGATATGACTGTTAGATTAACTATAAGAACTTTGTTTTGATTTTATTTTTGGCAGTCCTGAGACTTTTGTAAACTGAGAACTCCAAATTTAAGAAAATATTTGAGAGGCCCTGTTAGGGTTAAATTATGACAAGCAACATGGCCTTGAAACAGCGACACAAAGCAGATGAATTGGTGACAAATGACACAACTTTAGTTCGAAACTGCAACAGCGACAAGGAAAATCACAAATACAACAGTAAAAAATACCAACAGCCATCAGTGACACTGCCTCCTCTTCAATATGCAAAATGAACACTGTTGAAATTCAAATGAGGGACATGCGTACCCCCCTCCCCCCTAAGAGGGCCTCGTTTGACCTTAAACCTATCGAGACTCAAAAGGTCTGTGGTTGAAACTAAAACGTTCACCGCACCTCTAGAATCAGTTGGTTTTAATATTGTTTATCTTAAGTTAGAAAGTTTTAACAAAGCTAGGTGTGATAAAAAGTCATTTTGCTTCATTTTTAATAGTAAGTGCTGACACATACCTTGTGCAGCTAAATCACTACCCAGGAGTTTATATTCACTTGCTATAAATTGAGGTAAAATAGCAAGGAATAAATTATGCGTTAATGTAAATCTAAAATAATAGATATTGGTTATGATCATCATAGTGCACTTGTACTAGTACTGTTGTTTTCTATGTATTGATAAAATTAATAAAAACACTTCATTTGTTCTAAGCTTTCTTTAATGCATTATAGTTATATTCAGTCTCTTTTCTTAACACTTTCTAATACATGCAGCTGCATTTCAATAACTTGAACTTTCGTGGACACAAGAAGTATTACTTGGGAAAGTTCTCCCCCAGCTGCACGATGCCAAACTGTGAACAGTGTACAAACTTAAATCAGCCCCCACCCCCTAAGCATTATTCAGGGTTTACACAGTCTTGAAAAGTCCTTGCATTTTAGGGGAGGTCCTTGAATTCCATTTTTCCCTGAAAAATCCTTAAATTTCTAAGCAAATCCTTGAAAAGTCCTTGAATTTTCTTCAACTTTGAATGTAGTGGCCTGGAAAGTGTTTTTTGATGCTTTTTGGTTGTCCAAGGCGGAATTGTGTAAAGGTTATTTACACAAAGTGCTCAATGTCTTATGCAATTTAAGACAAGTGAACTGAAAAATGTAGAGAAGTTGGTGAGGCAATCAGTTCAAGCCTTAAAGCCTAAGTAGAATAGACTGGGAATGTGCATTTTTGTAGAATCTGTGAAATTATAACTCCTAGTAGGTGGTCCTTGAAAAGTCCTTCAGTTGAAATTTTTATGGTTGCAATTTTTTGTATGAACCCTGATTTGGATGGAACAGCAGCCAGTCAAGGAGACGACAGAGGAGGCAAGTTCTTTTTCTGCCAATCCACTTTTTTCCAGTCTTGTCATCAATCTTCCTCAATCAACTTAAAAAAGGACTCATCCTAGCAGTGAAAGATGTACTATGGCTTATCTCTTTCAAAAACACTCTGACCTGTTCAAGTTTGACTGTGAGTTCAAGTTATTGAGCATGAGGTTAAAATGTATTGAAGAGTATTACTACATGATTTACATACTAGCTGATCACAATTTCCCTCTCTAAAGCCCAGTTGCCTTTACAGATCTATTATAATAATATTGTATTCTGTCTAATATAATCTACACATGCAAACAATACTACTGTTGTGAGCGATTTCATTACAAAGACTTGCACTAGCAGAGCTGTAAGGGATATTCTTTCATGATAGAACTTGTTTGCCTGTAAGTGTTGTTACCCAGAGTATAATTATAGACAGCACTTAAGGAAGTTTATACTCAAAATTGGTTATGATCATGCAGTCTATTTTGATCTTCACTGAGGTAAGAAAACATACAGGTGCCGTAAGTCTATCAGGCCACTTCCTCTAGCTTGGAGTTTACTGGAATAACCTACTTCTCAAAAGCTATTGAAATGTCTGAGTTGGCAGGGGCATAGCCAGCTTTTTAACTTCTTGTAGGCTTCAGTGTTCCCTGGAGGCTGCATCTAAGCCTTTTTCCACAACCAAATACAGGGGTATTTGAAGGAGGCTCTATAAAGTTAAGCTATTTTTTCAGGCAATAGTAAATAGCTACTCCCTCAGCTATACTGAGACCCTGTATAGGTATTCCTGAGGAAATCGGAGTCACAAACAATTGCTATTGACGAAACAAGAATCTCAGAGATTGAAGTGACAATCACATCACCACTCCTATTTTTTTGACAAAGGTAGTTGGGTGATGACAGCAAATAAATCTGCCAGAAAGTGAGGTGCCTCATTTTTGTTTTGCTTATTAAACCTGTTGCTTTTTTATATTTATTTTCTCATTTCTATCATCATCGTTATTGTGGAGTAGTGTTACTATGCAAAATAATTCTTGATATGCTAAGATTTTCTTGGAAAACTGATAATTTGTTGAAAAATGTTACAACAATAACACCTGCAGGTACCCATAGAGAGGCTCAATACAGGCCACCTACACCCAGCATGCAAACAAAATTAATGAGAGTAGTGCTGGTTCTAAAACTATTCACTATGACATAATGATTATTATTATTATGTTGCTAAATACAAGGCTGTGCTCTGAAAAAAAAAAAAAACAATGAGGAGTCCAAAAACTCTAACCTGTGAAATAGGGTTGCCCAACATACAAAAATATTTTTGTTAAAAAAAACCATGAAGATTATCTTCTAGCTTAAGGCAAAACAAGTCTCTACATGTGTAGAGAAGGGGAACTTCTAGAACACAGCCCTGGAATCTATTATTTAAAAAAATCTAGTCATTTCGTAAGTAATAAAAGTTTGCCTCAGTTTTCTAAAAAAGTAGCATTATTTTAATGATGGCTGATGAACCACTGACCCATTTTACTACCCTGTTTACAACAAGAAATCATTTTTCATGAACTGATTTAGGCTATTTCATTTTGCAAATCAAATTTAGTAAAAAAAACTAACACGATAGAATGAGATTAAAAAAAAAAAATTGTGCACTGTGCCTTGCCAATGTTCACCACCTCCCTTCCACCCTTTTGTGGCTTTCGGTCAAGAATGACCCCAGGAGGGGCACCCTGCAAACAGAGCCGCCTTTTGTTTTCTTGATCGGCTCTGCCTGAATCTTGTCAAACCTTTGAGGTTGCTCCAGCCCAAAATTCTGGACCATTTAATCTTGTATCCTCGTGTCAAACTGGTTTTTTTGAGTGCAAGCATCTGTTTTTTGATGAAACCAATGGTCATACCAGAGATCGCCGTAGCAAGTGAATGGCTATTAGGCCTGGGTTCAAAACTATATCCTAGCGACATACAGTGCATGCTTAGCAAAGATCTTACTCAATTTGTGCAGAGTCTTTCTTCCAAAATCAAGCAAGTGAAAGAAAGGCTGTGCTGGCAGGGTACCCAGGGGGTGAATCCTTCAGCAAACTAATCTGTGTGGCTTGCACTTTATTTGACCCATCTTTTGGTCTCCTTTAAAGGAGAAGACCATAAAGGCATACTCCAGTGCATTGCAATGGCATTTGCTTTTATTTTATATGGATGTTAATTTCTTTCCCCATAAACCTGGATAACTTTATGGGTAAAAATATTGGCTTTCCATCCTGAACTCACTAAGTGAGACCAAGATCCGCAATTTCTACCGCTAAGCAAGACAACAAGCATGAGCATCTCCGATACTTCAGCATATGAGTGCCCCTCTCCCCAACAAGGAGAATGAAATACTGTTAAAGATGTCAAATAGTGAAATTGTATTCCCTATTTAACCCTCAAGACAATGAAAAACCATACCAGCACATACCCTTTCGGGCAAATGAGTTCACCCTCTGGACCTTGCCACTAAGAAAGATGTAAAGCATTAATTTATGTGTGCTGTGTAGTTATACTTAAGTGTCACCATTACTCCTCAAGTAAGCAAGAAATACATGATCTGACAGATCAGTAAACTCTCGAAACAAATCCGTTGTCAGATTAAGTAAGAAGACTCTGTGAATCTACCCAGTGCTTCAGGGTCTTTGCTACGTCCCATCGTTCAAGGTCCTCCCCATTCAACAATTCAATCAGCTTTCCCACTGTCGCTTCACCACTTGCTAAAGACCACGATGTCAGAATTTCATCGGTGGGGTCATCTTTCGACTCAAAATGGCGTATTTGTTCCCTTGAGAATCCAACTTTCTCAGCAAGAATCCTGAAGTCATCAAATTTCTCATCTCGCTTGACATTCAACTGCTCACAAATCTGTTTATAAACTTGCACAGGCAAGTCACACACTTTAGTTGACAATGCATGACTCATCTTTACCGGTCGGGCCACTGCCATTGCATCCAATATATCACGACCACTCGCATCTTGGTTTGACTCTTGAATACTTGGCTTGATATCCTCCCCAAGAAACCTTCCATCTACCCGGTCAGCTTCAGCAATAATTCTTTCTGCAATGACAAGAGGGAAGTGAGGAGAATCAATACCGTCTTCTCCGGACGATAATCAGGGCTCAAAATTAACGGTAACCAGTTAACCAATGGTTAGAGTAGTTTCCAACATTTGCTAACTGAAAATGTGCCTAAGCATACCTGACATGGTTAGTAAAAATTACTGTTAAATACATGTAAGTAGTTTCATTCATTATCATAGAAATTCTTCTTGCAAATGAATATTAATTTTAGGCTCAAAAGGCTAATCTGTTTTTTTTTTCTACATGTATAAAATTGTTTTCTATCTCAAACAAATTGTTGTGAAAGATACGCTTACCGCATGATCAAACAATACGAAAAATGAAGATTTCATGAAACTCAAGCTGAGCGAAGGTAACCAGGCTTTTATTGGATGGGGAGATCAGGACACAACCTTTGTATTACCTCCACCATCTTGTCTTTTGCATTATTGGAAGTGGCTTGTTTTGTGCAACCTTTTATTATACAGATCAGATGCAAAGACCCTTTGACAGTTTTTTTCAGAAAATTAATGGTTGCTGCCCACAATTTGTGAATAGGAAATGGAAGATTAAGAAACCTAACAACGAACAAGTGTAGTTTCAAACACTATGGAAGGCTTCCTGAAGCAGTACAAAGAAAAAATGAAAAAAGAAAGAGGAACTTTCCATGCATGAAAAATTGAAAAAGGAATTCACCTGGTTGCATTTTGATGAGTCTACACAAACAATGTTTTGAACCAATCCATCCATAAGTTTGCCCCATTTACTAGTACAATTTTCAGTAGTTAATAAATTATATTGTTAGTTCAAGAACAGATTCTTGAATAATAAACTTTATAACTTGGTTAGTAAAATTTACGCCTTCTAACCCAAAGGGTTAGGTATCCAAAAAATTAATTTGAAGCCCTGCATTAATCCATCAATCCAGTACAAGGAATTCTAAAATTGCACTCGTTCCAAAGGAAAAAAATGGTGTGAACATCAAAGTAAATTTCCGGTAAAACAGGTTTTTATAGCCAATATAACACTGAACGCTCAAGTGTCTGGTTTTATGAAGAAAAACTAATTAATGTTATTGTCTCAAAGCAACTTTCAATAATACTTCACAAGGCAATTGCATGTTCACTGATCTACAAGATGGTTGAAATCCTGCTTAATAATATTAAGACAGAATCCATCAGGAAATTGAGTAATTATTTCAATTTTCAGTGGACAAAAATCTTGTACCAGAATAATTTAAAGAATATTGCATTCTTTTTTACATTTTTTTAGGGCTTAAGATGTAATAAATCATCTGTAGTAATGCCAAAGAAAATTTCTCATGGAAGTCCGAGAAAATAAATGTCAAATTTCACAGGTAAAATTCTAAAAATGTCATGTGTAAGATGTAATTTTGTGAAATTTGACATTCATTTTCTCAGGCTCCCATGCGAAATTTTTTTTGGTGTTACTACAGATGATTTATTACATCTTAAGCCTTTGAAAAATGTAAGAAAAAAATACAATATGCCTTAAAGTACTCTGGTACAAGATTTTAGTCCACTGAAAATCAAAATTACTTAATGTTATGGTGGATTCCGTCTTAAGCTCCCATGAGAAACATAAATAAACATTATACATTGCTACAAATCAAAAGTTATACTATTCATACCCTGATTTTGTGCTACCATTTCTGAAAATATTCTCAACAAGCGGTCAACTTGTTCCTTCCACAGAAATCTTGTTGTATATTCACTTCTTAGCTGCTCAGCATGAACATGGCAAGTCTTGAAGCCCTTTTCCCTGACTTCTTTGATCTTATCAGCCCAAATTTTTGGTTCATCAGAATCAACCACATGGTTTCTGCCAGAGGGTAAACTCTTCAGGGCAATGCCAAGCCCACAACTTCTGCTGACAAGGAGGGGAAGATCAGCAGAAATAGCCCTGAGACCACTCATTCCAAAGCCTTCTGTTCTTGATGGCTTGATGAGAAGATCTACCTCACAAAGCAATCTGTGCCACGCTTCTGTGGTCCCAGAACATCCCCGCACTGTCAGTTGTTTCACATTGATTCCTTCCTTATACATGGCTTGCTGAATTTCGGCAATGTTATCATCTTGAAGTACAACAAGAATCAGATGATATGATGAATCTTGCAGTAGATTGATAGCTTTAGCTGCAATGTCACACCCCTTGACTTTAAAATACTTGGCAGAACCACTGATCAGTATACGGAACTTTTCACCTGTATCCCAGCACTTGGTGTCTGATGACTGACGCACACCTAGAAATTCACTTGAAATTTTTGGCATGAGGGTAAAAATGCTATCCTGTTTACCACAGTATCGCAAAGCAGCCTTGTAAGCTTCTGCAACTTTTGGGCCCACGGCAACAACAAGATCAGCCTTCTCACAGAGTTTCACCTGTAGCTCATGTTCAGATATTGGTTCGTTCACAGCTGCCCTTGAGACTGCTTTCTGTGCATATTTTTCCAGTTCCTCACTTACTGTATGCACAACAAGAACCCACTTACAGTTCTTAGTGTCCTTAATAATCTGAGCTTGTCGCCCGACATCACGCCCATAAGAATGCATCATCAAAATGTCAATGTTTAGATCATCAGGAGGATAGGCCAACAACTCTGTTGACGAATAGCCAGAAATGAATTTTGCATCAAAAAGGTCAATATTTAACTCCCTGGCATGTTCTCTTTGCTGCTGAGTGTTTCCTGGTACAAATCCAGTGACAAGGACTCTTTCATCCAGAGCCAGTGTACTTTCTAATTGGCCATTCACCATCTTGTCCCATCCTTCAGCATTGGATGCAAGTGTAATTCTCTGTATAGGCTCACCTAGAAAGCAAATTAGAAAGCTTAGAAGTACTTTATTGAAACCCCTCAAAAACAAGTACAACAACAACAAAAACACTACTACAACACTGAGTTTTGATAAAAATGGAACAAGTACCAAGTAGTGTAGCAAAGGAACTGAAAATAAATTTCCACAAACTACATTACACTGCCCGCACATGATTTGACCTTTTGTTGACAACACAACAACCATTATGGGGCTCCTGTTCAACAGTCATTGAACAATCCCACCTCCATTATATCACACAACATTCATAAAGCCATTCAACATGTTGAACATTGTTGGGCATTATACCGTCGTTTGCATCTAAGCGTGGACATGAGACAAAAAAAACATGTTGTAATAGGGTGCCAGACATGACGTGTTTTGTCGCCAAACATTTGAATTTTGACAGCTGTTAAAGCAAACTGTCATGCCAAAGGTAAGTTGTTTATTTGTTTTTGATCAGCCCGTTCCACTCAAATTTCATTTTTCACAACTTTCAGTCACATTTCTCTCTCAGAAACACCACACTTGCCTCCAAAAATTATTCTTAACGTCTGAAAATCTTGCAAGGACTGATTTTGTTGAGCAAAAACAAATCAAGTCAACAACAGCCAGCTACGCCAAACTTCGAATGTTTGGCGCCAAAACATGTTACTTTTGCACCCAATTAGAACATGTTTTTTCCTCACGTGTACAAGCTTAGATGCAACCGACAGTATTAAACGTGAACGAAGATGAACTCTATTCCCTGGTTGAATGACAGTGTGGAGTTGCACAAAAACAGTAATTCACTTGTATTTATACTTTTCTTTCAAGTTTCAATGCCATCGATGAAGATCAATGGGGTCCAAAAATATCCGCATAAAACCCAACTGTTGGTTGTTTATTTGAAACTAGGGTATGTGACCAGTAACTGATTACTAGATCTGAGGGCAGAATTGACAGCTCCAAAACATTTTAACACACACATTTCTCTCACATCCGTACAAGAAAAGCCAGCCCACAGGCTAAAATAAGATGCAACGATGAGGCCCTGTATTTGTACTGCACAGATCGATCTGCAATTAGCCTACAAATAAGCTTATAGCCACAACAAGAACTTCAAAAAGTATATACCGGAAGTGCTAGCTTGGATGAATAGAGAGTTGTAATGAGAGCGTTTTTCGCAGTTTCAGTGTTTGGGATGAAATAGAGGAACTTAAGTACCTTTAATACATACAAGCTACGTGTAACGTTACTAGAATGAAGACTGAAAATACTTCAAAAGCTTCATTGTAACCCTTCATCCCCTGTACGAGGTACTGGAAAGCAACGATGCTAATACACTGCATATTTGTGTCTAAAGCTACGTTAATTACCAATCTGTTGTTACCAAATTGCTTAGCTAGAAACTGATACTTGTCTCACTAAGAATATAATTACCATTCAAACTAAAATTTAAGCCGTGAGGCTCCAGACATGACTGAACGTCCCTTGCCGCCATTCTTCATTCACTGCGCCCAAGACCGCAAAGGACTGTGGGACAGGGATTTTACCCTTTCCCATAAGCGAGAGCGAGGCGGCTGCGGGAAGAGACTACCATACGAGTTCTAACCTGAGATCATACCCAGTTTTAGTATCTCTTACCAGGAGCCCATCAATTTGATGGGCTCCTGCTCTTACAGATTCTTTCTTACGTTTCGGCTTTACGGTGGCCCAGAAGGGTCACACATGCAAATTAAAAATGTTGCTGCAAATTAAAAATTTTACCTGCAAATTAAAAATGTTGCTGCAAATTAAAAATAGTACATGCAAATTAAAAATTGTACATGCAAACTAAAAATATTACCTGCAAATTAAATATAGTACATGCAAACTAAAAATTGTGCTGCTCGATACAATTTAAAAATGAAAAGTCCTGCGCGCGCAGTATGAGTGATGAGGACCTGGTCCGAGCCGTGCGATGTGGCCTTACAGCCGTCGGTCCATTAATTTTTTATAGTTTTGCATGTACAATTTTTAATTTGCAGGTAAAATTTTTAGTTTGCAGCAACATTTTTAATTTGCATGTGTGACCCTTCTGGGCCACCGTACGGCAACAGCAAGTGGTAACGTTGCGAGTATGCGCGAGCCGCTGGACGGAAGTTTGTGGTGGTATTGGATCGCAGCGAATGCAGCAAAGAAAAATGGCGCCTCTTTTAAAAATTACCATCGTCTTAGTCATCTGTTCTATCTTTGTAGAGTGCAGATAAGACAAAGTCTTCTTTGTAATATGCGAGATTGGTCTCATGGCTAATAAATCGCAGATCATTCACAATTTTGCGCGGTTTGTGGTCCATGAGTGATTATTGTTTCGTGTTTTGGCTTACGCGCGGACACGTCGATGGGGTTCTGTGTAACAGCTGCAAAACTCCTCTATTAAACACTGGATAACTGGGAAAAAATCTCTTCATGTAAGTTGTGACCGAGTACAAAACGTCCGACGCTTACGATTTGAATAAAACGCTGTGAAAAACAATTCTAAATGCTAGTCTGTTTATATAGTCATAACTGCAGTTCTTGCGACAATCCCCTTGCAATAACACGATTTCACGTCAGTTATGGTTCAGAACGCCCTGTTTTTCAGAGATGTGCAACCTTAGTGCAGTGATTCTGCCAGTGATTACTTTTCAGAGATACCCCATCCTAACCACCAGTGGCCAAAGCAGGTGCAGTGCCCTAATTCTGCGACTGATAAAATTTCAAAGATATCCCACCCAGGGCTATGAAATTGTATGTTTCCTTTTTTGACTAGATGATATAAAACTGAAGACCCAAACTCAAGAAATGACATCTATTAAATCTATATGATGCCTTAACTTATTCAGGGGTGTAGGCAGAATTTTGTTATATGGAGGCTCTCGACTCCAAGATAGATACTTCTAAAATAAAGAATTAGATGAGCCAAAACAGGAGAGTGGTACAAGATGTTTGATATTGCAGATGTGTTTTATTGAGGTAACCCTAACCATGAAAAATCCTTCCCTTTACTCCCCACACTTCTACATACTAGAAAATTGCAAATATGCACACAACAGTGAAAATACTTAAAACAGTAGAGATCATAGTCATATCTAAAACTGCATTTTCTCTCTGAGACATTGAAGTGAATTTTCTGCTTCTGATACTTCCATGCTTGCACTCATTTTTGCTTTTCATAAATTTTGTTGTTGGTATTTTCTACTGCACATGAGTTAATTATTTAAGATATAACTAATAATGCCTAGCTCCCTTGACTAGCCCATATCTGGGCTAAGATTAAAAAATTGAAAATGAGAGAAAATTAGCTCTAACTTTTCCTTTTCATTCACTTTCAACATGAGGAGAACATAAGGATCTTAAAGCCTGATATTTATAAAGTCTGACTTTATGGTAGCTTCAAGTGAGCCAATGTATGACTCCAGTGCTCGAAATTAACTTTTGGATCTGGTCTTCCGCAGGACCAGTAGAATGAAAATTTACTGGTCCATCAGCAAAACTACTAATCACTCTTATCATTTTCAATTTTTTTTGAATGTATGCCGTGAAGTTGTGTCTGAAAGTTAATACATGAAAAAATTATTGCAGTCAAATAAACGCAACCATAGTAGACTTTAATGACTAGCGCTTTTTGCCTGTTCGTTTTTGAAACGTTTGTTTCAAGGCTTTTAGCACTTTTTGGTACAATAATAACCTCAGAGAGTGGTAACCCTACTCCTCCAGGGGACAAGTGGGAAAGAAAACTACTCGTTTTCGGAATTTTTTACTCGTTTTTGACGAGCGGACGACCGTTAAGTTCGAGCACTGGACTCATTAAAATTAAAGCTTGTCTGTGTGTCTTCTGGGGCACCAAGGCTATTTGACGCAGTTCAGGATGGAGTGACAGACCCTTCACATTCTGCAGACAGCATAGGGTAAAATAAAAAACGGATAGTCGCCATTTTGTACCAGCTTTGCTATGGCTTGAGTGAAAAGTGCGACTGGTTTAAATGTGACGATGCAGTCGTCGTCAATGTCTATCACCTGAATCAACAAGGTTTAGTGCTGAGCATCTCATAGGGAGCTCCTGCAACAGGAAAAAGGCAAATGAAATTTTTCATAACTTGTCATCTTGCGACACCAGGAGCATCAATGAGATTGTTTCAGGGGCAATTTTACATAAATTGCAACCTGTGCAGCCTATGATATATGACTATATACGCTACTACAGTGTATACACAGCCAAACCGACACTGGCAAGCCAAGTGCTCCTAAATTCATGTGCACAAACACTGAATATATGAGACCCAGAGTATCAAAAGATCCATTTCTATCAGAGAGTGAAAAGTTACCCCTATGGCATTTAGTTGTTGCTCACAACTAGCGATACCCCTTTAGATATTTTTTCAAGATTTCTCAAGTGTCATGGATACGAATTTATATTCAAAAAGGAAAGAAATCTTTTTGATAGAAAAGGAATAATAACATTTATGATTTTTGTAAGCGTACAAATACATTGTATATGATGAAGCTAATTCTTATGTGGATGCCAATGTAAGGAATCAAATACAGGGATTTCATGTCCAGTGTTGTCTGTACTTCAAACAGAAATGGCAGTCCAGCAAGTGCAAAGGTGAACAAGGGCAAGAATTGTTTTGCGCTTGAACTTGTGCTAGTGTCAAAGTGGGAGTAACATTGTAATGGTCATATGAAAATGCATTAAATCACACTTATTAAATCACTTTTATAGTAGGGCAGGGAAAAGAATGCACATATGTGTATTTTCATATTTTATACTGATTTCAGTTATGTTTCAAGACATTAAGTAAACATGTTAAGCATAACATTACAATTCTTTTAGGCGCCAATTTGTATGTATAAACAAATCATCATTGAATAATTATCAGAATAAAATAATCTTCCAAATGGTGAGGGTTCTTGTCAGTGAATGTGAGAGCTTACAGTGCATGATTATTGAAATGCAAATTCATCAGTGTTCCCCCCCTTGGATGCAAAATCAAACATTCAAGAATGAAAGAGTGTTCCGAAACAACGCTCTTACAAATAAGTTTTGTTGGGATATACTTTTACATGTTAACGAAAAATCTAAAAACAAGGTTGAAAAGGACAAGAAAAATTTGTCCATCTTTAACGAAGTTTTAGCAAATAATATTTCACCATCCACCGCCTCGATCTCTTAATCTCTGAGAACAAGTAATCGCCATAGAGCACAAATGTAAACCAGAAAAGCAAATTTTCGAAAATGGAAGGAAACATCCGACTATGGCCTTACTTGTAAGAGTAGGAAATTTGCTTGTTGATTTCATGCTGCCAAATAGTATCAAAATACTCGAACTTCCCCCCTTTGAATGAACCATTAAAAGTGAAAATACGGAGTGACTGAAAGAGAAGTTTAACCTGTTTAGTCGCTTGTGTGGGATATATCACTGGATCTCGCTGTACGGTCAGGGTCAAATACTACAAAAATACCAACACACATAAATTACGTTGAATTCAGGCTGCTATGATTTTAACACATAACATTCGATGATGCTGCTCCACATTTCACAAAGTAAATCAAGGGGTATATCTTACCTAAATGTTAGGCAGCTCTGCAGATCGTGGACGATAACCCAGAAATCCGTGACCGCTTGAATGTCAACAAATCAACTTATCACAACAAACGACCTCGTGAACGCTTTATCTACTTCATCAGAGGAGCCAAATGGACGAAAATTAACCACCTAAATGGTCCTTCTCCCATACATGACACTTCAACATGGCTTAGCCAAAGTATCCAATCTATAAGACATGTCTGTTGTCGATTGGGTATGCAAAAAAATTTCCCTTGAAAGTGTAGCCTGAGTATCAGGCCTTCCTACGGGGCTAGGGGAGAGGAGATTTTAGAGGAGATTTTTTTTCCTTCACCTCTCTTCCTTTTTCGCTTCCATTTTTTCCCTTTTCCCCAGAAACGCCTGATACTCAGGCTATTGAAAGTGCTTCAGAACGGCTTTCGGCCATTGCGATTTCCCGTCAACAAGTGCTTCCCAGCAAGTTTGACGCATGCGCAAACGTTACCACTTGCTGTTCCGTACAGCTTGGCCCCGGTGTCACAGTGATATGTGTATCCCCGTGATATGTGTATCCCCATACACATATCCCTAGTGATATGTGTATCCCGGGTGGGGATACAATAAACACTGATGCTCATCCACGAAACAATAAGGAAATATCTTCTCTTGCTAAAGGAAATGTCATCGATATCATCTAACATAACTAGGAACACAACTATTACTAGGGTTAAGACAGGAATCAAACAACATGCAAAGGTGGAATATTGTGGCGCTCGCAGAAGGATACACATATCACGTCACTGAACCGGCGCAGCGATATGTGTATCCCCTGTTTTTTCTTCTCTTGCTAAAGGAAATATCGCCCATATAATCTATCATAACAGCTAGTAATACAACTAGGTTTACAGGAATCAAACAACTTAGAAGGTGGATTATTATGGTGCTCGCACGGGGGGATACACATATCACTGGACCAGCGCAGAGATATGTGTATCCCCTCTCTATTTTTTGACTTTTCGAGTTATCCCTTGCTGAATGAAATTTTGTCAGTCATACTTATTTAACGCGACTAGTGACATACTCCCATAATATGAATTATAATCACGCTGGATAAGGAGAGGAGCGAGAACGTTGCGGCCCACGAAGAAGTAAACTCGCAGAGACAGCTTTGCGATTATTTTGTCTCGAATCGTTGCTCTTTTGTCGATTGTGTTGCTCGTAATCTTGAGTCATTTGTAGTCCCTTTGACGATGATTCGCAAAATTCACAAAAACAACAGAATAAAACCGACACTTGTTTGGAGGGGTGGGGGGTAGGGGATACACATTTCACTGGCAGCCATATTGGAGGGATACACATATCACTAGGGATATGTGTGCGGGGATACACATATCACGGGGATACACATATCACTGTGACACCGGAGGTGATGTTTACCTAGTCTGCTACACAGCCGTTGTTAGTGTCGTCACGCAACGTTCCGTGACGACACTAAAAACGGCTGTGTAGCAGACTAATGTTTACCAAGCGAAACGAATTTGCACGTGTACTTGAAGGTGGGGTGTGTAGCTTTACCTCCCCCACGGAGGGTGGAGCCCCGGGAGGTGACTGCCCATAGCAAAGTTTGGCTAGAGGCGGTGCCTCGCGCGGCCTCCGAGACCTCCAAACCCTGACAGGACTGACTGCCTGACAGTAAAAAATTGTTCATTTCCCATCAAGTTTAAGACAAGAGACCTTATTTTACTAACCTAATTGGTTGTTTTTCATACACCCTGTTCATTTGACTTGACAGAAACCGGATTCCTCGCTGGATGGCGATTTCCCCGAATTCGCACAAGTGAACCTGGGCGTGACCTATTTAATAATAAGGTGCCGTATAATCTTAGAGATATTTATATTTTGAATCGTCCACTTCATTCCTATTCTACACGGCGAAGCAATAATATATATAAGCAGTTTTACAGAACAAACTATGGCTATTACTCAATTCGGTGTAATTAAGGACGAAGCTGAACTCTATTCCAGAAGGATTTACAGAACGCAAAATCACAATATAGTATAAAAGTGTTTAGACAAAGTGTTTAGACAATGCTTAACGCTGTGGAAGTTAAATTCTTGAAATCGATTTATGGTTAGATTACGCTACATGTGGCGTCCAGACCTGATAAGAAAACATAATAGCTAATAGGAGAACCTTGTAATAAAAACCCGTAAAAGTTCTCTAGTTTCCATGCATATTGATGCAATTACGTATTTGTTCAATATAATAAAGTTTATGTTGTTTTTGATTGGTAGAGAAGTAAAGGCCATCCTCCCTTTCCCTTTCTTCTCAGGGAAAACTCAATAAAGTTTTATTTAAGAAGGCTCCGTCTTGAGGTCCAGCCCCTTACCCTCTTATATACATCTGGGCAGAAAAGGAGCCTCTTTCGTATACCTTCTATTTACAGATGGTACCTTAACCCCCGTCACATACCTACAATCCTGGACAAACGTTCTTGGGACAGCAGGAGCATAACAGCAGTTCTATCTGTATCACAAGTAATGTTGGGAAAAGCAGTGATGTCCTTTCAAAAACCTTTTAACCCCTCCCCCTTCCCCACCTAATACAATGTTGAAAGATCGAAGAAATTTCAAGACTGTTTTGGGGGTGGGGAGATGCACTGCTAGTCGTGCGCGAATGTTAATTTAGCGTGTGCTAAAAAGCATGAACTCTATAACTGTTTTTTTATATCCCCTTTAACTGCTGTTAAATCACTGTCTTGAATAAATCCAGTTCTCTCGACTTTTTCACAGCCATAAAATGTATCTGTTAGCCCTTTTGGGCCTTTTTACAGACCAATATAGCAGATGTCCCCACCCTTTCACATACCAAGTGAAATCCCTACTCTTTCACATACCTGAAGCATGAAAAAGGGGGATTTCCTGGATAGGTCATTATAGAGAGTACCCCTCGGGCACACAGGCTTCAGCACAAACCCATTTAGGCAAATGAGGGAGTGCCCCTCTGGGAACTTTTCAGTTGACTCTCGTCTAAAGAGAAAGAAATTGCCTAAATCACAGCCTGCTAGTGACCTGTTAGTCTTTTCAGGAAATAAGTTCATTCGGCTTTGGGACAATCTACCCACAATCCATTGATTATCATTTCTCTAAGGTGGCCAATTACAAACCACTTAATAAAAGCAAATTTTTGTGTTTCAGCCAAGCCCCAAACAAAGCAGCACTACAGTTTCTTACTGCCTCTTAGGTGCGATTACATCCGTGCATCCAGTTGGACAATATGGCTACTGAATCTTTATGTGGAAAATTGTTAAAACTAGCCCATTAGATACCAAAGCAAGTTAAAGTGTAGCCTACCTTTATTGGCTGAACATTAAATCTCAGTTTTACATATTTTGCATATGCACAACCTTTCCCCAATGTCTCTCCTGATTTCTTGGCAAAAGCCCTGGGGAAGAACTGGGAGAGGGGTTCATGAACTGAAATCAGTGACTGCATTCAGCACATTTGGGGTTAAAAGAACACTTTTACCTGAATAAATTCAATATCATTGTAAATTCAGATATTATCTTTATCTCTCCTGTACTAAGATTAAATTTATAACCTTTAAATGTTCAGTCTATGTTCTGTTAGCTGACAGGACTACAATGCATGGAATAATTTTGCCAACTGTTTATATGCACTTTATTGATATGTTGACAAAAAAGTTCCTACTAATGTCTGACTTTAATCTCTAATTTAATACAAAACTTCACTATAGAATGTGATAGAAACTAAATTTTCCTATGTAACAGAAAAGTGGCATGCATGCATTTACATCCATTCACAGTTAATGGAGTAGAATAAAATTTCATCAACAAACTTTGGTCCTCATCGGCAACTTTGTCTATAGATTTAAACTTCTGCACCAAAATGCTTAAGTTTCAAATAATGTTCATGGTAATATGAAGCATTCTACTTTTCCCTGCATGACTGTATTATAATCTTCAACCTCCCCCCCCCCCTCCCCATCCCCTACCACCCATGCAGAAAGTTTTGAAGGTTTGGATCTGGCCAATCAATAGGAAAAACAAGTGTCGAGAACTCATAATCAGTATTCTAATGTTCAAAGAAAAGTAAAACAAGGTAAAAATAATCCTTAGGTAATAAATATAATTTTAGTTTTTGAACTAATATGAATTCTACATGTACATGTCTAGAAAACTAATAAAATAATATACATTATTATTACGGGACAGTGTTTTACACAACTTAATACAGGCAAAGAAATCTATTATTGTCCCTCAGAGTTATTTTAATTCTAAAAAACTAGGCTATAATATTAATTTTATGAACTACATAGTAATACTATAGTACTATAAAACCTCTAAACTCTTTTTTTTCTAAACATACCACCAAATTTGATTGTAGTACTGATTTTATTTTAGATACTTCTGTATCATATCAATTTGATCAACATTTCAAATTACATTATGAAACTTAGCTAAATTTCAGCCAATATTTTGCATTATTGCAACATACATATACAGCAAACCCCGTTAATACGGATACTGGGGGGTGGCATAGAAAGTGTCGTTATTAATAGGGTATCCGTGTTAAGCGGGTTGAATTTTAGAGAAAATGTAAGGTCTTTCTTTCCCCAGGGACAAAGCAAACTGTCCGTAATAATGAGGTGTCCGTATTAAGCAGGTGTCTGTAAGACGGGGTTTGGCAGTAATATAATGGAGTTCCAAGATAATGAAAATTTGAAAAATAAAATTTGCTGCCTGCATGTAGTGAATAATTTTCCTGCATTCACTATAGGGCAGCAACCAAAATAATGTCACTGTATTCTGTCAACCCGGGCTTCGAATTCCTGTCTGTGCTACACTGGAAGGCAGGAAAGGTCTACTATGACCTCACTAGATCACATGACCAACAACCCTGTACAATGCGGTCTGTACACTGCAAGTTAGTGTCACAAGAAGGAGATGTCCACCTGGGAAGCTCCTCTTAATGAAAAACACTTCTCAAACTCATTAATAATTCATAAAGAAAATACAAAGAAAATTAATGTTTAGTGAGTGTGGAAATCGGATGAAAAACTGCTCAGTATTTGCATCCTTAATTTCTCCTTCAAAAATGATTTTGTTTGAGAAGAAATATCAAACATTCGACACCTCGAAGTTCATCAAAAATACTCCGCTGCGCGTCGTATTTTTAACTCTCTTCTCGGTGTTTCATCTGGTGATGAAACACTGCTTCTCATGTTTGATATATTACTTTACAATTTGAAAGGTATTCCTGGGTTATTTCCCTCAAATTCATCACATGATCTTTACTGTTTTAATTGACTGTGTAAACATTTTGCTGTCATATTCTCCCCGTATGACAATACTTAAGATGTACAATTCAATGTGGCGAAAAGTTAATTAGATCATTATGAAGAGGTGACTGAAATGAAACTCCAAGTCACTCCTTCTGATTAGTCTGACCTATAAATCAAAAGGAGAATATGGCATTAGATTAGAGGTCACACAACTGACATGTATTTTAGAGCCTCAACATTCTACATATCCCTTCACAATCATTATTAGTGCTTTTAAAGGGGCTCTGTCACGGCAGTCCGGTTCATTTTGTTTAATTTTGCCAATTACTCACCCTCAATTGCTATGGAACTTGAAGTGAGCGAAGAAATTACACATAAATGACAAAATCAGAGATCTGAGACAAACAATTATGTCTCCTGAGCATTATTTTTGAAGTTGCAAGCAGCAGGGATCAACTTTGAAAAACTGTTAGGCTGAACAGTTTTCTAAAACCCTAATTTCAATCCGTTTCAATCTTCTTCAGTTTTGTCCATCCGTGGCATCTGTCGTTTCTGTTATGTTAATTTAACCTTTGTTTAAAGTTTTAAGCAGTTATTTTCATGTTTCTCTTAATTTAACAGGCATTTTGTAATTTCCTAATTGGCTGAATTTCGTGACAAGGCTCCTTTAAATTTAGAGTCACACATTTATACAAGCTGACTTACATACATGTACATGTACAATAAACAGTTATTTGCCCTTACTGGCCATGGACCATTTCAAAAAATCTGTTCACCAGCTTTTCACATTGTTCCTTCCACTTATATTTCATCATGTATTCCTTTTTCAGTTTTCCAACTTTTGAGCGAAGGGCCTTTGGTTCCATGTCCCTGAACGCCCTTATCTTGTCAGCCCAAGCCTGGGGGTCTTCAGAATCCACGACAAAATCTGGTCCATATTTTAATGTCTTGAGGGTCATACCTAGCCCAGTATTTCCACTGATCAGAACAGGAACATTGGCTGAAATGGCACGGAGACCACTCATTCCAAAGCCTTCTGTTCTTGATGGCTTGATGAGAATATCTACTTCATGAAGACATTTAAACCATGTTTCTGTGTCCCCAGCCGAGCAATGACGAATTGTCAGCTGATTTAAACTTATTTCTTCCTTTTGCATGGCTTCCTTAAGCTCATCATCATCATCTTTAGGCTGTGCAACAAGTATCAGATTATATGATGCATCTTGAAGTAGACTGATAGCACGAGCTGCAATGTCACATCCCTTGACCTGGAAATACTTGGTGGAACCACTGACTAGTACACAGAATTTTTCATTTGCAGCATTCTTATACTGCTCATTGATACCTAGGTATTTTTCTGAAATTCCAGGTGTTAGGGTAAAAACATTTCCCTCTTTCCCACAGAATCTCAATGCAGCCTTGTAGGCTTCTGCAACTTTAGGGCCCACAGCAATGACAAGATCAGCTTTTCCACACAATGTCACCTGTAGCTCATGCTCTGCAGATGGTTGTTGTTCAGATTGTTCACTTGACTGTGTTTTCTTTAAGTATTTCTCCAGTTCCTCACAGATTGTATGCACAACAATAGCCCATATGCAGTTTTTGTTATCTTTTATAACCTGTGCTTGTCGTCCTACATTAAATCCATAACAATGCATCATCAAAACATCAATTTTCAAATCATCAGGTGGATGGGCTAGCAGCTCTGTTTCTGAATACCCAGAAATGAATTTTGCATCAAAAAGTTTAATGTTTAACTCAGTAGCCAGTTCTTTATGTTTCTCAGTGTGTTTTGGCACAAATCCACTTAGTTCAATTCTCTCATTGTGAGCCAGTTCTTTTTCTAATTCTCCATTTGTCATCTTGTCCCAGCCATCAGCATTAGAAGCAAGTACTACATTCAGTTTTTGTGCATCCCCTGAAAAATTAAAAAAACCATTAACATGACATGGAACAAAAGATTAATCAGTATTACCAGTAATAATAATAGTAATGATAATAATGATAATTAATAGTTATTAATAATAATAAAATTAATAACAAGAGGCTCCAAGTACATGTAGCCTATACTCATGCACAGGAGGTTACAGCATGTACATAACAAAATACATGTAGGTACGCAATGCTACATAGTCAGACATAGAACCTTTCCCATCCTACAACTTGGAATAATACAGGAGAAAAACTAATCTGAAAAAGTGCATCATATTAGATCTAAGATATAGGTAATTAAGATGCAGGAGGGAAGATAAGTGCTAAAACATAATATGCCATCTTCACTACAAGAATACCATGACCGGTGAATAACAAAGCGAGCAGAATACCAATCAGAATACAGCTGTAGTAGCAAGTCTCTAGATTCCTTCAAGGTAGAGTCTCTGAAGATATCATGATATTGGTAGTGTGAAATACTGGGGTCGCCATGTAGCATGCTTCTCTCCAACGCTTTCCTAAATTGTTATGATTGAATTTTTAAAATAGGATAAAAATCCCTCAACAAAATAAACGATTCAGTTGTGTCCAACTTGTGTTTATTCAGTGTGACAACTGTGACAAACACTCGATACAAATAAATCTGTGTAAGCCACAGGCAATTCATTTTGGTGTGACAATTCACATTAAAATCTGTAAAATGTGGACCAAACTTTTCAATATAAGCTTAAGTATTGATCACGTTTGTGGGATACGAAATAAACAGACTGTATGCTAACGACTTGCCCGTAGTTTTATTGTAAACTTAATTCCCCATTCACTTGGTTGCACGCATAGGTGACATTAACAGTGGTTGTAAAAAAACTCAGAATTTGTTCAGTTTTTTTTTATTTTGCATCTCTATAAGTGTAATCGGTAAGGTACGATGTTTACGAAAATTGCAAAACAGTGACGTCCTCAAGAAGGTTACAAGCAAAAGGCGAGACGTCTACCCTTTCAGACGGGCACATACACCAAAATAGTGCGAAAGATTTATCAGTTATCCCGAGTTAATGATAAAAGGAAATAAGAAATCTATTTCAGGAAATAAGAAAATACATATATTTTTAAGATTTTTGCTGTACGCACCGACGAATGTGTGCTGTCATCCATGCATACTCTAGCAAAAGGTACGAACAAAGAAAATAGTGTATTGGTTTAAAAAAGGAGTAACTGAGAATGCAGCAGCGAAAATATTGGGATGGCATCATAAAGTTAAAGTTTGATTTGAGATCTCAAACGTTAACACTACGGTGAGGGTTTCAGTAAGGGTGCCGCACACCCAACCAGATTTGACACTTACCATTAGATTCATTTGTTCTCAAGGATTCCCTTTTGTCACTTGATCCAGGCATAGGATTTGCGTCTAAAGTTTCCGCTACACCAGCCATCGCAGATGACCACGATAAACCATAAACGTTCTCCCTAGTTTTACAACAAAGTTTGCAGCCTGCAGGCAGGCTACAAAATTCGCGAAGTCCACATCGGTTACTTCATGTATGAATGGTGGCAATAAACGAAGAGTCCTCATACATGAAGTCCTACCCTAGAGATCCTCTGATCACAGGTATCACAGGCTTCACAGGCTTCCCTGCAAGCTCGTCCCCAGGAAGAAAATCACCCCACGCGAGATAAGGCGACGAAAAATCTGGGCTAAGGTCGTCTAAGGCTTCCCAGGCGTCGCATTTTTTGGGCGAAATAAATAAAAAAATCCTTAATAAGTTCTTTACTGAATAGGTTTTTTGATACTACAATACGTAGTAGTCGAGCTAATTCACAATTATTCCTTGAGCCCGAATGGGCTCGAAGTTCGGCCTCATGGGCTATTGATTCAGAGGCCATGAGGGTGAGAGGAATAATTGTTTTAGTAAAATCCAACTAGTTGGTCAAAAATATCGAAACAAAACAACTTTAGCTAACAAAACGCGATTCAGCCGCTATTGCTTTGGTTTTCAAGGCCAGAGCTTTTCGCAATTAGTGGGCTGTAACATATAGCCTAGTATTAGCTCAACCAATCAGATCAATCAGATTGCAGCATTGATAATAGACCACTAGTTGGATTTTACTAATATCAAAGATTTGGTGAAAGATGAAAATTATTGTCAGAAATGAGGCGGTAGAAGTACATTTTACATGCTATTTGTTCAGCTCTTTTGGTACTGTAAACTGTCGGCAATTTCTTTGAGATGAGGCGATTAAAGTTTTCATTATTTGTGCCATATGGAACCGCTTTAAAAAAGGCTATAAAATTGGGGCTAAAATCAGCAGAAGTCGCACAAAAGCGCCAAAAAACTCAGCGTAACGGGCGTTAACGAAAACATTTTAATTTGGCCCGGAAAGAGAGGCTACGTTTTTTCGGTACGAAGTAGCATACGAAACATAAGAAGCCTCTGCTCACAGGGTGAGTGTTTGGATAACAGTCTTCGCGGGAAAAATTGGAATCTAATTGGTCTGTATTGTTCCCAGGACTGGTGGAATTTATCGACCTACACTACAGTTAGTTATTGAGTTAAGTTGCGGAAAGTACGAGCCAAAGCAAAAGCAATTAACGGCTTTCTTTCTTCTTCTTCTCGAATTAGTTTTCGTTCAATAAGGACGCATGTATAACGATCAAGTTATCTGTATCATGCAGCCATTAATTTTATCTAGCGGGTTCGTGAAAAAAAGGTTTTTCATGATGACATTAATGCTATTTCAAACAAAAGGTTTGGTTTTATAGCACCGTACATCCTAGCGACAGCAATTTTTAGACCCTTTCTCGAAAAGTGGAGAACACACTGCAATCAGCTTTGTGACGATAGTACCAATTGGTCTCTTTTTACTAGACGAAATTTGTTCTTATGATAACTAGCTCCATCTAAACGGGCTTAGAGAAGTCTTAGTACTCCCTCCTTCCAACAATCACTTCCCTATCCACTTCAATCCAGCTACTTCGAGAAAATTTCTACGTTGACAGAGGCTATTATGGGTGAGGAACTCATGACAACCTGTTTACCGAGAGCGCACAAGCATTAGTAAAAATTTATACAATAAAGCACTATTTGACATATTTTAGTGGTACTAAAGAAGAAAAGCTCTGGCTGTTATTTTCTTAGAGTGTTTTTAATCCGGACAAATGATTAAATGGCATTTGTGTTTCCAAGAGAGAATTCTTGGTGTTCATATGAAGACAACTGAAATTGCACTCATTGCCTACAATGTGACAGTGTTAACGTTTCTTGTTTTTGTGTAAAATAGAGAAAACGTTCTCAGGTTGTTTTCCGAGAGGCTATTTAATCGAAGAGGACCTTTAGACTACTTTATGTCAAAGTCACACAGAACAGATAATAACGGTTTCTACTTACATTATAACAGAAATGGCACGATTCATTGCATGTACTGAATACGAATTGCAACGGCATCTGTTCTTGAAGAGACGTAGATTTCAGTGTTAAACAAATGAAAAAGAATCGGCGTTAAGGCCGACCGTTTCTCTGACTTTGTAGGGTCGACAGAGGTAGGCCATCTTAGAAAATAGCCTACAAGAAAAATGAGGGAAACACTTTTGCCGTATTTAGTGATTTCCACACCCTTTTTTCATTTAGGAGTTTCAGAATATTCTTCAGTTTTCTTTTTCTAAAGATACAATAACAGGACAACAATGCATTTCTGTGTTCCAAGTTAACAACTGTAAAATAAATGAGGAACCTCTCCAACAGGCTCTTTAGCCAGAACAAATAAACAAAACTTCAAACAAAATTCAATGAAGTGAAAACTCGCTTTCGAAGCGCAGACATTTATAAATACAACGATAATATTTTTTATAATGGCAATGAGGTCAAACTCTGGTCATTTTCCGAGTGGTTTTTCATTTGGGAATAGTGATAAGATGGCATGTCAGTCAAGGGTAAAAGAAGCTGAAATTGCACGCATTGTCAGGAGCACGTGTAGTACAATGTCTATGCTTTGTATGTTTTCGAAAGGGGATATAGCTCTCAGTTTATTTTCCGAGAGGGGTTCTTTAGGTGAAAGAAGGCTCTTTAGGCTGCGTCGACGCAAAAATCACTCAGGACGGACAATGGTTGTTACTTCAATAACAGAAATTGCAAAATCCATTTCTGTACCAGAAGAGCAGAAAAACACGCTTTATCAACATCAGAAAAGACTTCCTTAAGTTCTGCTACAGGACTGCGAGATGACTGTTGCGAATTCTTCATCAGCCTCACCGTTCACGTCCTCTTGTGTCTTGACCCTTTCGATTTTAACCGAAGATTACCTTCTGGAGACAAGCATTTTCTTTCTCATGGCCATAACATTAAACATTGCAAGCTGTCCTTTCACCATCCTAATGAATGTGCTGGTAATAGTGGCGGTGAAGACCAGGCGACAACTGCAAACAAACTATAACGTACTGTTGGCCTGTTTGGCGGTAACTGATCTTTTGGTTGGAGTTTTCGTCCAACCAATCTTCGCAGTTGCATTAATAACTGTCTTAAAAGGCTCGCTCACCTATTACTGCCAGTTTTTTGTTACATTTTCAAAGTTGCTTTTCATTCCTTTTGCCGCTTCTTTATTTCATCTTGCTCTACTTAGTGCAGAACGCTATGCGGCGATGAAGTTTCCTTTCAGGTATCCGGACTTTGTAACCACATTTCGGATAAAAATTGCTGTTAGCTTTAGTTGGCTTGCTTGCATTGTTAATGCTCTACCTTACACAGGCGTTATCGCCACTGTCGTAGGGCCAATCTACTTTACTTTTCGTGTTTTGTCTGTTGCAACAATTGTTTACTTTCATATTTCCGTGTATATTGTAACTCGGCGCCACGAAAAACAAATCCAAGCTGAACAAGTCTCCCCTGAAGCTCTCGCAAAGTTCTTGGAAGAGAAAAGAGCCCTGAAAACAACGACAATTATTATTGGGGTTTTCCTGCTGTGCTATCTTCCTTTTGTTGTAATTGGTACCGTACGCGGGGATCTATTGAAAAAATCCTTGGTTAGTGTAACCTTAAGTTTACTACAACCATTGTTATTATCTTCTTCTCTAATAAATTCTCTCTGTAACCCCTTAGTTTATTGCTTTAGAAATGAGGAGCTCCGAAAAGTCTTTATTGAGTTACTTCAGGATTAAATGTTTTTCACTTATTTATTCAATAAAATTATTTATCCTTTAAGGAGAATTGGTTTTCAAATAGTTGCATGTGTTTTCATCGGTCCATTGAAATGGTTTTCGTTCACAGAATCGACACTGGGCCAGTCTTATGCTCGGAAATACCTTTTTCGGCATGAATGTGTTGCAAACCTTTAGCGACCCATCTCAGGTTCCACTTTCACGATTAAAGCAGCGAGCGCAGGCCGAAATGGGAAACATTAGGGTGCAAAGCACGACCACTGGATTTGTGGGAAGGGAAGGATTGCGGTGCGAAGCGCGTCCCCTAGATCTGTTTAAGTCTTCCCAGGACACCACACGCGCCTCATGAGAGTTGAGAGGGACGCCTGGCCATGGTGACGAGGCAGAAAAGAAGCTATGTCTTTTATTACAGAGTTTATCTTTTTATCGCTTTAAAATTGTGTAGTTTTTGTGCTTTTCTTCTAGATGAAGTGTAAATGTAAAAAGAAAGAAACAGCAGCAGCTGCAGCTTCTGAATCCTATCAATAGTTAGTTGACTTACTATAACAAGCCACCCATGATCCCAAACCTGAATCAGTATCTGAATGATACGAATAGTGAAAAAAAAAGAGGAAGATCACCTTACAATGTATAACCATTCCTTTGGCATCATAACACTTTTAAAGAAATACGTACAAGCTACTATTAGATTTACCGATAAGTGACTTCTGGCAGGAGCCTTAAACAAAGAGAAATCAGCAGTAACATGTACAATGATTCTCAATTTAATCCTGCTTCTTTGACGCCAGACACGATCGGTGACCATCACCCCACTTCTTTTTCACCACATAAGTTAACATGACCTCTTGAAGACTTCTTAGTCCTCTGTACCGCACTGATGATTTGCCTTCACGCGTATCAATTATTCTAAACTTTTCTTCTGCTTAATGCAGTTTAGAGTTTCGAACGATATACAATATATGCCTAGATGAGTTGGAAATTACCAGTAGTCTGGGTTTTATTTATACCTTTTACAAGAATAAGGTAATCGAACGCATCAGTAAATGCAATGTGTAGTTACCAATGGGTGGTTACTGATACGTTGTTATTTCACGGACGACAAAAAAAGAGAAAACCCTTATATCTTGGGGCCTGTTTACATGGAGGTGGGGGACCCCAGATAGGTGACGTAACATGTGCCCCACCTATCATGTAAACGTGATCAAATTAAAATGAGAGATTATATGGACAGGCGGGTTACCCCACCTAAGCGGATTACCTCCCCTACCTGGGGTCCCGCACCTCCATGTAAACAGGCCCTCACTTTGAGATGCACACACCCCAGGAGTATGTCATTTGCGAATATAAGCGGGGCGTAAGAAATACCATCGCCTTTCCCTAAGGGAAGGGTACTGAAAATCTATTGAAGGCAGGTTCTTTACATACCACTAGCCTTTATAAATAATTCTTGTAGTAACGAGAAAAACAGGACGTAACATTCTGTTCTACTTATTTAGCCAGGAGGATGAGTTTAGAAAGCAAATGTTTAATGACTGTTTATTCGAAGGATATTTGAAACCTGTATGTGGAATATTTCTCAAGCCGGCATATAAGTAATATATAATATTATATAATATAAATAAGCACAAACTTTTCAGATTAACAACAATTCTTCTAATAAATTGTACAATACATATAATGAAGCAACCTTAAATCCTCGAGACGGAAATAGAAAACCTACGACCTAGAAAAAGAATACCACAAATACAACTAATTTTAACTACAGTCGCACTTCTTTTGAGCGTCACTGAAACCAAACGTTCTCCTATTAAGCTGCCATTACCAAGAACCTGAGCAAATTCTCAGTAAATCACTCTAAGCCACGGCCACCTCCATGCTATCCTAAGAAGTTATTTACGTTAAAGTTAGTTTTATTAAAGCCCTATTAAACTACCAGGAAGAGCCTAGGAAGTAGCCAACAGTGAAGTGAAAATATTAGTGAAAAATAAACCCAACGTTTTCACTGTTCTTTTACAACTGAAACAGTCACAGATTCGGACTTCAAGGCAACTATGTCATTTTGCGTTATTTATAAACATACTTAAACTCTAGCATGCCTGATTTTCTTTCCGTCGTTCTGTACCATTAGGGACCGAAATAAATCTGCACAAGATGTAAAGTAAAATTGAAACTCCACTGTTTATCTAATGCACTTTTAGGCTTAATAATCCAACTTTCCACTGGTTCTTTTACCCAAGCCGAGTTATAACATTTACAGAAGACAGGTTTTCTTTGTAGGCTGCACAACGTGCGAGGCCACCTTGTTCGCATTTTGACCAAAAGAAAACTCTTTCATTCCTCACTAGTTGCCTGGGGAGGGGGTACTCCAACATATTATGGGCTGGTGAAATGACCAAAAGCTAAATATTGATAATTTTAAAAATGCTCCTCTTATCCTCATCGAAAGATCGGCCGGGAAGCCAAAACGGATCCCCTAGCTATTTAATGAATGAGTACCTCAAAAATCATACCCTCTTAGGGGAACACACACATATAGGGGTACCCCCGGGAAAAATAACTACCTCTGTACGACTAATGACATTTTTAATTTAAGGCGATGTGGAAACGACAGCAAACAACTATATATCCACTGTTTCACTAATTTAAAGGTTATTATAAATGTCTGTTCATAGTGGTTTTCCGGCTACTTTACAGGCACTCCCCCCCCTCCACTTAAATAATTAAAAACAAATCACCCAAATAGCACATAAAAGGATGAAAAACCTCAACTGCTAGGAGGAAAACAGTCGGTTATTTACAAGCGTAGACGAGGATTTGAACTCGGAACGACTAAGACCAAATCCATAAAGTGGTCTGAGCGGGACTCGAACCCGGAACAGCCGGATTGCGAGTCCAATTGCAGGTCCAGCGAGTTGGCTTGGCTCGATCACGCTGCCTCCCAATATATCATCAAAAAGGGGGCATGAAGTAGTCGCAAATTTAACATTTTTTGTGGTCTCTGAATCTACCAAATACAACGAAACCTAGTGAATAACCTTCAGGTGTTTCTTTCAGGAAACAGTGGAAAGGCTTCACGCTATGGTCTCTAGTTACAGACCTTCTTAGTCGATGCTGATGTCTTTTCCATTGGAATCTTGATAAGTTGTATAATGATCTTTAAAAACAATACAAAACAATAATCAAACACATCAAACAAATCAAGACAACAACAACAATAAAAACACAGGGTAAAACCGGTAGAAAGAAGTGTGAAATACGCGACTTTCAAGTTAATTTACGATCTTCAGCACGCTAGGATCGCAACAAACGTCATATTCAGTGGGGATGCATCAAGGCCTTTTCTTTACACGGGACAATAATGACCATTAGAAAAAATAGGTGCGTGTAAAATCTATTACAACAAAGGAATTCTGCCCACTTCACGGCCCGTACCTGCGAGGAAACGAGTCAGATTAAATTAGAGGAAATGTTCAGTTTTCTACTCAAAGATAACCTCACCAAACATTTTGAAGATAACGAATAATAATACTTCAGCTAACACATGCCGACAACCTTTGGTAATTATAATTAAGTGAATTACCCAGAAATAATTTGCTCAAAGCATTCACGACATCTATGCGTTGCATCTTCACCAGTGCTTTGATAAACCTCTTGACTGTGAGGGCTGGATCAACTTGAACGATGTGTTCCATTAAAGCTCTGGTTGGACTTGGGTTTCCTTTTGGCTTTAAATTGTCACAGTCTTCTTTGGGAACGCCAAGCTTGCAAGCAAAATGCAGCCAGTTTTTCATTCCTGGTGTTTCACTATCCAACAAGGTGGTTAGTTCTTCTAAACAATCGAGATTATTTCGGAGAGTTTTGATTGTGCCACCCTCTATAAATAAGAAGAAAAAGAAATGAGGGGAAATAAGAAGATTAGCAGCCAACAAGTTTAAGAAAAATGCAAATGGGAAACTTGAAAATTGTGTTATCAAAAACAAAAATAATTATAGTGTGAGTTCTACGCCAACTGTTTAGCAGTTTCCATTTCATTCTCTCTTAAGTGGTCGCGTTTAAGGGGCACCCTCAACCACTGTACATTTCGGTCGTGCTTTTCACCGAAATCATTTGCTGTAATACAGAAATCACGAACGTGATTTCTGTGTTTGATAACAGGATTGTATCTATGTTTCTTTAAAGAAGGATATCACAGCCCGCTATTGCCTTAAGTTGTAAAGATACATTCTGATTTTCAAACACAATCAGAACGTTCGTAATTTCTGTATTACAGCAAATGATTTCGGTGAAGTGCACTACCGCAATGCATACTGGTTGAAGGTGCCCCTTTAAATTCGTTTCGCCTTGTCCGTCGGAATTTTCTTTACCAGGGGGAACGAAAATAGGGCCTGCCCTGAGATAAAGCAGGACTTGGAAACAAGGTAATTTTATTTTTAACAGACCTCAGCGGAGTCAATATAATGTGAAGAGAGCAATCCCAGGTATCAGGTATCGAATAGGTTACTATGGGTTACGTCTTGTGACGTCACCAAAGGATTTTGCAGGCTTTAAAGGAAACTGCTAATTAAATAGCTTATTAAGGAATCCTTACATGAGCATATCAGTGATATCATGATGCAAAACGAGTTATTTTAATCATTTACAACTCTGACGAAAAAAATGTCTGCTTGCACAAAAACAGAGATATAAATATTCTTTTACAGTTGCATCTTTTTGCAGCATTTGCATTGGCCATTCTTGGCAAAAATGTTTGTGATGTCTAAGAAAAACCTTTGTGTAATTCACGATACAATGTTATTCTACACTTAAACTTACTAAGAAAATGACCAAAACTTATTCGGAAACTTTAAGAAAAATTAGCACCTGGTAGATATTTGTCCAACACATTGCACACATCTTCTCTCTGCATTCCTTTCAAAACATCTTGCATCTCCTTCACAGTCACATGGGGCTTTCTGTTTTCGATGATCTCAAGGACTGTCTTCGTACAGCTGGTGGAAGTGGCGATTTGCTGCAGTGTTTCATCTGGAATATTGATGTTCCGCCCTAAAGCTTTCCAGTTATTGCAACGGTCCAACTGTAGACAAATGGTCTCAAAAGTGGAATGATGTTTTTGACGGAAGACTCGTAATGATGAAGTGTCTGCAGAGACAAGGCGTTTGTTAGTTTTTAGAAACGTAGCAGATAAACTGAATAATTTTTTCCAACGTCTTCATGTAGGCATGGCATTATAACTGAGACCTAAAACTAAAAGCATAGTTTAGATTCATATGTGAGACCTATTCTGAACGAAATACACTAGAACCTCGATAACTCGAACTAGAATAATAACTCGGACCAATTCCCCGCTAACTCGAACTAAATTTTCTTTCCCTTGATCAAAATTGTATTGAAATTTACCCCGATAACTCGAATTCCTCGCTAACTTGAACTGTTTTTCGTTTCCCTTCAGAGTTCTACTTACCGGGGTTCTACTGAATTCTCTTTGCAGTTATTTTTTTCATGGTTGTGATAATCGGGCGTCAATAATTTATGCAAATACATACCTCTGATTAGCCGAGGTTTCGGTTCGTACTGTAAATTACGGACCGAAGTTTTTTTTCCCATCGATTTATGGCCCACGCGCGAAGCGTATAAGTAAATAAAATGGATTTTCTGGGGGAATGGACATTTCCTATGAAGTTCCTGCATGACAGAGCCCGACGATCGGAAAGAGTGCATGATGTTGATTTATCAAGTGGTTTGTCTTAAGAGAGACCAGGCCAAATCATTGAAAGTGCCTTCTTTTGCACCTTCTTGAGATATCTGTCATTAGACTCCTTGGCAAGTCAGCAAAGCCACTGTAGTCACTTGGCTGCCTGCTAAGTAACAGCTGAACATGTCCTCTTTGTTTTTGAAATGTGCTATTTTCAAAGCAATGGACTTCGCAATAATAACAAGCGGTTTCGCTCGACGCAACGTTAAACGTGTTATTTTGTCAGCTATAAAATCATAGTGGAATCGCAGAGAAAGGTTTAAACCTAAACAATTGCAAAAATTACCTGTTAGACCACATAGCTCCACTTTCTTGACCAGATCATTTCTTGAGATGACGCTGAGTCCTTCCTTAAGGTCTTTGACTGAGTAGTTAGGGTTGCGTGCTTCCAGGAACTCAAACATGTGTTTACTAGGACTACTCTGAGGATTGGTCTGGAACTTCGTGACAACGTCTTCCGGCACTCTGAATTCTGCAGCGAGATGCACCCAGTACTGGACAATGGGCGGCTCTTGCTTTCCGCGGTAGATTGGTTGATCCAAGCTACAAGCAAGCTCATCCATAATGTGGACGTTCGCTACAATATTTTCCTTCACAAGGGAATCTGTAATATGATTATGTAAAAGATTTTTATGCATTGAACTTACTATAACATTGAGCAATCAGGGAAGCAGCGAGCACTTTTCAAACTAAAAGAGGAGCACACAGTTCTCCGAATCCACCTTCACCATATTGTTTCCATGAAGGTGATTAAATCTGTGTCTCATATCAGTTGCGGTGAGGTTATTATTTCTCCTGGTGGTAACTTCTGCAAAGTTGGGGGTAAACAGTAGCTTTAATTTTGGAAAACAATTTGACAACATACCCCGGCATTCAAGACATTATGAGGAAAGAAATAAAGAGCCGGTTAGCAGCCATGAACCTCGCATGATGTTAAACAATATTTTTAAAACTAGAACAGAGATAGTTACCTCCAAAAGAACGCACAAATTCATCGATATCCTTCACCTGCGAGCAAAAGGAAGTGATTTAAGAATTACTGGGAGATTTCTGGAATAACCTAGGAACATACTGACACAAACCAACTAAGAACGCAATGAACTTACAGAAAAGTATTCTAGCCAGGAGGAGAATGTCCTCCATACGGTCATTCAGCAGGTTGTTTTAGGAGAAAGCTAAGTCAGCTTTTCCTAAATCAACGGCCCGAAGAAGAAAAGAAAATAGATTCGATTAATGCGTTGTAGAGAGTAATCAAGAATAGATTCTACGCCTGCAAAATTTGCATGAAAACTAGCCCAATCTAAGTCCCTTACTTAATGTCCACAGAAATTTTCGGCGCAACAATTTTAGTCCCGACAGGTCTACCACATTGCAGTCGGTGAAAAGACTAATTGTTTCTTATAGGGATCCACTAGTAAACAAAGTATTCTTTTAAGAACAAAATATATCTTAGCATCTAGCAAACTCGTGATTTACTAAGAGTTATAAATGATGTAAGTGTCATTTTTAGGTACTAAGGTTACCTGTATCCCTGGGAATTCAAACCAATATGAAACTTGCTTCATTGGAACCACTGTACTTGTAGCAAAGGTACTCCTTGTGCAAAGTTGTTCCTTTACCAACGCATGTTCTGGCCAGAAGTGAAGACAGTCTTCCTTCTCACAACAGCGTCTTTGATGTTTTTTGCAGTAGAGAACTGAACGCTGATTACAACAAACTGGGCAGCTGACACTGAATTCGTATTCCATAGTTTTCAGCCAAAAACATTCTTCGCGTATGCTTTGAAGTATCGAGTCAAGCAGGCGTCTTACCTTGTAGGCGATGGTCGTGTCGCTTGCAATATCTGGATCTCTGTGAACTACGACTTCGATACAAGAGGAACGGCAGTGCAAGATTACTGAGTAACCCTTCGAAAGGAAGGGAAATCGGGCGAAGTTCTGGTACATATCCTGGTACAATGGTCTGATCTCATTCTTGATGCTCCACTGAAGGAACTTTACTATAAGTCTTGGGAACAATCCAAGAGGCACTTGAAGATGTCCACAGTCAGCATCATCGCCTGGGTGTCTCAGAGGATGTGGTTGGTTAAATCGTATGAAAAGAGGGGGGATGAAGGCTTCGTGGAGGAGCTTGTTGGCAACTTCATCTGGATGGGACATCAACATTGATGGTACCAGAAATTGCTTCTGGTTGTCCACTGACGGCAAACTGCACACCAGGCTAAACTTCTCCATGATGGCAATGAGGTTTTGTGTGGTTTCCTTTTTAAGCAAGGGACTCCACACAATCTGGAGGAGTTTATCATCCAGGATTCCATCAGTCTCAAGTTTTGTCCACATTTCTTCCAAGTAATGCTCATCAGCAGTAGGATCATAAGGTTTGACGGTTATTACCTTCCGAAACAGATCAATCAGCCATTGCGGGTCTAAAATCACCATATTCATCAACTCTGGCTTGTCATCAAAGTGTATCAGAATTCTCTGATCGTGTAAAAAGTTTAGCAAGGTGACAAATTGCTCGTCATCTTCGATTCCACATTCAAGAGCTACCATTCTTGCCTCTTCAAGGGAGATAAACGGCTCCCCGTTTTCGTTCTTTTTCTTTAAAAGTACGTCTTCGAATCGTAACCACTTTATTGGAATTAATTGCCTCATCTGTGGGAGTTGTTCAGTAACTACAAGGATTTCCTTCCTCAAACGATGGACATCTGGGCACTCGTCTCCTCTTCCTGAAGTCGTGTTGTCCACAACAAAGTACGTTTTGCACAAGTGTTTGCCATAGGGCTTTGCCTCAGATCGAAGAGTGCCATATATTTTGCGTGCTCGATCTTTTGCATCTTCCTGACATTGATCTGCGTGTGTGCACACTAAAATAACCGGGGGTAACCTCTTCGGAAGCTTTCCTGAAGGTAACCTGATCAAATCATCCGTGTGCTGACTTGCCAAAGAGGAGACTGATGACAACCAAAAGTGCAGATAATCTTCATTGGTCTTCGAGCAGTGAAGGTCTACTTTTCTCTCAAAAACGCCTTCCATCTCTGGGGGTGTAGCTCTTTCCTGTAACTTCTTACTAAGATCGTACACCAGGAGGTAAATTGCTTTGTCAGTGAGAAATATTGGGTGGGTAGCATAGTAGACTGATTGTCCACCAAAATCCCATATAGTGGAATAAACCTTTTCCTCACTTGTTTCCTTAGATTCTTTAAGAAATTTTTCGACATATTCAGCTGTTGCGTGTGGCACTTCTTGAGGAATAACCTCTTCATCGTTTTCTTCCACATAAATTTTTGATACCAAACGTGCAGTCTGTGATGCAGTCTTTTCTGAGTGCTGTTGGATATCATCGCCTCCCTTTTCTTTCACTATCACAGGAGCATTTTCTTGAACTTTCAAATTTTCTGCTGCACCCCGTTTTGAAGTCAAGAGGTTCCTCGACCTTGGTTCACGGTTTGATAGGTCATTTTTATCTCCCGTCAAATCTGCCACTATGATGCGCGCTACTCTATTATGAAGAGAAACATCAGCATCTGGATGTGGCTCCGTCTCTGTCTCCCCTGCTTTCCACATCTCTGTTGTCACGCTGAAGTACGAAGGATCTCGCTCTATTAAATGAGTGCTTTCCTCCTCGGGATTGAATAGCTGTCCTTTCAAGGACTTCTTTAAACTGGTCTTTCCTGATCGTTCCTGTCCAATTATCATGATGGGCACTCTCATCACACGTGTCATGCCCTGTTCCAAAGCCTTCTTGTAAGCTTTGATGGCCATGGAACCTCTGGCAAGAATCTCAGCAGGAACTAAGGACATAACATTCACTGAGTAAATGCATGCAATTTGTTAGTGGGGGATTGGAGGGGATTGAGCTGTCAATGTCCGTCCCTATAAGAACTCATCCTTGAAACTGAAAATCCATATCCTTTTAATATGCTACTATGGAACAAGGGGTCGTGGGTTTCAGTTTTAGTTACGTTTTTAAGAGACTTCTTTTACGTAATAATACATAGTGAAAGAAGTCGTCGGGGATATCTCGAGAATCTCTCAATTATTAAGGTCCAGCCGAAATATTTTTTTCTTCAGTCGTGAAAACATATTGCTTTACGAGCATTTGTCTCAGTCCTTATCCGCTCCACGAAGAGAGAAAAAATAACTTAGAATCTACTAGATTTTCTATCGAGCATGACGACGAGTACGTCAGGCTAGGAAAGCAGTGGTATCTTCCTTGTCAAGTCGATGCCGGACGTGCAAGCGATACTGTTTAGAGGTGGGAGTGAAGGATATTTACGAAAAATGGCACGGCCTCTATACCTTGAATTGACATACGGGAGGTTATCATACTTTGTCTCAACACTTTACACTCTTAACTTTAACTCTCTTAACTGACATTGGTTATCCTTTTCGCTTTTTTTTTAAAGAGAAACCACGAATTACTCTAGACTTTCCACAGTTTCAGTGTTACTCAGTGACATTGGACAAAGTCAATTTTAAAAAGTGGACTTTTCACAGTTACTGGCCTGCGTCGCCGCCGGCCCACGCACTGGTCTAAACCATTTGTATAGTCCGTACGCCCTATATAGAAGGTTTAGAGCGTCTGTGACGCAGGCTACACAATTACGTACCTAATTAATCCCTAGAGAAAGGAGGGAGCATCATTAAGAGAAATAAGGTTTAAACAGTGTAATGCAGAAACGTCATCAAATGTATCAATGACGAACAGCATAAACGCATTGCGTACCGTTTTTCATCATCATTTTCTCCACCAGTTTGGTGCATTGATCATCCCAGCCATACTCCTCTTCGTATTCTTTTCGAAGTTGAATTGCCCTTTTGTAGGCGATTTCTTGGCCAATTGTTCTGACTTCTTTTATCTTTTGTCCCCAGATCTTGGGGTCATCTGAGTCCACGACATGGAGACCACCGGATGGTAGTTTCTTCAGAGCTGTGCCAACACCAGAATGTCCACTCACAAGAACGGGAAGGTCTGCAGAAATGGCATAAATGCCACCCATTCCAAATCCTTCTACCCTTGATGGTAAAATGAGAACATCGGCATCGGTGATAAATTCAGCTAAATTTTCAGGTGAATCGTCGCGAACTGACTTCACTGTGAACTGGTTAGCCTCCATGCCTTCACGAACCAGAGTCTGTTCCAGGCCCGAAACACTGTGACTTGACTTCATAACAAAGGTTAGATGATATGATGTCTGCCCTCCTTCCTCTTCTTGTAATGACAGGATAGATTTTACAGCAATGTCACATCCTCTAGCGTAGAAATATGGAGACAAATATGGATAGGCTGCACTGATCAAGACGTTAAATGTTTTTCGATCTTGATGGACTTGCCGAACATTTCTCAATTCCGAAAAAATTCCAGGTGTAATGCTTACCACATATGGTTGAAGATCCTTGAAAGGTTCAGCTACTGTGGGACCAATTGTCACGACAAGATCAGCCCTTTTACACATTTCAATCTGCCTTTGACCTTCGGCGTTATGGTCAGGATCACGTCCAGCCAAAGAGACACCAGCTTCCTCAAAGAATTTCACAAATTTTCCCCAGTCCCTGTGCACAATAGGAATCCACTTACAGTTCGTCGCTTTACAAATTTCTTCTGCTTGTTCTTCTAATTCGCGGGAATAACAATGCATTAACAAAAAGTCAATATTTTGAAGTCGTTCAGAAGGATAATCCAGCAGCTCTATTGGTGAATCTCCAGGAAAGATTTGATCTTCAAGAAGTTCAATATTTTCTGCGAGCTCCATCCGTCTAGGGTGGTTTTTAGAGATAAAGGCTCTGACGTGGAGTTTCTTATTCTTGGCCAAGTGACTTGTGAGCACTCTATTTGTAGTTGTGTTCCATCCCCCCGAATCTGTGGCCACCAGTACTTCAAACCTTCTCTCATTTTTTGATAGCGTGGATGTTGATAGTGAGTTCTCTGAAAAAAAAATCAGTTTAATTTACAATTCTGTAATATAATTTTTTATCGAAGTACTTAAAGGATACCACCTTCTTATCAAAGCTGGCTTGGTTATGTTGCATATTTCAATGCCATGCACTGGCCTACCAGTAAGACATTTTATGCACATTCCGAAAGAAAGGGCTGTCTCATTACAGTTACGGTGTTGCTGAGCAGCACACTGATGCGCAGCTAGGAGCGGAACGTATCACCAATTTCGTGTAGCAATGTATCGCAGGATTTCCTAATTGCTCTCTGCAAGAAATTTCTCACCCTGTTTGCCGATTGTTTAATCCTTTTCTTTTTTTATCTACTGACACTTTTGCAATCTTATATACTGTATACTTTAGTGCGCCAGGTTCTCACGAGAATAGGCCAAAATCCTACACCTCATCCCGCTACAAATACATTACTGAATCTGTGCCAAGTCAAGGTCAATGAATAATTTGTTGTTACTATAGGAAAGCCACACCCTTAATCGGTAGTGACTTGCAATATTTGTACCTGGGCAACATTTATAAGATCCACAACTAGAGGAAAAACAAACCTGTCTTTTTGCCGTCACTCTTGTATTAAAGTTAATTGTCTAAGTTTTGTCCAATCCGGCACCGGCGCATGCGATGGTGATAGTTCTAATTCACGCACTAGTCTGAAGTGATAAACGTAATTTAGTTATAATTTTTACTGCAATGAATGGTGTCAGTTGCTTTGCAGTTTGCTGTCGATTGGCAGGAAAGGATTGAGATTTCAATGGCTCGTTCGCAATCTTCAGTCTTTATAAATCGCCCTGAGGCAAAGTTCTAGATACTGTATTACCGCAATTAAATCTGTTGTAAAACAAAAGTAAGCAATATATTAACTACAAAATAGCTAATAGCTTTGGTCACGCTACAGACCTTTCACCTCGGTAAATTCGACTTGCCGACAGTTTAGTAACGGAAACCTAATTTTTTGTGAGCGAATTTTCCCTAGGTATAACTTAGAAATTCACCTTGGGGAAATTTTGTCGTCTGCCGCCAACTGCATGTGCTCGTTGACTCGTCCTTAATTACGGAGATTTTAGCAGTTTGACCTAGTTTCCAGAACTCTTTACCTAAGTAGAATATGAAACCCGAGATGAATTTACCGCGGGAACTGCGTTTTGGGTGTATAAAAAGTGTGTAGTGTTACCACAGTTATATAAAATATGACTGAAATAACCATGATCATGAAAAGCACAGTTAGGTCCGCTTCAAACGTCGAATTTCACATGTGCCGAACTTAATGCGAGAGTTAAATGCATGTGAAGTGCGACTATTGGGGGTTATTAGGGTCAAAATTCAGTTTTCCTGTTCTGTTGTGCTATTTTGTTTTAACATTCTGTCGTTCTGTTGTTCTGGCCTAATGTGTAGTTATTATGCGACGCTGTTGTGCTATTTTGTTGTTTTGTTTTGTTATGTTGTTCTGTCATTCTGTTTTAACACTCTATCGTTCTGTTATTCGGGTGGAAAGTGCAGTTGTGCGATTCTGTTGTGCTGTTGTGCGATGATTATGTTGTTTTGTCATTCTGTTTTAACATTCTATCGCTTTGTCATGCCATTTCGTCGTTACGTTATTCCGGCCATTCTCTCTTTCTCTCTCAGTTATACGGTTCTGCTGTGCTGTTAGGCTATTTTGTTTCGATTTGTTGAATCGTTATGCTGTTTTGTCACTCTCGTTTACCATTTTATCGTTCTGTTATGCTATTCTGTTTTGCTCTTTTACCATCCTGTCTCTCGCGACCCATCCAAAACGCGCGAAAACTGAGAACTAGTTACCAGTCTATGTGATGAAGTTGACTTGACAGGTCGGGCGTCTGGAAGAGGAGGAACCGGAATAGGGAATAGGAACCGGAACCGGAACCGGAACCGGAACCGGAACCGGAACCGGAACCGGAATAAGAACAGGTATAGGAATGGGTGAAGAAATAAGAAAAGAAAAAGAAAAATGAGCTCGCCCCAGAAGTTAAAAAGGTGGATAGCGGTATCCAGTGGACAAATCTCTATCCAGTGGATATTGCAATCGGTTTCCAAAAAACTTATACGCTGCATAGTGCTATCCAAGGTATGAATAACCCGGGGCTGGACTTGGGATTAGAATCAACAGTGGTCATAGCTGCCATGTTCCTGCTGGAGCCCATGCTCTTGGCTCCCTGCGTTGAGATAGCGGGAATGACGTCAACATTTCAGGTCAAGATAGGTGTTTTGAGCAGGTCTTCGGTTAGGTCGTTTTCTACCCACCTGAAATGTTTTAACGACGTCAAAAGTAAGGCAGTAGAGCTACCTGTCCTATACCGTGTCAATCAATTAATTCGATACTTGACTCGTGATAATCATCTCAGGTTAAGAGAATATAGCCACCTCGTTCGACCTCGTGTATAAAATATCTAAGTTCATGTACTACTACTACCGATTACATTAAATAAATTCTCGATTATTACTACAATTCTCGACGTGACTTAAGATATGTATACTATAAGTTTTGAATAATAAATCGGGCAGGAACGGGTACTGGTGAGACAAATGGGGGATTGA
>OZ037779.1:17063916-17083916 GCA_964035525.1 Porites cylindrica | reverse complement strand
CAGATCCAAAAAGATCGTAGTCAGTCAAAATAGATCAAATTGAAAACGTTACAGTCAAGAAGACTTTTGCAGGGACTGATTAAACAACGTGAAATAGACTTTAGTTGCGACATTTCGACTGGACAATACCAGTCTTCATCAGGTTTATTGAGATATCACGAATTCACAGAAATATATGTGAAGTAAAATAATGACCGGAAATTACATAATATCACGTGGTATGGTGTGGCTACTTTAAAAAGACAAGATAACAAAAAAGTAAAAGATATACTATTTAACAATTATTCCTCGAGCCCGAATATGTTAATGGGCTCCGGGTCAATAGCCCATGAGGCCGAAGGCCGAATGGGCTATTGACTCAGAGGCCATGAGGGCAAGAGGAATAATTGTTTTAGTAAAATCCAACTAGTTGGTCAAAAATATCGAGAATAAAAAATTTTTAGCTAGTTAAAGCTAGACTTTAATCCTTTTTTGCCGCCAAAAAGCCCGCGCTTTTCGCTACCAGTGGGCTATAACATATAGCCTAGTAGTAGCTCAACCAATCAGAACGCAGCTTTGATAATAGACCACTAGTTGGATTTTACTAAATATAGTTACAGTTCATCACGTTTATTGATGCCCAGGCTTCACAACATCTCACAACTTATTTCGAGGGACGGTCAGAAAATTGAGTTGTTCGCATTTGGTACATCCGACGAGCTCCTTCATCCAAAATCTTTTAAAAAAATAAAAAAATTTTGGGCAATTTTGTTTTCATTTTGGTCATTTTGCATTTGTCTTCGTAAATAATAGCGCGAAGTGGGGGGTGGGGGGAAGATTTCTCTGGTCAATTCACAAAAAGTGTGTACATTGAACGCTGACTCTATTTAAGAGAAATAAAAAAAAAATTATATAATACCCCTTCAAATCCGAATTATGATTCCATGTTAAAGGAAAAACGAACAATGCAGAATTGTGTAAACCAGTCACTTTTATTTTTTTCTGGTTGCGACAAATCCGTTTCTCCTCGCTCTTCGCCACTGGGGACGTTTCGCGCGGAGGAACGTCTGCGACTCAGCGACAGAAATTCCATACTGATGACGTAAAATCTGTCCGGAATCCGGTCAGAAGCGCTGATTGGTCGACGGAGTAGTTTCATTGTTTTAGCTATTGTTTACGAATGACAGACAAAAGACAAACGGCCGCAAAGGTCAAATGTAAACGCGAAGAATCTCAAACAAAACAGCCAATATTTTTGGAATATAGTCTTCTCTTGAAGAAGCACTTGAGTTTTGCTGGAGCTCGTTGGCAGATGAACACAACGCTTTACCAACATCGACCAGAAAACACGTAAAATTGGCCTATGACTACCGGATTTATTATATAAACATTGATTTACGTCATCAGTACGGAATTTCTGTGTCTGAGTCGCAGACGACGTTCTTCCGCGCGAAACGTCCCCAGCGCGAAGAGCGGGGAGAAACGGATGTTTTCGCAGGCTACTTACTGACTGGGATATCATTTTGCGCCTGCTTTTTGTTAATACTTTAATGGTGTAGTTCAGTATTTTTTTTTAACAAGGCAACAATGTCTTGCGATCAACATCGGCGACAAAATTAGATGATGCTTACTAATGTCAAGGACAAAGACAAACCGGAGGACAGACAGGGAGCAGTATACAAGATCAAATGCTGCGACTGCCAGGCTTCTTACATTGGTGAAACCGGCAGAAACCTAAGCACGCGACTGACCGAACACAAACGCGCGACGAGGAATGGTGACGTCAACAATCACATTGCTGAGCACCATTTAAAGACGAAACATCAAATTGACTGGGACTCTGCGACATGTATAACGTATTCTATTGACTACTATCAACGTCTTACTTTAGAAAGCTGGTTTACTAACTTAGAACAAACGCCACTGAATCGTAGCCAACAGTTACCAGCGCCTTACAAACGACGTATTGACGAGATCAAAGAAAACTAACTACGACAGAACAACTGGAGAACTGACAATTTGACTAACCATAGACGGCTGTTTAACTGTGACAATAGACGGATCGAAACGCACCAATTACTGATTACGAGTCTTCATAGCCAATAACATCACGGCTTAACTGACAGACGACCAATAATTGACCAATCAGATCAATAACCAGAGTATAATACCATCAACTGACGTGACACAACTCACTTTGACTCTGAAGATGACTACCGCACAGTTTAATTTGTCGAAACGTCAGTCACTGTCAACAACAACAGTCCTATTCAGGACTACGTTCACCCGGACGATCAAACTCAACCTACTGAAATGACTCCTGGGTTCAAACCTTTCACAAAATTAGATGAGACACTAAGTAAATTAGAGACCCAGTTAGGGTCACATATATATACTTAAATAGCTCACATATCGGGGTACCCTCTGGCTATATAACTTACTACCTCAGCTCTGCACAATTAATGGCATTTGTAAGGCCACTTTGAAATGCCAGCAAACAGCTCTACATACACTATTTCATTTATTTGCCACTTTATATCATTAAAGAAAAGGCATACTATATATAATGTATTCGCAAATTTGAAATCTACTCAATAGGTGCTCAGTTCGGGCAATAGTGCAATGACTTCACGTAATGGTCGCCAGTTATAAAGTCTGCATAATCGGTGCTGATGTTTCTTCCATCGCACTCTACAAAATAATAACAAGTCAAAAGGGAAAAATCACTACAAAAACAACAACAAAGAAAAAACAAGGGGGAAAATGTATAAAGAAGTAGTACGTTTACGATCTTGAGCAGGCTAGAGACCCAACAAAGACCATATTCAGTGGGTCTGTATCATGGTCTTTTTTTGCAGTTGAGATGCCACAATGACCTTAAGATAAAATCGAGGTGCGTGTAACGTCTCCGTCGGGAAAGTAATTCAGTGCAAGGGTGCTTACCACTAACCCAAAAGAAAAATTTTGATTAATTACCGTTTATCAATCTTTCGGTTCCAGACTTCCAGACGCTCCTAACAGAAATGGCAATTGAGCGAAACTGACTGGTAAATCGCTTAACGTTATGCTTTGCACACCTTAACCGGGTTTATCTGTCACATGATAAGCACCCCCAAATCACCCGCACATGTAGTTGAGGAAAGGAGTCAGATAAAATAAGGGAAAAGTTCAGTTCCCTGCCACGAAAAAATGTTCTCCGGCCAACACATGACAACTTTAGAGGATGAAAATATGAATTACCCAGCAATAACTTTCTCAAGGCATTTACGACGTCTGTCCGTTGCATCCTTTTCAGCGCTTCGATAAACCTCTTGACTGTGAGGTCTGGATCAACTTGAACAATGTATTCCATTAAAGTTCTGGTTGGACTTGGGTTTCCTCTTGGCTTTAAACTGTCACAGTCTTCTTTGGGAACACCAAGCTTGCAAGCAAAATGCAGCCAGTTTTTCATTCCTGGTGTCTCACAATCCAACAAGGTGGCTAGTTCTTCCAAACAATCGAGATTATTGCGAAGAGTTTTTATTGTGCCACCTTCTGTATTACAAAAAAAACATAAAAAAGCAAAGAAGAAACCTGCTGATTAAAAAACTAAAAAAGTAAATTTTTTGAAGGACCTTTTTATGAAGGCAAGAAGAAGTGAAGGCTCCAAGAAACAAGGTTCTTACTTTAAGTTCATTAGACCTCATGAATATTGATATAACCTGTAGATAACAAGTCCAAATGCGTTAATTTAAGAATTGTGAATCACTGCAACGCTCATCATATAATGTACATACGGATAGGTATTGATCAGGTTACTATGGGTTACGTTATGTAACCTCAACATATATTGTAGGTTTTAAAAGCAAGTACCAAATAGCTCATTAGTCAGCTACAACTTTAAACCAAGAATGTATAGTGTGCGCAGAGGGTACCAATAAGGATTCTTTTATATTATATCATTTGTATTAACCAACACCGCGGCAAAACGCATTGCGCATAAGCACAAAATTTAACACCCGGTCAGATTTTTATTTCCGGTCTAGTAAATAAACCAATTGCGTAAGCATAACATTGCCGTAGCGCCAAGTTTAAAAGCAAAACGGCAGAAACAGACAAAAAAAGAGGACGAAAAAAATCACTTCCATAGCTGATATATTTTTCTAGTGTCAAACTTTTCCACCACATGGTTACCTGTTTGCACCAACGCTGAAAATGATGTTTGAAGTTTGTAGGTCGCGAGCGCTCGACAGGACGAATTTGTTTTTACTGGCTTTCTTGTATGCTACCGGTTTGGCATTAGTTAAATTTGGGAGAAGGCGATAACTAAGCAAAGAATAGTAATACTTATTAAAGAAACCACGTCATTATTATAATTAACACTAGAAACAGGAAATAAAAGTTTAGTGACCGGAAATGCTCAACCTGGTGCATGCGTAGAAGTTTTGCCGCGGTGTTGTATTGACCATCCTTGTCTTACATAGTATTTAAATTTGCCTGAATGTCAAAAACAAAACAGGTGTGTAATTTAAGATAAAATCTTACTTTTATAACTGAAAATGAGAATTTGTTTGCTGACGAAAAGTTATTCAGAATCTTTTAGAAATTTGTACCTGGCAGATATTTGTCCAGCACATTGCACACATCTTCTCTCAGCATTTCCTTCAAGGCATCTTGCATCTCCTTCACAGTCACATGGGGCTTTCTGTTTTCGATGATCTCAAGGACTGCCTTCGCACAGCTGGTGGAAGTGGCGATTTGCTGCAGTGTTTGATCTGGAATCTTGATGTTCAGCCCTAAAGCTCTCCAGTTATTGCAGTAGTCCAACTGTAAACAAATGGTCTCAAAAGTGGAATGATGTTCATGACGGAGGACCTCTAATGACGCAGTTTCTGTAAGGACAAGACATTTGCTACTTTGTAGAAATTTAACAAAGACATTTAAATGTAGCTTGGTCTAACTGAGCCCTAGAACATCTGTATATTTCCTCTTACAGTTGTTTTTGTTGCCATGTCGGTCGTGACATAAAGGTAAAGGTACAGCTCTTTATTTTACATCGGTAACTCGTAACAGTACTTTAACCAACAAACCTGAAGTAGACGGTACGGTCATTTTACCCCCTTTCTCTTCAGTAGTGCTCCGTTTTACAGTTATATAAAGCTACTTGAAGGTACAAGGCAAGGAAAGAAGTCGAAACAAGGATTTGAGAACACACATAGGAATGGAAATCGGGAGCTCCCACACAGAAGGCCGCGTACCAACCGACTCTTTGCTAATCCTTGCTCCTAAGAAACATTTCGCCGAATTGAATAAAAATGAACATTTTCTTAGCGATGGCTTTAAACCTTTCATTCTACCCTCATTTACGAAAAACATTTCATGTCTGGGCTTCGCGCTTTGTAAGGAATCTTGTCTATAACACTGATATGTTAGTCACTTCACTGCCTCTAAATTTATGTTATCTTTTGTTGTTATTCCAATGTGCTTGTTTCAAAGCGTAATTTAGAGAGTTTCCCTTTGCAATTATAACAAGCCTTTCCACTCTCCACGATGTTAATCGTTAACTGAACCCATCTGATAAAGAGTGTATTATTTCTCAGCTTTAAAATTACAGTGGATATAGAGCTGAGAGAAACTTTTAAACCTCACCTGCTAGACCACATTGCTTCATTTTTTTGACCAGATCATTTCTCGAGATGAAGCTAAGCCCATCTTTAAGCTCTTTAACTGAGAAGTTAGGGTTGCCTGCTTCCAGGAACTCAAACATGTGTTTACTAGGACTACTCTGAGGATTGGTCTGGCACCTCGTTTCAACGTCTTCCGGCACCCTGAATTCTGCAGCGAGATGCTTCCAGTGCTGGACAATGGGCGGCTCTTGCTCCCCGCGGTAGATTGGTTGATCCAATCTGCGAGCAAGCTCATCCATAATACGAACGTTTGTTAAGATCTTTTCCTTCACAAGGGAATCTGTAGTATCATTGCGTAAAAGGTTTTGATGTATCATATTTACTATAGTTATCAAGCATTGCAGATATGACAAAAAATAACGAACAGGTTAGCAGCCATGAACCTTGCACAGTGTTAAACAATACGTTTAAGACTACAAAAGAGATATTTACCTCCCAAAACAAGTACAAATTTGGCATTAGCATCCTCCATCTCCAGGCAAAAGGAAGAGATTGAAGAGTACTGAGTAAGTGCTTGAATGACCTTTAGACATATATTGAGACATAACCTCTAAAAATCGGTGACATAGAAATGTATCCCAGCCATTCAGAGGACTAGAACGCCCCTACTTCTGACATTCAACGAAGAGTCATTTTGTTCTGGGAGACAAGGAATCTTCTTCTTTAATCAAAAGCCCGGAAATAAAAAGAGAATAGATTCGAAAATTTGTAAGAAAATTTGCCCAGAGTTTTTAAATTCAAATTCACTTACCTCACTTACCATTTTTTTCACCGAAATGGTCGGAAAGACGTTTTTAGGCTTGATGGATTTATCATGTTTTTTGCTGGTGAAAGGGCTTCGCTATACAGGTATCAACTATATAGCCCACTAGTAGCGAAAAGAATAGGATTTGAAAACCAAAACAATGGCGGCTGAAATGCGTTTTGCTAGCTAAAGTTGTTTTGTCTCGGCATTTTTGACCAACTAGTTGGATTTTACTAAAACAATTATTCCTCTCGCCCTCATGGACTCTGAGTCAATAGCGGATGAGGCCTTGGGCCTCATGGGCTATTGACTCAGAGCCCATTCGGGCTCGAGGAATAATTGTTAAATATTTTTTTTTGTCGATTGATCGATTATGCATATAGGGTTACCTGTTTCCCTGCGAATTCAAACCAATGTGAAAACGGCTTCATTGGAACCACTCTACTTATAGCAAAAGCGCTCCTCGTGCAAATTTGCTTTTTTTGCAAAGCGGACTCTGACCAGAAGTGAAGACACTCCTCTTTCTCACAACTGCTTTTTTGATGTTTTCTACAGTGGAGGACTGCACGTTGCTTGCAACAAACTGGACAGGTGACACTGAATTCGTATTCCATAGCCCTCAACCAAAAGCATTCTTCACGTATGGTCAGAAGCACTGATTCAAGCTGGCGTCGTACTTTGTAGCCAATGGTCGTGTCGCTTGCAATACCAGGATCTCTGTGAACTACGACTTCGATACAAGATAAAAGACAGTGAAGGATAACTGAGTAGCCCTTGGGAAGGATGGGAAATCGGGCGAAGTTCTGATACATATCCTGGTACAATGGGCTGATCTCATTCTCGATGCTCCACTGAAGGAACTTTACTATAAGTCTTGGGAACAATCCAAGAGGCACTTGAAGATTTTTACAGTCAGCCTCATCACCTGGGTATCTCTGAGAACGTGGCTGGTTAAATCGTATGAAAAGAGGGGGAATGAAGGCTTCGGAGAGGAGCTTGATGGAAACTTGATTTGGATGGGACATTAGCATGGATGGTACAAGAAATTGCTTCTGGTTGTCTACCGACGGCAAACTGCACACCAGGCTAAACTTTTCCATAAGAGCAATGAGGCTTTGGGCCTTTTCTTTTTTGAGAAAGGATCCCCACACGATCTGGAGGAGTCTATCATCCAGGATTCCATCAGTCTCAAGTTTTGCCCACAGTTCTTCCAAGTAATGTTCATCAGCCGCAGGATCATAAGGTTTGACGGTAATTACTTTCCGAAACAGATCAATCAACCATTGCGGGTCTAATATCATCATGTCCATCAACTCTGGCGTGTCATCAAAGTGCAAAAAAAGTCTCTGATCGTGTAGAAAGTTTAGCAAGGTAAAAAATTGTTGGTCATCATCAATTCCACATTTATCACGCGCTACCCTTCTTGCCTCCTCAAGGGAGATAAATGGCTGGCCTTTCGTCTTCTTGTCATTGAGGGCCTCTTCAAAACGTAACCATTTGAGTGGAATTTTCTGCCTCAGTTGTGGAAGCTCAGTAACAACTGCAAGTAATTCGTTTCTTAAACGTTGGACTTCTGGGCACTCGTCTGTTGTCCCTGATCTTGTGTTATCTACAAAAAAGTACTTTTTATACAAGTGTTCACCGTAGGGCTTTGTATCAGAACGAAGAGTGCCATATATTTTGCGCGCTCGATCTTTCGCGACCTTTCCACATTGATCTGCGTGTGTGCACACTAAAATAACTGGAGGTAACCTTTTTGGTAGCTTCTCTGAGCCCTTACTGCTTAAGTCAATCATTCCCAGAGAGGCGACAGAGGACAACCAAACGCGGAGATAATCTTCATTCGTTTTAGTACAGTAAAGGTCTTCTTTCCTATCAAACACGCCTTCCTTTAAAAGTGGAGTGGCTATCTCCGTTGGGTCTTTTCTGAGATCATACGCCAAAAGATAAATTGTTTTTGTAGTGAGAAATATTGGGTGAGTAGCATAGTATACTGACTGTCCACCAAAATCCCACAAGATTGAGTAAACCTGGTCATCTTTTGTTGTTTTAGATTCTTTGAGCAGCTTTTCGACACGTTCTGCCGTTGTGTGTGGTACTTCTTGTTGCAACGATTTTACCTCGATTTTTTTCACACGATCTCCAGGTAGCAGACTCCCGATCTTTGTTGCGGTCTTTTCTGTCTGCGTTTGGGCCTCGTTCTCCTCCTTCTCTAACGTTGTGACATGAATGGCCTCTTTACGTTTTGAACCCTTTTCCGCTACAGTGACTGTTGAAATGGTGTTCACCACACTTTGTGCAGGTGTTATTTGCTCAACTTCGTCTCCTCTTAAATGAGCCACCATAACTTGTGCTACTCTGTTATGAACAGAAATAGCGGAATTGGAATCTGGCTCTTCTTTCGTTTCCCCTGTGCGCCAATTCTCTGTTGTTATGCTGAAGTATGACGGATTAAGCTCGATCCCATCAGTGCTCTCTTCTTTGCTATTGAACATTTGTCCTTTTAAAGACTTCTTTAAACTGGTCTTTCCTGATCGTTCTTGTCCAATGATCATGATGGGCACTCTCATTACGCGTGTCATACCTTGTTCAATTGCCTTGTTGTAAGCTTTGATAGCAAGGGGACCTCTAGCAAGAATCTCTGCCGGAACTAAAGTAATCAGAACACCTTGTTAGTTAGATAATACTGTTACTTAAAGTAAATTACTACTGACAGTTCAACTCTGTCGCATAGTATTAATAATGAGTTTAATTGTAAGATTTTATACTACTCGTAGTTTATGGAACAGGCACAGCTTATATTGTCGCTGAACTCTTCAAGGGAAAACGTTGATTAAGATATTTTTGTAATGGGGTATAGAAAGGAAATGACGCAAGGAACAAAAAATATTTCACCACAAAAACTGATTGCCTACCATTTCCCATCATCATTTTGTCCACTAGCTTGTTGCATTGGTCCTCCCAACTATATTTTTGCATGTACTCCTCTCGAAGTTGTCGTGTCTCAAGGGAGGTGCTTTCACGACCCTTTGCCCTGATCTCTTTTATCTTTTGTGCCCATACTTGAGGGTCATCAGAGTCCACCACTTGCTTCCCACCGGAGGGCAGCTTCCTCAGTGCAACGCCTAGTCCAGAATATACGCTTATAAGAACTGGAAGGCCTGCAGAGATGGCGTATATACCACTCATTCCGAAACCCTCTACTCTTGAAGGTAAAAGGAGAAGATCGGCTTCATTAAGAAACTGGGCCATTTGAACAGGGTCGTCACCATTAGTTGTTTTCACGGTGAACTGATTCTGTTGCATACCTTCAGAAAGCAAGGTTTGTGTGAGCTCCGAAACACAATAGGAGGACTTCATAACAACCATAAGGTGATATGAAATGTCTTGCAACAATAGGAGGGCTTTCACAGCAATGTCACATCCTTTAACACGAAAATAACTAGATAAATAAGGATAATCTGTAACAATAAGCAGGTTGAATGTATCTTGATTTTCAGTGACTCTATTATCACGATGTAATTCAGAGAAAATTCCTGGGGTAATACTGACGACGTTCAAGTCTTTTCCGTAGGGCTGCAGGGCGTTTAAGAAGGGTTCAGCTACTTTGGGACCAATTGTGACTACAAAATCAGCATTTTTACACAGTTCTATCTGCCTTTGACGTTCTTCATGATGATTATTTGCACGTCCAGCTAAAGAAACTCCTGCTACTTCAAAGAACCTCGTAAGTTCTACCCAGTCCCTGTGCACAACTGGAATCCATTTGCATTTCTTGGCTCTACAAATTTCTTCTGCCTGTTTTTCTAGATCACGCCCATAACAATGCATGATTAGAAAGTCGAAATGCTGAAGTTCCTCATGTGAGTAATCCAGCAGCTCTATTGGAGAGTACCCAGGAAGGTTTTCGTTCTCGAGAATTTCAACATTTTCTGCGATCTCAGCCCGCCTTGGGTGATCTTTGGGGACAAATGCTCTGACGCGGAGTGCTCTGTTACTAGATAAGTGACGTGCCAAAACTCGATTGCAAGTTATGTTCCAGCCTCCATAATCTGAAGCAATTATAACTTCAAGTTTCTTTTCATCTTACAATGAGCCGAACGAAAGTGATATTTCTGGAATGAAAGAAAGTGGGACAGTCAAAATGGTTAACTATAATTCAGTTTATTACACGTTTGTTTCCGTGAGAGGGCAAGATGACGTAATTAATGGCTGTGTTCTGATTTTCTACCGGAGCGGAAAAGATGGACCTCCTTTGATCTAAAGTGCTAGCTGTTTAAAATTACTTTGAATAACAGCACTATGCATGTAGTGGCAGAAGCCATGGAGGGGTTCTTGCTCTCGAAACGCAGTTTTTCACGGTTTTGGAAGCCATCTTAACGAGTAGGCAAGCGAGTGAGAAATTACAGTGTTTCAGAATCAGTATTGTCAAATAATTTCCGTAAAACGGCTGTTCTGAAAAAAAGCTAAACAGCAAAGGATAATACTAACAAATTTTTTGGGGCATATCTGTTTTTATAAATTAAGATTGATTTAAGTAATTAAAACTAGTTAAAAACTGGTGACAGGGTAGCTCATCGTAAATATTCTTTTAAGGGCTGGTTTTAACTAGCGACGGAGTCGTAATCAGAAGCGTAGAGCGTTATGATCTCGTTCCGACACTGTTTACCATTCTATCGCTTACGTCCCGCCTATGATCGTTTTGTCTGAGTCGGAAGCAGAAGAGGCAGAAGTAAACCAATCACAACGTGTGGGAACGGGCATTGTGATTGGTTCATCCTCCCGCTTCCGCTATGTATTCTTAAAAACGGTCTCGAGGGAGTTAATTATAGCACTTCTGTAACACTATAACTTGTGCGGAATGCTAAACAAGTAGACTTTTCTCATGCAAGTAAATAAATGACATTACAGCACTTAACAACAGACACTTAATTATAAAATTAATGAAAGGTCTATTTTACCATGGTAAGTTCACATTACAAACTTTGATAAGGTTTTACTTCCTTTTATATATTTCTGTTGATTAATACATGGGTATTCTCAACCCACGGTAATTTGTAAAGAATTTAATTTCTGCCCGCAAAAGAGGTCCCTGTGTAAAAGAACTTATTATGAATGGCCAAAATTTTAAGTTAGCCATTAAGAAGGGACGCGCCATGTGGAACATTTGCAGTTTCAAAAACGTAGTTTCGAGACAGTTTTCATATCCCTGAGAAGCAAACGTTGCCCGATAATTATTCTTATCGGGTATTTCAGTAACTGCTCTTTAGGGCTTGTTTGCATGGAGGTGGGGACCCCAGATAGGTGAGGTAACATGCGGCGGGTCACCCCACCTATCATGTAAAAGTGATCAAATTAAAATAAGTCAAGCATATGGACAGGCTGGTTACCCTACCTAAGCAAGTTACCTCACCTACCTGGAGTCCCCTAGTCGCAATCTATAGGCTAATCTTTGCTGACGTCATTCAGTTTACATTTTTCTCATAAGCATTGGACTTAACTCATAGAAGCCGTCGCCGCATATATGACCTTAATTCAAAAGTTGAAAGCTAGAGCTGATTAACTTGAGCATTTTCTGCAAGTTTCAGCTCTTCGCAAGCGATATTGAAGGAAATATCTGCGAAAAATTGGAGGGTGGCAAAAAAGTTAAGGAGCCATACATTCTCTGTAAAATTTCGACTTTTAAACAGAAATTTCGCCGAAACCATTCGGTATATCTAACTCAGATTTTCAAAGATAACTGAAATTGTTATGCTCTTTCAACACTCAGATTTTATTTTATGATTATATGTAAATGAGGCAAAAAATGTAAACAAAGATTCGCCTATAATTCGATTGATACTGATGGTTAGCTCAATTGAAAGTTCCCAACGGTAGACATCGCATTTCGGTGAACTGTTGTTTACAATCAAACTCCAAATTATTTTTAAATCATGGCGTGCCACACTATGATTTAAACCTCATTGGGAGTCAGTGCATTGTTGACGGATGTTTTCGTGATATTGGACAAGCAATTATATAGTCATAAATAGGTCAACACGCAGTTCGAAAATATGAAGCTTCATTGTTTGACTCAGAAATACGTTTTCGAAGGTTTGAAAGTCTAAGTCTAAATTCCTTTTTCAAAACGTAATATTATATACATAGTTACTCGAGAAATAGTTACAATTTAGTATCCTTTGAGACGATGCCGTAAAATATGTAAATAAATCTTAGGCAAGACTGAAATCAGAGTTATTGATTCAAGAAAGAACGACTCTTCAAAACTAACAAAAAATTCAAAAATTGCAAAGAAGCTCGCCAATGTTAAAAGTGCACTAATCTGAGCATGTTTTCCTTGCTACAATAGAAAACGTGGTCGTTTGAACGCAGCTTAATCCATTGACCGTTCAATCAATGATTTGTATAATATATTGCCAGAGGTTAAGAATACCGCAATACCAGCTCAGAAGAATTAATTCAGCCGCGAAACCTAAAGAAAACACGCATCGTCTTATGAGTTTCGTTTTGAAAAGCGTCTGATCTTTAAATACACGTTTGGCTTGGTTCAAATGTCGCATTTCACATGTGCGGAATCTCTAATGCACATAAGTGAGCACATGTGAAATGCGACGGCATTAGCTTTTCTTTTCTTTTCTTTTTTTTGGACAAATATATGATATTGTAGTTTCATATTATAATAATTAATTAGCAATTTCATATACTACTGGAGCTTGCCTTTTTTACATTTATTATATTAAAATAGATCTTCTTCTTCTTGTTATTATTATTATTATTTTGTAATAAGAACAACAACAGGACAAAGTCACAATACTTAAGGGTGGAATACGCGCATAGCCGTCGCGTTTGCCAGTTCTGAAATTTGTCATTGTTTTTCATCTAGTAAAAAATAAAAAAAATAAAAAATTTTCAACGGGCAAATGCGACATCTATAACGGCGCGTATGTTTGCAAATAAATCCACCCTAAGATAGTTTCTATGATGTATTTTTCATCCGAAGGAATACAAGCAATATTACGGCGTCTCTGTTCATTTAGATGCTAGAGGCAAAATAGCTGGGACCCTACCTCTATTATTCTTAATGCCATGATTCAGCAAGACGTTAATTACTTACCCTCCCTGCCTGCGGTGGTCTCATCAAGCTTGCTGATGTCTACAACTCCACCGTCCACTTTTGGAGAACAGACCGCGGCCATTTTACGTTTTCGTCAGTCAAAACAAACATCTAGAATTACGTCACCGTTTACGCAATTGTTGACTCTAATTTCCTTTTACTATTACTAATAAGTTTGATCGATGAGATGAAAAGGAATAAGTACACGCTTTACAAAAATACGGTATACCTGGAGTATTTACAATATTGTTCTTGCCTTGTTGGAAACCTCAAGTTCCTTTCAAAACGTTTCAAACGATTTAAAATCATACACCGTGACGTGACTGGATATCATCGACAGTTTAAACAATGTATCATCATAATATTTGTCAAAAAAGTGAATAATTAAAAATTATTTCTTATTCATTTTAATTCTTTATTACAAGATACCGTTTACCAAATTTGGAAGACGTTTGCAATATCTGATAAATGGTGTCAGTAATACAAGGTAAACGCCACAAAAAGGGACGACAACCGAGAAGCCCTGGGGACGAAGTTATGTCGTTTTGGTAGAGCTGGAGAGAATGCCCAAAAATTTCACACGTTTTGCGAAGACGAGATTAGCCGAACCACTGCTTAACATCATATTATCGAAACAGGTAGATCAAGAATACGCGTGAGAGTTGATTTTGGCGCCAGACGTTAACGATTCGGGTCACGTGGCTTTGTTTGCCAAACCAAAAAGGTGAACTCACGTGGTCACATTCCTGAGCGTTTGGTGGGCCAAAGGGAGGCCAAGTTAGGCTTAGCTAAAACAATCCGGATTTTTTTAAAGATTTTTCGACGCCGAAAAGATATTCAGAAAGTCTGGAGATTTTTAGATGAATTTGGCAACTCCTAAGATTTTTAGAATATTTAGAGCTAAAGCAAATCGGTAAAATGCAATACGAGGTTACAAACTATATATCAAATAATACTTTTTATTGGCGTATGTAAGGAACTTGATGGCGTTGATGCACTTATAAAGCTATATAGGTCTAGGGGCAAGGGATTAAAGGGACTTCCTGCACTTCATGCCTTCATGCCTCATGCACAGCAGTTTCACCGTTCAATTCTGTGTCCCAGAATTCTGTTGTAATTAGTTTCCAAAAAAAAAAAACATGGCGGAAGGGGAGAAGACTTAAAGACCCAATGCTGGCGATATAGATCGCATAGGAAGAGTGTTTTTCCTTAGTACTGATAAAATCATACAGTTCTTGAAAGACGAGCGTCCTGATGATTTTGACACGCTGACAGACACCTGGCCATGGTGGAAAAGCATTGCCACAGATCTCCCTTCCTGGTCATCTGCTGTTCAGAAACTGATCCTCATTCATCGTGCATCTGCAACTGCTGAAACGGTCTTCTCTTTGCTTGCTAGCATATTTGGGGATCAGCAGCACGAAACATCGGAAGACTACATAGAGGCAGCATTAATGCTGCTTGTTAATAATCGCTAGTTATCTAGACTTATCCACCATCGGCTATAATAAAGGCTGCCCGTTTTCACTTGTAAGGATTTTTAACTTTGATATTTTGTGTTAACATTTTGGGATTTTAAAGTAAAATTCTGAGATTTTTGGAAATTTTTTGGAGATTATCTGGATAATTTTTTAGGGATTACTGTAGCTAAGCCTAGGCCAAGTCGAATAATGGTGTTCTCCGTCAACCAAAAAGGAGAAATTTTTGTTCGCGGATAGTAAATCGACGCGCCACAAAAGTTCTTTCGGTTACAGCCTTTTAGCCCCATATGTAAACTCTGACCACTCTGATGCGCGAACAAAGAAGCTAGCAATGAGAAATGCGACCACGTGAGTTCACCTTAAAGTTTCTGCTTTGACAAATAAAGCCACGTGGCCTAAGTCGTTAACGTCTGGCGCCAAAATCAACTGTCTCTCCTGTCTTTGAATTCGCGGTCTACCTGTTTTGGTTTACCCTAAAAAGGTCACCTAGAATTTTCAGAAGCCTTTTTTCTGGCTGAAATTTTCGAAAAGGTAAGTTTTGATCCCTATAACGTTCGGCTCACTAGACTTTCAGCTAGGAAATCCGAACAGATGAAAAATTTTTAGTGGATGAAAATATGCCTATATCTACCGTTTAAATACTAAAATACGTTTAACAATGCTATGTTTAAGTGGTTTTGAACTATATTCTCGTTGGGTTCACCCGAAATATACTCATATACAACTCGACGGATGACAACTATCATTTGAAGAACATCTTCTCGACTAAACATCCGTTTATATCCTCAGTGGGGTCCTCTATGTGCCGAGGAACAAGCAATTGAAGACAATAAAGACAGGAAACATGTTTTAGCTTGTTTTCAAGGTATGAATTATTTTAGTTAAACATTAAATCAGTAAACAATTATTGTATTCGACTTTCAAATGATCTGATGAATTTAATGCAGATAACGGATAGTGTTATCCACCGGGGCCGAATAATAGACATAATACCCTTCTCGATCTGCATAACTCTTTAGATCATAGTCAACCTCATCCAATAATTGCTTAATACTTCCCTACGCTTCCCACTAACCAGTGGAACCGCGGAAGCTCGGATAACCGGAACTGCCTGCTAACTCGAATTTCGGCCGAGTCGAACTGTGTTTGTTTCCCTTGGTAGTTCGTGTTAGCGGAGTTCTGCTGTATTTCCAACTCCTACCTGTATTTGGTGTGTTATGAAACACAGTGTTTTGTGTTTGTCGTTCCGTGAAAACGGTTCCAACAGGCTCCTGGGGGTTACAAAGTGTTTAACAATGTTGAAGCAATTGTTGAAACCGTTTTAATCCACCGTAGGTGATAAAAACTTTCGGCAGGATTGGTGTGCGAATAACACTAGACGGTGTTCGCACTGTGGTCCGTTACATACCACTTCTTAACCGAGAGTGAGCTCATTACAGAGAAATCTTAGACCGAGGCCTTGATGTATTAACGAAGGCCGGGGTCTGAGATTTCCCTGACCGAATGGGAGAGGTTAATAAGTTATTTATTATGTTCCTTTTTAGCACTATTCTTCAAAAGAATACAATAAAAAACACCGGAAAGAAATTTCAAAATCCGCTTGCGCGCGCGAGAGGTCAAGATGTCTCAGTATGCCAGTATAGCTATCAATCGTCATCCTGAACTAGTAGGTAATTATCATAAGTATTTTCCTGTTGTCTGCAACTACATCCAAACAAGGTGTGGCAAACCAGGTAAAAACACTGCTTGGGGCAAGAAGACACTTTTCTCCAAGTAGACTTCAGGTAAAGGAATCCCTTAACTAAAGAGGGCGAGAAAAAATGCATAAACGTTCAGATGAAAAGTACTGTTTAAAAGTAATAGAAGAAATTTACCCCTTGCGGATTCTTCCTCTCTATCTGTTCAAAATCGTGGAAGAGGATTTAATAATTATTTGTAAAACATATAATTGTGATGGTGATGTTTATTACACCAAACCACAGGCTCGCGTTATCGGACCCCCATAGCTAAGAAAATATGGTTATCTATACATTAGAGAAATATTAGTTATAAATGTCACACCTTCTGTAAGCCTGTAACCTTATATTGCACATCCATGTTGTAATCAATTGACAGCTCTCAAAACAGGGTATCCGCTAACCAGTATTACATGACAGTATCGCGGGCTCAGGTGTCGAACCACCGAGTTTCCATGTTTTTTTTTAAGTCAACTGATCGCAGGCTCAACTTTAAGTGGTTTTCTTTGCAATGGTTACAAGTTTATTGTTTGAAGTTAATTGTAAATTTAACAACCGGAGTGGCTTCACCTTTAAGCCTTGGCTAAATTTATATATTAATCTATAACCTTGACTGTTTTGTCTGCGACGTGAAAGTGGAAAGCACATTGTAAGAAATAGGTATACATATTTTGTTTTCAAAGGCCTGATTTTTAATTCAGTATTTAAGGAATAGTTTTATTGTCAAAGATTCCCTAATTACAAAGCAACTTCTAAAGCGCAAAACTCACCAGCAGCGAAGACCAAGACGGAACTGTTTAGGAGCAGGAACAAAACATTGATGAAAATAGAGTCGTTTTCCAAGGGATTTTTCCTGCCATCAGATTCACCATAGATGGAGCCAAGACAAACGTTGAAGAATATAATCCAAAGCACAAACGTTTGGAGACGATCTTCAAACTTTCCTTTGATGGGTCTAAAGAGGGTGTAGGCTATTCCCGATGCACTTGCTATGAGTAAAGTGAACCCAATCTGAGAGTGGCTCTCTGACTCAAAGAGTAGGATCAATGAGATAAGGAGAAGTTTGCGGTACATTTCAAGTATTTCCCAAAACCAGTATTTCTTCTTGTAATTTTCAAAAAACACTCTCAAGCCAAAGGCAATTTCTTTCTCCGTTTCCGCCTGTCGGTGTTTGTAAATGGGAAGCAGCAGCATTAACGGAAACGCAAGAGGATAAAAGGCAAACACTGCAGCAATTTTCCAGAAGATCTTGTGCCGAGGCGTAAAGCAGTGGATAGAATAATCAGCCTTTAAAAGGGAGATACAATCGCTTTTACTGAAACACACGTTAACGCATACACCAGGCAACGGCAGAATGTCAATGATCTTCTTGCTTGTCACAGGGTAAGACAATAGAAGAAATAAGAATATGTTGCGGTAGCAAGACTTTTTCACCCTTGAAATTTGTATTATCTTTTCACTCATGACAACCTCCATCTTGTTGATGTGGCGTTTCTTCAGGAATAGAAAGAGAAAAATAAGTAAAACAACCAATATGTTTAAGCCAACAGCGAGAGCAAATTGTAAGAATGGATCTGGTCGAAATTTAGAGTGAATGCAGCTCAACGGCGCAAACTGCAATATGTTTCCCTCAGTAAACTTCAAATATTTTTCCATCGAAATTAGAATTACAGGCCAACGAACATGCACAAGCGCAGAAAAAATTCCTGCAATAACTTGATAAAATCCAATAACAATTTTGCAACAAGACATAACGACATCTGCAACTGTGCGATTGTTATCTACGCGTTTCGAGTCACCCCAAAGAACCACTAGAAACACAGCAACAAATACCAGAACTACGACCACCCATGATATGATTGTGTTAACCATTCTTGGGCATTCCAGGCACGTGTTAAATCGGAAGTAGTGGTTGTTAGAGCACGAGGCACATAGGAATCCTTTGAATTTGTGTTGACAGGCTGAATCAACTCCGCCATTACAGGAACCAGAATATGGACATTTTTGGGGCTGGGGTAGCGTTCCTTGAAACTTGGAGAATGTTTTTTCATATGGAGGCTTCAGTGTGTAAATATTTTTCAAGAATTTTTTATAAATTCCTTTCTCCTCTTCACTTGGCCATTTCCAGTAATAACTTGGTGCTAGTATTGCTGTATCGTTGACACACTGTACACCGTGAGCAGGGCATTCAGAGCAGGGGCCAAAACGATCCATGCGGTAAAATCCGCGAAGGCATTTGCATGCGCGATAACCAGCGGTTTCATTTGAAAGTGTACCTATCCATATAGAAGTAAAAGATTTAGCTCTAAGAACTTCGAAAGGAGGAAAACAGATGCAGAAACTAGGATATTAAGAGCATGTTAAAGTAGAAGCTTGGCATAAAAATTGTTTCAACGGAGCCGATTATAAAGGACGAAAGCGAACGAACCTTAACTTCGCGGCGACTTGAAGGTAGGCGTAGCTGCCACTGTAGTCAAGGGTTTCATTCTACGACTAAAAAACTGAGAATATCGCTTTTTTCGCGCCAGTTACCAATGAATCCATTCAAAAGTTTTAAAACAAATCTATTGCAGCATCAAAAAGGCTTCAAATTAACGTATGACACACTTAAACAAGACGAAAAACCGTAGCTACCAAGGAAACAGCGCGAGGATTTAATGAACTTTTCAGTTTTTTGATTAGCAGATAGCAATATTCTTGCTCCTCTGATTGGTGCGATCCACTCGACTACTATGAACTGTAAGCAAGCGTGTACGTTAGCCAATGGAAATGCAGGATTTGCCATATTATACCAGCAGATTTTCCGTTCTGCTGTTAAAGCCCCGTGCAAACGGACGCAACATGTTGGTCAACAACTCCCAGCATTGTTGAATGTTACATGTTGCGTCCGTTTGCATACCCTGTTACATGTTGTTGCGTGTTGTTGGAAGTTGTTGTTGCACAAAGTTTAAACACCGGTCAAACTTTTAACTTTTATTGGGCCAACAATGTTTGGAGTTGTTGCGTCCGTTTCTTCGTAGCTTTAGCTATAGTGCTTTGTTGTGGATATTTCTCAGTACAATCCTTTGTACTAGATCACTATCATTTAATGCTCGTACGCTCTTACCGTACGGACATGCATGACAGTCAGTCGGAGCTTTGCCAGGATGACGTTCCTCTGAAACATAAGTGCCTGTGCTACAATTCTTGCAGGAGACCTGTCCCATGTCGCTTTGGTAAAAGCCTCCTAAAAAGTCAAAATGTTTGAAGTAATGCTTATTACACGAACAACAATATGCA
>OZ037779.1:17013916-17056416 GCA_964035525.1 Porites cylindrica | reverse complement strand
TCTTTTGCTCCGAGATCGTCACCTCCCGCCAAGAAGCCCTACTCTGCGGCGGATGTGAGAAGTTGCAACACCGTCGTTGTCATACGGGTGTTGATAGGGCAACATATAGACAAGCAGTGAGGGATGGACAGGATATTTCCTGGACATGCCTGTACTGTAAAGACGAGACGCCGGTGCCCATTGCTGCGAGTTCAATGATTCATAGAGGTATGTTATTTTTTGTTATCTCTTACGGTTGATTTTCAGAACTTTAGATATTAGTGTAATTTTAAGCAAGCCGGCTAATAACTAGGCAATATATTTGTTTTAAACCAACAGACTCAAGTACGACTTCTGGTGCAGCATTCCCAGAGTTATCCTCAGACTACGGAACAGTTACGGAAGTAACCATGTTCTCTGGCCCGCGGAGTACAAGGAACGAGGAAGGTAACTATATATATATATTTATTTATTTATTTGAAGGGTAGGGAGGCGGATTTAAATAAGCTATTATATGCGATTCTAAATAGTATTTTTCTTATCTGTAGAATCAGTACCAGACGAAGTTTCTTCTGCACCGCCCTCTGACTACGGAACAGTTATGGAAGTAACCATGTTCTCTGCCCCGCCGAGTACAAGGAACGAGGAAGGTAACTATATATATATTTAGTTATTTATTTGAAGGGTAGGGAGGCGGATTTAAATAAGCTATTATTTGCGATTCTAAAGAGAATTTTTCTATCTCTAGAATCAAGTATCCAGTACGAATTACCGGTAGCCATCGAGGAGTCGTCGTTAACTGAGCCAGCCATTGGACAGCATGCGATCGACGAACAACCTCCGCCTCTGACATTTCAAATCGTGGAAGGAGCATCTAAGCGGGGCCAGCAGAAATTGTTCGACAGCCACGGCCACTCCTACTGTGTTAAACGCCGACGAAATGAAATGAAGGGGCGGGTGTCACTCGGACAACTGATATGTCCCAGCTTGTAATAAGTCATTATTTCTTGATTATGTTTTTCAAGGGGCGGGTGTCACTAGGACAACTCACATGTCCCCGCTTGTAATAAGTCATTATTTCTTGATTATGTTTTTCAAGGGGCGGGTGTCACTAGGACAACTCACATGTCCCCGCCTGTAATAAGTCATTATTTCTTGATTATGTTTTTCAAGGGGCGGGTGTCACTCGGACAACTCACATGTCCCCGCTTGTAATAAGTATCAGTAAGGATTTCCTTTAAAATATATTACTGCGCTTTTCACAAACATGCGAATTCTGTAAGTCACTCTTTCACGTCACTTTTTCTTTAACTTTGTGTTCGGCTGGGTTTGTGTCACTAACCTTGTCGTATTCTTCTTATGCTATCGCTCTTCAAATAGTCTTCGATTAGTCGACGTTCAGACATGTAGCAAATTCGGACGTAAACAAACACATATGTTTCGTCCCACAATCTCCACCAGTACGTCCTGTCTCGTGGTTAGTTCTGCGGTTTCGATCCTTTGTTTTAGTGAAAGCCTTAACTTAAACTATGAAAACACACTGTTTACAACATAAAGACTTGGTTATTGCATGGGTACGAATCATCTAAGGTTTGGGTACGAATCATCTTAGGGTTGGGTACGAATCATCTCAACTTTGGGTACGAATCGACTGGGTACGAAACGTCCGTGGGTACGAAACGTCCGGTAAGCGGGTTTACCACGGTGACGCTATGCTTAGGCAAATAACTGAATCCATCAAAATCAGACGAGAAGGATCTATAAATAACAAAACGGAATGGAACTCTATAACATTGCCGCAAGCGGCAATAGTGAAATAATTGATGGGTTGTGATTTTAAGCAGTTGCGCGCGCCTTCTTGCACGCGCTTGAGGGTGAGCGTACACGTTTGCTTGTTTGAATGTAACAACGTATTGTAACAGTTTTAGCCAAACTGAAGAGGTTTGAATAAACGAAACTTGTCTTAAGGCTTAAATAAAGGCTAGTGCGTGAAAGACTATTCGTAAAACTCAGTACAGTTGTTATGAGAATTATTTCCAAGTCTTTCGAGGTTTCAGCAAGAAAAGTTATCCAGAATCCATACATTAACTATTGTTTAAACCTCTCCACATCGGCCACCTCTCTACAACGGCCACTATCTTCTGCCCCAATGTGTCCGTTGTGGAGAGGTTCAACTGTACTTCTTTTAAGTCAGTTTTGTTCCGTTTTTGTATTTTTCCTTCCTGTGTATTGCTTAGACTAACACTTTTGTGTTATCATTTCCGTGTGTCAAATTAAAGGCTCAACAGTATTTTGTAACCTCAAGTCGCATGTCCTTAGGCAAGAAAAACCTTGCTTAAAATTTCGTTTGATCCACGCTTAAACTTAACCGTCTTTCGGGGAACCGGGCCCAGGGTAACAGATGGGAAACGCTCGGTTACTAAGAACCATTCCACAATGATAGGATCTCTGTTGATATTTCATTGGCTACATGTCAAAAAATATTCGATTATCGCTGTCGTTTTAAGGATTTCTGAATACTCTTCTTTTTTAGTGGCTATGTCATATGTGATTGCCTCACGTGCTATAAGAGAAAGGGCGTGAAAATATTTGCCTGCTGAAAAACACATTGCACTTACAGTGTTGTATTTGAAGACATCTCTTCGAATATCGTTACTGGTAATAGTGCAAAGGGGTTACCAAATAAAGTCCTGTAAACGGTTAAGTTATGAATAACAATTAACCAGCAAATAAATAAAACAGAAACAAAAAAGACAGTTTTATCTTTCACGACAATGGTATAATTCTTGATTACATCCATTGTACCAGTAAAGACAAAAGAAGTATTTAGCCAGATTATGTGTAAATTAACAATTAATGAATCTTATGAAGAATTATGGAGATCGAGGAGGGTGTCATCCGTCGAGATCTCCATAATTCTTCATAAGATACGAAAGCCGAATTCAATAATTGTTTTGTTATTCATTCAAAATAATCCCTAGTGTAAAAACAAAGCTGAAACGAGAAACATGCTTACCTCCATCGATGTTACGTTCACCTTCGATAGTGCACGTTTGGGGTTGTGCAGCTCCGCAAATATTCTCCAAATAGCAGATGTCGCCCTTCAAGTTGTGTTCCTGCTGTTCTTGCCATGTTTTTAGCTATAATTTCGCCTAGTTCGTACTCTTGAAACAAGTGAAATGTCTGCCATTTTTTGTTTTCACAACCAAAACGACTCAACCTCGTCCCCAGGTCTTCTCGCGTAACGGTGCATTAACCTGTAAGAAGGTTGCACTTTTGACGTCGTTGGTTCATTAAACGCAAAATTCTTCCAAATTTGGTCATCAGTAGCTGGTTATGGTCAATTATGCGTGTGCTTTTAGCCAATCAGAATCGGGGAAATATTTTGAATGAATAATGATCTAAACTAAACACTATGACACTGATTAAAGTTTCCTTAAACTTACAGTGATTTGAGATTCCCGAGGCCAGTGAATGCTTTACCGTCGACCAGTTTGATAGCGTTGTTGTGAAGAAACCTGCATCAAATATATAAAGGCTGATTTTTTTAAAGCATAAGACCGTTCTATTGCAATTGCTACTGGAAAAACGTCATCAGTGATATTCACTAAAAATATATTTTCTTCGTACGAAAGAAGAAAAACTGGTTCAGTCTCACCGTTTACAAGAGCAGTTTCCCTTGAAAAGGTTTTTGTCATGGACTTGTTTGTCTTGCTAGAGTAAGTGTTAAAACTGCAGATTCAAGTGTTTTACCTGCTCGAACAAAAACTTCTCAAGTTTTCTTATTTACTCGAGCAATTTTTGTTACGGTAAACTTGTTGGAAGAAGCGGGACTGGTAACTGAACTGCTTGAGAGGAGAGGTTAAATTGCTCCTATGCATGTTGACGTCAGCCGAGCAAATTGCACCACCAAGCCTCGTTTTGATATAGGCCATTTCCGAGTTGCCCCGGCCTCTGTTTCAAAACGAGGGTAGGTGCTCAGCCTTTGATATGGAAATCATTTTTGATTCTCATGCAAATAAAACTCATTTTCACAAGAAAGGTTGTGCACCTAGCCTCATTTTGAAAGTGAGGCTTTATGGAACTCGGAAGTTGCCTATTGTAAAGTTGGGAAGTTTTGGATATATAAATTCCCAAGGCAATAGAGTTGAGAAAAATAATCAGGCACAAAAAATGCAAATTCGAAGACTATTGTTCGCAGTCGAACCTTTGTGTAAAATTTTCGTCTGGCGTCAACATGCATAAAGCCCATTATGTGTAAGCTTATGTAGGTTAAAACTTACAAGATATTCAGGGGAGTGTCAGCAAATGTATATGGAGGAATGCTGGTCAAATTGTTATCTATCATCATTCTGAAATAAAATACAAGTAAGATCCAGTTTAGTCTCATCCATTCAATTATTCTGTCGCTTCTTACTGTAACTCTCCCGGCTAAGTCATTAACAATTTTTGAACGAGGCTGAGTATGATGTAGAGAATTGTGCAGATCGAGGAGGATGGATGACATCCTCAAAGATTTTCATAATTAACAATTATTGAACGAGACTGAGTTATGGAGGCCGAGGCGGATAACACCCTCCGAAATCTCCATAATTCTTCAGATGATACGAAAGCCGAATTCAATAATTGTTTTATTATTCATTCAAAATTTATAATTCCTAGTTTAAAAACAAGCTAAAACATGCTTACCTCCATCGATGTTAAGTTCATCTTCGATAGTGCATGTTAATCGGCAAGTTTACGAGATACAGTATTGTGCAAAAAAATGAAAGCAAAATTCGCTGGAATCAGCGAATTTCGGAAATCAAATTGCAAACTAACTCGTTTCAGAGTTGTACAGCTCCGCAAATATTCTCCAAATAGCCGACGTCCTCCGTTCAGATGTCTTCTTGCTGTTCTTACTATATTTTTAGAGAGTAGTTCTCCTATTTATTCCTCGTGAAACTACTGAAATGTTCCGCCATTTTTTTACTCACTTCCAAAACAACTCAACCTCGTTCCCAGGTCTTCTCGGCTAACAGTTCAATAATCTGGCAATTAGCTGCACGATTGACGTCATTTTTCACATATCGCAAACGTCTTCCAAATTTGGTCGACACTAGCTGGTTATGATGAATTGTGCGTGGAATTTTAGCCAATCAGAAACGGAGAAATATTTTGAATGAATAATAATACTTGATACTCATACGAAAGCGAGATTCAAGACTGAATTGTTTTGCTATTCAAATGGCATCATCACCAAATGTTGCCTTCTGCAGCTTGGAAAAAAAGACAACACTAACTCCCCAAAAATTATATTCTTCTCTACAGCTTAACAAGTTTTTAAGGTGACTCGACCCAGTTTTTTTGGGGGGTGCCATCCTACTTTGAAGCTCTCTGGTATCCCCACCTTTACTTTTATCGTAAGTCTAACACATAGAATGGATAACATATAGATCAATCTACAATATAACATAAAACTTTTTGCGATCGGAGTAAATGTCAGGTGGTTATAATGCCACGCCCCTTTGAGGTCTAAGTCGAAAATCTGCTGTAGCCGGCATTTTTTCGTGAAAATCTCTCGGCTACACATAGTGCGCAATAGTGCCTTGCGCTGAACAGAGTTTCACCAAAATCGCAAAGACCCAATTCGAGAAATTCAGCGGTTTCCAAATTTAGGTCATAATTTATGCGAAAATGATAAGCAAACTTTACACGATTGTATCTAATAAACTATGAGATTCATCCCTATATTTTGGGCATTGAAAAACTGTGACATTATCTTCTATAAGCCCAAACTTGAGTAAACATTGAAGATTTTTAGCGTTTTGGCTGAGTTTGTGCTTTGGGAGTTGGCTATTGTTTCTAGTCTGTCATTATACAGCATTCTTGTTCAGCACGCGTGCATTGACCGCGCTTGGCTGACTTCCGAATGCTCACCGAGATATGATAATTTTGGTACAGTGAGACAGGCCATCGTGTGATACATAGAGGTTTAACTCACAATTTGTAATTAATTCTCGTGCTTCTTGTACCTTTGCAAAAAAATCAAGAAGCGCTACACAATAAATCTTCTTACTATTAAAAAAATATCATTTTTAAATGAGTTTAACGCAAGCCAATAATTAAACCAACTCGTGACGGGAATCCCTTCTATTTTCTCATACTAAATTATCATATCTCGGTGAGCATTCGGAAGTCAGCCAAGCGCGGTCATTGCACGCGTACTGAACAAGAATGCCGTATAATGACAGACTAGAAACAATAGACAACTCCCAAAGCACAAACTCAGCCAAAACGCTAAAAATCTTCAATGTTTACTCAAGCTTGGGCTTACAGAAGATAATGTCACATGTTTTCAATGACCATGAAATTCAGAGTCCGGGTAGTTAGTTAATCAATTGTTGTCCTGAAAAAATTTGGAGGAAAAAAAACTACGAACTTTTAAGAAAATGTTTTTTTCGTGAAAAGGACTATTAAACGCTGACAAACGTCAACAAATAGCAAAAACTATAATTTCTATATGTTTGCTTTGCTCGAAATCGCGCGCACTTACAAGGCCCTAAAGCGTTTTTCTGACTTGCAAGGACCCATCTGTCATAACGATGCCCAAAATATAGGGATGAATCTCATAGTTTATTAGATATAATCGTGTAAAGTTTACTTATCATTTTCGCATAAATTATGACCTAAATTTGGAAACCGCTGAATTTCTCGAATTGGGTCTTTGCGATTTTGGTGAAACTCTGTTCAGCGCAACGCACTATTGCGCACTATGTGCAGCCGAGAGATTTTCACGAAAAAATGCCGGCAACAGCAGATTTTCGACTGAGACCTCAAAGGGGAGTGGCATTATAACCACGTGATATTTACTCCGAGCGCCAAAAATTTTATGTTATATTGTAGATTGATCTATATGTTATCCATTCTATGTGTTAGACTTACGATAAAAGTAAAGGTGGGGATACCAGAGAACTTCAAAGTAGGATGGTAACCCCCCAAAAAACTGGGTCGAGTCACCTTAATATTGAGTAATTTCTTAACAACTTACAGGGTACGCAAGTTTGTAAGCCCAGCAAACGTGCGACGATTAATTTGCGAGATGGAATTAAAGTTTAGGCGCCTAGGATGAGGAAGGAAAAGAAACAGGGAAATCATTAGTCAAAGAGTGTAATGGCCTTATGTAGAATAACAACGCTAGAAACCTATGTTATGAAGGACGATACTTTCTTGTTTAGAAGACGCTAATATGCTAAAGAAATGTAACGTTCAAAAAAGGGGGAAATTTCATATATCCCATGATGCATCGCTTCATACTATATTATCAAGCGTCCGAACGCACGTGATCCTATCAGTTCTCATCAGTTCAACAGGGACGCGATAGTTGAACAACGATGGAAAGCGACTTGTTTTGCCTATAAAACCTTCTGTACCTTTGCTGTGTCGATCTATTTACGATTTTCGTTCTACTATTCCAAATATATCTCTTGTTAAGTCAAGGAGAATGTTTGGCTGCCGATTAGTAGTTAACTACTGTAACTAGCCTTACGATCGCAAGGCAGTCCACACAAATGTTCTTAGAAGCTATCGAGGAAGGTCTTTGCTTCAGTACGTCCTGTATTAACGTGCGTTGATAAAGCTCTCCATGGATTTTCAAGCGATTTCCACGTACTTGTCTTGAAATAAATACATATTCTAGGTGTGAGATTTCTCTTCGTTGCTTGTTTGTGATCGCGGTGCTCATATTGTCAGTTCAGTAATTCATCGATACCGTACATCAACCGTTCGTTGACCGCACATGCATTTACTTCAACAAGCTCGGCTTATGCAGTCGAAAATACCGAGACCGTTAAAGTACAAAGTGACGTCTACCGGAGATAAAATTCAAAGGAGGGGAATAGGTCCTACAAACAATAAAAATAACAAAGACATCTCTATATTTTTCGTAACACAACACCAGCTAAGCATTCGTCAAGCATAAACAGAAAAATCTTTATTAAGCAATGGCAAAATATATATATACAAAAACACCCACTTCCTCTTTACAATGGATCCTAAAAGAATTATCAAAATGTCTTTAAAGGTTTTATACGCCGGTTGAGGTCCTACGGCGTGCTATTCCATGACATTTGCTGGCCTGTATTTTTGAAGTTTGCCTCGCGCGGTTGCGACCAGAAACCACCATGAGAAACCTATTTTACCTAAAATAATGAGACAAAAAAGCTTTAATACTATAAACCAGTGAATTTAAACACTCATCATACCCTCAAGAGATAATACTTGAGTTTGTTCAGCGAAAAAAGAGCGAATTCAAGAAAAAAATGTCCCATGTTCGCAGGACTTAGCATAACGAAATTGAAACCCTCGCCTTGCATCTTAGCTGAGAAAGGGCAGAAAATGCGATATTTCAAAACGATCAAACCCATAAAAATCGCGAGGTCGAAAGAGGTCGGAGCGTGGAACTAGTATCAAGCACCCCTTGTCCGCCGACTTAAATAATTTATTGGGGCAAAACCTTTCTAGAATAAAGACAGTTTTCGATAATTGAAGGTCATCTAACTAAATATTCACTTGCGAGTTAAAACAGCATGGCTTAACAGGGTCGTAAACGAGAGCAATAATGCATGAAATGGCTTTGGAAACATTTTACATTATCAATCAGATACCAAAGATTAACAGGACTAATTAAAACTTACCTTGGATGAGCTGCATCTTGATTTTCAGGTCGTTGAAAATCTCCCTCGAAACCCTCGAACGCTCTTTCGACCGCGAAGAGAAGACAGAAATTAGCGGCGAAGCATCATGGGATATATGAAATTCCCCCCTTGGGTTCAAAACGCCAACATAAAATTCAAAACTTACAGTTCAACTAGTTTATTGCAGCTAGAAAAGGCTTCATCGGGTAATGACTGTAGTTTGTTTAATGACAAATCTCTTCAAGAAAAAAATAAACAACAAGTAACAAAAACAGCAACAAAAAAACAATAGCTGAGGCCTGCTGAGGTTAGTAGGAGTGGGTAAACTAACTGAGTAATCGCTTATCATTGACATATCAGAATTGAGATACGACAGCAATATTGGACATTTAGCAAAAAATAGGCTGGGATCTAACAGACCGCACGACCAGTATTTTAGCTTTAACCTCACCGTGACTTTACAAAGTTTTAAATTGTATATTTTGTGACGCCTTAGTAAACTTACATCGAATAAAATACCGGTAGCTTCCTAAATATGTTGGGCGGAAGTCGTTCAATGTTATTCTCATTTAAATGTCTGTAAAGAGAAAACAATGATTAGTCAATAGCATTGACGCAAATAAGGTTAACTAGTACTATACGTTTCAGAAACAATTTGTTGAAGCGCGAGGCATTTTTTTAAACACGGTGGGCATGTGACATCAAAAACGCCGACCTTTAGTCATCTTTTTTAGTTTTAAAGCAGCTCACTTGAAATTTTGCAACAATATAGAACTCACCATTCAAAAAAAACGTATGTTTTTTGTTTTTCAGATTTTGGTATTTTATGCCATTTTTGGCTTGAAAATGACCTCACAAAGTTCCCGCCAAATTTTGTTTTTAGTATTATGGGATATCTAATGATGGTTTCTGAAGGAAGTCACCACAAGGATGTCAAAACTGAAAAAAATTTTGAAAAATGTTTATCCACTTAAAAGATATAGCGTTTCGAAATTTGGATTTCCTGCCATTTTGAGCTATTTTTAGTAACAAAGTGGCGGAAAATTCTAAAGAGTATTTTGTCCAAAAATTCTCACAATTCTCAACTTAAGCCAAGTTTTTGCTCTAAACTTTTAAGAGCCTGGAGTTCTCGATCGATGAAACTAGGATAAACGTGTCAAAAATCCACGATTGCGAACGTAATTCGTCACCCATGACGCTAAAGGCTTGGGAAATTATTAGGATTTGAACAAAAACGCGCGTGAAATTATTCCCTAACTTCTCTCGTCACCGTTTGATTACACATACTAATCAAATATGATTGATGAAAATGAAAACACCCATGGGGAGAATATTTTATTTAAGTTACTTCCTCCCCAGGACTGAGGATTAATTTTAAATAAAAGGCGGGAAAAGGCATAAATATTCTATTTGCAGGGCAAATATTCTATTCATTACCACGCTACAACTTACAGTGATGCGACAAACGGAATGTTTGATTTTCCGAGCCACGATATATCTGTGATACTATTCTCTTTTAAGTTTCTAAAACATAAGAGGATCATCCTTAGTCTACCCAAACGTAATCATTTTGAATAAATATAAACACTCTCACGTGCCATTTACATACGGGTGAAATTACTGTAAGTGAAAACAGCAGCCTTGCAGCTCTTCTTCTGTTTTCGGCCTAGGTTTCATTGTTCACTTTGTTTGTTCCTTTGTTTTCCAAACCAATCCCGTGGGGCGTCCGAGAGCTGCAAGGTTGTTCAGTGTATATCACGACAGCCATCAGGATAATAGACCACTTAAACTTTATTTCTTTACACAGGAAATTCTTTTTTAAAACACGTATGCTAATAAGCATAAATGGAAGCCACGACATCATTTGGGATTCGTTAATGTTAATTTTTCACATGATTTAGAGAGGAAGAGGAAGTAAGCATAGACAAATTTATATGTACTTACAAACGTCGTACTCTACGAAGGCCTGTAAAATCTGGTACCGAGTCTAACTGATTTCTGTCAAGAAACCTGAAAAGAACAGGCTGATTTTAAATTAAGAAATTTCCGGTAAACAAACGAATGTGTCTGAACGTTCCCTCATCCTGAGAAGCGCCCCCTATTTGTAATTGGTTACCTCTTGATAATTGACGTTATCTTATTAATTAGAAACTTGCAGGGGGCGGAATGCAAAAACACCGACTCCTCTTTATAGCAGTGTTCTAATTTGCTTGCCATAAGAGATGATATCCTCAAAGCGATGAACAGAGGTCAGGTCACCATTGCGATTATGGCAGACTTTTGTAAAGCTTTTGATACCTTGCGTATGGGACAGTTCGGTGAAAATTACATAAGCTAGGGTTTTTTCAAGTCCCCTCTACATTGGATCGTGAGTAATCTGACTGATCGAAGGCATGAAGTACGTCCAAATTGACGATCGTTCGTCGGAACGCATAGATGTCTCTTTTGGGGTGCCTCAAAAATCCATTTTGGTCTTATTCAACCTACATGTCAACGACTTGACTGAAGTACTCCCAATCGAAGAAAAGTGCCATCAATATTCGGACGATACTACGATTTATTGTCACTGTAAACGAGAGCTTCAGAATTGTCAGGCTGATCCCGATATAACTTGGCGCTCAACCATAAGAAGACTAAAGTAAATTAAATGCTTCTTTCAACTGCCCAGATGTCACGAATTCACGGACTAGACGGACACTCTATCAATCTCTGCGCAACTGTAAAGGATCTCGAGCGAATTTCAACTTTCCGCTAACTTGTTACGGAAGTCACGAAAACCTCAACAGAAAAACAGAGATAAACTCCACGACCTCAAGCTGTTACGGAACTTGTCTGTATTGAAGAAGATGAAATACCTAGAGCCGTATAATGTCAGCAAATACTTGGCAGAGTGTCTTATTTTGTCAAAGATCGATTACATAATGACACTGTCAGTAAACCGCCGCCAGGTTGGCTTAGTTGGGAGAGCGCCGGTCTGCTGAGTTGGAGGTCACGGGTTCGAACCCCGGCCGGAGCAACACTCAGGGTCTTTAAATAACTGAGAAGAAAGTGCTGCCTTTGTAATGACATCTGCAAACGGTTAGACTTTCTAGTCTTCTCGGATAAGGACGAAAAACAGTAGGTCCTGTCTCACAGCACTTACACTTATCTGGTTCTTGTGGGACGTAAAAGAACCCACACCACTGTTCGAAGAGAGTTGGGGACGTACACCCCGGTGTTGTGATCAACCATCACACATTACATTATTTATATCATGGGGTGGGTGGGTACAGTAAGCTCATAAATGGACTGAGAGCGGCTGCCAGTGGCGCCTTTGTATGATGACGTCCGAGCTTACTCTTCACATGTTAATGTATTGTAAGAGGGCACGTCTGTTGTCCTTCCTTCATTCATCCTATACCAGATCCTATACCATCCTTCAGCTATTACGGTTAGCTTCTTGTAGTTATGTTTTAGGACGCTATGCAACCATGAACGATTTTCTTAAGCTAGCGTGGCTACCAGTTGTCGAACGCAAGGAGCAGCATTTGCTAAGTAATGTATTCAAGGCACTGTACTTTGAGGACTGGCCCTCCTATCTTAGGGTAAACACTCGAAACACTACAAGGACGCCAAAATCATCTCTGTCATCAAGTTATGTTGCAGTTGCCATTAGCATCAGGTACCTTCCAAGACATGTTTTCAATATGCTACCACACCATATCAGGAACTCCAATTTAGCCATTTCAAGAGTCAGTTGACAAATCACCTTAAAACTAAGGCGAGGGCAAGGCTAGTTCTTCTTGAATTTTTGGAACTTATTGTTTTATTATCATTGTTTTATTATCACTGTTCATAGGTTTTCTTTTCACTAGTTTTTTTCCTGAAGTTTTGAACTTATCGTTTCAGTATCATTTCACTGTTCATAGTTGTAAAGTAATGATAAATTATAACCTTATTTCAGGGCTAATTTATACTAATTTCTTTAGAAGTGCTGCCCGAACGTAAGATCAATCAGGCCCAAAACGATATTTGGAGTAGGAGGTTTCAAAAACGAGAAATGTGGACAGGACTACCGTTCCCCATTGCTCACACCTTCGATGATATTGACGATATTTTGCATTGGATCAAACTGATTGAAAACTTGATAAACAATTGCTCCCTCAAAACTGTGAAATAAGGACTTCATCGATCATCGATTCATCCATCAGGAAGAAATTGGGTTTTGAAAACGAGGTTATGAGCGAGGGCTGGAATGACTTCAAAGCACAAATGGGTTTCAAGAAGGGGATCGATATTAATACTTACAACGCATCGACACCACTGAAATTCACAAATGTTCCATCAGCTATGCTAACAAGTGCATTCTTATACAGGTCTCTGTTAGAAAATGAACCGAGAAAAGATGTAATGAGTACATTCTTCTAAAGAAGAAATAATTGAACAATCGTTATTTCAAAGCCAGTTTAATGTCCTTACTAAGGTACCCTTCAATGAAGGCTAGTTTTTAATCCAAAGCAGATGACGTAGTAACTTTTGCAGTAACATGATGCTTTTTGTCCTTAAAATGACAGGAAGTCTGTGTTTGCTCCCCAGGTGCTATGGGTACTCCTTATAAAAGGTACCAGGTTTCAGGTGTATGAAGTGTAGGAGTTTCAAAAGTCCAAGTAAAAGTAGTCATAGAGATGCAAGGAACCATTTGTCAGTGAAAGGTTTACAAAAGACTAGATGCCTTTTTTATCGAAACTGCAAAAAAGTAAGGGGTTTTACCCCTACGTGGAGTTCGCTTGATAAAACTTTGTTGAGTGCATCCCCCGTGCGTTTGCTCCTTGTACGTATGCTTGCAGCCTACGTGTAAACATACGTCTAATCTGTGTTACAGTTTTCAACGATTCTCCCAAACCAATCAGCAAATCCACTGTCATTACAATACGAATGATTGTCCTAAATGTAGATCTTTTCCATTTCGGTAGAACCAACATAAAAAAGTGCACATTTTCCCGCCAGTTTCCCAAAACTGACCTGGAATGATTCCGGCTTACCACTCAACCTTATCAGTCCACTTTAAATGTACCTCCCTTGTTTAAGAAGATAAAAATTACACACTCTCACTGAATCAAAGATTTAAAACATGAAGGATGCCGAAAACCAGACTCATAAGCAGTCTGTAGTTTCTTGAGGCTTCCTCGACTACCTCGCCGATTTAGTATTTATAACTGTTTATTTTTTCAGAAACTGTTGGTCTCAAAGACACCATCAGAGCTATAAAAGACTTTCGAAGAGATGAATTTAAGAAAGTATAAAGATATTTATATTAATTTCCCATTTATCAGGGGACCTTCATGATTGTTTATTTTCAGCTCTGAGTAAACTCATTTAATTTTTACTAAACATGTTCTAGACAGTTTAATATTTTGTCCAAGAAAGCTTGGTTTTGTTTTGGGGTCTTTCGCCGCCTCTACTAGACCATGCTGTATACCGATAAAGGAAGGGTAATACAAACATATTTATTTAACTAATGTAAACCTTACGGCTGCATTCCTCGTCAAATATGTCTAGTGTTTGGTTTGTTTAGTTTTGCACATTCTTTTCACATTCTTTTCAGTTATCGCAATTCATATTCTGTTGGATTTCTCTTCACAATTTTCTTTGTTTTTAGATCATTTTTTAAGTTTCAACGTTTATTTAAGATTCACTTCACTCAAGTTCGCAGCAACATCAGTCGTTCAATTTGTTTGCTATAGTACCCTTTTCCGTTTGCTTTTTTCCAATTTACACATCGTTTGTAAGTATTTTCGCTTCGTTTGTTTCCTTTCCTGGATTTCGTGGTTTCATAGCTGTCATTTGTATTCCTTAGTAACTTGTAATTTTTTTTTTTCTTAGCAACCGTAATCGTAATTCTTTTTTACAGTGATAAAGGCGAGTTGGAACCGTGGACTATTCTATACTGTAAAGCTAAAACTAATAGGGGTATATAGGAGAAAGAAGTTATCAATGGGTGGAATTCACAGCGCAATTGTAGGCCATTAAGACAGTCTCCAGTTCCAATTAGCCAAGGAAATTCCAGAATTGTACATATAACACGACGTAAATCCGAATAGTGTATGCAACATGTATGCTTGTGCAAGTAACAGGTTCTTAGATGGCAATAACTAAAATCAAATTCAACTTACAAAGTCGAAAGCTTGTATCCTGGTCCTGCCAATACACCTGGACCTATCTCTCTTAACATATTAAATCTTAGTTTGCTGCAAAATAAATGAAACATTTTAGGGCGGTGGCTCAACCCAGTTTTTTTAGTAACATTACCGACTCTCTTATGAACACGAACTGCAAAGATGACTGAAAAAACGTAGGAAATCTAACTGTAGCTATTTTCATGGCATGGACGGGAGGTTCCTAAAACGTCAGTGTTTTTGAGATTGACTAATACATGACGACATGTTGACACCATTGCCATGTTAACGTTTCCTCCATTTATGAGACACTCAATTCTTAAGATACTAACTTGGGTTGTACCGATTTGAACAACTTTTACAAGATCGTTTTTGAGAAATCTCTGGTTGTAATCTGTGTAGAACTTTGAGTGATTAGAAACGAATCATTCTGCTTTCCGTGTTCAGCAAACAGAAATTAACTATTTCCGTAGGAAGTACAATTTGGTCTCAAATTGTTGTTCAGTATCCTAATAAAGCTGGAACGCTTTACCCTTTTTCCAAAAATATGAACCCAAACAAAAGTTGTTTCTGACTTCTTTGTCATCTTGTTGTTTACTTACAAGGTAATAACAATAAAACTTTCCTGTGGATTTAAAACAGATTATATTGTTACTTTATCTCCTGTGCATGTTTTGAGACATTTTTAGGTAGGCAACTTGGCGTTGTTGTTTGGAGCCATAATTACAGTGGATTGGATTTGTTTGTTGTTGGCGTCTTAGAAAGCTTTTGTCTCATTTTGCATACTCGTGCAGCCGCCATACTAGTCCATAATTGGTGTATTTTATAAATTTTGAGTGTCATTGACCACTCCACAAAATACCATAACACACTGTAATGCTCTTTGTTTGTCACCCCAAAATTCATTGTATTCAGTTTCTCCCTTGGGCCATTTTAACTCCCAAGAGAAACTGAAATTTTTGGGGTGACAAACAAAGAGCATTATGGTATGTTATGGTATTTTCTGGAGTGGTCAATTGTTGTACGCTAAGAATAACATCGGCCCAAGAATGTTACCCTGTGGTACTGCCATGGGGATTTTTGGTGCAGGGGACGTGGGATTATCACATATTGTTCGTTAAATTCGACCAGAGAGAAATGAATAAAATAATGCCAGACTTTTCCCTGCCACTTCTGTACTCTTGAGCTTGTAAATGAGCAGCAACTGGTGCAGCAGGTGTCAAACACCTTACGTAGCTCCAGGAATACTGCTCCTGACACGCATCCTTTTTCCATACTCACTCTCTAAAATTTGATCTGAGAAGTCCCATTAAGTCGGTGGATGTTGAGCGCTTTTTCTGGGCAAACCAAGCTGTTATTGTTGCCTTGTAAATGGGAACATAACTGAACATACGCTGATCGTTCTATGATCTCTATTTGCTTATGGTCAGTAAGATATGTATTGGTCGACAATTATCTGTCAATCAACTTAACACCGTCTTTGAATAATACAATGACTTTTGATGACTTTCGGCCGCTGGAATACATGTAAAACTCCACCCGTGAAAGCTTTAACATATTTCAGATAGAATTGGGGCAATGAGATCAATTTTAAAGCAATATAATCGAATTTAACAAGCAGGCACTTAGTTTATCTAGTCCCACAGCTTCGTCTTGAGAGATCTAGGGAAATATGAACTAAGTTCTCAGTAATGTTATTCGGTAGAATTCGAATGGGAGGTTACTAAAAGAAGGACAGTAGAAATATATCGAACTGATTTGCTAACAATGAAAAAAAAAAGTGCTGGTTCATAATCGTGGCGACAGATAGGTTTTCAGTGCGTAACTTGCCACTACCAAAGAACAAAGATGGCAGAGTCAGGCGCCCTAAACAGTCGATATTTTAAGCATCAGGAAGCACTTGCTTTATTAGAAGCCACATTTCCCTACAATCACCCTAAATGTGTTTCAAAACACGTAAAAATTGAAAGTGATACAGAATTACAACATAATTTGAGCTGCCAACAGTTATGCACCAAAATCCATAGGGTAGTTTTAGCTTGTATTTCCTTGAAAGTAAACAGCAAGATAATTTATATGTGCAAGCATGGTCCCTGGGACAATTCGGCCCAGGTGCCTGTTTCTCGAAAGGCCCTGCATCTTTTCGGACCCGGAGGCAAATTTAGCAAAATTTTGAAATCAAAACCTGTTGAACAGTATCACAGTTCAGCAGTTCCTAGCTCACAAACCGGTCAATTTTGCTTTGTTAACGGATAATTTCATTTTATCATTTTCATAATTACGGAAACTTTAATCTTGAATGCAATACGGCAAACCTAAAACAGCTTTTCGGGCTCGAAAAGTTACCTGGACGTTCGCCTATGTTGATGTATAGACGCTTCATAATACTCACAGAACTGTCAGGTCTTTCATATCTCGGAATGTTCCACTTTGGATGTGCTCTAGGCCGCAACTGGCGATGTATCTAAAGATATTTATTTTGCAATGATACTGTTTTGAGAAGTTTACCTTTAGTTATTGATGTTCATTGCTGATAAATAGCAATCGATATCCTAGATAGTTTTTTGGTTCAATTAACTGACGATTTTATTACCTGATGAAGAACACTTCCAGTGAAAACTAGCATACAGCCACCCACTGACACCCACCAGGACCACTAGCAGCCAGTCATTTCAGCTGTTGTTGTTGTTGTAGTTGTGGTATATTTTTTACTGATTCTTATACCTTGATTGCTTTTCTGAAGATTTGTCTTGACGACTACATCTTTTTAGCTCGTGTCAGGGTTTTACCGACGAACATTGCGTCTGAGAGTCGGAATGTAGCAGTTTATTCATTACAAGTAGAATTGATTGAAAAGATAAATGAGAAACGTTCTCCTAAAACCAAATCTGCAAGAGTATTTCCGTATTATATTTATTCAGAGCTGCTGTCGATAGTGTGCAGTGCAGTGTTTCTTAGCAATGTCTCAGTTGTTTGTCCTTTCCATGAGGTAATTATGACATGACACACGTTTAAAATAGTTTTCTTCCACATCTTTTAATCAAGAAAATTAAAATTTCTTGCTTAATAAATATCTAAATGATAACATCCTTTCGATTATTATATTAAATGGATCATTGTTAACAGGATTTAATGTTTTTACATATGTCTCAATACAACAACTTACAAGTATCTCATCATTTTTAGACCTGTAAAGGTATCAGCTGTGAGCTTCGGTCCTATCGGATTTCCATCAATATATCTGCAAGTTAAAACAGCAAGGAGGATTGCAAATAACTGAACATTGCAATTAATACTAATATTTACAGCAAAGTGACTTTAACGAGAGAAAAAGATAAGTAAGGAGACGATCAAAAGACGACTTTAAAAAGGGACTGTGTCACCGCCGGCTATCTGATGACTAATTTGTTTGTATCGCCAATGACACGTCATTGTTCTTAATGAAACTTACCTTTTTCGAAGCAATTACTTGAAAATGTCAAAATCAAAGCTTCATGTCTCCCAAGCATTATACCAAACATAACTAAGAACTGAACTTAGACTGAAAACTGTTATCCTAAAAAGTTTTCAAAAAACACAATTGAAATTGCTTATTGGCACAGAGCAAGATGATAACTACCTTCAGTCAATTCCATGCCAATTCCAAAGACGGTCAGACGAAACAGTATGAAACGACTGATAATAAAATTACTTACAAAGTGTTGATGCGTTTGGAATATGAAAGAACTGTTTTCAAAGCTTCCAAGGAAAGCATATTGTCAATCATCGTGCTGAAAAGAAAACACAAAAGACAGTTTTTTACTTACGAGAAGCATTGTTTTGTAAATGCCTCCACCACAAAATTTTGTCGCTGCAAGAAGTCGAACAATTGTTGGCTTCACACTAGAAGCACAGTTAGTTTCAAGCAAGCACTTGATTCAGGTGTCCTCAAAACAGCTTTGTTTTACAGAAAATATGGAGAGATATTGAAGTCTGAAAAATAGTTATTACAGAGGGGCTAAGGCAGTCTTTCCCCTCATTCACGGAGAACATACTAGGGGAAGACTATCATCAGAAGCTGTACATATCTGAAGACATTTTCAATCAAACTGAGTTACTGAACTTACATTTTCGTTACACTTCCTGGGAGATAGAAACCATCTTCGATCCTGTTTTCATCAAGATTTCTAAAACAGAAATTGCGGCGTTTTGAGTCCAAACTCAAAATGTAACTCCAGTAACTTCAATTGGAACTCCAAATATCATTCAAGTTTTTACAGTGCTAAATGTTTGACGGCACTTTGTAAAAACAACTTTCTATATACAGATGTATGAGTTATTGACCAAGCGTGAGGTTAAAATGGCCAAGTTCTTTTCTTGCATTTTTATGGACAGAGACAAAGTTGAAGTCGATACTAAGAACGCAAAAAAGAACGAGGCAAATATCATGCCATCCTGAACTAACAGGCTAGGCCAACAAAGGATTTATCACATGACCAACAGATCACTTTTTTCTTGCGGGACCAATAAGGGAAATTCCTAGAAGGGGCTCGCTTCATGTTGCTCGCTTGCAGAAGCAGCCATATAATGAGTGCAGATGATATGACACATATAGTAATAAAAAAAAAAACATCTTTCTGTCCGCTTTTCCAGTAATTTAAATTCTCTCCTGATTGATCACGACTTGAGGTATGTTTGATTGCAGAACGTATTCCTGAAAGATTAGAAATATTTTCCATCGGTATTTTGGAGCCAGTGGAACTCTACCCTTATTTCAACATTGTATGTTAACCATGCAGGCTTGCAGATGAAACTGTGCAAGTACCAAGTAATGGATCTCTGGAATCAGTCACATTTTTTCTCATTCTACATAACTGTCAGGATGCAATTGGAAAGTGTAGAACATGAAGCAAATTTTTTAAGAGCTTCTTTTCAACAAGGGGGGACCGCTCTCTTCGTTTTGTGCTAGCACACATTGCAGGTGTTATGTAGCCAATTTTGAAGGGGTTGGGTTACCAAAATTCCTTTACAGTTCTTAAGTGCGCATCACCAGCCGTCAACTACTATCATGACATCGTCAATTACTCTCTTCCATAACACAAAAGCGCAAAGGCCAAATATCTCTTTAAAGAAAGGAGCTTTTAAGTAAAAAAGGACCATCCATCCTTATTTAGAAGGGGTTTTCAAATGAGCTCATTTTGTTTTAGAACTACAAAATGCCGCTCTAATGATAAGCACTGTAAGACTGGCTGAAAACGATGATATTGTAAACAACTTACATTATCTTTAAGAGGGAAAGATTCTTGAAGATGTCTTGCGGGATAAACGTCAAATCGTTTTTCGACAGATCACTGAAAAAAAGATTGCATGGTCAATTTAAATTACAAGAATTATAATTAATTATTGGGGTTTAATCATTTACAACACAGACCTACAAATCGTCTGACACTGACAAATAAAAAGCAAACTAACATTTGGCTTTTTGATCACTGGGGCGATGTTTTGATTTGCTTGTTGATAAACACAAGGGCGCCTTCTCATTGGTTGAAAAGTGTCGCGTGACCAGTTGGCCCCCGTCCTTAAATTTAGGGATATTCCGGACTGGTAACATAATATCACTTGCTACTTTTAGGTGGTTATTTTAGGTTGATGAAAGTCTTGATTTTCCTTTAGTTGACTAAAAACTAAGAATAGTATTAATTGGTTGATGCATGTTGTCAAAGGAATAAGCACTATTTTACCCAACTGTGACTTTGAATCACTGCGCTGAGCCGTAAAGTTATTATGCATGTTTTATTTTTATTGCAGCACTACATTGTTTATACAAGTTCTTGCCGCGAAGATCGTGGATATTTTCTTGTTAATATTTCTTAATTATTTCCTTCAAATTAAAAAATACCAAAAATAATGTGTACACATGTTGTAGTTGTATGCCAGATGCATATTTGTGAACGAAACTTATCTTGTGACAGTCCGGCATGTCGATGGCGATTATCTTTTCGCTATTTTCAGTCCAGGCCTTATTATTCTAACTATGTAAAAGTGAAGTGTATATAAATGTAAAAGGAGGAAAAATTTAAATCTTTTATATTACACTGGTGAAAAAACTTACAGCCATGAAGTGGTGGGTGGCAACCCTCTTGGTACTTGCTTTACTCCTCTGCATTTAATTTTAAACTTGTCACCAAAGGGAGTACAGCCACATTTTCCTGGGCAATGTGGAGCGCATTTTACGGGAGACCACAAGACCAGCATAAACAGGCACAGACAGACGCAAAACAAAACCTTCGTTGTAGAATTTATTTTCATCTATTTGAGTGGTAAACATGAAATAAACGATTTATGAGTAAAATAAAGGTTTTACAAAAACGGTGTGTTTAATAAATGATTCACTAAAATACCTCGTAGACTTTTGAAATTAGTCGTGAATTTCGTCCCATACATGTTGCAAGTGTTAGCTAGAAAAATCTCTCGTTCTATCTAGCTTAGATATTGAAGCCTAAAAAATATCCGACAAACTACTACATCATAATGGCTGCGGTCACATCTACGACGTAACAAAAGTTTAACTTAAGTTAGTGTCAAGTTACGTGATGTCATACCTAACTGTAGTTAGTGCTTTCGGTTGAAATTGCGGTCACACCACGCAGTTAACAACAGTTAGTTCTAATTAGCCTATGTAATTTTTTTGTTTGTTGTTTTTGGTTTCCCCCTTGCTTCACGCTTGGTTTTTATTTTGCATATTTATATAATTATGGTCATCTCGAACGTGCGAAAAGAATTGTTACATTCTGACTGGTTGTTTGTTTGTAAACTTATCGAAACTTAAGACTAACCCACGAACCCTGCTTGGGTATAACTATAGTTAGTCTGTATTGTTCTGGATCGCCGAGACGTAAATTTTTTAACTATAGTAAAAGCGAACAGAGAAGCGGTCACATTACCGAAATAGCTAACAAACTATAGTTATCCCTGTCTTAACTATAGTTAGTAGCCCAGAAGTGACCGCAGCCAATATTTGAATTCCTCGCTTAAGGTGTGACATTTCAGTTTATTAAAACGCGTAAGAATCCGCAAAATATAACACGACGCATGATATAGAAGATGAAAATCTTTTAGAGAATGTCCTCTACTGACGGAAAGTCTGGTCCAGAGATCTCGAGAAAAGCGAACAACCGGCGACGTTTTTAGCCCTAATGACTAGAATGACCGACAAAGATGAAGGCCTGCATGCGAGCTACAGCACTGACTAAGAACTGGATGCAACCAACACTTCACCGGCGAAAAACGTCTGATTGGTCGACGCGCAGCCACGTGACATTGCCAAATTCAAAATGGCGGCAATACATCTATCGTTTGTTTATACCAGTGGAAAGAAGATAAATTGCGGCTTAATATGAGTTGCCAATGCATATACGGATATTTTTAGAATAGCGTAGACTTTTTATTATCCTTTTTCACCTATTTCTATGGGATTCGTTCACTGCGATGCTCGCGTTTTGGTCGGTTTACCGGATTTGGACTCTTCACGATCACGAAGGACAACAATATTTTTGATGAAAGCCGGGTCACTAGAAAGAACGGCCTTTGTTCACAGCTCAATGCAGCGGAGAAATAGGACACTATGGGTCCTTTAAGATTGCTTAGACACCTGGAAGTTATTTTGTTATTTTATTTTACCGAAAAGATAAAGCAAAATTATGTTTTCTCCACTAAGACTTTCTAATTTATAAAAAAAAGCGTGAACATGAGCTAAATGAATTGTAGTGTCTGCATTCACGTCCTTTTCATTGCAATTTTAACATCAAAACTTTAAAGCCGTCTATGACCAAGCAGGGTTTTTTTACTTCTTCTTTTCAATGGTTACTGTGCTTGATCAGAATAAGATAATGAGATTTTTAAAATTAGGGGAATACTATATATAAAAGAAGAGAAATTTGATTGCAAATATGTTAGTTGGAAAAAATACTGATTACACTATATGATCTTTTTACTATATAGGTTAGAAAATTGATGCGTAGTCAAAAGTGCTAAAGGAGTAAAAACCCAGATCTTGCCATTAATAAATTTTATTGACACTGTCAGGGCCATATACTTTGCTTGAGTATACATTTGTTCGTCAAAAATCTTGTTTGTGAAGCTGCACTTTGTTTGATACAGGATCAATCAATCTTTCCTGAAGAGAAATGAACAATAAGGTATGTTAACATGTCAGATACTTCAACACTGCCTTAGCCAACAACTAAGAAGAAACTCAACTTCATATCAAAAAAACAAAGTGAAAAATACTTCACTGTGAAACAACAACCCCTTCCAATATATATCACATTAAATTCATGCAAAATGTAGACCTGATGAGAAGTTTATAGGAAAAGAAACAAATGATAATTACAATGAAAATATAATGTTTGAATGAGATCTGTATAATTCTGACAGAAGATCAAAATTGGAAACTGCATATCCTACACAACTGCATTCATCAACATGATCCAACTAAAATTTCATTAAGACTAAAAGTTTGTTCCAAACTTTAAACTCCTGTAAGTTTAATTTGTGAGGATTATTTTTTTTCTTGGAAAGAACTTTTGAACTCTATCATTCATTCATAACTTTGGGCCCAAAAAAATTAAGCCGAAAACGATGGACTGAAAAACAAAAGCATTCACAGGAATATCACCCTGTTCATCTCCTTTCAGGATCCAATTTTCAAGCAAAGAAGCCCCCCCCCCCCCCCCCCACAGAAAGCCTTATGTGCAAAAAATTAGTACTAAAAAATTGTACACGGAGGAAATCATGTCCGTAAGTGCAGTTCCTAACGAAGTAACTCGTTGTGTGGATAATCCCAAGCCAAATTTATGAGCAAAACAATCTAAACTTCGATCCCTCAATTATAAAATTGCAAGCCTAAATGTACAGCAACTTTGCACATTGTAAACAGAATTTTTTTCACAAATTCGGAATGTTGCTGGACCTATCGAACTGTAGCTCCAAGACAGTCCAAGTGTTTTAATGAAAACACTCTCACATTTTCTCATTCGACAGTTCGCATAAAACTCAAATTTCTATATGGTAACATACAAAGCTGTAATAACGCGCAACAACAATGAAATTTGCATCGATGGACAAAATCACGTTTCGAACTACGCACTTTAGAAAGCTGCCGCAACCGGCCGCTTTCGATCCACTAGCCACAAGACAATTTACACAGCAAGACAATCGCTAAGAATAATTCTTTACCTTCTTTATAATTTCCTTTTGTACCGACTAACACAAGATTAAGTTGAACCAAGCGTAAGCGTATTTTTCTGTCATAAACAGTGTAAACATGCGGAGATTAACCATCTAAATATAGTTTTTCCAGCAACAAAGTACACGCTAAGTCATATTAACAAAACAAAGCCCAAAAATGTCTGTCCCTCTACTTTTTTTTGGTGGAATCCGTGATAAGAAACTTGATCTAAACAACAAAAACATTTTGGATAGCATTGTAATACGCTCTTCGATCAACAGTCGAATGTTATCGAAATGTTAGATTCACAATCAAAGTCGAATTTTGACACAAAAACGGCCAAAGCCCAATAATTTTTCTTCCTCTAGTTTATAATTTTTTTTTGTACCGAGTTGCACGGAACATGCAGTAAACAAAAAGAGCAAAAATTACCCACCTTTTCGGCATGTCTTCCACATACAAACCAGCTATCTCAACGTCAATAACACTGAATCAGACCATGCCAATGCGATTTTTCGCCAGTTTCAGAACACTATATTCTCTAGAGAACACACTTACGTCAAAACTTTGGCCAAAATAGTTTTTTATCTCTTACAGTGGCAAGAAATTGCAACGCTGTCACAGCCAAAAAAAAGCTGCCATCGCTTCTTTCATCTCAACAACATTTCGCGGGCATTTTTGCCTTAGAGCCAATGACATTGCCCGAAATAGATCACGTGTCATTTTTAGTAGAGCATGCGCAGACATTTTTCACCGGTGAACAACCAACACCACGGTAAAACGTCCACGCATGCGCCAGGTTGAGCATTTCCGGTCTCTTTTTCAGTCACACTTTCCAGTCAGATCAAAGTCTCCCGGGCGCTCTCGGCTTCATTCTGTGGACAGCGTGTGGTTCAGTTGTTCTGCTTCATGTTGCTCGTGTTTTTGACTATTTTGTAGTTATTGAAATTGCTTTTATGGATAACCAGGCACAGATCACTGAAACAATTAGTCGATTAGATTCAGAAAAGGTAAGATGATAATAACTCAGTGTGTAATTTTGGCTAGAGTGTCAGGTAAACTGATTTTCATTCACGAAAACAAAGTTTTTGACTGTTATTTTTCACTCAACCCGGCTGAAAGTAAGACATAAAAAGTTACATTGCAAGCTTGTGTATTGTAGTTCTAATTTTCAGTTCTTCAGTTTCTCCGTCTTCATGTCTTAAAGCCGATTCGAGCTCTAATTGGAAAAAGACAACACACAATCGCTTTGTAGTTTTATTTACCAGTGAGTTTTACCGTGTTTTGAAACGAAACTCTTCTGAGTTGATTGCCATGAAACATAAGCTTAATTATACTGTTGAGGTTGGTAGCAAGTTGACAACTCTATTTATTTTTTTCATTCTCACAATGAGACAGCGAACGCTGGTTCGATGGCCGGGCTTTTAGAAGTCGAACTTTTCATGTCATGTATTTAGCAGCTGGAAGTTTCGTGTTTGCATGAGATGCAGCCGAGCAGCACAGTCTGAAATTATTGAAGTCTTCAACCAAAGAACAACCATGTAGAAGAATTAAATAGGCATTTTCTTGAATGAAAGTCATTTATAGGCATGTTTAGTTTCCCGGCACTGAAACCTCCGGGTGTTCCTGTCTGCGGTCATCAAAGTCGAAGTTGTTATTAAATCCCGCCCATCTTTTGTTTTGAGTTCTTGTTTTCGCTGATAATAAAAAAAATTATTGAACCGACTAAAAATTTTTTTCCTGGTTTTAGTGTTAATGATAATGATGACGTCTTTATTTTGGTTTCTTTCATAAGTATTGTTATTCTTTTCTTAGTTATCGCCTTCTCCCAAATTAACTTATGCCAAACCAGTGGCATGCAAGAAAGGCAGTAAAAACAAATTCGTCTTGTTGAGCGCTCGCGACCTGAAAACTTCTAACATCATTTTCACCGTTGGTTCAAACAGATAACCATGTGGTGCAATCGTTTGACGCTAGAAAAATATATAAGCTTTCGAATGAAGCGTTTTTTTCGCCTCCTTTTTTGTCTGTTTCTCCCTTTTTGCTTTTAAAGGCCCATGTTCACCCTAGATGCATTGCGCGCCCTGTACTCCAGAAAAAACGTTTCGCGTAGTTGAAAATCGCTGCCTTTAGTGTGTAAGGCCAATCTTTGTTAATCTTCTACAGTTCGCTAAATCTGGTTTAACAGAAAGTCTCAACAAGTTCTTTTGGTATTTTTCTTTACATCTTCTTGGATATTTTGGAATGATATCGAGCCTTTTTGTTTCTGTGAGAGTTTGTTTCACTGCAGCATTTTCGATGGCGGCTCCATCGAAACGAACGGTTGGAAGCATGGTTGGAAGACCGCGTCGACGGGGGTCGCCGAAGTACATTCGTCTTCGTGAATCCGTTTTTTTAATCCCTGGAGAGATGGGAAAGAAACTCTTGGCTGTAAATTCTACAGACAGCGTGTTTGCCGAGTTCCTTCTACATCGAATGTTCAATTGTAAACAAAGGTCCCGTTGAAATCGGTTGAAAGCAAAACAAGCGAGTCAATCTAACATGAACAATGCTTTATTTAATTTAACCTATGAAGCGAGTGATATCCTTAACGTAAACTTATCGTCTGGCGTATCACGATTAAATCCGGCCCTAAAGTAGCGAGAACTCTTATTAGCAAACCAATCCTTAGCAAAACCTAAAGAAAGTGTAATACAGCGACAAGACCGTACGCAGTGCCGATTCGACGCTTTGCAATCACAACTTCTCGCTTATTCTTTCGAGCACACATACCTAAGCTTCCTAAGAATTAACACAAAATAATAGATTGAGGAATCAAAACATTTCACAGTCGAATCGGGCGTCAGGAAAACCTCACCTGGTGCTTATTAGACGTTTCGTAATTTATGACCTTCATTGTGTTCATCGGACTCAACAAAGCATCCAGATGCATTCACTACCAGTTTAAATTTTGAACTGCTTTCTGCGGTGACATTTAACCCCGGGCATTTAACGAAGTCGGCGATATATCTTCCTCCATTTGAAAAAGAATTAAAAGTCTTACTGGCCTCTCTGATAAAAAGCTGCAATTGTAGTCTCCCTCGCAGTCGTTTTTAGTATCGTCACGCAACGCTCCTCACAGTGGAAGCCAATCAAAACACTGCATTTGACAAAAGAATCGTTTCAAAACAAAAACACAAGGGCGCAAAGCCGTTTGGGTGAACATGGGCCTTTAAACTTGGTGAGACAGCAATGTTATGCTTACGCAATTGGTTTATTTACTAGACCGGAAATAAAAAGCTGACCGGATGACACTTGTGCTCATGCGCAGTGCGTTTTGCCGCGGTGTTGATGCCACCACACTTCGCAAAATCCTTGTCAAAGCAGGACACAACAGCGACAAAAAAATCATAATGAAAACGTGCCTTAATCCCTTTGTTAGAGCAGGCAGAAATTATGGATTCCGTGATACGATGAAATTGATCAGTACGCATTCTTTACCGTCGTGTCAAAACATCGCACTGTTACCCAAGTAAGAGACCACATTATAAACAAAAAAATTGGGGAGTCTACAGCGTTAACGCTCAATAGAGGTCAAATTTGCAGTAAATATGAGGAGCAAGTTCCCATAAGCGAGCTCCAAATACTTAGGCTGACCGCTTAAAAGAGGTGTTATTAAAGTTATTAAAAGTATCATAAAAGTTTGCCAAATTTAGCTTTTTGTGGACTCCTTAAAAAAGTTGGCTCTTTGTGCATTGAGAGGCTTTATCAAATGCTTCACTCAGGGATTAAATCCTGTCATGCAGACACTTGTTGGAAGTCATTCTTAAAACCGCGCCTCATGTAGAAAAACCACTTCGTGGTGTCTTCATATTGCATGAAAATTGTATATCGTGTATGAATATTACTCGAGAATTAAAAAATAGAAGGAATTAAGCAGCTTGGCTTAACCAATTTATTTCTTTCAGCAGTGAATTGGCTCCCAGAAACTTCATTACTACCTTTTTCCTTTATTTACCATTATTCACGCGCTACAGCTGACATTATTATATCGTTTCGGCATTTTTTTTAAAGATACAGTCGATTCCAGATAATTCGAACCTTCTAGGGAAATGGAAAAAAAGTTCGAGTTAGCGGGAGTTCGAAGCAAATAATCGGAAAATAAGGAAATAAGGAAATGGGATGGGGAAGGAATGTAAGTATCATGCACACTTCAAAGTGTGATTAATACTCAGGACTGGACAGGAATTCGAACTGCACTGACTAAAAGTAAAAGACAAGGAATACACAGTTAGTAGTATTTGGGAAAAAAACTCAATTTTTTGGGCTGAAGTAAACTTTCTTTTTCGATTTGTCACGTGCTTAAAACATGGTTCGAGTTATCGATGTTGAAATTATCTTAATTATGTCCAAGTTTGTCCATCCATATCATGTCTGTTCGTCTTGCTTAGCTCTTTTGTTCTGTACGTTACAATAAATTGTTTGAAAATAATCATAGTACTTCGCTCTTTCGCACGAGGTCTTATAGTTTTATGCTGTAGTCGGCTGCATTGGTTGGTTTTTTCCCTTGAATTCTGTTTAATCAGAGAAAGGTGTTATTGTTGTTGCTTTTATTTTTGTCTTTTTGTTTTGCAAAAAAACAACAACAAAGTACATGAGAAGCGTTCGACAAATTTTTGTTGTGGAAAACCTACTCCTTTCCAGCGGTTCTCGCAGATAGCCATTTATAAAACAAATCTCAAGTTTTGAATGTCAAAAGCACCACTATGCGGACCAGCTCATCTTTTTAAAAACGGCTTTCTCAACTGCTGATTGCAAAATTTCTTTACTATAGATATAGTTTTTCAGAGGCCATACCGGTCTTTTTCAATCACTTTGAAGGTGATTTTCTCCTTGTCTGATCGCTATAAAATTTTTACCAATGACTGACTATAGATTGAAATTTGTCAAAATGTAGGTTTTAGTAAAATTGATATTACTATGACAACAATAAACAAAAAACTTTGAAATTGATAAACGCCTAATTTTGCGCGATCTAGACCTGCTACTGAAAATCCAACACTAGGAACTTAAAGGTCAAATGAACCAAAAATTCGACATTTTTTATTTTAGTTCAATTCTAGTGAAATATATTTAATACGAACCGAATAAACATACTATGAAGTTTCAGCTCAATTGAAGCAAGCATCTCTGAGATATTCGCAATTAAAAATTGTTATTTTTTGGCTTTTATCTTCGTAGAGCGGTCGGAAAAATTGTCGGTAAAAACAGTTTGTGACGTCAATGTTGGTCAGGTGAAAAAAAGCGGGAAATTCAAAACAGTGTTTTTCGAGTCGACTTGGCGCAGATGGTTTGTGCGGCCATAAACCTAGAAAGAACAAGCTATTTTTCTTCAAAAGTTGCAAGCTGTGGTTATAACCTTATTATTTAATTCTCTCGAAGACTACATCATAGTAAAACGGACTTTAACGATGGCATTAATGTCCTTGCGCTGTACTGCAGTGTACTGGAAATGTGCGTGCGTAGGTCCAATTTTTTTCAAGATGTATTCACAAAATGTGTTCATATAAAGACGTTTCTGGATATAAAAGGGCCGGAGCTCCACTGTGGACACAAAAACAAAATACCTTTGCATAGTGTTTTGCCTAAAGAAATTCACGCTTGCTCACAATGTGTTTGAAGTCATTGAATTTTGTCGCACTCGAGCTGATATTTTGAAACCCACGTTCGATCGGACACTTGTGCTTCGCAGAACACTAAAATATAAACAAAATCCTCCATGTAGAAGTTTTGGCGTTGATATGTGGGAAGAAAAAGAGTTAATCTTTATCTAGTAAAATCTTCCCCAAAATCGGTTTCAAAGCAACTACAGCTTTTTTAAACTTGATCGTTTCGCGCAGACAAAGTATGCTTTGTGTTGTCAAGTTGAACATGCATAACACTTCTCAAAAACCAAGTAAGATTTCCTTCAAACAAAGTTGAAGTTGCATTATTGCAAAAACTTCTCTCCAGTTATGTATATGACTTAATTACCAACTGAGGTCACTTTAAGGACCATAGAGGCCACTTTAAGTTCGCAAAGAGAGGGGACAAGCAAAGAACAATTCCATCATGTATAAAATTCAGCTTCAGTGAACTAAAAAAAGCTTCAATAAGGTTGCAAAACAACAAATTTCCACTCAAAAAACATAAGGCTTCAGGCTCTTATACCTGCTGACAATGAAGAAGTGAATTTTCTGTGCGAAATAACCTACCTAAAGGTCTTGAAAGCAAAAGATCAGTTGCAAGCTTTGCACCCAAGCCATGATTCACCATTTAGCTATTTTTAGAAACTGGTCCATGCGAGGGTCTTCAATCAAGCAAATTAAACTAAGCAAACTGAATCATTAGAAAATACAGAAAACTGCACATAAGGGTTTGTTTTGCTCGCTTCAGTCAAATCCAGCTCCAGCAATTGTTTACGGGCAAAGAGTTAATTGTTTTGAAGCCACTGCCGGCAGCTGTCGTTCTCAGCTACTTCACAGCGAGAGAAAACGAACATTTTAGTACAGAAAGAAAACAAAACTACGTAATTAAAAATGAAAAAAGAAAAAAAATACTCTGACTATTATTACTTGAGCAACAGAAGTGATCGAAGTAGTCTGTTCTTCTCGAATAAGCTTGCTAGCCTTGTATAGTTCCGAGGAAGTTTTAAGCGCTCAAGTTTGTTTACTCGCAAGCGTTAGCATCACGGTTCTTTGACATAAGACAAGGATAAAGCTGGTTCTGCAAAGATAAATGAATCTGGGCATGTAAAAAACTAACTGTAACTACTAATAACAGAATACAAGCGGGTCAGTTTAATTCACTCCGGCGAAAGAAGGCAAAGCACTGGACACAAAATCAATTCACAAATCGAATGAAACCTCTTTTGAAATGTTCAAAACGTTTTATTCCTCGTCAGACTGACGGAATGATCTGTTTTTACTCTAACATTGGTTGTTCTGAATCCAAAGTAATTTTCAAGTGACGAAAAAACAACAATAACAACAAAAACCAATAAAATAGCCTTTACAAGGAGCAAACGTTCGCACCTCGTGTATTTCATTCAGTCTCAGTCAGAACTCTCACAGAAGGAGACAAACAAACGCAGGCGATAAGGGATGCGCAGAAGCTTTTTTTTTCCGCCCTTAAAGACCAACATTGACGTCATAGTCTCCAGTCTATCACGCGGCCATTTCAGAAACGTTTTCGTGAAGTGTTCGGAAATGCTTGGATTTTGATCTTTTATCTTTCTATAAAGACTTGGGAAGAAAAATCTTTACCCAAATCTCACTTAGGATGGTTCTCTTTAGTGTTTGGTGAAGGTATAGCGACAAAAGAAAATATTTCAATTTTTTGGTTCATTTGACCTTTAAAGTTTGGTGTTTAGCAAATAACCTCCGTAAGAAGTAAAAAATTCTATGTTTGAATTCGACTAAAACGAAAATATATTTCAAACCTTAAATTTTCAATAGCCCTGATAGATTATTTAAAAAAAACGTTATAAATGACTCAAATTTTTCTTAAGTAGCATCAGAATGCTGCTTAATATCATATTTTGATGCTAGGAAATTTTGGTGTATTTTCGTTCTTGCGATCTTAAAAACTAACCCTTTTTCTCACCACCTGTCTAAGTGCAACTTCATTCAAAATTTAAACTTTTAGCGCTTTTTTGTATATCTCTGAAACGACTCGAACGAATTTTTTTAAAATCTCTTCATATAATCTTCATAATGTATATAATAACGTCTGAAACTTTCATTAAGATTGATTTACTGCAACAGCTTGAAATTTCAAGACAAACCTATCCTACGAACCGGTCAAAAATCCGCGCTACAGCATTCCCTGTTTTGACGTTCTGCTGATTTTTCCAAATTAATGCGGACAATACATATATCCATGACTAGTACATTTCAGTGTGAGTATTGTCAATGTTTTACATTCAAAAGATGCGATAAATTCAAAATGTACTAGTCATGGAGGTATGTATAGTGCGCATTATTTTGGAAAAATTAGCATAACGTCAAAACAGTGAATGTTGTAACGCAGATTTTTGACCGGTTCGTAGGATAGGTTTGTCTTGAAATTTCAAGCTGTTGCAGTAAATCAATCTTAATGGAAGTTTCAGACATTTTTATATACATTATGAAGATTATGTGAAGAGATTTTAAAAAAATTCGTTCGAGTCGTTTCAGAGATATACAAGAAAGCGCTAAAGGTCCAAATTCTGAATTAAATTGCACTTATACAGGTTGTGAGAAAACGGGTTAGTTTTCAAGATCGCGAGAACGAAAGTACACCAAAATTTCCTAGCATCAAAATATGATACTAAGCAGCATTCTGATGCTACTTGAGAATAATTTGAGTCATTTATAACGTTTTGATTAAATAATCTATTACGGCGATTGAGAATTTAAGGTTTGAAATGTATTTTCGTTTCAGTCGAATTCAAACATAAACAATTTTTTACTTCTTACGGAGAATGTTTGCTAAACACCAAACTTTAAGTTCCTAGTGTTGGATTTTCAGTAGCAGGTCTAGATCACACAAAATTCGGCTTTTATCAACTTCAATTTTTTTTGTTTATTGTTGTCATAGTAATATCGATTTTACTTAAAACTACATTTTTACAAATTCAATCCATAGCCAATTACCAGTGAAAATTTTTTTAGCGATCGGACAAGGAAAAAACCACTTTTAAGGCGATTGAAAAATATCGGTATGGCCTCTGAAAAACTGTATCGAAACACCTTAAGCATAAAAAGAATCATGATCGTGATATGTTTTGCAGATATAAAATTGATAATAGAAGTAATTACAATACTAATATTAATGATAACTTCTATCTTTACCTTGCTCCTGATTGCTGTATTTTTGTCTTGATGTTCTCTTCTTCTGCTGCAGGTGAAGTTATGAAGCTTTTTAATATATCATAAGTTTTATAAAAGATTAGAAATTCAATTGATGTTTAGCAACAGAAAGATATGTCTTAGTTTCGACCTTTGCGATATGGCTGATTGGCTTGATAAAAAGGCCGGGAATAAAAGGTCGAAACTACGACATATCTTCCTGTTGCTAAACATCAATTGAATTTCTAATCTTTTATAAAACTTATGATATATTAAAAGGCACCATAACTTCACCTGCAAACGCAAAGGACGTCCTACGGTAGATGTGAAGAAATATTTTTACCAAATGAGGCGGAGCCACCAATGAGGACTTGATCTGATTCCCGAAGGTAAACTGGGCAGAAAAAGCAATATTACTAACAGAAGTTAAACAGGGAAATATCATATTGGGCGAAACACAAATCGTCAACTTTCTACCTTTCATTCCCTACATTTTTTTCATGCCAATGAGCGATATGGCAAACTCAAAGGACGTCCTGCGGTAGATGTAAAGAAATCTTTTCCAAAGAAAGGCAGAGCCACCAACGAGGACTTGATCTGATTCCCAAAGGAAAACTGGGCGCAAAAAGCGATATTACTAAAAGACGTTTTAAAACAGGGAAATAACATACTGGGAGAAACACTCATCGACAACGTATGTACTTTGCATGATATATATACTCATGCATTGGTAATGTTTCTTTCTCTTTAATTGTTTTGGGTAGACGGAAACTGTGGTTTTTCCAATCTCGGTTTACTTCAATATTGAATAGCTTAGATGAACATCCGTTAGTTTTAACGTTGCGAGCTTTTGGCACATTTAAATCGCACACTCAAACAAGATGTTAATTTTAGACTTCCTGTATGCATGAAAAATTGCTCTCTTGTAAACTGTTAGTTTGACGAATAAATCATGAGGCAGAACCTCGATCTAACGAAGGGCCAAGGGACTGGCAAAATTTGTTTGCTAAAACGAGGTTTCGCTGTATCGAGGTTCTTTTTCATATGGTTTACTATTACTAGGGTAAAGAAAATCGTTCGTTATACTGAGAACTTCGTTATATCGAGGTTCCACTGTAGTTTTCAGTTAATCCAAGTATAGTTGTCAAGACCAGCAGTATCATAACTCCCACTAAAGAGCTTTCACCAAAACGGAAAATACCATAATATTTTGTAAACTGCCGTTTGGGTGGGGCTTTATGTAAACCTCACTTCTGCGTTATCCTTTGTTTTCTGTACGAACACAAATCGTGCAGAGAACAAAAAGTAATTCAAAAGTTGACTTTATATGAAGCACCACCCCAATAGGAAATTAAAGAATATTTTCCGCTTTAGCTGATACTTATTAAAACGTTAAGTCTTTGAAAAGAATCACCGCACAGCAAAACCTCAAACGAGGAGAGTTGGGTCGGGGGAGGTCCAACCGTCTCCCGTTGGGAAATGTGGATTTTCTTGTGCGTCGGCGTGTTAAATTGACCAGCCTGAATCAATTTTAAATTCATGAAGAATGGCACGCGCTTTTAATTGGGAATTGTGTAAAGGTAGCCCTCATAACGTCTTTTCTGATGACAGAAATGGCAAAAATAATTTTCAGTGTTTGTACAACCTGACTATTCAGCTTGAGATTGATTCCAAATGTTGATCGACCCCTATAAACCAAGCCTTTTCTTTATAAGTCAAGCCACTTTTGTACTTATTTAATTGCAGATTAATCTACACTGCATATATATGAGCCATGAGAGCCCACTCTTTACTTGTGATTGTTCTTTTGGGAAAGGTGTTGTTGGCATTTGCACTTGAAGTCAAATACGTTAAATACTGCGGTGAGTAGACTCTCATCAATCCCCTATTTTTCTGAAATAAATTAAAGATCGTCGAGATCAAGTGTTAGCTATAACGGGCCGCCATCTGTTATAAGATCAGTCAATGAAGCTAAATTCAACAACTAGTAAAGACTATTCTGAAATGTTCGTGTCCTAAGCAAGTCAAAAACACAACGTACGCAGTTCCTCGTTTTCGGGGTGCGCATGTAAGTCAGTCAGGGTCCCCTAAGGGGGATCCCCACAGGTTTCAATGTTACAACACGATCTTGGTTTCGAATGCACCGAGAGGCGGCGTCGGGGCTTATAGCGTCTCTTCCTAATTCGTTCTCCTGCCCCCAAGGTTAAGCTTTGATAGTCTTGACGCTAAGATGACGATGTTGACCACGATCTTGGGGAAATATAGGAAACTGTAATCAGTCTGTGCGGTGAATTATAGCTTTGATGCGGCCTTGAAGAAATGGGCCGAGATTGTAGTAGCGAAAAAGATATACCAATGAAAATCATAGAAGAAATTATCCTTTTACAACCAATATGAATGATAAAGGAGAATGCTTAGGCCTCTGTGGATGATTAACATAGTGAGTTTAAGAAAAGGTTGACAAACGAAAGGTTTCGAAAGTAACGTTGGCATTTGATGCTTGCTAATAGAACCCTTGAAAAGATAAGGAAAGCCCTTGCAAAGCATTCGGTTCCGCCCGAAAAGTCCAGAATATCTCCGTGATTCATGATCAGTCACCTATTTACCAGAATTGCAAAGAGCCAACCGAAACCTACAGTACAGTACAGTATCGAGATATTCTGAGCTGTTTGATAGGCTTTGTGGGTAAAAGTTTTAATTTTGAAGCCCGTAAGTAAAACAACACCCTAAAGTAACGACTTGAAAGTAGCGACCCATAATGACTGCACATGTATATACTGCGATCTATCGTCTTTCAGGTCCTGAAGATAAGACCTTACATTACAGCATCCATCCATGGCCAGTTCTTAAACCGGGGCAGTACGTACACGTCAACTTCACTTTCACTCCCCGTAAGTATATTAGTCATACCTCTGTTTTCTGCATTGTTTATGCTTCCATGGAATGGAAAGCGTAAGCGCTAATTGCGAGGACATGGGGGCCTAGGAACTGTTAAGATCGACACAAGGACTGTGACAACGACGATTCAGATGAATTTACACTCAAGCGTCGGTTTCCTTGCATCTATGCAAGTTTACTTACAATCGCCATCATAATAGCTTAGAAGGTTTAAGTAAAGCGGTGTTTTAATTAGTATTTCGTGAAGTGTTCGTAAAGCAAATTTTAGGAAAAATGGCAACTCATTTATGTAACCATATATCACACGGTTTAACTTTGTGCTTTCAGTAGCTAAAGAAGGAAGCTTAGGGCGTATGGCAGAGAAAAGAAAAAACTATCAGGCATGAAGTGGTCATTTTTGATGTCTGGTTAGTTTTAGCTTATTTTAAATACGCTTTTAGCTTGATATGAATAGATTAAAGTGTGATTCAAAGTTATGCCAGTTTTTAAACTTTGATGTGTCTAATTCACAGAAGTGGATGTGTACTACTCGACGATTCATTATAGAGTTACCACAGAAGATGGGACAACTATTCTGAAAGGAACAGATGAATTCTGCCACTTGTCGCCCAAGTTTTGCAGTCTACCAGCAGGAGGTTGGTATTCATGGGATCTCAAATTTTGCCAAATTTTGCCTTTGGTGAAGGCACACATTTCTAAACGTTTATACGGAACGACTGAAAACTACAACTGCCATCGTTAAAAGATGTTATATGCTGTCAACGACGTTATGTTATGTTTTTTAAAATTTCCTATTTTTAGCGACATTTCTAGCCTGAAAAATAAGCCTTGATTCTATGCTTATGAGTTTATGGAAGGGGTGGGTGGAGTCAGGCATCAGAACCAGGAAAAATAACTCATCACGGAGTTACAACTCTATTAATTTCCATCATTTGCATTTGTTTTGAAAAAATATTTATGTAGGTTTTTGGCCATCTTACAATGGCGGTTGCAAAGGATTAAGTGTGATCGACCCCGTACGCACAAAAAACAGAAAACGTTCAGTCTTGTTACACGAGACGATTCGCGACGACGATTTTTAGCGCAACACAGCGTTGCATCATTGTTGCGACATTGTTTCGAGTTGCTGCAACATTGTTCCATTATTGCAACGCTCTTTTGCGCTAAAAATCTTCGTTGCGAATCGAATCGTTCCGTGTAACATCACCTTTAAGGTGACGTTACACAACGACGATTTTAAGCGCAACACAACGTTGCCATAACACCGCGGCAAAACGCAATGCGCATGAGCACAAAATTTAATATCCGGTCAGCTTTTTATTTCCGGTCTAGTATATAAACCAATGGCGAAAGCATAACTTTGCCGTCGCGCCAAGTTTAAAAGCAAAAAGGGCGAAACAGACAAAAAAGGGGGCCAAAAAAATCACTTCATTCGAAAGCTTATATATTTTTCTATTCTCAAACTTTTGCACCACATGGTTATCTGTTTGCACCAACGGTGAAAATGATGTTTGAAGTTTGCAGGTCGCGAGCGCTCGACAAGACGAATTTGTTTTTACTGGCTTTCTTGCATGCCACTGGTTTGGCATAAGTTAATTTGGGAGAAGGCGACAACTAAGAAAAGAATAACAATACTTATGAAAGAAACCAAAATAAAGACGTCATCATTATCATAAAAACACTAAAACCAGGAAATAAAATTTTAGTCCGTTCAATAATTTGTTTTATTATCAGAGAAAACAAGAACTCAAAACAAAAGATGGGCGGGATTTAATAACAACTTTGACTTTGATGACTGCAGTCACCGGGAAACTAAACATGCCTATAAATGACTTTCATTCAAGAAAATGCCTATTTAATTCTTTTACATGGTTGTTCTTTTGTTGACGACTTCAATAATTTCAGACTGTGCGGCTCGGCTGCATCTCATGCAAACACGAAACTTCTAGCTGCTAAATACATGGCATGAAAAGTTCGACTTCTAAAAGCCACTGAACCAGCTTTCGCTCTCTGATTCTGAGAATGGAAAAATCAATAAATAGAGTTGTCAACTTGCTGCCAACCGGCTCAACAGTATAATTAAGCTTATGTTTCATGGCAATCAACCCAGAAGAGTTTCGTTTTAAAACACAGTAAAACCCACTGGTAAACAAAACTACAAAGCGATTGTGTGTTGTCGTTTTCCAAATAAAGTTTGAATCGGCTTTAACACATCTAGACTGAGAAACTGAAGAACTGAAAATTAGAACTACAATACACAAGCTTGCAATGATAACGTTTTAATTTTATGTCTTAGTTTCAGCCAGGTTAAGTGAAAAATAACGTCAAAAACTTTAATTTTGTGAATGAAAATCAGTTTACCTGACGCTCTAGCCAAAATTACACACTGAGTTATGATCTTACCTTTTCTGAATCTAATCGACTAATTGTTTCAGTGATCTGTGCCTGGTTATCCATAAAAGCAATTTCAATAACTACAAAATAGCCAAAAACACGAGCAGCATAAAGCAAAACAACTGAGCCACAAGCTGCACACAGAATGAAGCGGAGAGCGCGCGGGAGACTTTGATCTGACTGGAAAGTGTGACTGAAAAAGAGACCGGAAATGCTCAAACTGGCGCATGCGTAGACGTTTTGCCGCGGTGTTCGTTGCCATGCTATAGCAATGTTGTAACCATTCGAAACAATGTCGCAACATTATGTTGCAGTGCTGCGTTGCAGTAAAAATCGTCTTTGCGAATCGTCTCGTGTAACATTACCTTTAGCATTACGCGATTTTATATTTTGTTTGAGTAAACTTTAGATACTAACGAGAGAAAATAAAGTTAAAATTGATAGAAAAACTTGCTGTGAGTCTATTTTTTTCCTTTTTTTCATTTCAGACACAGTCTCAAGGACAGCCAAGCAAAGAGTTAGAAATATTCCTTTCGGATTTAAGGTGATTAACAGTTGTGCATGCATGTAACTGGCTTTGTATTTAGGAAAGATTCCTCAAAAGACCTTTTAGCCTTCTCCAAACCGTGACATGAATGTGTTCATTGTTAAGAAAACAATGAAAAATACACATTTGTTGTTCAATAGCTCTTTCAAAATATCTCTTTTCTTTTTCATTTGTCAGAATTGTAATTTTTAGCATACATTTGTAGACAAACGGTGTAACTGTACATTAATTTGTAGGTTTTGGCTACTGACACGAAAAGGTACAAGATTTTTGTTCATCAAAATAAACACATGACAATTACGTGTTTCCTCCTCGATCAATGAACCAGAGACAGCTATGAGGCATTTGCCAAGATATTAACCTGTGAACAGGCTCTCTGTTTGGGGAAAGGGTGAAAAAACTGCCAGGGGAGGGAAGGCAAATTTTTTTCACCCTTTCCCCAAATAGAGAGCCTGTTCGCAAGCTACTAAGATATTCCCCAACGTGTTATACTATTAGGTGTTAAGCTATGCCCATGTTGCCACTCTCACCCTAAATTTTAAATAATTTATATATTTGTTGGCGCCACTGTCGCACCGGTATTGAGAGACGTTTTTCCCTCGGCGGACTGTAATTCCATGAGAATTCAGTTAATTTAGGCCAATGGAATGTCCTTAACGCATCATCGCTGCCGCCATCTTGAATCATGCTTAGCATCTTGCTTCTGTGTGCGACGTCATTTTCTTAAGGTGAAATTGGTCAGGGAAGCTATGAAAGAATGTTCTTCTTATTCGTGAAAAAGAACCTCCTTTCTGGAATGGCCTCGGTCTTTTAAATAATACTAAAAACGACGTTATTAAAAATGCTTTCTGTATTTTAACATATTTTCAAATGATATGTTTCAGGGGACATTCAAGGGGAAAGCTGAATTGTATAATCAAGACCTCGTGATGTGGATGTGTTTTGAAGGCGAAGTCCAACTCTAAATTTCAAGCAAAAGGGCTTGAAATATGATGCGATGTCTTCTTAGTGTTGATTTTTGTCAATTTTGTATTGTGCATTCAAACTCATGCCCATTTCAATATTGACTTAACATAGCCCCACCCCGACTTACGGTATTTTCTACTACTTTCGCCTGTTGTTGAATTTTTTTATTCTTTCCAGTTAACTAAATAGACAATAAAAATAACGATCTACCACCTGCTTTTTTATCTCTCCTCTCTCGTGCATTAAATTCATTCAAAAGAAACGCAGTGCTTTTAAGTAGGTAGGCGAAAAGGGTACCTCCCATTTTACGGAAGGTAAACAGAAGGGTTACCTTTTCTGTCAAATTTGGCGTATGAAAAGGTAAGGGGATGGACATTAGGGCGGAAACTCTCCTCATAAGACTTTGTTGAGTAACTCCTTTCCCTCCCTCCGGGTTTAGAGATGAAACAATAGGGAGCTTAAGCAACGACGGCGCGGACGGCAACGAGACCGGCAAAAAAAGCAATAGGTTTGATTAGCAAAACAACAACTTTGCACGTGCACCACGCATGTTTTGTACATTTTTTGCCGTCGTTGCCCGACTACAACGTGAAAGCGTTTGAATTCACGTTTTGTCGTGGACGGGAAAACAAGACAACAACCTTCTTTTCTTTTCCTGAACTTTGATACAGTCCTTTAGAATTCAACTGTAAAAACATTTTCCAACATTTGACGAAGTAAACGAGATGGAATAAGCGCGATAAAGTTTGAAGCGGTGCGAATTCACTTTTTAGGTGATATTTTTGTAGCCGTTGCCGTCGTTGTTGCTTAAGCTCCCTAATGTTCTGACGGTTACGACTTCTACTTCAAATCTCGGGCGCTCAAACAATCACCATTTAGTCACAGGATAAGATGACAGGGTACTAGCGTGAGAATGTTGATACTACGTGGCCCGAACACTCACAACGTACTCTGACCACCTCTAGATGTCACGTTCATCACCCCATTAGCAAACCATTTAGACTGTGCATGTACGAGTAATATATATCTTTGTTAAGGACATTTCTAATAGCTTCGATATTTCGAGTACAAAAGAAATAAAATGTCGTGACGATCATTGTGGCAAAGTTTAAAGAAGTTATTAAATTTCTTTGCATGCTACAATATGTTGTGAGGGACGGAAAAATATTGTGGCCTTGCCCAAAATCTAAAAAAAGTAACAAACTGTCGGGATGTCGACAAATCGCGATCCTGCAAATATGCCTTAAAAAAACCCGAAAAAATTGACAAGTTGACTTTCCTGTACATGATTGCACTCAAGAACAAATCGCCGTAGCCCCTACCTTTCTTCCTTCGTTGAACAATGCAAATGACTTTCTCTGTCAAGACGATTGTTGAGATCCAGACATATCTTGCTACTACGGTGACATGGTAACGTGACGTTACACTTCTACTTCTTTCTGTTGTTTAAAACCATTTTTTACCACACCTTAAATTAGTGATAAACTGGACGCCTTTTCGTGTGCGAATTTCAGGATGTTAAAAATGTAAAAGTTCTCACTGAAAGTCGTGATTTTTAGTTAATTTAATGTTCATCTTGGACGCGGCGATTCCTCACCGATGACCGCTAACCAGGTACTTCCAGGTTACTGCAGGCGTAAAGTTAGCGCATACCCCACTTAAATATTCAACTATTTCTCCCGATGCGCATACTTGCATACTTGTAGTTTGAGCTTAATCTATGACGACTTCAAAACAAAGCCGATTGGGCCTGGATTCTTCTTACTTCATATTAATGTATCGGTCAAATCGAAGCTTCAACATGCCCCCCCCCGGGCATACCCCGGGCATTTGACACCTTTGCCGTCCCGGGGAGGAGGGAATTTGATTATCAGAGTTTTCCAGGGGGTGGGAAATTTGATCCCCATGCTTTAGGGGTGGGGAATTTGAACTGCACCCTCGATTTCATGTAAAATCTTTGGCGTGGCGAGCAATGGGGGACCCGGTGTTAGAGGATTTTCGTGGAAAGGTTGTGCCTTTGTGGCCAATTGGTTACGAGGAAAGGGCTTAAACAAGCTTTGTGGCGTATTTGAAGTATTTAAATTTTAAAATTTTTAATATTGGATTCAGGCTTTGAATGTATGAACGTATTTCTATACCTCTACCGGCGATTCAATACAACAACATAGAATAAAATAAAATAAAAAGCTCAGGTCAACTACTTTGTCCCACTGCAAGTAAGTTAATTAATAAGGTGAGCGATGTCATGATGATGATGATGTAGTAATCTCAAGAAGAAAAAAAAAACTGAGCATTCAGTGACCTTGTAGCAGCGATTTCCGCCGCTTTGCACGAGAATTTTGTTCGTAGTAAATACGCTAACAGTGTTTCTCAGTTTTTGTTATGTTTATAAAGATTTTGTTCGACAACTGAAGGCGTTTCCGCCGTCCTTCAGTCATTTTTGTGCCTGTGAAATGTCCCCGGGTTGGGGGCATTTGATCACCTGAACGGACCCCAGTGTGGGGCATTTGAACAGCATTTTGGCCCGGGTAGGGGGGAATTTGAACAACAATTTTCCAAAAAGTCAAATGCCCGGGGGTTGCCTGGGGGGGAGGGCATGTTGAAACTTCGATTTGACCGATACATAAGCTTGAGGGATCATCTGAGAATATTGCTTTTCTCAACAAAAAAGATAACAATAACTTGCTTTTAAGAAACAGGAATGCTAGGTAGTTGAAGTTTACATGCTACTAGTCATTAATGGGCGAAAAATCCGGATGTTTTAAGCGTTCACAAAAAATATGCAACCATGAAGTACGCAAGTTTGCGCACTGCTATCTCTCAGCTGTT
>OZ037779.1:16961416-17008916 GCA_964035525.1 Porites cylindrica | reverse complement strand
ACGTCAGAATAGACCCGTATAGAAGAGTCGTAATAAAGTGTATACAATACGTAAAATGTATGGAAAAAGGAGGCCTGGAATTCAAAGTGATTTTCCAATCAAATAACCTGACAGGAGTATTGGGAGATGTACTGAGAGTGACAAAAAAGCTAACTTCCGCAAAGACGATAATATACTACCTAGCAACCTCCAATTTACACTAATACTTACCAAATTATATTATTTTTCAGGTTATCATCCCAGTGCGCTCTAGTATGGCCGCAGCCAGTGTGATCGCTTTCTTCTCTACCGCCGTATTCCTCGGAAATGTCGCTTTCAGTGCGACTGGATTTGCAATGGCAATTGTTTTCCTCTTCCTATATCAGCTTGGATCGTTAGCGTGGCTTGATTGTTGTAACATTAGATACGCTGTTTTTATACAAACAATTGGTTTCGTTGTCATACTCCCAATCACACTATGGCGTTCTTATCTAAGAGATAACATTCGTGCCGAGTTACTGGTTGCGTTTGTTCCAATCACATTTGCAGGAACGCCGCTTGGTCAATACCTGCAAGATTTCACTCCGGTAGGGGCTTTAAAGGTTCTGATTGGCTCCCTGACGATACTAGTTGCAGCCTGGCAGATTCATGAGTACTGCAAGAAAAGAAGGAAAGAAAAGCGACTTGAAAAGAACAATGAATCGAAAGTGGTCGAAGACAACGTTTTGACAGCTCTTGTGCAGGAGGAGAGACCGCCTGTTTTCTTCTTGATTGGTAGTCAACGGTCGGGCAGCAATTGGCTTCACACTATAATCTCGGAAAGCAAAGTCATAGCAACACCCCACCCTCATATCTTGAAAAGTTTTATGCCCATCGTAGACAAGTTTGGCGATCTTTTTCAAGAAGATAATATGCACGCATTAGTTGATCACGTGTGCGAGTTCGTGGAAAAGAATCCCGTTCCATGGGTGGACGTTAACGAGGAGCGGATCATTTTTGATCGAGAGCAAGTCTTCCAGTGTTGTAAAGGAAGCACTGTACCACTTGTTTCAGTATTTGAAGCCATCATGGATGTGTTTACAGTCCGTAACGAGTGTAACACATGGATGTGCAAGTCAATGAGCTATGGCAAGTTCCATGAGCAGCTGTCAATGCACTTTGGATCCAGGCTTCGTTATGTTTACTTAAATCGTGATCCTAGGGATGTTTGCCTGTCGTTCTCAAAGGCACCAGTCGGTGAGGCACACTATTACGTCATTGCTGAAACCTGGCGAGATTTACAAGAGATTGCCATTGATTTACTCAATTCCGCGCCGGAGGGAACCATGCACCAGTTGAGCTACGAAGCACTCCTCTCGAACAAACAAGAAGCTTTGGATTTCCTTTTCCAGTTTCTTGATATAGGAAACAAAGAGCAGGTTTATGGGCAGATAATTAGCAGGGAGGCGTATCGTAGGGCTTCCCAGTCATCCCTTTGGAGAAACCTTGTGCGTGGTAAGAGCTTAAGTGAAACACAAAAAGACAAATGGAAAAGATCAGAAGGTTTGACTGATGACGATGTGAAGATAATTGAGGCACAGTGTAGCCATGTCATGAATATTCTAGGATATGAACTTGAGTATACTGATCAACTTCCCAAGTTCAGTGAAGAGGAGATTGCTGAGTTTAGGCGACTTTACGAGGAAGGAAAATCTGCAAAGAAGGCGTCCCTTCTTGAAACGGACCCAGAGGATCATAAACGTCGCATGTTACAAGCGTCGGTTCTCGAAAAGAATGTCGTATTCCCTGAGAAGCGTGAGGCCGAATCATTCTGGCATGAAGTCAAGAATCAGCTATGGCCTCTCCGCCCTGTTTTCTTTTGGATTCTTCTGGCTGGTTTTGCAAGTGGTTTCTTAGGCGGGTTAATCGGTGTGCGTGGTCCAGCCCTTATTATTTTCTTCTTTTTCTTCGAATATCCTAAGAGTCAGATCAAGGCAAATGGAACCATTGTTGCCATCATCAACGTTGTAATTCGTGTGGTCACTTACATTGTAAGATCACCACCAGCCTCGTATCCAAGCAAAAACTGGTTCACAGGGGAGGATAAATATTTGTATATTTTTGTCTCTATCATTGGTGCGTTAGGGGCACCGGTTGGGCTTTGGCTGTCGAAACATATCAATCAAGCACGCTTGAAGATGGTTTTAGCGTGCATCCTAATCATTAATGGCGTTACTATGATTGCAACAGGTTCTTTCGATTTGTAAAGTTTTTCCTTGCTATATACTCTCGATTTAGAAACTTCGTCAATTAATAATAATAAACAATGTAAACGATCAGAGCCAAAACCTTTTTGGAAAGAATCTTATGGCTTAATTATTTTCTCAAATATCGCACTGATATAACAGTGGTTTTGTTGGTGACGACTAAGGTGAAGTTGTCGGCGTTTTCTGCCACCACGAAATTGAAAACCGTTTCAACCATTGTTGGAATGCATCCGCACAAAAAGCTCGTGGTACTGTTCTATCTTCGCACGTTTATTCGATCGGGTATATCAGAGCACTAACTAATTGAGCACGTCGTCTTCTACTTGTTAACAATATAACGTAAATAAATGAGGTTTTGTTCGTGTTTCACCTTTTGTTAGGGAATCCAAGACAGTCTTGGATTTCGGATTCTAGGCACTGGATTCTAGTGAAACTTGGATTCTGGATTCCAATCGTTAGTGGGATTTCGGATTCCTTGAGCTGTTTTCTGGATTTCAAAGCCTAGGATTCCGGATTCCACAAGGAAAAATTTCATGGGTTCCGGCTTCTACAAGCAAAAATTCCCGGATTCCAGAATCTGGATTCCCCTACATGGAGCGACATGTTACATGATTGGTATCATGATGAGGTCCAGCGATGAGGTGTTTCAAGTGTCTGATTGTAAATTACTATAATTATAATAGTGTTTTTTCAATATATCATAACCGGGTACCGAGGATTGGCATCAACAAATAATTAAACAAGGAGGTATAACTTTAGACAAACGGGAGAAAACAGATATGTACAGGAACAGTTAGTTAGAATATTGTGTGTAATTGCCGTTCATCGTTACTTTTTTTTCTTTCGCTGATGCGTTTGTATTAATTGTATCCGATTACAGTGAGTACGAAAGTAGTCTGAATAAACTTAATTGTATTCACGAAGGAAGAAATCATTAAAAGTAACGGCAGATATCCCAAATGATCAGTGTTGTCGGGGGAAGAAGAGCGGCCGTTACATATCACGTGTGACACCACACGGTGTCGAACAGTTTGGATGGCCTGCCTGTGCTCTGAAAAGTACAGTGTGGAGCAAGGTTTTCCAGCATCGATGGCATTTAGGCACCCGATATTCTGTGAAAAATTGCGCTATTAATAGACTCTTCAAATTAGTTTCTGCACACCCATAAGGAATAGTGGCCGGTTCAGGAGCATATTACAACTCAGTGAGTCAAATTTCTGTGCCTGTGTCCCGAATTTCGATTGAATAAAATGACAGGAAGATGAAGACTTGTATAATAAAAACCCATAAAAATATAAGTTACTTACACCCTGTTTGTGACAATATTCTTTTGTTATGCATCGTAACGCGTTGCAATAGAGGTCCTGAGCTTTGTAGAAACAACGTTGTACAAAGTATAATAAAAGCGTCGCAAATCCTGGGTCAATAATTGACATTAATTTTTACCTTGACTTGTTGGTTTGCAGCAACACGCTCATTCTCTTCGCTTGGGCGTTGAGTGGCTTGGTTGTCCCTAGCAGGGTTCGTAGCATTAGCCTGTTCAACAGCAAATTATTGTGTCTATGAGTAGGTTTCTAATTTCACAGAAGAATGAACATACGCTAGCAAGTTGTTTTAGCTTCTTCGTAATTTTCGTGGGTAATAATAAGCTTGAGTTCGGTTTGCGTACTAGATGTTTATATTCACATCTCGGAATATCTGTAAAGTGCCTTGACCATTTCATTGTGACTTGAGAAGCACTAGCGCAAACGATAATTGACCTAAAGCCTTACATACAAAGATGAAAGAAATATCTTTTTATCTCACCTTATTTTGGCAGGGTTTAGAAGGCTTCCCGCACCGACAAGCGTCAGTACATACACGGTTCGCTCCTCGACAAGGGCAACCTCTCGTTGAACCCTCCTTTCTTCGGGTTGAGCAAGCACTCTTACAATTACATGGGTCTGGTTCCTAAAATAATTTAGAAAGTGGAGAAGCTTTAAAACGCAATTCAGCTAAAGCATATAAAAGCAAAGTATCTGATTGAAATCACAGAGTGCTTCTCACCTCCGCTGATTCTTCGACTTCGGACGTTTCGCTTCTTAGAGACGTTTCGCCTTCCCTGGACAAGTCCATCGGTAAATTATCCGTGGTATTAAAGAAAATCAGTGCCTTGGTATAAATTACGCTCTATAAGAACTATGTAGACTCGCGTTTACTTCGATTCAAGAGGTTTGAAGATTCACTGAAGATTTCCCGACGGGATGCGCATCTCACTTTTGGATTCGCGCGGGTGACGTTGTGATATGCAAATTAGCTGAGAAATGGTATCCAATGCACATGCGCACCAGCTGACTGTGTCCCTTTAAGATAAATGCATTGAATTAAAAGGTTTTATGTTGGTTTCGAGCCGTTCTTTATTTCCAAGTTCGAAACCTGCAATAGCCAATTTGGAAATGTTTTCACATGAAAGACTGGTGACGAATCTCGGACGCCAAAGCGAGGCTCTGGGGAGCACAGAAATAATAATAATAATAATAATAATAATAATAATAATAATAATAATAATAATGATAATAATAATAATAATAATAATAATAAACCATCAATGAGAAGAACGCCAGGTGTTTCGGTAATTCCTACGAGCCTCAGCGAATTGTTAGCTCTTTTGAAGAAAATTTCGTTTCCTGTCGTGGTCAAGTATTGAGGGTCTGGATGGGGTTAACTGTCAACTGACAAATGGCCAAAATTGTAACTGACAACTGACAAATAGGCTAAAATTTAATTAACTGCCTACTGACATTTGCCTTGGGTTTTACTGACATCTGACAAATTATAGGACGTGATTGTCCCTTATTTTCTATAAAACTCGTTTTTAAGGCTTTATATGTCATTCATTCCACTCATTTCGACGGTCAATGTGATCAAATGTACGTTTTTAGGGGTAATCTTAGCAGCAAGACGTTTAAGTGTCATATTTCGTTAGTGATTTACTGCACAACCCATGTGTGTCATGTACCAGCTGTTGTAAAGTACTTATGATCTCAAATTTACGCTCCTCTGAGAACGCGCCAGCATACGATGCTGCCAATGAGGGTGATAGTTAAGCTCTAAGTGGGGCATAGGGTGATTAGAAAGCAAGAAATTAAAACCTGCCTTTTTACAGGCTTAATTTGTTCTTTTCCATAGCGATGTGCAGGTTTCGATTGGAATGAATTTGCGGAAACCCAAACAAAACATGAATTTAGCCTCAAGTTGTAAAGAAGTAACGATTCCATAGAGCGTTTAATTTTACTCTCTTGGCCACTCCCTATGCAAATTTATCGCGGCAAAAGATTGTTTACATAAGAAATTGGACCAACTCCCACAAGGATTGGTTAGTTGCTCCGAAATCTCCACCTCTTCGTTGTCTTGGCACACCAATATGGCCAGTTCCTGACATCAGGTGAAAACGTATGATTTAAAATCTGCTGGTTGAGTTTTACTTTGCATTTCAAGAAAGGTTCCACCTGCATGTACATTTTCATCCCTTGCGGTGTATTGCAAGAAAGCACATTTTACGTTTGTCAATTTAGCCTAATTTCAAAGTAAGGTAAGTCCTAATCTAGCTGATACCTCTTCTTATTAAGATTCATTGCTCTTGATTCGCTCTCATCACTTTTCAGGATACCTGTAAGATAATTTAAAAGATGGCTCTCGATACTTGTGATTAAGGGTGCATTAAATTAAACGAATCAATTCCTGACTGCACATCAAGATTGTTACAAATAAATTGTTTCATATCGAAATATAATCATTTTGTTCATGAAATCCATAATGGAAATAATTATTCCGGAATAACTTTTGTCTTAGTCGAATGTGTGATTATTTTCAGTCTCCAACGAATGTTATAATCAATGTAAACCGACGCGATTAATCCCTTCTGCTTTTATTTTCATTTGAATGACTTACATTTGGGGTTGTGTAGTCAAGCTTAAGAAAATAGCAAAAAAAATGCAGTCTCTTCTATCGGCATTATGTATGTAGTCACTGAAATATTTTAGACTGATTTTTGTCAAACCTTGAACATGAACTTTATTTTAGTTTTATCAGCCTATTTTTATAAAAGATCAAAACACGGGCTTACGGTTTCACCGCCAAAGAAAACCCTACAAGGGGAAAGACACTCCCCAGTTTCTGATCCTAAAGTTATAGAAAACTGCTTTTCAGCAGTCTCTCTGAGGCTTCAGCAGGGAATGCATTGCATGCTTCTATAAAAGAACCACGAGCAGGTCGCATATGCTGATAAACCGAAGCAATTTATCATATTCTTGTTCGTCCCATAATCTGGCCCGGTTCAGACACCTTACCGTTCACATAAGCGGAATCAAATTCGAGTTTAGTCCAACTCAAATTAATTTAGACCGGCTGACTTGATTCAGACGCCGATCTTTATTAGCTTTTATTCCAACCGAATTGAAGCCGTTTGGCGAATGAATCACCGCCAGTCCACAGTCGTTATTCCCGGCTGGCCAGGCATGAAGAATGGCTGAGCCGATCCAGTTTAATTAGCCATTCCGAGTTGATTCAGACGCCGTACTTCGCATGAACTTGATTTATTGAATTCTATTCGGCTAATTTCCGGTACGGCGTATGAAGCGGGATTTAATTTTTTCTTGCTTAATCATTTCAGAATCTGACGAAAATCGCCCTACAATTGTGTATCAGCGAAGGTGTAGTACAGTGCAAAAGTTAAAAAAACAAATGGCCATCCTAAGGGATTTTTAAAGACAGCACCGGATTGCCAATTTCAAGATTAATAGATTAAATTAAATTCCTTCATTTTATTAAGCAACTCTCCAATTTTGACAACAAACATCTGCAACAAGCCATACCTTAAGCTAAAATTTAATTTAAGCTTTAATTTAAGATTTTCAATTTGTGGCCCTTACAGCAAATACATGGCTGCGAAACTACAGTAAATTTATTAATTTTCCAAGTTTTTTTGCCCAGCACAGCTGTAAAATAAATTATTACAAACAGAATAAAATGATCACAACTCAATTTTTGTTAGCCAAAACTCTGAAGGTATTTCATTTCATTTTATTACTAAAAGAGGTGGACTTTGACATCGAAAGAGGACTGTTAGGACGCTAGATTTTGATTTAGAGAAAAGATTTTGAATATCGCATATTCAATTATTACTACTATTTAATATTCTTATCGTTGTTGGTTCATGTTGAAATCGTGCAAGATTTTAAAGAGGAATTAGTGAAAAGGTGTTAGATATTAGTAGTGATTGCTAATAGTAATGGTAATAATAATCAGTAGAGAGACATTGTGAAGTCGTGGATTGTATTTCAAGAGATATTGAGACATTATGATCTTTTCAAATGTTAAGGTACAATTAATTCTTTTTAAGTGAAGAACTGTACATAAGTCTTTTTTTAAATTACCATTATTATTATTACAGTTATTATTATTGTTATTATTATTATCGTGTTTATGCTTTTTTGCTTTTTTTGTTCTTTTAGTTTTGTTTTTTGTTTATAACATCAAGTTTTCTTTTGGCCGGGCTTAAACAGCCGGGGACAAACTAAAACGGATTATCTCGGCATGCACGCGCTATTCTGTCTCAGACGACTTGTATTTCAGTCACCTTAATTAAAACTGTGGAATAAGCAACACAGGAAATTTCCTTGAGCAAAATGAATTCCAGTCAGGATGTGCAATTGCTATGGCAAAGGACTTTTTTTGAAGGTTTTAAAGTAAGGAGTAATTATTTTATATCAAACTTTTAAGGGTGGATCTCCACTTTCTTTTAAGTTTTAGGCGCGTAAAGGTGATGTTACACGAGACGATTCGCAACGACGATTTTTAGCGTAACTAGCGTTTCATCATTTTTGCGATATTGTTTCGAATGGTTGCAATGTTGTTCCAATATTTGAACGGTGTGTTGCGCTAAAAAACGTTGTTGCGTATCGTCCCGTGTAACATCACCTTAAGCAAGAAAATTTACACTCGTAAATGAGATAGAGGCAATGTATGACGCGTCGCGTGTAAACGTAAAAGTTGAGCGATTTTCAACATTTACATATACGCGCAACCATTCATACTTTGCCTCCAATTTATTTAAGTGGGTAATTTTTTTGTGTGTACGGTGGGTGTATTTCCACTGCCGCGTAATTCTTACGTGCGTATAATTATAACGCACGTAAATTTTATGCGCCTAAATATAAGACAGCGCCAAAACATAAAAGTTAGATCTTGTTCAACTTTCAGGTTTACGCGCGACCTTCCATACATCGCTCCTATTCACGAGCGTAACAGTTACGTGTGTGCGTAGTTAAAATTTACCCGACAGTAGAAATCCATGCACCTTTAGGCTTTCGAAAAGCAACTTTCTGATGACCACGTTATTGCTACGTAAAGGTGGATTTCCAATGTCGCGTAATTTCTACGAGCATACGTACGTACTTAAATTCTCCGGACGTACGCTTTAAAGGGACATCTGAGTTTGACTTGAAAATCGGAGTTTGTTTCAGAGAATTGGAATTTGTTTTGCAGAATGGGAGTTTGAAAATCGGAGTTGTTTTCGAAAAGCGGAGTTTCGGAAGAAATCGGAGTTTCACTTGAAAGGTTATGCGCCTCTTCTGTTACGTTGGGTCGACCGGAAGGAGAGGATTTTGGAGGATTCTCGCTTAGGTAGCTCAATTCATATCATAAATAAAAGAAATAAGGGCAGATATGGCGGAAAGGTTTAAGTGAAATAAAGGTGCCTACTGTTAAGTGTTTTATAATTACTCTCTAGGTCGATCGACCGACGTGGCAGAAAAAAACGCACAGCCTCGATCCTTGGACGAAAGTTTAAGTGAAACTCTGATTTTCGGAAATAAATTCCGACTTTGAAACTCCGATTTTTGCAAAACGCAGATTTTAAAACAAACTCTCAAAAACTCCAATGTTTAAAAGCAAATAGCCTCTGATTTTCGAAAAAGAAATTCCAATTTTCACAAACAAACTCCAATTTGCAAGAAGAGTTAACGTTGATTTTCAAGTCAAACTCAAATGTTCCTTTAAAGCTAAGTAAAAATTCTAGGTGGCGTAAATAAAATAGAGGCAATGAAATTTCTTACGTTCATGTGCGACCTTTCATAACATTGCCTCCATTTTAAAATTACACAACGGCAAGCGAATTAGTCCAAGCGAATTTGTCTCCTGATATCAAATGTATGCGAATGATTAAGATAATCGAACTTTGCAGATTCTAGTAATAGAAAAAAGATACAATATCGGAAGTTGTGAGGGAGGAACGTGTACGTGATTCATTGTGAGAGTTTTTAAAAATAAAATAATAGTAATAATAATAAATGTCTTTACTTAACTTAAGATAATGCATGTACGACTCTTATGTTACACAATCTGAAAGTCAAATTATAGTAAAAGCACAAAAAGTAACAAACCTAAATAAAAATAAAAGATACACCTATTCATAAAGGATGATTTCAAACGATCAGTATTTACTCTTGTATATAAGGGCGTTACATTCCTAAGTTTCGGTAGTTGGTGGTAGCGTATTTAAAGTGGAGTTCCAACTGCGGGCCTTTTTTAGAAATTTGTAGATCTGTCTTCGGAGTTTCGGAGGATTAGTGAGAGTCTGTGAGAAAAGATATTGATAATAAAGAAGTTATTGAGAGAGTGCTGGCGACTTATTTTGATCAAGAGAGGATATAGCTCATTCTCTCCTGTTTCGATGCAATTCCGGATATAGGGAATTGGAGAGAATTTATTTTTAACTTCACTGTACCATGGGAAAGTCAGTTAACTGTAAGCCATAAATCACTTGCAGATGGGATATCCGTCTTTTATTTGCTTCACAACTTTGATTTCTTTCTTTAGAAATTTCAAAAATTAAAGTCCAAGCCGGTACAATTCTACTCGTACAACAAAAATATGAACTGCAAGTACAACTTCATTTACTAATCTGCTGGCCCTACAGGATCTTCCTCGTGAAAAATATATTTATCTTTAAAAAGATTTAAAGCAAATTTAGGGCACATTATCTTAGAATAATCAGGGATTTCATGTGATTTTCAGTTAAATCAGATTCATTACCTGCGTTAGCGGATTATTTAAAGATTTTTTGAAAAGATTGTCAAGAATATCCCATCAAACAAAGCGTCTTGGTATAATAGAGTATCTGCTAGAGTGCTTAAAGACAGTCTACTGGCCACCCTACCTGTCATTACTAATCTAATTAATTCTTCGTTCGCATCGAATTGCTTTGCGCAGGCGTGGAAGTCCGCAGGTTTCATCCCAAACCTCAAGTCCGGCGATCCTGATGAGCCCTAAAACACCCGCCCTATATCCCTTCTACCTATAATTTCAAAGGTACTGAGAGGGCTACTGGCCACACGCAGTTTATGGACTTTCTGGATAAAGATAGCAAGATATCTGGCTTAAAGAGTAGAAATAGAAAGTAACATTTCACTGAAACCGCCTTACTACATTACATGGACCAGCTCCTTAAGAATATGGATGAAAAAAGTATATCGGTTGTTGTGCTGCTCGACATGTCTAAAGCTTTCGACAGCATCCAACACGACAACTTATTATCAAAACTGCACTTACTGGGTGTTTTGGCCTCCGCCCTCGCCTGGTTTAAGAGTTACCTATCATTACGCAAGCAGGTGTTCAGGATAGGCAGTGACCTATCCGACCCCCTCCCACTGACAGTAGGTGTGGCCCATGGGTCCATTCTCGGTCCAGTTTTGTTCACGTTATACGTCAACAACCTTCTTTCTGTACCGAAGAAGTGCAAAGCCATGGGCTATGTTGACGACACCAAATTGCTTTGGCTCTTCTCCCGTCTGACATCAGCGTTGCCATTTCTGACCTCAATAGTGATCTCCGTGAGATCGCAAGGGAACAGCTCAGGTGTCTGGATTTGTGAGTCAGGTGTGAGAAATTGTCCTTGATGCGTGAGATCGATGTCTTTAGTCCACAGGCGTGCCCGGAAGGCATGATGCGTGTACAATATTCTGAAGCTATAAATTTTGATTGGCTTAATTGTTGGAAAAGACTTGAGAAATGGAGGGCCACTTGAAACGCTTACAACAGCAAAACTGATAAAAAATTAAGGTGCTATTGCATCAGTTGTCGAATTTAATATTTAATTTACATTATATGTGCCTTTCAAGCTAGATTTCACATCAAAAATATACAAATAAGTTTCATAGTTGATCATTAATAACTATTTAACTGACAACTGACAAAAAGCCTAAAATTTAACTGACAACTGACGAATGGTTTTAGTCATTGTATTTTCAAAAATCAACATTAATATAGCCAAAAGCGTAAATTTCGTGTCTATTGGGATTAAGTGTTTTTTGTAATATCATTTGATTGGTGTCGAAATTGTTCTAAGTTGCTAGTAAGATGTATATACCTCCAGCCTATAATCGCGTTCCTTTTGTCTTTACCAGCATTAATTTCTGCCCAGCGAGATTCAACTTGTTCCGTATTAAATTTAATCTCAGGTCTAAGTATAGCTTAAAGATTGTCGGCTATATATAAAGCAGCTCCGCCCGCGCTTGTTTGCGAATCAGAGTGGTAAAAGTTGTAGCCTTTGATATTAATATTGGCAATCTATTTATCACCTAATTTAGTTTAACTAATGTTAAAGCAATTTTTTACGCCGTTTTTAACCAAAGTCCATTTCTACAGTCCATTTCTACAGGCTATTTCAATCTTCATCTTGGATGAGTATGTACTCATTAGCATTTTCCTGTTGTCCGCAACTACATCCACACCAGGGGTGGCAAACCAGGTAAAAACACTGCTTGAGGCAGGAAGACACTTTTCTCCAAGTAGACTTCAAGTAAAGGAATCCCTTAACTAAGAGAGCAAGCAAAAAAGGTCATCATTGATCAGAATGATGAAGAGCATTGTTGAAAATACATGTAGAAGGTAGAGAAAATTCGCCCCTTGCAGATTCAACTCTTCAAAATAGTGAACTAAAATGTTTAATTGTATTTCTCAACTCGTTTTAAAATAAGTCATGAAAAGGAAACAAAGGAAACCACCACAGTGAGGATTGATATCAGTTCTTAATTACCGTATAAAAGAATGTTAGCTTTAGCTTTAAATTTCTTCCAAAATCAAAAGATTATTATTCATCTATGAAGCTACTCCTATCAGTGTTTCATCCGATAAATAATCTAGAAATGGGACTTAATTAAACATTAGCTTGGTTACACTTCGTTTTTCAACCCATTTCTCGTTATCTGGAAATCGGATAAATTACTGGGTGTCGTGTTTGATTTATTAGCCCGAATCATCTTGTGATGGTGATGGTCCTTATGATGATGGTGATTACAACAAGCCAGAAGCTCGAATTTTCTTAAAACAACAGAAGCTGATTCCACGGCAACAATAACACACTGGCTTCCCGTAGTTGCTTCAATTTGTTACAAAGCTTTTAACTCATGCATCAATTACATTTGCATTTGACTTCAGGAGAACACAACATAAAGTCAATGCTCGAGAAGCCTAGACCCGGAAAGAACGGCTTGGAAACTAAAATTTCGAGGACGTTTTTGGACTTTTTACATTCAGGGCATGAATTTTTCGTCATTTCAGGCCATGGAACCTAAAAATGAGCCTAGCTAGCTGTAAAAAGGGGCAATACGGAGGAAATGCGTCCTAGCCGGCATGATCACATGCTGTTTACGGAAAATTCTCTCATCCATGTCAGGAAATTCTGTATTTTAAAGCCTCCCCTAGGGCATGACTCAGCAACTAAGGACATTTCTGCTACGTTTTCAATGTTGGTTAGCATGCAAGGATTTTTCCCATGCCTATCGTCAATGATTTGCTCACTGGTAATAGAGGGGGTGGCCCCAGAGTGGTTTTGCATTGAAATTGGCATGCAACAGAATTTCGCATGCCCTGTAAGCACAATTTGAGGTTCAGTGACCTTCTCACCCAGGCCGCGAGAAGCCTAGGTTCTAGTAATAAGTAATTCATACCCAGCAAAATCTCCGGCATGCCGGGCATGCCACATTCTCTGACATGCCCGGCATGACAAATTCTCTAGCATGCCGGGCGTGCCATAATCTGGGTCATGCCGGGCATGTCAAAATCGGTCTCTGGCATGCTCTCAACGCACAGGTTATAATTCCTTGAATCTACAGATATTTTAAGCGTGGCCAAAAAAAAAAACTAAACAGATCACCGTGCTTATCTTTTGATGTACGGTTACACGATGACGTCATTGCTATTCCATTTGGTTGTCCCAGCGAAGTTTAAATAACAAAAGCTCTAATTTTCACAAGAAAGTAAAACCCTGAGGGATTCTGCCGTAGTGATAAAACAGCGTCATCGTGGAGATGACCTGTTGGGGGATTGTAAAAACTCCTCACCCCTTTTAATGAGTCTTTAATAGGATTCCCATTTCACATTGCGAATAAAATGGAATTGACTGAAATCAGTAAAAAGAGAGACAGACACTATTTTCATTGTATAATAAAATGCATCTATGTTCCATGGAAGCTTTTAAAAATACAAGGTTATAGAATATCTTTCAAAGTTCATTACAAACTGAGCTAAGCCCCCAAATCATTGTTCATTATTCAGTAAATTATGATGTTTGACAATGCAATGTGCTTGAATATAACGTTGCAATTACAAATCTCTCTAAAGCAAATTTCCCTACGTTAGAAAAGCTGTTTTTATCTTGTTTCACATTTTGATAAGGAGTCTGAGTTCCCCTTTCTTGTTTTGTAGGCTTGTCTGGGATTAATGTTTTTGTGTCATTACCAGTGTCTGTTTTCTCTGTTTTTAACTCAAAGTAAGTCAGTAATAACTGACAGTATCAAAGAATTGCGTTCTAGAAAAGTAATTATCTCCTCGTCATGTCTGGAAGTTACCTGTAACAAAAAAGAAATGGAATGTTAACACATGCAAGGGCAATATGAGAAAAAAGAAAAAGAACATGTAGAGCTCAGCTTCTCTTAACATATTTTCATACTGGCTTGTTGAGTCTGTTAAAGGTCGCAACTAATTGTCTGAGGCTAATTTCACAAGAGTGTGCAATTGAGATAAATGCATGGTAAATAAAGTGAAAGAAACGTGGTTTCACATTAGCCAATTTACATTGCGTTGTTCGATGATGTTTACACGCTCTTCTACTGCGAAATAGACCTTTGCATTTGGATTTGCAAGTCAAGATTATACCGAGTTTGACTGGCTTAATAGAACAACAGTTTCATTTTCAAGCAGGTAAGGTGTAGACCCATATAAAGCCGAAATATGTAAAGGAAACTCAGCGAAAACTTTTTCGCATCTTTTTGTGGCGATATTCTCTCACGGCCCGTCAACTGATTAGGGGATGCGAAGAAAAAATAAATTAGGACCAAAGGTTAAAGCCTGTCCGGTTACACCATTTGGTATGTTACCTAGAGTTCTAATAAATAGGTCATAAAATAGGATTTAACGAGAGCGAATTTGTTTCTCAATAGGTGTATAAAAAAGTGAAGCTATCAAATGAGAAGTTTATAGAGTATCAAAATTATTAAAGTAAAAGCTCATATAATTAGGAAAATTCCTATACGAAAACAATGCTAGTGACATTAAATTGATCAGATAAAATTCTGAGAAAATATGTCGAATAAAAGCCTCATTGTTTGCTTTTGTTTTTGCGTAAAGGTAAATTTTTCGGCCCACAAAGCAAAGTTGAAAAAGCGACTAAATCTTAGTTTTTTACATTGAACATGTTTATTAGCTTAGTTTTCGTCCGTTTTAAAAGCTTTATAACCCAGTCATAATTTTCGGGTTAAAATAGTACAAAATCATTTCAAAAACCATGTTCATTTAAACTAGAGCCAGCAAACGTGAACATTTTGTAATTCAAAAGTCGGACCCAGCCAGGTTGTTTAAGCTTAGAATTATTTGCATTTTAGCGTCCTATAAATTTACCAGAATCGCCTCTCAGAGGCTTACTGTAGCAAAGCATTTTGTAGTACACTCGTAGACAAGCAATGTAAGCCTTAAGTCTTTGCTTGGATGAGATGTCCAAAAGAAAAATTAGTTTTGTGGACCTAAACGCACATTCAGACTGCTTATATTGAGTTGTTTACAACTTTGCATTGACACCTGCAGCGTGTTCATTTTTATAAAGCGAAATCCAAATCTGATTTTGGCATTTGACTTACGGATATTTTATTTTGTCTCCAAAAGTGATTGTAATATCCGTTTGATTGTCTTTCGAACAACAGTCAAACTATGCAGCAAAAATAAGTAACTTTACCAGTACAGTGAAAAAATATGACCGTAGGTGCCAAACATAATTATACTCGAGCTATAAAATTAGATCTGACTTTTTTTAGCTTTGGTTTCTTTATTTTTGAAGTTTTCTCTAGTCTTCTTAGCAGCAGAAGAAGATTACAAGACATACAATCAGAAACAATCCGAAGTGAACGAGTTGACAACCACTTATGACACTTATGCCGGAGTTCTTAGGCATGTTCAACAGTAAGATAAACTGAATGCCAAAAGACTAATTCACGGGATTTGGTCGATATTCAGGCTTTTTCTTTACCAAATTAATACTAAATCTGTACTTACAGTCTCTCGCAGAATCCATTTCTTGTCCAGCTTTCACCAACATCTCAACCATGCACCGCAGAAAAAAAAGACTAACAAATGCGAAGAGACATGACGACATCGTGACGCCACAACTGCCACGCTACAACAAACTAGATTCATCGTCATCCGAAAACACTTCTGCGGAAATTCGGCCGATTTCGTGCGTACTCGGGGTATCTTCGGATGACGCAGATGACGTTGCTCAAAGGACTATCGTCAGCAAGGACTAAAACAGTTTGCGAGATTCGCATAGCCGACAAGAAGCGCACTGAAAAACTAAGCAAAATCTCTCTGAGAAGGCAGTCCAAATTCACCAGATCAGAACGTCTTTGCAGTATTAACGTCGTACTCTCGTACTGACTTGAACGACCTGGTAAGCTTAATTTTCACCAGTCTTTTATGCTGTTGACCAGGAAACATTCCGACGCGATAAAACTTAAGCATGGATAAGTTTATACTGAGAAGATTTGTTATCTTATTGTTTAAGACGCTTTTCCGCGATCAAATTTAAATATGGACCCAGAAATGTCAGTATCGGTTTGAAATAAAAGGATTAATCTTTGATTGCAAGTTAAGTATTCTATTTTATGCATGAATAATGTTGTTTTGTTGTGCTTTTTATTTATAAATCCAGGCTTCTGTCTTCGGTTTTGCCAGTCGATCCCGTGACACACATTGTGACAAACATGACTTTTTTTGTTATAATCTGCATTTATTGCCAGGCATGAAACCTGTAACTTCAAGCTCCCTAAGATATATTTGGCGATTATATGTGATTCTAGGGATATGATGCTGAAGCGAACATCAAAGTCAGTCTCGCTGGGCATGCCAATTTGTTGCCTGGCATGCCGGACATGCCAAACCAACTGGCTTCACCATCGGCATGCCCGGCATGCCAAACCAGAGGAGCAAAAACTGGGAATGAATTATCAACCCGGCGAGAGATCTGGGACCTAAGTTTAGCTGGGTCAATTTAGGTCAATTTTGGGCTGCGAGGGCATGAACCCTTTTTTTCCATGCCTATGAGATGTTATTTCTAAGTACCAATGTTCCCTTGAATTTTGACATGCCTAAATATATAAAATTTTCCCTCTCTCATTAATCCTCAGACTGGATGCGATTTTTGCGCTCGCTAGGCATGTTCAACTGAAAATCATGCCCATACCCTTATTCAAAACAAAATGCTATCAAATTTTAGTTTCCAACCCGTTAAAGAAACTCGATTTTTGTTAGAATGGGTCAGGTACCGGAAACGGAAATACGTCATAGACTTTAAACTTCTCGTTCCCAGAACCCGTCGTCTCCTTTGAAGGAGCCCTTTGGAGAAAAATCATGTTAAGAAATGCTACGGGGGATATTAAGAACGTTCAATTCGGGTAACTTACAGTTGAATACACAACAAACATCAGCTGGACATACTGTTGGTTTGCAGAACAAAGGCAATCGAACATAGCTCACTTCGGAAAAGAGTGATAGCCTGGGACCCGAACTAGGCGCGCACGAGTTTATAGGATTATTTGGGGGCGACGTGAATGTAAACAAACATGGCGGAAAGCGGAGTGGAATGTTTAAGCGGAGTTAAAACAACTCAAAATAACAAAAAGGAAGGTGGAATTGAAAGAAAAAAAAACATGAAAATGTCAAGCTGAAGGAAGATGTGCCTGGGAGATTTTACTTCGAGAAAAATTCGAAGAATGCAAATCCGTGTGCTATCGGAGTTCAACTTCAAATTAGCGTTCCGAAACAAACGTACATATTCTCGCTGGATACGTCTTGTCTTTGGTATTCTATAGAATGCCAGACCAGGGGAGTCCCTGAAGTTACTTGTTCACAAAGGCACACAACAACTTGCATGCCTCGTCATAACACAAGGTGGCTGCTCATTTTGTCCCCACAAACAATCCCATAAATACGCGCGCGCTTAGTTTTGGTCCCAGGCTATCATTCTTTTCCGAAATGGGCTATTACGAATTGGGAACTGTGGGAAATCTCACATTGTTTATACATGTTATGCTAAAAGAACAATTTCATTACACAGAGTAATAGACTCAAGTACCAGCCGTTCTGGGCGCCCTTAAGAGCTATTTTGAATTTCCAAAATGCTCTGTTGTATTCAGTTCGTTATATATGGGAATAATAATATTTACATCATTGTTTAATACTAAGAACGTTTTTATATTTCACTCTGGTTGTATTTATTGAAGATACTGCGCTGATTCTGCGCTGATTCTGCGCTGACACTTTAAACTTTTTTTTTTTAAAAAAAAGAACGTGGCTCTGCCAAACCCATTTCCCCGATAAACTCGTCCCCATAGTTCACTGAATCGTACAAACTTCTCCACTTTGGTGACATTCATCTGCAACCGCAATTGGGCTATCTAATACCCGTCCCCCCCCCACGCCCCCACCCGGTTGGACGGGGTAGGACCCATATTCTTTAGGGGTAAACCAATATTTTATGGAAGTCTTCAGAGGTGAACGCAATTTCATTTAATCTCCTGGAGTAACAATAAAAGGTAGAACCACAACCGGGGGGTAGGGATATTAAATGCAGTAGGCCATTTCAAAGGTAAACATTTGAACGCACGTACTATTCCCTACTTTGAAATAGTGTATTTTGACGCATACGTATCCTTCTTTCTTTTTTTTTTTCCACAGGACTGATCATTCAGCATTCATAGGAATACTTCTACGAAAGGCAGAACTCACCTGCAGCCACGATGAAGACGGAGCTGTTAAGGAGAAGGAACAAAACATTGATGAAAATGGAGTCGTTTTCCCCTTTTTTTTTCTTTCCATCAGACTGACCATATAAAGAGCCAAGGCAAACGTTGAAAAATGTTATCCAAAGCACAAACGTTTGGAGACGATCTTCAAACTTTCCTTTGATGGGCCTGAAAACGGTGTAGGCTATCCCCGAGGCACTTGTTATGACCAAAGTGAAACCAATCTGAGAGTGGCTTTCTGACCCAAAAAGAAGAATCAAGGAGATTAGGAGAAGTTTGCGGTACATTTCAAGTGTTTCCCAAAACCAGTATTTCTCCTTGTAATTTTCAAAAAACACCCTCAAGCCGAAGGCAATTTCTTTCTCCGTTTCCGCCTGTCGGTATTTATAAATGGGAAGCAGCAGCATTAACGGAAATGCAATAGGATAAAAGGCAAACACTGCAGCAATTTTCCAGAAGATCTTGTGCCGAGGCGTAAAGCAGTGGATGGAGTAATCAGCCCTCAGTAGGGAGATACAATCGCTTTTACTGAAGCACACGTTGACACATACACCAGGCAAGGGCAGAATGTCAACGATCTTCTTGCTTGTCACTGGGTAAGACAACAGAAGAAATAAGAAGATGTTACGGTAGCAAGACTTTTTCAGCCTCGATATTTGGATCATCTTTTCGCTCATTGAATCCTCCATATTGTTTATGTAGCGTTTCTTCAGGAAGAGGTAAAGAAGTATAAGGGAAACAACAAATATGTTTATGCCAACAGCAAGAGAAAATTGTAGGAATGGATCTGGACGCAATTTAGAGTAAATGCAGCTTAAAGGTGCGAACTTCAGTATGTTACCCTCAACAAAGTTCAAATATTTTTCCATGGAGATTAGAATAACAGGCCATCGAACATACATAAGCGCAGAAAAAATTCCAGCAATGACTTGATAAAATCCAATAACAATTTTGCAACAAGACATAACGACATCTGCAACCGTACGATTGTTTTCTGTGCGTTTCGAGTCACCCCAAAGAACCACTAAAAACACCGCAACAAATACCAGAACTACGACTACGCATGATATGATTGTGTTAACCATTCTTGGGCATTCCAGGCACGTGTTAAATCGGAGGTAGTGGTTGATAGAGCATGAGGCACATAAAATTCCTTTGAATCTGTCTTGACAGGATGAGTCAACTCCGCCATTACAGGATCTAGGATATGGACATTTTTGGGGCTGGGGTAACGTTCCCTGAAAGCTGGAGAATCTTTTGTCGTATGGAGGCTCCAGTGTGTAAATATTTTCGAGGAAGTTTCTATAAAACCTTTTTTCCTTTTCACTTGGCCATTTCCAATAATAATTTGGTGCTAGAATTGCTGTATCGTTGACACACTTTAGACCGTGAGCAGGGCATTCAGAGCAGGGGCCAAAACGATCCATGCGGTAAAATCCGCGAAGGCATTTGCATGCGCGATGACCAGCAGTTTCGTTGGAAAGTGTACCTACCCATATACAAGTAAAACGATTTAGTACTGAGAAATTTGAAACACTGAGCTTCAACCACCGAACAAGCAACATCTCAATAACATAGTTTAAAATGGTTTACGTAATTATTGTATTTATTTAACTGTTTTAACCTTATCTATATATCTGCCTGGATTTATGAAAACAGGGTTAGCAAACATTTTGTTATTTCTCTCAACTTCCGCTGTCTTAGCTTGTTTACTGTGTTCTTTACTTATGTCATTTCTTTTGTTTGTTTTGTGGTTAGGGATTTTTGTAGAAGTGGCTGTAGACAGATTTTCGCCAATTTCTATCTAACCCCCTCTCCCTCCCTTTTTGCACTTTTTTCCCGTCCCTACCCACAATTCTCTGTCTAACACAGGTGACAGTTATTTGAAATCAGTGCGCGCCTATAAAAAAGCTGGTTCTTTGCGGTTAAGCAGTTCACATTTCGTTATTGGTCACCTTGAGAAAAGTTTTTCGGAGAACATGATGTAAAGCTCTGAGATGGGTCAAAGTTAATACGAGTCGCGGAGTCTGCATCTTCCAATATCGAGAGTTAGTTTTTTTTTTTTGGTGTGAGTAGTAATAGTCGCTACTGGGTGGCACGACCAATCAAAATCGAGTATTTCAAACACGTGACTGAATTCGACCAATCAGCGTCCAGGATTTCATGGGGGTTCGTACTACATGTAAAACCATCAGGAAAAGTCTCCCAACATTCCCCCGTCATGTAAGACACACGAAAAGTCACGTTTCAACCAATTTTATTCTGACGTCATACCTAGCGTTACAATCGGGACGTGTGTGACCTCCTAGTGACGTCACGCCCTTTCAATTATTCATTTATCGTATAGGCCTTAAAAAATTAACAAGAATGGGATGCCTTCCTAGTCCTAGTGCGTGACAGCGTTGATACGTCATGTAACACATCACGAAAAGTCCCCCAACATTCCCCCTTGATGTAATAGCACACCAAATGTCACTTTTCAACTCATTTTATTCTGACGTCATTCCTTATTTTACAATCGGGACGTGTGTGACCTCTTATTGACGTCACGCCCATTTCGTTTTAAAAAGTTTAAAAAGTCATCAAAAAAAATGGCCGGGAAAGCGGTGGTTCAGTGGCCATCGCCGGTACTGGCAAGAAGTTCTCGCTTTCGGCCGATGAGTCCAGCCAGCCAGGTGGGACTCGAGGCTTACAGGTTCGAGTCCTTTCGGGAACGGTTTGTTTTTTTTTATTTACAAATCTAATAAAATATCTACATTTTGTGCGTTGCACTCTGTCAACACTTGGTATCCAAAAGGATAACTGATTTGGCTAATGGTTACATCATCACTTAACGTGTAGTCTACCAAATTGTCTCTGTAACTTAGATCTTGGTTCGTAGGTAGGTCCTTTTTAGATGATACAGTTAACATATTTTGTTGTAATCTTCCCTTGGACAAATTGTTCATTTCCAATAAGGCATCAGGATAATCGTAGATATTGCGTAATAATGGCAGTTCTGCTGATCAACGTGGGTTTCATAATCTGCTTCTCCGTCATTTCCTCACACCATACTTTTTGAAATGCAATCCGTTGTAGCTGTAGTTTGTTGGAGAACGGACCACCATAAGAGAATTATTTCTCAGCCATAGTTGTCTTTGGACAAACACGCCGCGGGTTGATTATGCAAAAATCTTCAACTTAAGACCAGGTATTGTGTAAAAAAAATGCAATTAAGAATTAGCCGTTTAGCTTTTGTCTTTTTTAAAAAATAAGCGATTAAGACATTGAGTTCCCACTTCGAAAAAAGTCAAGGAATCTTGTTTGACAATCATCTAGAACATGTTGTATTTCTTTGCGAAATTGTAATTCTCTGTCTATCGACAAACCTATGGTTGGTATATTCCATAACACCAAATGATATTTTCAGGAGCTCCGTCTATTACTTCTTCTCCAGATTCCAACAGGTGTTTGACAAAATGACTTTTTCCACAACAAGTGGGGCCAGCTACAATAGCAGGAAAGGGGTGTTTCCACCTTGGGTCCATGTTGACAACTCACTGGTTCAACTGCGTTTGCTCTTATTTACAGCGAAATGGTCTTTGGCGGAGTATCTTTATCATAAACTCGAACCATGTTGGTGGTTGAAATCCTGGACGCTGATTGGTCGAATTCAGTCACGTGTTTGAAATACTCGATTCTGATTGGTCGTGCCACCCAGTAGCGACTATTACTACTGGTGTGAAAACAGGGTCTATGCTGTCCTGCCGACCGTGTGACTGTACATCCGGAAACTTGAATAAGACGAGTGTAAGAGAAAAGTCAAGAGGTGTTTATCTGCCAATAGACTGAGTTTTTCCGAGTTTTTTTTTTTTGTTGTTGTGATATTTCTCTTGCGTTGAACGTGAGAAGATTATACGTGGTTGTGGATAGTCGTATCAGTGCCGCGAAAGTGTGTGATTGTGTGATTTCCACATGGTGTTGACAGGCAGAACTCAGGTGTGTGGTCGCGTGGTTGAGCTGTCGGCACCAAAATATTCTGTGCCAGCCACAAAAACGTTTCGTCGGTGTTTAGCTTAGCTGATTGTACCTTGCAAAACCAATTCTAGACACAGGAAAATTGGATCTAGGTCTAGTTTCAGCGAGCTCTTGGCTTTGAACCATTTAGGTCGGTTTTTGCAGATAAGAAGGTGATAATTTGTGTACTGTTTGTTTCAATTAGTTTGTTGTCTATTCCATTCGAAATCCTGTCGATTATCGGACCGCGAAAACAGTTGTGGTTTGCTAACTATTTAAGTTGTTATGTGAGCCTTAACCATATACTTTTTGGCTGTAGTTCACTACTCAAGTTAATAATTTCGGGACTGAAGTGACACCGGTTTGAAACTTCATGGCGTCAGATTACTGAATAAATGCTCTAAATGTGCGTCATTTTAAATTTGAACTCGTTGAAATGCTTCTAGGGACCTCTAACTTACTGCCCGGCGTCAGAGAAAAGCTTTTAATTGGCCTTTGAATGATTTTTTATTGTTTTAAATTGCCAAGTAGTAGAATGAGTTGATTTTTTTGCTAACATGGTTTTCAAAAATCCAGGTATATAATAAAAACACACAAAAACAAACAAACAAAAAAAGCTTGAAAGTTAGGATAGAGGGCTCTTCGAGCCCACTTTCTTCAAAGATGCGTTTTGCCTGGATTATATTGCTGCCATTTCTAAAATAGGTCCAGCGTTCTGAACGATCTTAGTAATCTCGACGATTGCCACGTCGATCTTGAATATATTTTGCATGAAGTCATAACTGGAAAATGTTGTTGATCCACAGTATGCTGCTACTGTCTCCTTGACGCTTATTCCTTTTTCGCCGACATTTAATCGATGTTCTTTAAAGCTCATGGACCCAAACAACAACACTTTACAGTCGTGTAATATACCTCGTTCTTTAATCCACAAATCCCAACAGGGCTGTTAATACGAAGCAGCCGTAATTAATCAGCCGTAATTCGAGAATATTTGGGGAGTTTTAACCGGACTGCCCACCGCTGTAGCAGTACACTTACACGTACCTAGTTTTTACCAACAGGGTCTTTTTTGCATGAGCATGCGCGACCGCTGAACAAGCGATTTGCATCGAGGCTCACCACAGGGTCTGCCTTCATGAAGATGGCGCGTCTCAAAGCTATCATCGAGATTACTTCGCTCTTTGGTCTTGGCGAATGTGCTCGTGATTTAACAAAATGTTTAGCCTGGGTTCCAGAGGATATTTTTTTCTCATTGATAATGATGGTTCGCGGCGAAGCCGCGTCAACGAGGCGCGTGGTACCGAGGATAGACTACGAGTAGTCGCCATTTTTCCTCAGGGATAGTAAAGCGAGGGAAACGCGAGCGCGCGTGAAAATTACCCCACGCGGCGTGGTAGTCGCCCGCTTATCGTTATCAATCCACTCCTGAAATATGGCTAAATCAGCTATCCACAAATTATTGACAAAAATTCTCTACGGCATCCAGAAACTAATTTACATCCGTTTTATAGACAAACACTAAATAAGGAACATTTTGCTTGATATCTACCCATCATCAATGCATTCTATGCCAAACGTTGCGGTTCTTCAAGGGGAATCAAGACACGAGTCGAGCGCCAAACAACAACAAGCAGCCATGTTCGTGTCAGACATCCTTGAGAAACTTGCTCTTTCACCTCGTTCAGCGCATTCGTCTCCACTTTAAATCACCAGATCTTTACTTATTTTGTACAACGAAGATCTCCCCTACGTTCCTGCTACCATTTGAATCTCAAGCAAGCTTTCAAAGTGAAGAATTTGGTTCCTATGACTATTCACCACGGTGGCTGTCACTGGTCGCGTGCTCTTTATGAGGGGGGCATTGGGGTATATTAGAAACCGCAAAACCGAAGAAAAAAATCATCCAAAACCGCAAAACCGCAAAAAAATTCGGCCAAAACCGAAAACCGCATACAAAACCGTCAAAAACCGATACAATGGTGACAAGTGGGGCATACAGAGCAAACGAAACTAACACTAATTTCACCAAAGTATTTGTGAATGTCATGGACTTTGTCTGAAGCCTTCGTATCTTTTTGTGTCTGCTTAAATCATAGGCTTTGTTTCGGCAGTTCTCTCGAGCCCAGACTTTGCAGCTCAATTTCCGAAAAGCCGCTAGTTATGGAGCCTAGTTAACTTAGGAGAATTTGCACACAAGTCCTCTTTAAAAATGCAATTTTGCAGTCTCAAAAAGCTATAGCTCTGGAAACTGCAATCGAAAATCTCTAATCGAACATTACCATTTGATAACTCCCCCCCTCGTAAAAAAAACGCAACACAATCCACAATTGCTTCTTCCGTTGCTGGCGCGGGAGGCACGTTGGCAAAGGCTCGCCGGGCGTCAAGGGAGACGCTTGATCCACCATGACATTTATTTTGTCACGCATTCCTCTAAATAACTTTGGCGTTTCGCCGCTATTCGAGATTAAGTGCTGCTCAAATCGAACAGAAACTGGAACCCAAAATAGGACAAAAGAGGAAAAACCAAAAACCACATCGGGTACCAAAACCGAAAAACCGCTAGTATTTTTCACGAAAACCGAAAACCAGATGCTAAAAAACGAAAAATCCGCAAACCGCAATGACCACCAAAACCGAAAAACCGAAGTCTTTTGCAACAAAAACCGAAAAACCGATCTAAAAAATAGCCAAAACCGCAAAACCGAAAATCCCAATGCCCCCATCCTTTATCAAGTCGCGGTCGCGCATGTTTACGCAAAAAAGACCCCTGTTTGTTTAGTTCACACAACACAAATGTCTCGCAACGCTCTTCCCACCCCTCACAGCCGTTTCTGCCTTGTCTTTGCCACACAACTAATACAGAGGCCTCTTGCACCTAGACTACAGAAGTCGTAAAGCAGCGTGAGTTCGTCAATCTGACCCATGTGATCTACCTTTTTGTCAGTTACAGATAAAACATATTGATTATTCATTGATAATCTTTTCACATTTTTGGTGTTGGAAATTTTTCTTTGTCTTATTTTTGTATTTTAGGGTGTTCCGGGGTTTCCATCCTGTCAGGGGGATGTTCCGGGGTATTCAGGGGTGTTCTGAGGTTGTTCTTGGGGTGTTCCAGGGTGTTCTAAGGATTTTCCGGGGTGTTCTGGGTCGGGGTTTCTGGGGTGTTCCTGGCCTGTTCTTGGTTTTACAGACACGCCATTCTACTGGCTGAAATCCTTAAGATATTTCATCAGGTCAAAATAGTTTCAATAGGCGCTATTCTGTAACGTTATATATTAAGACGTGCAGCTTGCAGCCAACAAGAAAACAGTGCATAGATTTGAATTGTTTCCAGTTCTCTGATTAGCTAATAGCATTATCTTCGCGCTATTGATTGGCCCGATTTACTGAACTAGTTTGAGCCGGTCATAATGGTAACTGAGTACTTTAGGTAATCACAATAACGGATTTGGGAAAGTATTAACAGTGGATGTTTACTAATGTTGGTTAGGTATTGTGTTTTGGTGTGGATATTTCAATCGTTTGGAGGTATTGCTTTATTTAGTGATAGCTCCACTCCAGGGTTTGTACAGATTTTTGAATCCAAAATTCAAGACTTCTTCCAAACTTTTTTTTCCGAAATAATGATTCTTTTTTCCTGACACAAGATTATCAAATAGGTGGTGATCAAAGGAGACCTTAAAAAACTTAGGAAGCAAAAGCTTTCTTTATGATGCGCTTTAAACGCACGGGCGAGATTGAATAAGATTTGACCAATACGAAAAAAAAATTCACTTATCAAGAACTTGTTGCTACAATCCCGGACAAAACTACTTGAGAAAGTTTTCCCCATCATGTCCACTTTCCTACGCAACAAAACTATTTCCAAAACGACGCCTTTGCGGAAAGAAAACCCCTTCCCCCAATTCAATGTTGCTTCCCACAAACGCCCAGGGACCAGGCTTTCTTTTGAATACACAGCAACATTGCTTTAAGGGGAAGGGGGGGGAAGGAAGAACCGGTACAGCTACAATGTTTAGAAAAATGCTGTCCAAGTATACAATTTTCTCAACAGTTTTGTCCAAGATTGTAGCTTTGAAAAAAAATAAATAACCATTTTTCCAGACTTTCTTTCCATTTTCCAAACTCTTTTACAGGTATGGAAAATTGCTGGGCAAATTTCAAGACTTTTTTTAAAAGAATTCAAGGCTCCGTACGAACCCTGCCACCCGCAATACCAAGAAACTTTGAATGTTTTGCAGAAACTTTGCTCTTACCGTAAGGACATGCGTGACAGTCAGTTGGGGTTTTGCCCGGATGACGTTCCTCTGAAACGTAAGTGCCTGTGCTACAATTCTTGCAGGAGATCTGTCCCATTTCGCTTTGGTAAAAGCCTCCTAAAATCAATCATAGCGTATAGAATTGTTTTAGTCCGGGTTTGTAACATTTAAGAACAGTTTGCTAGACTGTTCACAGCAAATATTTTCTGGACGTAACCAAAGCCGGAAATTAGGGGGAACTTGGTAATTAAGGGACCTTTCCTTTTCAGTTGCTCAGACACAGTCACTGGCCTCACAGCTGAAACAAGACATTTAAAAAGTATTCTTGAAGTATACTTCACAAGAGGTATACTTCATGCATATTACTAATTTTCATTGGTTTATTAGTATCAAGAAATTGAAGTGCTGAGCTTCAACTTGGAAGTGAAACATGAAAATTGGGTTTGTTAAGATTTCCGGATAACCCCATACATTTATTAGGCATGCAGCAATTTCATACTTTTTCTCACAAATGGCTTAATATGAATATAGTCGAAACATGTATGCATATTAAATGTATGGGGTTACACGGAAATCTTATACCTTAGGTTTTACCAACTGAGACCTGGACAGGTTTAATACTCCAACCAACGTAACACATTTTCATGTTTTGCTTATATTAACTAGGAGTAATCGGCGCGCGGAGCCTAGTAGAGTGCGTTCGATATGTTTGTTAGGCGTACAGGTACAGTTGAGGGGGAAGATAAAATATGATTATGGAATATTTTGAACGTAAGTATTGCGTACAGTGAAACCTCTATTTAAACTCTGTATCATTATGAAAAGATTTTGAAGGCTAGTGATATCGTATCATTTGTTCATCTCAAGTGCTTGCAATTTCAGGAGACACTGGCCAGAGTGTGTCGGGTGTGTAAATATAACTTTTTGCTTTACTGGTGCAATAGATGTTCTACAGGAGCCGATTAGCACTTAACCCGCGTTGCCTTTTCTTCTGTTCAAAAACAATTCTTCGGATAATTTTCTCTGTTATTTTTAAGAGCATCCAATCATCAACTTGTTGTCAAAATGAATTAAACTGAATTTACTTTTTAAGCTTTCTCATCTGAATTCAAATTTCGCACTAACCCTGGGTTACCTTATCCTAGCTTTGAACGACCCGGCCCAGGTATTGGTAAAAAGCAAACAGTTGACAACGTTTTAGATGTAATCATTAATTATATTTATTGGGAATTCCACATGTAGACAATTACTGAAATTGACTATAAAATAAAACCGTTACCGGCAAGTCTTAACTTGTGTTGATATTAAAGACCCACAATGAATTGGGTTCGACTACAGCTACAGCTCTCAATTTCACACGTTTCAAGGGAATCATCAAAGCCTTCAGCCGGAATGTGTGTGCTGCTCACTTAAATAACTTTTCCGGTAATTTGGTCGAGTGTGTTGATTTTAGTGACTTGAGTGGCGCTACTGTGGGCTGGTTTATAAGTTTTTCCGAATAAAAACATAGAGCTAAAATGTTCATTCGTCCGGTGCCGAAATATCACAAGTTATGTGGCGCCGCCGAGCTAAACAACCCGGTTTGATGCATGCACCAGGAGTTGCTGAAAAATATGAAGGCTTAATCTAAAGTAAAATTTTAGTACTCAGGGTGGTTTTCTTCAGCAAACGTTTGAAAGAGCGCAGAGGACACACGAATTGAATGAGGGTGCCAATGGGGTTAGCAGTTAACTGATATTTGGCCAAAAAATAGTTGTTAACTTATAATTGGCCAAAAAATTAGAAGTTAACTGAGAAATGAAAAGTTAACGGTGAAGTGATATTCTATTGGTTATAATGAATACGATCGTTGATTTTAATGAAAGCAATAAATTTCTCAGATCAAAAACTAATATTATGTATACATAATCTTTCTAAAAACCTAATGTAAGACTTTCAGACAATTGAGAGCGGGAGAAGTATTCATGTACAATGACATGATTTCATCGTGTACGTGACAAGAAAATTATCAATCAAGTGACAAACAAATATCGCTCATTTCGATAGAAAGCCGTTTCAATATAGATCGTTAACTCAAGCAATGAAAATGCACAGCAATTGGAGGGAAAATTTACTTTTCGGTGATTGAGTGGACCTCGTCAATGGCGATAGCTGCAACCTGCTTTCCAAGCTTTCCTTCTTGAAGTCCTTTTGTCAATTCCTTAGACAACCACGATTTGGGACTTCAGCATACAATTTCACAGCTTCCACTTTTAACGGCTTCATCCACATCTTCTCCCATCATTGCCCCGCTACTCCGATTTTGTTCAAATGTTCCACTTGGTCTTTCATGATGGGCAATCAACGGAGTTACCACAACAATCGTAAATGGCATTCTATCCTGCCTTCTTTCCAACGCACGCTTTATTCGAGGAAAAAGCTGGAAAATAAGACTTCTTCCAAAGCCATTCGGTGCAATTGCGAAGACTTGGTGTTTTAAATCGTTTCTTTGCTCTTCGCGTTTAGCCTCCACATTTGAAAAGTCAACCAGCGCTGTGTTTGTTGCGAGTTCGAATTCTGCGTGACGGGACGTGGAGTCTGTCATTGTTACGAAAAATTGTATTGCGTGACTAGCGTGACTTTCTAGAAGGTTCGCGAGAGTTCATTGTTTGTTTATTTCAGAATTTTGTGTAAGCGTTTCGAAAGCGGTATATTTTGTAATCTTTCTATAATTAGACTATTTGGAAAGTTCTAGAATGTTATTGTGAAAGTATATAAGTAGGCGGGTCTAAGTTAAGTTTTAACTAGTTTACACAAGCGAAGAGAGTTTGACGTTGGTCGTGTTTAGTTAAGTGTGACGAAGGCAGTGTTTATTCAAGTTGGCAGAGGCCGTGTAAATTCATTAAGTTAATTGAAGTTGGCGGAGGCCGTGTAAGTTAAACGAATTACGTGCTTCGTGAAAACTACGTTCATTTTTGGAATAAATCTTCTTGTTGCTGTTCCGACAACCCTGCGTTCAGTTTAGTTTGCAAGCTACCCGTCCTCTAAAAGATTACCCGCGTAACAGTCATCACCGCCATATCGCATTCCTCTCTGTGACCGAAGACGCTCCACTGTTGACAAAAACTGTCAAAATTAACCAATCAGAGGGTGTACCAGGATCTGGTATACCGGAACGCACTTTTGTTAAAAATTCTTACAAGCGTTCCCGCACCTCTCTCCCCAGTCCCCCTCTACTTTTCAGCGCTTTCTTTACTTCGCACCGCTCTCCTTTATCTGAACGCTTGGAACAGGCTTGCAAGTGTCTCAAAGCGGGGCAAATGTGTGTCGACACAAGTGCAATCTTAAAAAACCTCGCTTATTAATTGCACAGGACAATCAATAATGCACAGAACGCCCAACAAAAATTAGGGGCTGCGTTCTCGTAAATGCCCCAAGTATATGTCAGATCTGTTTATTACTCTTTGGTTACAAAGTAAATTTCTCCATTATGTTCTTATCTGTTGTACACAAAAACTGGAACAAAATGCCTTAAAAAAAAAAAAAAAAAATGGTTTTTTATATTTTTGCACTTACACGGCACTTTAAACGAAGAAAATGAGCGTTCACTTTGTAAAACTTGAGGCTTAATTCATGTCCTATTTGCAAATGACTCTATCCTAAAGGAGAATCGATAGCGATTAGAACCGATAACTTACTATTATTACCAAATTTTAGTGATGGTGTACTCTTCCTTTCTTTTCTCGTACGTGCCACTCATATTGTACTCGAATTGTGAAGATGGCAATATTTCGAGCATATAAATATCTTGAAGACAAGGTCGTCGAAATGAGGTTTGCGTTGAGTCTCTATCGCCCGCAAAAACCATATACGGAAGTGAGGTATCCTGTAAATGATTCATACATGACCGTGTTAAGAAATTCACAACATCCCGTATATGATTTGATCGTACTACAACTCAGTGGTAATTCAACACCTATATGCTTCCCTCACGTAAAGGACGTAAAGATGACTGATGATGGCCGATGGTTTTGCTCCCAGTTCTCGTTCTATTTCGTTCGATTCTCTTAAAAGAAGGTAAAACGACGTGGGCTTAAATTACATCCAGTATTTTTACACCTAAATGTAAATTAAAATTCCAGGAACGACCTTAAAGAAAATTGGCCAGGAAGAAACTGTGTGACTTTGCCTTTCGCTCACGGAAAAAAAAAGGAAGGTTTCGGCGGATGATCTTCTCACGAAGTAGAACACTAACTGATGTGTGCCTCGTGCATTTGAGCATCTAGAAACCTACCATATTCTTCACCATGTTGAAGTAATGTTTACATGATCTCAATTATGTCTTCAATAGAAGAACGCTGAAATTGTATTTTCGAGTTGAAGTATACTTTTGGTATACTTTTATCATATACGTTTCTTTGAAAGTGATATCAAGATTACTGCCTTCTAATATATTCTCAGAATGTGTCTTTAAAGTTTCAAAGTATACTTAAAGTACACTTTTCTTTCACAAGCACTGAGGTTTGAAGAAGTATACGTAAAGTATACTTTAATATTAACAGTATAAATGAAGTACATTTGCCAAATATACCTCTTTTATACTTTTTTCTTAAAGTACAAACGAAGTATACTTTAAATGTCCTCTTTTTTCCAAGGAGTAAAAGTAAATGTAAAGTATACTTGAAGTAAACTTAACGTATAATTACAGCGGCTGCACTTTCAATCTTTTTCTCCCTCCCAAAAACGAGAAATCTCAGGAACAACCAAACGAAGAAGCGTAGGGCTTATACCACTAATTCAGACGACGAGGAATAAACTTGATTTTAGAACTGCTTGATCATTTGAATGAATGAACTTGATTATTCTTTTTTTCGTTGGCTACCCTCGAATTACCCTGGGTTCCGGAGGATATTTTTTTCTTATCGATACTGAAGCCGCGTTAACGCAAAAAAAAATGCGCCTCTTTAACGCGGCTTCGCCGCGAACCATCAGTGTCGATAAGAAAAAAAATATCCTCTGGAACCCAGGGTACCCTCGAATGAGTTTGAGTTCTAAATGACACGTGCCATTCTGTTTTGCAGATAACATTGCATGTATACACGTTTCCGGTTACGCTTGTTCACAACCCGGCTATACCATGTGGACTAATAAAAGAGATTTGTAAAGAGCTAATCGACTTCAAAATGGATGTGATAAAGTGGTAATTGAAGTTCGTGTCGTGTAATTTTGGTCCGAAATCATGCTCGTGATTTCAAATCAATCTCACGCTGCGCGCTCGTTCGATTTTGAAATCACGCAGCCGTATCATTTCAGACCAAATTGCACTCCACTCAGTTCAATTACGATAATTAATGGGTACATTAACCCCTGAAGATATCCTTATGTTATCTTATTTAAGAAAAAAAAAGTACCTGCAGGGCATGGAATACAGCTGCCTTCAGGAGCAGCATAAGAACCAACCATACAAAATGTACAATTCTGACAATTAGATAGATGTTCTTCTTTGGAACTGCAATCAGTACATGAAAAGCCAGAGCGAGACAGACTATGTGTTTTTGAATGTCCACTGTGTTCGAATACTATATAGAAGGATGACGATGGAGTACACTCACTAAGGAAATAAACATAACATGTTTGTTTTCCATACATCGTGGCAAACAAGACAGAGAGGGAGACACTCTCAGTGCAGTAAATCTGAATTATTAAGAGGCTGTCTCAGTAAAAACCGCCCACTCGATTTCGCGTGAAAAATAATTTTGCCTGAAACTCTAGCAAGTGAAAGGCTGTTTGGAGACTATAACTAAGATAGGTTTGCCTTGATTCACAATAATTTTCTGTCCGCGCTGGGGGGCGCTGAGTATCATTCCCGCCACGGCCAGTTTGCAAGTCTTGAAAATTGAAAATTAGGCATTTTTTGCGGCGCTATCAAATGTTTAATTTACAACATATACCAATGAATTTTATATCCATTTATAGGTAAACACCTCTAGTCTTTCCTGAAAGTAATAGTTATTTGCTAAATGACGAAATCAAGCAAAATATGACCCCAACGATTTGTCCTGGAGCTAAAGGCACTGTAAAGGCCAAAAACGACCCAGGTTTAAAAGCTTATTTCTGAAGTTTGGGACCTAGTTGAAAGCTTTAGACCAAAGAGACAGAAAGATAGATCATCTATTTTTAAGAATATATAAAAATCCATGTACGATTTGTAGAGAACTGGAACTAGTTAGAATAATATCGAAAAGGACTGGCTCTAGCCAAGATGATGTAATCGCAAGATGGCGGAAAACGCCACCGACACGTATTAAAAGAGTTAGAAGTTTGGAGTAATTTGTGGTTGATTTAGGCGTGTAGTCTAACAAAATTGGCGACCCTGCCAGGACTTGTAACCCGACGAAGATGAAACACTGGATGGAACGTTTCTGGCGATCGATTTTGGTATGTTTTTGAGCATATTTGTGTCTCTCATCGCTTTGACCACGTGCTTCCACTGCCCGCCATTGTCAATCGGAAACATCGGAACTGAGGCCTTGCCGATGATGGCAGAAGATCTTCAATTGGAATTACAGTCTAGCATCTATGCCGCGGACTGGAGCTCACTCGAGCGAATGGCCAAGTTCTTCAAAGTTGAATATGAGGGAAAAACAAAATTGTTTGTGGCGAAACGTGTTGCTCTACGGCTCGATGATGAAATTGAAAAACTGAAGGAAGCCGAAGTCGTGCCGTACCTCAAGGACGTAAAAGAAATGCTGACAGAGAAACCCCATGGCATCAAGAACGATGAAGAAGATGGTAAGCCAGTTCTAAGTGATTCAAAACCTCCTCCCGTAGCGAAGGAAGATCCTGTTCAAAAACTACTAGCGACTAGCGCGTTACGTAGACAGTTTAAGATCAGTGGTCAAATCGGGGAACCCGAGCAGAAAGACAAAATTAGTTTTTCTTCCCTTATGCGTCAAATTCAAATGGGGTTGGCCCAAGGTTATGGCGAGAGTGAAATTGTTGATGGTGTTATTCGCTCAATTACACCTGGCATGGTACTTAGGAGTTACCTCGAAACTTACGAAGATTTGACATTGGATCGGTTAAAGAAAATTCTCCGTAGCCACTATGGTGCAAAGAATACATCAGAACTCTATCAAACACTGGCATCCCTATGTCAGAGCCCAAAGGAGTCACCCCAGGCATTTTTGATGAATGCTCTTGATCTGAGGCAACAAATCCTGTTTGCATGTGGTGAAGAAGAAGGTGAAATATCCCTACAGTATGACTCTGGACACATACAACGTCTGTTTCTTCGGTCAGTAGAAACTGGTTTACAGGATGAAAGTATTCGTGCTAAGATTCGCCCATTCCTGAAGGACTCAAATGTGACAGATGAAGTGTTGATGCAACAGATGAGCATGGCTACGTCAGCAGAAAAGGAAAGGGACAAGAAGCTTAAGAATAATACCAAGACCAAACAACCACCATTATCAGTGTCTGCGGTATCTGATGGCCCACCTAAAGAAAAGGAAGGAGGCAAGAAGAACAGCCCTCAGAATGATCTTCTAACAGCTATAAGTGCAATCAAGTCAGAAGTCGAGGCATTGAAAAGCGAGGTCAGGAAGAACAGCAATCAAAGTGTACCTCCAGGCAAGTGGCCAGAGAGAAGAAGACCACCTTTGTGTTCAAGCTGCCTCGAGAACAGAAAGGAATATTGCAATCACTGTTTTAAGTGTGGGAGCGAATCTCATCTGGCAAGGGGATGCAGGAAGCAGTTAAACAGGAATCGACTGCTCCCGCGAGACAGGAAGCAGTCGTAAACCCACCAAAGTCTCACCAATGTAGCCACTGTTGTAAAACCGGAGTAGAGCATGGACAACTTAAAAGATGTAGTCAGTGTCAGAGTGTATGGTATTGCACCACGCGATGTCAAAAGGGACACTGGGCTGAACACAAGGTGTTGTGCCAAGCAATAAGTCATCTTTCTGAGGCGAGTACAAGTAAGTCAAAAGAGTTTGTAGACCCAGCCTGTGTCAGTCATTTAACTCCAAGTGAGCATGCTAAAGTTATTGGCCTTGTTGGCAAGAAGTGTATGGTGAAGTGCTTGCTCAATGACTATGAATGTGAAATGTTATGGGACACTGGTGCCCAGGTTTCAATAATATCAGTCGACTCTGTCCAAAGATGCTTAGGACAAGTAGCCATTAGACAGTTGTCAGAACTCTTGGAGACAAGCCTTAGCCTAACAGCAGTGAATGGGTCTCAAATACCCTACATTGGGTGGGTGGAAGCCAGAGTTATGCTAACTCCTCCTGGTAGTGATAGCAATCAAGAGGAACTGTTAGTGCCTTTTCTAGTGACATCAGAAAAGTTGGACTGTCCCATTTTGGGATACAATGTCATTGAAGAGTTAGTAAGTCAGGACCAGAATCCAAACCCAACAATTTACAAGAGTTTCCCTGGAACAGATAAGACAAAAGTAGATGCCTTGGTAAATTTCATTCAGAGTTCAAGTTCAGATGCCATTTGTAAAGTGAGGACGGGAAGGAGAGATGTGGTGATACCAAGGGATAGCATGATAACTGTTGGCTGCCGTGCAACTACAGGACCAGTAAACAAGCTAACACCAGTACTGTTTGAGCCAAATGAATTGGCACAGTTACCAGAGGGTTTAGAAGTTAATGGAACTTTGTTAAATGTCAAACCAGGAAAGTCATCTAAGGTACAGATTGCTGTACACAATGGGACAGACCATGATATTCTGCTTAAGAGTCGCACCCCGTTAGGAGTCCTTCAGGCAGTCAAATCAGTGACAACAGCAGATGTTAGACTGAGTGAATGTAGAACCCAGAATGACCAGCAATATTTTGAGAAACCTAAACCTCAGGGACCCACCACCCCTGCTGAGCAGCAAAACAAAGAAAATGAAAACCCACTTCCGGCAGTTGATCTCGGTGATTTGGATCATGACCAGCGGACTGCAGCTGAAATGATGCTGAGGGAAGAGTACGAGTCATTCTCATCCAATGAAGAAGATATTGGCTGCATCCCTGATCTGGAAATGGAGATTAATCTGCATAATAACCAGCCAGTGCAAAAGAAGTACACGTCAATTCCTCGACCACTGTATCCGGAGGTGAAACAGTACATTGAAGACCTTCTGAACCAGAATTTCATCACTGAATCCAAGTCCCCATACTCCTCTCCAGTTGTCTGTGTTCGCAAGAAGGATGGGTCTCTAAGGCTATGCATTGACTATCGAGAACTAAATCGCAAGACTATTGCTGACAGACATCCCATTCCTAGAGTCCAAGAGACCTTGGATAGTCTTGGCGGAAATAAGTGGTTCAGTGTACTTGACCAGGGTAAGGCGTATCATCAGGGGTTCGTAAACAGGGACAGTAGAGCAGCGACAGCATTCATTACACCGTGGGGGCTATATGAATGGGTAAGGATCCCATTTGGATTGATGAACGCACCTGCGAATTTCCAACGGTTTATGGAACGTTGTTTGGGTGAACTAAGGGACAAAGTGGCTATACCGTACCTCGATGACATCATAGTATTTAGTAGGACATTTGCAGAACACATCGAGCATCTGAGAACAGTATTGCGAAAGTTACGAGCACATGGAGTCAAGTTGAAGCCGCGCAAGTGTAGTTTGTTCAAACGCGAGGTCAAGTTTTTAGGAAGAGTTGTGTCAGGTGATGGTTACCAGATGGATCCAGGGTGTGTACAAGCTATCGAGAAGTTAAAGGAAGTAACACCCAAAACTGTTGGTGAAGTAAGACAGCTTGCAGGAATACTAAGTTACTACCGAAGGTACATTAAAAACTTTGCTAAAATTGCGAAACCGATCTATGACTTGCTTACCAGCACAGGACAGGATGGACAACAGCCCTCAAAGACGCCAATCGTTTGGGGAAGAGAACAGCAACTAGCCCTCGAGAAGTTAGTGGGACACCTCAGTAATCCACCCATTATGGCTTATCCAGATTTCTCAAAAGCATTTACTCTCCACACCGACGCAAGTAAAGACGGTCTCGGGGCAGTGTTGTACCAAAACCAGGATGGGGTCATGCGAGTTATTGCTTATGCTTCACGAGCGCTGTCACCAGCTGAGAAAAAGTACCACCTTCACGCAGGAAAACTTGAGTTTCTTGCTCTAAAATGGGCAGTGACTGAACACTTCCGTGACTACCTTTACTACTCGCCAAAGTTTACTGTTTTCACTGATAACAACCCCTTGACATACATCCTAACATCAGCGAAACTGAACGCCACTGGTTTACGGTGGGTTAATGAATTAGCCGACTTCCATTTTGAGATCAGGTATCGACCAGGAAAAGCCAACGCAGATGCTGACACCTTGTCTCGTATGCCAATCAGTTTTGAGGGCTATATGAAAAGTTGTTCGGAAGTAGTTAATCAGGATGTTCTGGATGCTGTCACATCTTCAGTCCATGTAACTAACACCCCCCAGACCGCCTGGTTGTCATCTCTCACCGCAGTACACGACATGTTAAAGGAAGAGCGTGTAGACATTCCAACTCTGCCACGTGATGAACTTGTCGCAGCTCAGCAAGAAGATCCATCAATTGCTCGTGTTTTACAGTTTATTCAAATTGGAAGGCGTCCCACCTATCAGGAAAGGCAGCAAGAGACAGCTATTGCCCGACAACTCTTACACGAATGGAATAAACTGTTTATTGCTGAAGATGGAATCCTTTATCGGAAAACTGGGTGTGGAGACAAAATGGTTTTACCCAAGAAATACCACAAAAGGGTGTATGAAGAGCTACACGAAAACATGGGGCACTTGGGTGCCGACAGAGTAGTGGAACTAGCTAGAGAACGCTTCTATTGGCCGTTTATGAGAGCAGACATCACCCATTATGTCACAAAAGTGTGTCGTTGCCTGAAGCAACGTAAACCCGCAACTCATGTCCACGCACCACTTCAGCCTATCCTCTCCACAGCACCTTTCCAACTCGTCTCCATGGACTATGTTCATCTCGAACCAAGCTCGGGTGGATACCAGTACATATTGGTAATCATGGATCACTACACCAGATTTGCCCAAGCATACGCCACCCGGGATAAGTCTGCGAAGACCGCTGCCAACAAACTGTATAATGACTTTATCATGAGATTTGGGTTTCCAGGAACCATTCATCATGACCAGGGCGGAGAGTTCGAAAACAAACTCTTCTACAACCTTGAGAAACTGAGTGGGATCAAACATTCGCGGACAACCCCCTACCATCCACAAGGGAATGGGCAGGTTGAAAGGTTCAACCGAACACTTCTATCAATGCTGAGAGCCCTGCCAGAGAAACAGAAATCCCGTTGGCGTGACCATCTCAATAAAGTAGTCCATGCATACAATTGCACTCGCCACGACTCTACTGGATTCTCACCTTTCTATCTACTATTCGGTAGGACGCCAAGGCTACCCATCGACCTAATGTTTGGCTTGAAACCTCCAGAGGGATATTCTACATACCCTGAGTATGTTAAAAATTGGCGAAGAGCCATGAAAGAAGCTTACGAACTAGCCTCCGCTCATGCAAAGAAAAGTGCAGACATGGGGAAACAACAGTATGACAAGAAAGTTAGACATACCACGCTACGTGAAGGAGACCGTGTTCTTGTGCGAAACATGACGGAGCGTGGTGGCCCAGGAAAGTTACGCTCTTATTGGGAGCAAGAAATCCACGTTGTTACTCAAAAGAGGGAGGATATGCCAGTTTACGAGGTAAAACCAGAGACTGGTAATGGAAGGACAAGAGTTCTGCATCGCAACCTGCTGCTACCATGTTCCTTTCTACCTGTTGAGATACCACCTAAGCCATCCAAGAGTCGTCGCACGATGCCCAGGACAACCCGAAGACAGCAGGAGCTACAAGAGAACACAACCAGAACCACTGATGAGAACATCCCTGGGTTAACACCTGGTCAACTTCAAGAATTTTACGAGTCTACGAGGAATCATACTGAAGACAATTGCCAAATTGTTCCAGAGTTAGATGAACACGACACTTACCCTTGTCAAGTTGATGGTCCAGGCTCAGAGGGAGAGGCTGAAGACACAGAGCAACCAAGTGGTGCGTTCGATGATGAAGCTGTAGATGGTGTACCTCTAAGACAGTCACAGCGCGTAAGCAGACCACCCCTCAGGATGACCTATGATGCAATGGGACAACCCTCCTTTCAACCCAGTTCCACAACAGGAATTCGCGGCATCACAGCATCATATCCACACCAGTTATGGCAGCCTGTCCCGGTATCATGGATGGTGCAACAACCTGTCTTTCAGCCCTTCAGTTATTTTGTACCTTTCCCAGTACACGTTCAGCCGATGTATCCTGTGCCTGCGTGGCGTTACCAGCAAGCCTGGTGGCATTAACTTGAAGAGAAAGGAACTGATTTGGACCAATTGAAATTACGTTCGTTTTAGATAAGACGGATAAATGTTTAGTATAGTATAACTCACATGTCGTTCGTTTTAAGAGGTACAACCTTGTTTTATTAGGAGATTTTTTTTTCTCGATCTCTACATGTTCTTTGTACGGGCAAACAATCGATATAGGCGCGTTATCGAACAGTACAGTGCAGTAAAGATAACACAGTAACATTTGGGCAACTTAAGCGAACATTCTGGCCTGATCAACCAGGATAACTTTGTTGACCCAATAATGAGATACAAGAATACGAGGAACTGTTACACGAGATAACCCACAAGAGACTATGGTCTATCCGTTCATGTTGAGGACAACATCTTTTTCCAGAGGGGGAGAATGTAGAGAACTGGAACTAGTTAGAATAATATCGAAAAGGACTGGCTCTAGCCAAGATGATGTAATCGCAAGATGGCGGAAAACGCCACCGACACGTATTAAAAGAGTTAGAAGTTTGGAGTAATTTGTGGTTGATTTAGGCGTGTAGTCTAACAGATTTCAGTATTTTAAAAGTTATGGCCGTTTGTATAAACGCATATGCGAGCTAATGCAATATTTTCAGCTCTAGCGCGTTACGAGTTTGTCTCAAGCAGATTTTGTCAAAAGTACGGCTTACCTAATTCATTATTGGCACTGACTCACAAATCGAGCCATATTCTAATCCCTGAGATGCCGGATTCCATAAAATTCCAGTAAATGTTTTTTAGAAACTGCTGGTATGCGGTCATATTTGAATCCATGCTAACAATCCGAAGCCCAAAACAGATGAAACTGGGTCACGTTTCGTGCTGAATAGCTCGGGAAAACAACTGTCAGGAGGTGAAAGTTTCCCCAAGAATCAGAATATCAACCAAGCCGAGGTTTCATTTTGCGTCAGAAAATTGAGATTTAAGAGCTCTTACCTCGGAAAACCTTCCATTCAACCGCCTCTTCAAGGTCAAGTACAGGTTGGCAACCGGAAGTGCGGAAATCCGGATCATTCGGAAGTCGGCAAATCTCAAATAAATCAGAGATAGCTGCATGCGTGTTTTAGGGCTTCGTCTGGACGCTGAGACACTTAAAGTGTTCAACCGCTTACAAACGAGCAAGCCGAAACTGTTTACTAAACTATTTCACTAGTGAAACGCAGCTCACCACGATCGATTGCGTTTGGCAAATAGGCTCCATAAGAAACAGTAAATGTCATTGACCTGTCACAAACATGCGATGTGCGCTAACATATTACACCTCTGACTAATATTTCAAGTGATACGAAACTGAGTGTGGCGAGATCTAGGAGACCAAGCCAGCTCGTTTGTCTGGGCTTTTTAGTATGGAGGTCCTAGAAAATCTTACCGGCTGGTGAGCAAACCGATCATTACCTAGAAAGGGGAGGGGTGGGCTTGAGCAAATGGAAGGAAGACTTCTTCAAATTTTACTGCCTCGCCTCCTTGTGAAACACATTTCATTTTTTCTAATTCTCTTCCCGTCTTATTCCGTCCCTTTGACTATTTTTACGATCGGAGATTGTCCTCCTCCCAAACGTCACAAATTGCTGGAGATGGGAAATCTTTTGTTAAATCAGGGTAAATCGTCAAGGCTCGTGAACCAGGTATTTGTTTTAGTCACAGGTCATTTGGGAGCAGCAAAGGTTTGACATAGGACTTTAATTTTCCGTTTAGTTGGGGTAGTGGGCATGGATAGCCCTCTTACTACGCATCGAGCAAAAGAATAGTTATAGCAGCAAACGTCGCCTATATGGACTTGATAATGCCACCCTGTAATTTTTTTTCAAGGCAGCACTTTATTTTTTTAGAGGAAAGGGCCCTGGAAGGATCAGTAAACAGTCGAATAATGAAGAATTTTACGTGAAGGTAAAACTCATTTATCCGCGTAGTTAAAACAGCTATTTGTTCTAAAGTCTTTAGACCAATATTTACACCTAATGGTGGCACTATGGGCAAGTCCTTAGGGCGACCCTTTTTTTTTATTGTTGACCAAAACCAATAAAATGCAATACAATACAATAACTTTAGTATAGGTAATCACATGATTTTTCTCGTGCAATTTGGAATAAATAAGCACTTGTAAATTTTTCAAAGACCACAAAGTGCACTCGCCCGTTCATTCAACTGATTGGCTGAAACAGACTACTACCTTTGTCAAATTCCAACTTTTTCAAGACAAACGCTTTAAGAGCTGCCGTCTGTCAAATCTCGAGAATTTGCCGTCAAAACGGAAATTTCGAAATTCTTCATATTCAGTCAGAAAAAACCCTTTGATGAAAATTTTTCGCAAATCACAATCAAAGTTTCCAAAGAATTTTCTTTATCGAGAAAACCGGCAAAAAGTGAAATGCTGCCCCACGCCATATAGTCGCCGGTCAAAAACCCTGGAATTATACCATTTTCAAAGCCCTCGGGAAGAAAGACGTTTAAAGGAAACAAGTTCATCTTTGGCAGGTAGGTAAGGCATCCCAGTTACAATACTATTTGGTAAAAATATTGCAAGGTAATGAAGTTTTTACTCGGTTTAAAAACGCCCGAAGATTCCTATCTTCAGCACTTTCATAAACAATCAAATTTTGCAAAACTTTGAAGGAAAAAATCACGGCTTGGTACATGGAATTTTAGAAGAATTATTATACCTCAGAAAATCCCTACTGTTTTAGCACAACATATATAAAAATTCCAGCCTGGGCAATTAAAAAGCAACCCGCCGAGAGAGGTAAACGCGCAGTTCATTTTCGACGTTTTTGCATAAAATGTTGAAAGCGTCACGCAACCGCGCGGGTAACACAAACTCCATAAAATTATATTTAATGTGCCCAGATACGCATTTTTTTCAATGAAGATCAATATAATGTAATATAATGTTCTATAATGTAGTATCTAATGAATATTTAGGTCTTCTATAGTTTTTTTTTATTATTTTTTAACCGGTATGAATAGAATAAGTGAAAACCGCCGCGCAGAAGGTCAGGTGCAGTGTCAATTTACCGACATAATTTCATACTGGCTTAACTAAAACAGAATGTTAAAAATACATGCACAGTATCTCAAATCAAGAATCTTCGATAAAGTGCATCTGAAAGTTTGTTTCATTCGATAAAAAACCGTTACTGAGTGGCTGGAAGTTGTTAGAGTTAAAATGGGGAAAAACTGCGTTTGGCGAACCAAACAACAAAGGTCAACAAATGCATATCGACACCACCCAAGGTACTCCTTTTTTAATATATTTTTAACAGTGTTTATGTTCATTAAAGAGCTTGCATTCATTATAAACTAGTCCTGTTGCTTCAGTGATCCAGGGGGAAGGTCGTCCTTAATGCGCCCTTCCCAACTGGTCGACAAAATGCTTTAAATCTATTAAAAATTGTTATTGACAAAAAATGTTCGTACAAAAAGTAATATAGTTAATAAAACAAACAACTGAAGAGCACTCGCCTCTTCTTAAAGTACGCTATTTAACCCGGCCAAGAAAGTAGTCAAAGTTTCCTCTTATGAACTTTATAGGCAAATTTATCATCAGTGAACTCAGAGGAAGCATATTTGAGGTACGTCATTACCTGAGTAGAACCTTCCAACTCTTTACAAAGAGTACAGGATCGGCCTCTGAATGGTAGTTCTACCATCTGTCTCACTTGTCGTCGGTCTATTCCCCACCATAGGGCCCACAAAAAAGGCCCTAATTCCCACCCCGGGACTTTTCATCGAGCCCAACTATGCTGTTTCGTTTAATAATTTATGTAGAAAATATAGAGAACCTGACTTACATTGCGTCAACAAAAAAACCGGGATACCCATACTTTTTAGAAAAAAAAAAAAAAAAAAACCAACAACAACAACAACCGGTGATATTGTTTCACGCAAAGCTCTGGACTTTTCCCGCAGACTTCCTCGGGGCGGATGGTAGCAGATAAAAAAGAACAAGGTTTTTAGGGTTTCGGTCATTTGAGTAAACCATTTGATAGCCAATTGTGTGTGTGTGGGACAATTATTTTGTAGCTAGTACTGCGTAGAGGGCAAAGTATTCAATACGATATCTTGTCATCGAAGGTCAAAAGGGACTGATGTCACAGGGTACTAACTCTAGGTGTCCGTTAAAGGTATCAAAGTTAGCTGGATAAATTGTCGACCAAAGAAATGGAACTTTTTCGCCAGTAAAACAGCCCGTATTTTTACGTAGATCAAGAACCCACGCTGAAACCAAACATCTGGAACGAGGGTGAAAAGGAGATTTGCCACGCCCTATGGGCGTGTGAGGCCCACGCGCGTGCGAAAATCATACAAGGGCATAAAAAAGGACCGGCTGTTTTACAGTCTCGGAACTTCTGGTAAACGCTCATCGCATATTCCAGCTTCAAAACGAGTAAATTTGAAAACATCAGGTTTGCGTTTTAATCTGAGAGAAAACATTTAGAAAATATTGTATGCACTTTGCATGATTATCCATTTTTGACCAAATAAATGTTGTCTTTTCCAATACACTGGTCGAGCCTGGACCAAAAATATTTAACACAGCACGTTCAAACTTCTACGTTTTTAATGTGGACAGGGCTTAAGATAAACGTCCACGCGAGAGGGTGGAGAGCGTTGCGTGACTCCAGCCCGAGCGGCTGCGAAGGAGACTAAAATCAAGAGAGAATGAGCTAAAACCAAGAGAGGATAATGACTCCGATCAAGTCTCTCCCTACGATAAAGCGTTCGTTGGAGAAAGCGTTCACGTGTAAATCACATTTTATGACCATGATTCATTCCGAATGGTGTGTCTTGTTGTTCACATGTTTGCTATGGCTCGAGCCAGCCATTTATTTTGGGGTTAAGAGGGGGGGGGGGGGGGGGGGGGGTTAGCAAAAACAGAAAAAAACAACAACAACAAAACAAGAAAAGAAGGAGATACGCAAGGAAGCACGGGAAAGCGTTTATGCAAGTCTCACCTATTTCTGGGATTTGTATGACGGGAATGTTAGAAAGGAAATTCTCATACTTTTTAATCCTATTCGAATGAAAAGTGTTGAATAGACATAATTTCGTCCTTCCCGATATAACAGAAATAATATTGCTCACATTGCCGAATCTCCGTAAATCTGCAATGAAAAGATTTCCAGCTTAAGCCCTGGATCAACTCAATTTGCTTTGGCAATGAGTCTAAGCGATGCCTGTTCTTGAAAGTGTCCAGCAGCGCAAAGTAACTTCTATTTTGATAAATCGCAAAGATTGCCAGCTTTTTCGAACGGTATCAGCCCTGTCTTTTATACACTTTTTCGGTAGACCAGTGTTCCTATGACAAAAGTTTAGCCCTGTCTTCTTAGAGCTTTGTATCCATAGTTTTTGTTGTAGTGGTACTGGGTAATGTGCCGTTTAGTTTCGCCGTCTTACCAGCCATTTTTGTTTCGTGCATTTATTAGTTTTTAGTTTTTTCCTCCTCTTTTTTTTCTTGGCAACCTTCATTTCCAAACGTCGAGGCAAATTTTCACCGTTTATTTTTACCGTCATTTAGCCATTTTTCGATTGCAAATTCTAAGCATTGCTGGGTACTCTCCACCTTTTTCTTCCGCTTTCCACCCGTTTAGAACACCCATCAAACGCCCTTTCCTCTCCCATCTCCCAAACCCCTCCCAGTGGTCCCACCCCTTATTCTCCCGAGTTCCAGCCCCCTTTTCACCTCCACTAAATTGTTCGTTCATTTTCACCCCGCTTGTACCGTAAATCCCTTGTTATCCTGCTCCTGCTTAGAAGTTCTATTTTAAAGTCCTCTTAAAGTTCCTCTACGTTCGTTAAATATCACTATTAGTAAATGGTTCTTGTCCATGCAAAAATGCGCTTGGCCGGAAAATCTTTATCGCGCCTAACCGGTTAGTTATTTAATTCCACCTCTGTTTCAAGAAAGATTTGAATCGAGAACAGAGAAAGCCCATTGAGCCATTGTTAATGATAAGTAACAGAGGCTTGCCTAATTATAACTTAAGGGAAGTTACAGATTTTGAATGAATCTGGAACCAGCTTCAAATTAATAGCCCATGGAGTTTAACTCAATATATTAAAATATAATACAACAACTGTTGCTAGAGGCACTATGGTCGATGACTCTGATTTAACTAAACTAGTGAAGCGTGGGCTGTGATAAAAGGCCATGAATATACGTGTACAGTTGTCGCGAAAAGCACTTCTGCAAATAAGAAGTAGCTATATAGCCTAAGATCGGTCTATATTTTTTGTATTGATTGCCTTTTTTTCAATCAGTTAACAACGAAATCAAGAGATATACCTCACAGATGCCAAGATTGACACGCATTTGACACGGCACCTGATCTTTCAATCAGCTCTTTTAGGAAACTCATGAGTATTATTTACCTTTTCAATTCAATGTTTGTCTGAATCTTAGTCCGTTTTCTTTCCAGCAATTTCTGTAAATAAAATACACCCCACGACTCCAAAAATTTATATCAAGTAAATTGAATTTCAAAAATATATATTTTGATACAAGACTCGTTACTTTCCTCTGCATTGTTTACATTTATTGCAACGGCCGTTTGACCTTTCAGAGCTGGTTCATTGAGATTGCCTGCATCTAACTTTCTAACTAGTCAATTCATACCAGAGTAATAAAAGACTCAATTTAATCTTTCGATTTTACAAGTAAAAACTATTTTTTCCTGATCACCACGAAAAAATGTGAGTCAAGACAATTTTTCGGAGTTTGTGTTACCCGCGGCTGCGTGACGGTTTTAACGTGCATTTTATGCAAAAACATGGAAAATGACCTGCGCGTTTACCTCTCTCGGCGAGTTGCTTTTTAATTGCCCAGGCTGGAATTTTTATATGTTGTACTAAAACAGTAGGGCTTTACTGAGGTATAATAATTCTTCTAAAATTCCATGTACCAAGCCGTGATTTTTTCCTTCAAAGTTTTGCAAAATTTCGTTGTTTATGAAAGTGCTGAAGATAGGAATCTTCGGGCGTTTTTAAACCGAGTAAAAAATTCATTGTCTTGCAATATTTTTACCAAATTGTATTGTATTGTAACTGGGATGCCTTACTTACCTGCCAAAATGAACTTGTTTCCTTGAACCGTCTTTCTTTCCAAAGGCTTTGAAAATGGTATAAATCAAAGGTTTTTGACCGGCGACTATATGGCGTGGGGCAGCATTTCACTTTTTGCCGGTTTTCTCGAAGAAGAAAATTCTTTGGAAACTTTGATTGTGATTTTCGAAAAAGTTTCACCAAAGGGTTTTTTGTGACTTAATATGAAGAATTTCGAAATTTCCGTTTTGGCGGCAAATTCTCGATATTCTTAAAAAATATTCAGCTAAGAACATAAAAATATGCAAGGATCGATTTTACACCAGCCTGTTAAAGATAACTTCGTTTACAATCATCAGCAAAAGTTAGTGTTTTTAGAATCATCAGTCCTCGACTATGAATTGAAAGCTCGGCGTTTAGATACAAGAAGTATTCTGCCGGTTTGAAATCTGGAAAACGCTTCGACCAGCCAAAGATGAAGGACACTTGCTGAGTTGTTTAACGACTGTTCCTCATTGTCTGTTCCTGTTACCCCAACATGGCGGGATTCACGAAGAAATCTTTGACATTTAAAACCCGAAAACGAAGGAAGCAGTTTGTTGAGCCACAGTTGTTGTGATGTTGGAAACTGCCACTTTTTGCTTTTTCTCATAATTTCATTTGCAAGAGAGAGTCGTCGTCGCTCTTCTTCGTCGGCTTCATAGTAGTCGTTGAGGAATTTTTTCATCTGTGGCCTGTGACTGGCGATATCTGAGCGTACAATGTTTGCTTTCTTCAGCTTGCTGACTGTTGTTTTTCTTGCACTATGATTCGTAAACTTTTTTCTCACTTACTTCAAGGCTAGTACCAGCTATGGATTGTTTTCATTATGTTACTTATGGTATTTTCGCCCTTTGGTTTAGTTTGAACCAGGTGTTTGTCATTAAATTTTCGGTTTCGTTTGCTACTGTGGTAGAAGTCTTCGCTCGACAAAAGACTTTAAGAGAGCAACCGGACACCTTCTCCTCCAACGGACAACACACGTGGCTTGAAATCCCTGTTGTTTAATATGTTGGAAAACTTGTATCATTATTTATTTAATGCCTAACAAGTGTAGCTGTCATGACTTGCATGTGGTTGTCACTGTTTTTGTTCTTTTTTTTTTTTTTTACTTCAGCGTAGTCTGCTTTTTAAAACAGACCATCTGGTTCCACTTAAAAGTATCAAGTTTAGTTTCTCTGGCTCATTTTCCTCGATTTTGTTGACAGTATTTTCCTCTTA
>OZ037779.1:16931416-16953916 GCA_964035525.1 Porites cylindrica | reverse complement strand
GTTGATTTTTTTTCGGACAAGAAAAGACTTCGAAGGATTCAAAACGTCGTTTTTCCATCTACTGTAGTTGTGTCGATGGATTGTTTACAACTCCCGTTTATTCGCCTAGAAGAGGCCGTTTCGTGAACTCAGCGTTTCCTAACAAGAAAAATTTGGCCCAAAAACGAAGTTTATTTATGACAAACAAATTTGAAAGCAAATGTCTGCAGAAATTCTACGTTTCAAGTAAATAGGAGATCTAGAAAGAATAGGGAACTTAAGAACCACGACGACAACTTTGTCGACGACGACCGGAAGTGAGTTACAGTGTACTGCGCAAGCGCGACTAGTAAATTTCGTCGTCGTGGTGTCGTCGACGACGCCAAACAAAGTAGAACCACGTCGTCCTGCAATCCACAAGCTCCGGCAGGTATAAATCCACTGTTTTAAGCGATTTTTGAAGTCCTTTGCATTTTCTTATCCTCATAAATCCAGGTATTGTTCCTTTTTTCTCCTAACAAGCGATGTTGATTGAAAATTCGACTAATGAATTGTTTTTACTTCGAAGAATGACAACAGCTGTGGAGGCCGAACGAGCGAACTCGTAAGTGATAAATTTACTTGTACGTATTTAGGTAAGGCAAATCATATATCTTAAATATAGAGGAAATAAACTTTACATGGAAAACAGCTATCTTATCAGAATGTCTCTTTTTCCAAATCTAAACTCTGTCAGACACTCGGACTCGGTCATCTCATTCAGGTTGAATAATCTTCGTACGGAAAGCAGGTGTTTTTCCCCACGAGAAGGTCAGACAACACAAAATTCTTCATCGTTAATGAAATTAAATACGGTTAAAAAATAAGATCTTGCATTGTTTTAAAAGACTCCATTGCGAAAAACATTGTTGCGAACGAACATCATGGCACAGTTTTACATTTGTGTTTAAATTTAGTGTCGTCGTCGTCCACTACCGACCGACTTCATCTTAAGTTTCTTTTTCCCGCCGAAACCGACGTTCTCGTTCCAGTCTTTTCCCAGTCAACAGACTTCGTCGTGGTTCTTAAGTTCCCTAATGCTCCATGAAGACGACGTCTTACCTCCAGGAACCGAATCGCCATTTTTGACAGCACTTCATGCGAAGAACGACACAACAAACCTTTTCGGCTATAAACTTGGCGAGTCAACAGAAAACAACAGAGCTCTTCTTTTCTCCTCAGGTAAGGAAACAATTCAAACTTTTAGCGGTTCCATTTAAGTCATTACGCTGTTGTTTGCGACGTGACAAGCTTGTGAGTTGCCATGTTTGAAAATTCTGCAAAGATCTGTTTTTAAACTTTCGCGTGTCTATAGCTGACCTGTCTGTCTATCAAATCGTACTTTTTAATGGTTTCCTCTCTGATTTGCTGAGATCACTTCGTGTGTATACACTAAAACAATTATTCTTTTCAATCTCGGTGAACAGGGGCTTTAGGAATATTTACCTTGCCACTTCGTAGCTCGGTAAATATTTAGCCACTATTCACCTCGATTTCAAAGAATAATTGTTAATATATAACAATTATTCACCGAAGTGGAGGTGGCTAGTGGTGACTAGCTAGTGGTATTTTTTAAAAACGTTTTCATCTAGAGAGATACATGTATTTAGATAGATATATACTTTTGTTTCCTTGCGCGCGAAACGTTTGTGCGGTAAATAAACAGCAAGACATGTGAGAAAGTTTGGAATAGACCTCTTTACATGTAAGAAACTCCCCAAAAAATTATTCTGCATTTTGTAAAAAAAGATAAAAAGCACAACAACAAAACAGCAAACAAACAGGCAACAAAAAAACAACAAAATAAACTTTAAATGAGTGTTATTGTTTACTTACATGAGGGCATTGTAGATCCCTGGCGGCATCTGGTGTAAGTTTTTACATGTCACAGCCCTATAAAGATATTTGTTCAGATGTTTGACACGATGAAATAAGAACGTTGTCGGGGAAGGACAACGATGGACGATACCATTTCTGAGTTTCGGGTGTTATTTTTTCGTGGTCTTCTAAGTTTTGTCTAATTTTTATGAAATAACGTTTTACAAACACGTTAAGTTTTATATAAACTGGTAAAACAACAAACACTTTTTTTTAAAATAATCAGAACGTATAAATAGTGACGAGCGAAATTGGAAAATAACATATCTTGCGTTTGTCAATATTCTTCTAAATACCCAGAGCCTTAAGGCGAGGTGATTGTTTGAATTTTAATGATGTGAAGTATATATGAAATAATTCATTTTGTTTGAATTTTAATTGACAAACCCGAAATGAATTCATTTCACTCGTAATTTCACAAGTATACGGTTTACCTGTTGTAAAATGGAAGCGAGAAACAGAGTAATTTCCGCAGCTCATTTAATAGCTTGCTCCATTAAAAAACCTGTAAAAGCGCCTGATTTAACTTTTATGCCCTTATATGGCAATGTTCTAAGCAATGTCAAAATACCCTGAACTGTAACGCAACATTGAGTTCTAACAAAACATCGAGGGCCTTCACTGCATACTACACTGTATGACATCCCCGCTTTTGTTTTACAAAAGAGAAAAACAAAGAATCAGAGTCGGCCTAACATACAATGCAACGAAGGTGAAGAGGAAGCAAAAATAACAAACAACAAATGCAGGTAATTGTCTCGCAATGCCAGTTTAATTATCCCATCAGGAGCAGTTGGTTCAGTTTAATTTTTGAATTTGATTGGGACTTGCTTCACACGTCCTGCCCTGTAGCTCCTTGGTTGGAAGGGAGCCTTTCCCTCCCTGGTAACAGTCTGAGATGGTGGCTCTGCGAGTTCGCTGGGTTTTTGAGCTGGGACATCTAAGCTGGGTAAAGCTGGTACACTCTTGCTTGGACTCATCCTATCAGGTGTGTAGAGCGTGGTGGCACTGTCTCTGGTTGCATGCGTTTGTCTGCTGCGTTAGGTGATGGAGATCTCTTATAAATTGGTAGTCTTTGCTAAGTAAGTCCAGTTGATTCATTTCTCCCTAGGAGAGTCAGCCCTCAACGTAAGTCAAGTTATTTTACAATTTCTTCATAGATGTATAGTTATCGACAACACTTGTTACTCGATCCCGTTTAAGTTTCCCGTTCAAATTCGTGTTTTATTTTGTTAATACACTCGTAAAACTTAGCTCAAATCTGTGGTTCTTGTATCGACCGTTTTGACCGTCTTGTACATTTACTGTGATAAAGAGCTGTTGATATCGAGGTTGACAAATGTCGTCCACAATGGAGAGTTTTGACTTGTTTTATCATTGTATCGAGACCAACCACGCACTGGAAAGTTGAAAGCATAGATGAAAAGTTTTCAATTTTTTTAATCTTTCGACAAAAAACCAGTTGGAATCCTTCTTGCGGTTAAAAATTGTGCTCAATTGTATCTTTAGTTTTTCCACAGCGACGTTTATTGCCCTGACATCCGCATAAGTAACATCATTCATCCAAGATGCCATCTTAATTATTAGCACTGAGATATACTAAAAGTTGCCATAGCCTGCTAATACAGCCGCCTCTATCCCTCCCCGCCGCTGGGAACGTTTCACGAGCGGAGACGTCTGTGATTTATCCCCCAAAACTGCATTCTTATGATGCAAATAAATGTTTACCTTACAAATCTGGTAGTCTTGGGTTCTAGATGTAATAAATCTGGTAATCATTGGGTTCCAAATTTAATTTTGTACGAGTTTATGTTTCCCTGGTCTATTATAGCGATCTTCGTATGACCTTGAAAAATGTTTTCCGTAAGTGTTCGTTATTTGTTTTATCAGCCAATGGATGAAAAGATCAAAACATGGACTCGTCGTTTTTCCGCCAAAGAAAAACCTAATATGGAGAAGGTATTGCTCGATTGGCCAATGGTGTTGCAGTGTGACTTCAATGCGAAGTTTCGATTGATTTCTAGAAAGTTCTTCGGACATGAAGCTTTTTCACCTGAGCGTTCGCTTAATCAACCAAAAGCCACGCTGTGTTTGTATCCGCTCGACAAACCAATCAAATCGCTCTATTTCCGCTCGTCGGTTGTTTCTGTTTTGTTTGCACGTTTTCATTTCAAGGTCATACGAAAATAGCTCTATCGTAAAGTCTTCAGTTTAGTTTAAGTTTTTAGTTTAAAGTTTTGCGAACGAACGGCAGCAAAAATCATCTTTTTTATCTAGGGAAGAATTACCCTGCGAGCAGAGGCCCTTCGATCTTCCTAGATAAGTCGGGAAGAGCTAGAGGAAGGACGTAGGGAAAAATATATATTCCACGAACAATGACTTTTTTAGTAGATTCATTCGTAAATTAAAGCTAAAAAAAAATAAAATAAAATAAATAAATAAACTACATGTCCGGGTTGGGAGGCGTTTGTATTCGCAGGATAACAACGCTGTTGCAGGTTTGTAAATTTAGATGTTGAATGTTCAAATTTCACCCAAACTAGAAATACGTGAATCGAAGGACTTCGGGAGAACGGCAAGAAGTGGAAAGGGAAATAAGGCAATAAGGAAGAAAATTTATAAATTTAAAAAACTTAGCAATATAAAGGTGTAAAGCAAAACTACAATAACTCAAAAGCAGACTAAACGTGAAAGAAAAGGAAAAACAAAAACAAAAACAAAACAAAAAAGAAGAGGAGAAAAGAAACAGGTTCCACTCTGAATAGAGCCCGGGACCTTGCGCACGCCAGGCCATTTCGTTACCACTACACCACGTGATACACATTACCTACCACTATAGATAATATTTAATTATGAGGCTTTTCCCTCGACCTTCGGCCGGCGCGCCCTGTATAAAGTTGATCGAGCCCTATTAACACGAATTCGGAGATACTTTTCAGAAGAATGACTGCTGTTTTGGCGGTGGAAACCTAACGTAAACGCATCTCATCGCATTTCAAGAACAGATGCCCAACTAAGCCGATACGGTATAAACTCGCCTGCGAGCAAAACGTGTTTTGTTACCTCTATTTTCGCTCATCATACCTTGACGCTAATTATCCAAAATCCCTTTCATTTGCTCTTAAAAGTCTTTTTGCATTCGAAATTCACCGCAAAAAGCACTTACCAACCCCTTAAACGACAGCAAAAAAACCAAGCACTTTGGTCATTGTAATGAAGATAAATCGCTTTTAGTCCTTAATGTTTTTAAGAAACAAAAAATGCGCCGTGACGTCAAACTACTCTATGACGTCATGGCGGACACCACTGGATATACCCAAGAATTGGCACGGCGAGTTTGCAGCTCGCTATGATCCACACGCGGTCACTATGATCCAGTTTATACAGACTATCAAATTGCTCTACTCCCATTGTTCCCAAAACCCCCACAAAAGAAGGGTTGTAAAATAATGCTTGCAGAAAAAAAGCATACTTACACTGTTGTATTGGCAAACATTTCCTGGAACACCTTTACTGGTAATATCTCGAAGGGGTTATCAAAGAGTGTCCTGTGAACGGTTATTAAATAAATGAATTTAGTATATACACACTCAGTGATCTTGGTAATTCAAGCAATCTGATTGGTTACCTATCTCGGACTAGGACGTTATATTCACCGCGCTAGGCGGTGAATATAAAGCCGAACAAAATCGCTGTCGTGAACTGGGTGTTTTGCCAAAGTTTCAAAGTAAAACCTTTTTGAAAATACACGAATATCCAAGTGCTGATGACTTTGAAGGCAAGAAAAGACTACATGGTGTTTAAACAGCGTGATTTATTGTGAAGTGGTTTACTTTAGCTGACTTTTTGTACGCTCGAAGCTATGTTTACCACTTCAGAGGAAAACGAGGTCGCTTTGTCACTGTTTTGTGATTTCGGGACTTTCTCGCACGACCAATTTTGTCTATAAACAGAAGTTAATTTATGGAGAAGAGAGGAAGGCAAAAATTTTCAAAAATTGTACATGCCAGCAAGTTAACAAGGCAAAGAACTTTGGAGATAAACAACGCTCACCTTGATCGCAGCCGCTGTTGACAGCATTTGCAAGAAGCGACGAAGAAAACTTTCTCATTCACGGTGAGTTGACAGAAACAAATAAAGCTCTAGATACTTTTCTTCTCAGAATTGGGTAGTAATTTAAATTTTCGGCGTTTTCTTTTAAACCGTTGATGCTAAAGCTTACAAAACTCGATACAAAAGGATTAAAACTATCATTTGCCATGTTTGAAGATACTGTAAAGATCTAACTTTTGCGCATCCACTGTTTACGGCTTCGTGTTCACGCATGAATTTTCACCCGTCAATCAAACTAATCGTTTTTTAATGGTTTCCTTTCTGATTCTGTTGAGATCACTTCGTGTGAATATACTAAAACAATTATTCACCTCAGGCTCAGTTAATATTGTTGAATAATCCCCTCGACTTCGTCTCGGGGATTATTCAACAATATTAACTTCGCCTTCGGCGAATAATTGTTAAATAAAAGTAAGTAAGCGAATGGGTAAAGAAAAGAAACAAGGAAATTGTCACTTCCATGAGAATTGGGTTATGATGTGCATGATGACGGCCTAGCATAGGCTTGGCCGCGGGAGGCGAGATAAGCCTTTTTTCGCTGCGGGTATGCGGGATGAAAGAAAATTTGAAGGCGGGGTGCAGGATGGTTAAAGGCAGGCGGAAAGCGGAAAGTTCATCATTCTCATGGAGGGACGCGGGAATTCTTGTTTTTGTTGCTGTTTTTTTTTTTCGGCCGGGAGACGATATAGATAACGACAATGTACTCGGATATTACTCGATTCCGTGAAGAAAACCTAGTCTCAATAGGCCATTATTTAAACCTTTTTATATAAAATGACGACATCCAAATCCTGCTATTTTATCCAAAAAAAATTCAACAACAATAACAACACAGCGAACACAAAAGCGACTTGAGGTTTCCCGATATTTCGGACGGAGAAACCGTCCTTCTTCAGGGCATTTAGCGAAAAAAAGAAAACGGAAAGTCACCTCACTAGTATGGGCGAGTAACAGTTAAAAATTTGACATTAAGGTAATGTTTAAAAACCAAATGGGCCAACAATGATAAACGTTCATGCAATTGACATAATTTGGCAACTGACGTAATTAAAAAAGAGGATAAAAAAAACTTTGTAAAGAAGAATCTTTGTTAGAATATATAAAAGAAATACGAATGCCAGTAAAGAAAAGAAAATTAATTAACGGTCACCCTCTTTGTTATTCGTATAATGAAGTATTCGCTGGTGATGGATTTGCGGGGAACTGTGATAGAATTGCATCAAAGTGCAAATTTTTTGTTTTTCGTTTTGTAAAACACTGATTAAAGATTATTTAAACTTACACTGATTTGAGATTCCTAAGACCAGCGAATGCGTTTCCGTCGACGCGTTTTATAGCGTTGTTGTGAAGAAACCTGCATCAATGTAAAGGCTGTAGGTGAGACTGGTTTTCCTAAGATCTTTACGATTGCCGAAAAAAGTTCAGCGGTTGCGGCTAGTATATGGAAAGAAGTATTCAATAATCGTAGATGATCGATGAGACTTCAGTTCTATTATGGAAATTTTTTTCAGCAATCGTAATGAACCCTATTCACTCCTGAACGGCCCGAGCAGATCCAAGTCCCATGTACCGCTTGTGACGTCATCAGCTCTGACGGTCATATACAACTTTGATATTTACTTTCTGCAGAATTTTTGGTCTGTTTTGGTTCGTTTTGGTCCGGTAGCAGGAAGGCAGGCAATTCCCAACACAAACTGTAAGACGGATGTTTTCGTCTTGTTTGATATCTAGCGGCATCCGTAACCAGTGTTTTCTACTAACCATGGCTCCACATGTACAAGTAATATTACAATAGATTACCAGAAATCGAAATACTTTCGCGGAAGCCTATTGAAGTAAAACCAGCCACCTGAAAGCAATTTTACTTCCGCACCATCTGCTTCCTGACTTTTATACTTTGTACGCGGAGAGTAACTTGCTGTGCACTCGATCTCCTCCCACTAATAAATTTGGCCTGCAATTGGATCAGTTTTCCCGCCGATTTAATGAGAGTCGGAATTAGCATTTTTTCACGATATAGGTCCAAGCCAATGGGATAGGAATAAAAGGGTTCTAATGGTAGAAAATTAAAAGAATTTTAATTTGACGGGAGAACTGCTACTAAGTTCATATTTCTAAAAACCGTGTCGTTTGCGCAAAATTCCTAAAACTCTCTTAACAGTGTAGGTTTGACGGTTCCACTTACAGGACCAACGAAAAGAAACTTTGTCAAGGTCTTGGAAAATTGCTCTCTTAAATTGTTCTAATACACCAAGTTTTTTCCAGAAAAGGTTTTCTCGATTGTGTTTAATAGGACAATGTCAAAACTTTCTTAACTCGTCAAGGTCCCGGTAACATGCGCAAATTTTTATATTCTACCAGAGCAAGTTTTCCTTGGCAATGAAAACTAAATGAGGCCTTAGCTCTTTGTTCTGGCTTGACATCAACTGTTTTTGTAGTTTGCAAACGACTATATATCGCTGTAAAGGCCAGGTGAAACGATCAAGGCAGTATTAATGCTATTTATTCTAAGAAATGTAGGTTACTCTTCTAAATTTTCAGTTAGAGGAATTATAGAGGAATTATACCAGGTCTAAATATTCTTGAACGTGATTAAAATCTTGCATCCAAGTGGACAACATGCACGCTTACGTCTTAGAACCCCCTGGCCGGCCCTTTTCATAGCCTGCGAGCAATGCAAGCTGTCCATTTGAAGATATCGTGAAAAGTAGACGCGCGAGAGGCACGCGGGAGGAGACGCGAAAGCGGGAGGCGGGGGGAGAGAAATGAGAGCTTGCAATGATTTCATAAATTTTCATTTCCACCCCGGAAACCCCGGGATACTATAAAGCGTGAAACCGCAAACGTGCCGCAGATTAGAAAAGTGACAACCGCCTGTCGACTTTAGACAGCCGAGGGCCCGCAGAATTTATTTATTTATTTATTAAATCGCATTCGCAACAACTTTCCACTGCACCAAGGCAATTTTTTTGACCACTGATATGTTTTTTTTATCCACTGGACATCGAACTTCAACATGCCCACTCGGATAAGAACTCAATACTTTGATTCTCGTTTCTTTTACATTTGAAAAGACGTCCACAATTTCCGAGATTAAGCTCCCCGTCGCAATCAACATTATATATTTGTCATTTGAACCTGAGAAAAGCGTGTTCCTGGACTTGGTTCTCTTACGTTTTACTGCAGTTGCTTCCTGCTCTTTCTATTATCCTTCTTGACGGTCAACTGCTAATTCTTCGTCAGCTACGCTGTCGTGTATATGTTTCTGAATTTTTCTACCCAGTGGAATTCAATCGGGCAAAGAAACCGACGTTGGAAGGCAGCGCTTGAACCGGGTTCTTGAATCTCTCTTCACTTTCACTCATCTCGTTTTCAGAACTAAACAAGGCGCTTGACACAAATTAATACACCTGATGAAGGGTTCTGATTTTCCTTCCACATTAGCCTGTTCCAGGCTCTCAGATAGTGGGAAGACGCGAAAGTAAAAGGCAAGCGAAAAGTTGACGGGGCGAAAAAGAGAAAAAGGAAGAGGGAGAGAGCCTGTAATCATTTCTTCTACGACCCTCTTCCGCCCACTTTCGGCACGTTTGAGATAATTAGATTTCGGCTGTCAAACTGTTGAAACGTCAATGAGTTGGAATCTTTCTCAAATTTCTCGCGAGATTATTTCGCGCGGCGCTAATCCCTTATACGAGCGTGAGCAATTTGGAGTGCAAAAAGCGGGTCGGTAGGCAAAACACGACTTTCACCTCGTGACAAAATGTTTGTTCCAATAAATATTTTCTCTTACGGATTAATTATGCTCTAGAGGGGTCTACATTTTGACTGAGCAAATTAACTATGTTGCCGCTTGTTTCATGCTGAGAGGTCGTGACAAGCATATTGATTTTCCTGAAGATATTGTTCTTTCTTACACATCTAAGGTCGAGATACCCGTTTCTAGATATTTATAAGTGATTTTGAGGGGGGTCCTCGTTTTTGGGTGTTAGGTCTTCGTTTTCTACTCACCCGTCTGATGCAAGAGCATTTTCTTTGACCTCTTTTGAAACGTAAAGTTCTTCATTGCGGATAAAGAAGGGTTTTAGGTTATTTCAATTTTCTCTAAAGTCCCTCCTTGATCTGAATAACTGAAAGCGATTTTCTTTTGTGATGGTTTCCTTCAATGAGTTTTATCACGCTGGGCCCAGCTCGTTAGTGTTTTTGCAGGATATTAAATTCTCACGGTTAGTGATTCACAGATCCAAATTTCGAAGAATGGATTGCAGCTTAAACTGAAGCTACTTTAAATATGGAGAACTACGTTGTGAGTCAGTCAAGATTGCTCTTTAAGCAATGATTTTTTTTTAAACTCCAGCTTGTTTTTCTAAAGAGATCCTTATAGATGTGACTCTGGACTGCAGCGCGAAGACAAGTCCTTCTTGCGACTGTTCTGTTATTGCCACTTTGTTATCAGGCAAGACCGAAGCCGGTCGGCAGGATTGAAAAAACATTTTTTCCTCGCGATAACTTCTGAAGGCAGGTCTTCTGTTCCTTCCTCAGCGTTCCCATGTGCGGGAAATCTCGTAAACATTCGTTCAACACAGAAGTTATCGTGGATTTCTCTATTTCACGCGCGTGGACGCCGCATGCCATCTTTCTGAGTGACAGGAACGACCCGCTTTAAAAGTGTTGATATAATCTGTCAAATCTGACCAATCAGAGGGTATACCAGGAGCTAGTATACCGCAACGGGTCGTTTAAAGAAATGATTACAGGCTCCGCCGCCCCTTCTCTCCCCAGTTTCCTCCCGTTTTACTTACGTCTTCGGGCTCTCTCAATTCAGCGGGCCCAACTATTTCGGAGCCTGGAAGAGGCTACTTCCTCAAGAACTACAAACTCGGTTCGATCTATCCTCGGCTCGCAATATTCTATTGGTAATCCAACACTTTCACACGTACAGCTTTTCGAGAATCACATCAAAAGAGCCCGTCTGCTTTTTTTCTGAAACAAGTTCTCGGTTCCAATATGATCCCCCTGAGAACCAAATTTGACACACAGACGACAGTTATCTCTCAGAGGAGGAGAAAGCGAGTTTCTTCCTCTGCTGGTCTTCTTTTCAGTCTTTTCGGAGTAAGTTCAGCGATCGCCGACACAACACGGGTTTTGGCGATAAGAGCATCGTGTTTCTCTAAATTTAGGGCAGGCCAGCTAGGCCTGTTTGATCAATTTTGATTTCCGGAACGTCATTTTTCTGCCAATTGGATTTCCCTTCGTCTGAGCGAAGTACAAATGAAAATTTATGAGGGATCGTTGCAAGCTCTCCTTTCCTCGGCCCCTCGCGGCTTTGCCGCTCGTTCTCGCGCGGCTTGCGTCTCGCCCAAATAGGAGAGCTTGCTCGCAGGCTACCCTTTTCCGAGAAATCGTCACATGGTTCAAACTACTTGCTGGAGGGCAAACAACGCAGTGGGACCTTGAAAAGAAAGGATATTAGCTTTTTGAATGATGTACTCTTTTTGTTTTTCTTGACCCACTGCGTCGTTTCCCATCCAGCAAGGTGTTTTTTCCCATGTGACCGTTTCTCTACAAAGGGCCCATTAATTAGTGTTGGACAACGCTGACTCCGTTAACACGGGCCCATACGTTTTATCTGCTGCTCTTTCTTAAAATTCGAGCTTCCTGAAAGTCTAAGATAAACGCCGGACCCCTTTTCAAACAAATGCAGCATCCATCTTTTACTGCGGACAGAAACCAGAATTATAATGACTTTTATGGTGTTCTGGCCACGGTAAACCCTTATTGTCTTGTTCTGTCTAAATATTCTCTAGCCAGTTCCCAAGAAGTCAAGCAGAATAAACAAAAGACATTAATACATTTTTCTTCTGCCATCTTATTTATGTGACCAGTTAAACTAGATATGAGAGGAGGTCACATATCATCTCAAACTTACAAGATACTCAGGCGAGTGTCAGAAAAGGCATATTGAGGAATGAAAGTCAAACTGTTATGCATCATCATTCTAAGAAACGAAAAAAAAAACATAACGATAGTTTATTACTCTTATTAATAAAAAACGATCTCTTTGATCCACGAGACGATTTTTTTTGCGGAACGAGAAGGGACTGGGAGAAATTACCTTGGAGACAAGGCTAACTGGGTCATGATTTGTTGTTTCGTAGGAAAAATGCCCCCTAATTAATCAGTCTGTAAGTAGCCGTCCTTTTGTGGAGGATAGTTATGGAGCATCGTTTCGAGGACGAAATTCAAGCCAATTTCGAAGGAGTTCAACTAACGTAACTGAAAAGCCCGGCAATCTGTTTGACAGCTTCTAATGAACCTTTTTTCAAGTTCAAAATTTTGTATGTTCTGTAATTAACAGCCGCCGATGAAGAGCAGATTTCAGGATGCAGTAATTGTCTGAGATCCTTGTAACTGGGTGTTCGGAGATTCTGTTTTGAAGGAAAGAGCACCGCTTTTTGAGGCCTTTCTCGTTTACTGAAAATTACTAAGAAAATCAAAATGGAAAGAGCTCTGCCTTCACATTAACACGCTGACCTCAACTAGCTTTAACCAAGTCTCAGGCTTAAGATGACGAGAGCAAATCTTCCTGTTTTAGTTGTCTCTAAACGCCTTTCGGTGATGGAGCCAACGTTTTTTGAGGCTCATGTCATGCGGCGTTTATCACCCAAGAGGCATTTATTTGAGAGAGGACGTCTGTTATTACGGTATGCAGATCTCTGAGAGTGTTATGATAACACCCTCCTCCGTAATTTTTCATATCATACTCGGCCTCATCACATAAATTGTAATTAAATTGAATTTAAGTTTAATGGGCCGTCCACATAAGTGTGTTTAATTTAATCTGTAATCGCTTACGAACGAATTGTCAGCACCGACCACTCTCCGCCCAAGAACTCATAAACCTAAACGGACTCGTGAATGTAAACATAGCCTAACACAAGGTTAAACCCCTAAAACCACCATGACGGTCATTTTACTACACCTACCAGAATCCTTTGGGATATTTTGTTACTTGAACAGTGTAATGAGTAAGAGAGCAAACATGCACGGGTCAGATTTGCTGGTACTTGTGATGAAAAAGTCCTTTGAGCACATAACATCACTACAATTGTACAAATATCTACAATATTTTTCTTGTTCTATAACAGTTACTTCACAAGAAATTAAACAACTTACAGGATACGCAAGTTTGTAAGCCCAGCAAAAGTGCGACTATTAATTTGGGAGATGGAATTGAAGTTTAGGTTCCTGGGGACGGAAAAGAAGAGAAACAGGGAAATTGTTACAGCCTCTCTTGGATACACACTAAGGTGCATTTATTTTAGTACGTAACGTTAAGTAACATCATTGTAGAGGTTAAGTTGATACATAACCTGCGAGCAAAGGCTTCCCTCTTACATGACTTTTAGCGTTTAATTTACGAAGTCGTTCGCGTGGCAGTTTCTGTCGCGTAGTTGGGATAATTGCTTACGCCCCGACTTCGTAAACGCTAAAAGCAACGCAAGATAGAAACCTCTGTTCGCTGGGTTGTTGATACATTCCTGTTTGGAAGGCATTGATATTCTAAAGAAGTAGATATACATAAACTCCACGTAAAATTAAAGTCAAAACTTACAGTTCAATTAACTCGCCGCAGCTAGAAAATACTTTATCCGGTAATGATTGTAGTTTGTTGAAAGACAAATCTCTTCAAGAAAACAAAGGAAGTTCAGTTTAGTAAGAACATTAATTTTACGACTAAAGCATCGCTTAAGAATAGATTAAAAGGGTTATTGCAAGGTAAAATGAAATCCCATGTAGTTTGGTTCCGTAAAAGAGGGCTCGTTTGTTTAAAGAAGAAGGAAAAACGCAGGAAACAAAAGAAAGATAGTACTTTCGACATTTGCTTTGAGGGAAGGTCAGGAAAAATTTGGCTCGATGTCGAGCTTCGGCAGTTTTTTAATCTGAACGGTAAACGCTTTAGAAAAAGAGAGCGCACCCGTCAGAAGTGAGAAAGTGCTATCGACTCCAAAAGCCAAATTCTTTTAATTAAAATAACACTCAATTGAAAACAGATGGTATGAAAAGAGGATGGGTAGAAAACGAACACCTAATACCTAAGACCCAAAAACGAAGACCCCCCTCAAGATCACTTATAAATATCTAGAAACGGGTATCTCGACCTTAGATGTGTAAGAAACAACAATATCTTCAATTATACAAATTACGACCAGGGTCTTCGTTTTCTACACAATCCCCCCGGTGTGTAGAAAACGAAGACCCCCCTCAAAATCACTTGGAAGCGGCTGGAAACTACTTTTAACGACTTCTAGGCACTAAAGGAGTGTAAGAAACAACACGGATCCTGATGATTTTCAGTTAGACAAAATTTTGACCAGGGTCTTCGTCTGATTTTTCTGCGGAGTCATCCTTTGCAGTAAAGTGTTCGAAGTCATGTCTTCCGTGATCGCCATCAAAATGCCCTATTCCATTACATTAAGTAACCATGTCACTCGGAGATGCTCAGCCTTGTTTCTATCAGCGTCAACATTTTTATCTGAAAAATACGAGTCTTGAGTCTTAATTCTCTGCTCGCAGTCACGTCTTTATTACTGACGACAGAAACGTTTCCGAGATGTTTATATTACGGCCAGTTTGCGCGTAAACCAGAAAACACATTTTGTGTGAATATTCTTTGTTCTTTGAGCCAAGTATTTTGTACGTTAAATTAAATTACAACTTCACTCAATAAACTTGTATATTGAAATAACTTTGTACCGAAAAACTGGTATCCCGTGTAAGTACCTGTTGTCTTGCACACTCTTAATGGAGGGTCTCAATGGGGTGGTGGCTTTTACGGTTGTCGGCTAAAATTTTGGCTCCTTTACGGCTATCGGTTAATTTTTTTCAGTTACGGTTAACAAAAAAGTTAAAAATTAATTTCTTTTGTTTCAAAGAGTTAAATATTAATAAACCTGTATTTTTTGTATCTTCAAAGCAAATAAAGGTCTTAGGATTATCTCGGGATAAGATGAAATTATTCCTTTGAAAAATTTTAAAATTTGATGGATCATACTATTTATAAAGTATTCCATTTTTAATATTATTTTACACATAGAAATGTCAATAGTTAATTTAAAAATAATTTTGTGAAAAAGCAAAAGCAGACACGCGAACGCCCAACTCAAGGCTTGAGGGGGGTGGGGGCATTCATTATAACAGAAATGGCCGTTTTCACACTAGAGACGGATTATTCGTGTGAGATGGGTTGTCCGTTTGATATTTCCCGTCAGATAGGTAATACGTCTTAGTTTGAAATGGTAAGGGTTTTAATTTTGAATGAACAATCCTTCTGACTTTATCTGTCAATTTTGACGGACAGTTTGAATTGACAATTAATGAATGAGGCTGAGTATCTTATGAAGAATTATGGAGATCGAGGAGGGTGTTATCCGTCGAGGCCGTAGGTCGAGGAGGATACCACCTTCCGAGATCTCCATAATTCTTCATATGATACGAAAGCCGAATTCAATAATTGTTTTATTATTCATTCAAAATAATTCCTAGTTTAAAAGCATTTCTAAAACAAGCTTACCTGCATCGATGTTAAGTTTATCTTCGATGGTTTACGTTTAGGTTTGTCCAGCTCCGCAAATATTCTCCAAATAGCAGATGTCGCCCTCCGAGTTGTGTTCTTGCTGTTTTTGCTATGTTTTTAGCCATTATTTCGCCTAGTTCCAGCTGTAGTTCTTACTCTTGAAACGAGTGAGGTGTCCGTCATATTAGTTTTTACAACGAAAACAACTCAATGTTGTTCCCAAGTCTTCTCGGTTAACGGTGCATTAACCTGTAGAACGCTGCATTTTTGACGTCATTTCCTCGGTAAACACAAAATTCTTCCATATTTGGTCATCAGTAACTGGTTATGGTGAATTATGCGTGTGTTTTTTGCCAAGCAGAATTGGGGAAATATTTTGAATGAATAATAAGATGGATTATCCCTTTCAGACAACCAGTGTACAGCCGCCCCCTCCCTTCACAAAAAATCGGAGAAGGGGTGTCTGTGGGGGAGGGGGCGATTGGCACAGGCTAGTCTCAAACGTATAATTTATTTCTATCTTTAGTTTGATAACGGCCAATAACAAAATTCCTGTGTCCAGTGTTTTTAATGATAGTGAAAGACTGTACAGAAGGCTTTCTGCCGTTGCCTTGTCCATAGGCCTCATTATTTCCCGCGGTTAATGCGTTTCGGGTCGCGTGGTCCGAGCGAGTTTATTTCTCAGATAAGCCACCGAAATGCCTTCACCGAGATCACGGAAGGCGCCGAACAGGGACTAGGCATGGTAATGTCCACTTTAGCGGCAGAGCAAATCAGGGAATTGTTACGGGGAATTGTTGTTTATCGGCAACGTGTTTTGCAAACAGTGACATCTCTAGCTGTTGTCTCCCTAGTATTTCGAGGGCACGACCTCCTGAAAATCGCAAATTTCAATCCCCAGCAAGAAGCCAGATTTTCGGTATGGAAAAAATTAGTTCCTCGCGAGAGCGGCAGAAATGGAGTCTAGGCTTAGGTCACAACTAAAAGGCGCTTGGCCCAACGTGCGTACGGAGTCAAAGTAGACGGAAAATAAATAACGCAACCAAAAGTGAGTTAAACACCTTCCTTGAAATTAAAAAATCTAGGGAACAATTTCTTTTGCGGTTAACTCTTTTTTACCCTATTTACGGCTAACGGTTAAAATTTTTCAATTTTTACGGCTATCGACCAGATTTTTGGCCGTTTTACGCCTATCGGTCAACCCCATTAAGACCCTCTTAATGAAAATCACACACACTCCCGCCACTTATTTCAGTGTCCTTCGGAAAAGCCCTGCACAGAAGACGTCGTTGATGTGTGACTTTTTAAAAGATTTTTCTGAAATATTCAGCGAAGAATTCGATAAATGTACTAAACAACATTAAAGGCAGGCTCGAGAACATTATAACGTCATGCTCCGGTTAACTAGGGACCGCACGTATGCATCTATTTTCAGTTACAGCTCTAGTTAATAAATTTATAATTTAAATCAAACGAAAAACTTGTAATCCACAAATCGGTTAACTGGGGATGTCCATATGACGTTTAAGGGTGGGACTGGGTGACTTAAAAGCAAAAATAATTTGCAAACAGTGCAAGAATGAAGCAACATCTAAAATCTTACATCGAGTTAATAGTCTCATTTGTACACCTAATAAATAGAAATAAACTTTGGCCACAGTAGATTAGGCGTAGAAAACAAATTCTTCCCAAGCAAAATGACCTTTGTGCCCACCTATACACCACCTTTATTTCATAATTTTATGCTATAAAAAAAAAGGCCGTAAAGACACGATCGTTTCCGATGGAAGCCAATTTACTCATTATAACTTAGCGGTGTCTCTCTGTCTAGAGGAAAGGCCAAAATGAAAAATCAGGCCTGATTTTTTTTCGTGTGGCTCGCCACAATTCTAACTGGTAGCGCGTAAACCAGCCTTTTTATACCATCTCTGAGGTAAACAGAACTATTAGGCGTTGTTTGTTTTCAGACCTCGGACAGAATTTATGTCATTTTTTGCCCTATTCCTGCTAAGTATAATTCTGCAGTTTTTTTACAGAATAATCTTAAGGCCTACTCTTTGACCTTAAGTCGCCATTATTTTAGGCGACTTTAGGAAAATTTGGTCAAAATGTTGCGCGACTTAAGTCTATTTAAGGCGACTTGAGGAGAAAAAGGTGACATTTAGGTGAATTACATGTTAGTGAATATGTTGCAGTTAATTTTTGGTTTTCCTTTGTCTTAAATTCATTAGCATACATAACCATACCCAGAAACAATGGAAAAATAAAAATTAACTGAAATAAAAATTAACTACAACATATACAAAATCAAACACTACCTCTCTAGGGAAACAATGTCATAGCATAAGTTAATTCAGTCTTGAAGACATCTACATTTGTCTTCCAAATTTTTACCAAGGTAGCTTGTGTTGCAGGTATATTCTAACCCTGGTTAGTAACATTTGTAAAGCAGCACTAATATCCTTGCTCTGGGCCCTGACATACTCAACGAATTACCGGCATTTTGAGTTTCCCTTCAATATGACTTGCAAATGGACAATGGCATTCAGTCTAGTCCTGGCATGTTCTCAAATCCTGATACACACACGGGGGCCCAGAACTAGGATTTTGCCACTGTTTTGCAGATGGACTTAACCCAGACGTTAGTTCCATCTGTGGCACAGGCTAATATCAAGCTGGGTGTTGATTTAGTATTACATTAGCGGAGACAAAATCTGAGTTAGAAGCAACTAAAAGGGTAAATTTTCTCTTGGCCTTTAAATGCATTATTTTATAATATAAGGGACAAGAAATCAATGGTTCCTGCATTTAACACCTTCTAAAGTTAAGTGCGATTTTCTAAAGTGAAAAAATCAGCTGAAAATGGCCATTTTTGTTAATTTTTATCCGAAATTATCATAAAATCCGGCTGATTTATTGCTTTTAATCAATATTTTTTTCCGAGCGGGTCCCTGTCGGAAAGAAATCGTTTAATTTCGTGCAAAGTAACCTTTTTTACATTCGTAAAATTACCCTCTTTTATTATTTTCAGAAGGGTTGGCAAGAAGTAGAACATATAGCACCTTTTTCGTACTTTTCAGCTGAATTGCTTCGGCAGAAATAATAACTTGAAGCACGTTTTTGAGCAGAAGACTATTTTTTGCGTCTGAAAACCCACTTTGGTAATTCAAATACGACAGGAAAGGCTAAAGAACTGTTAATCAAAGAAAATCAGTTGAAAATACTGGTGGTTATAAAGATGCTTCGGAAATTACTGAAACACTTTTAATGTATGGCTAAAATACGGTTCAGAAATTTCTGAAACAGTTTAAAGGTATGCCTAAAAAATGCTTCAGAAATTTCTGAAACAGTTTAATTGTATGGCTAAACAAATGCTTCAGAAATTTCTGAAACAGTTTAAATGTATGCCTAAAAAATGCTTCAGAAATTTCTGAAACAGTTTAAATGTATGGCTAACAAATACTTCAGAAATTTCTGAAACAGTTTAAATGAATGGCTAAACAACTGCTTCAGAAATTTCTGGAACAGTTTTAATGTATGGCTAAAATATGCTTCAGAAATTTCTGAAGCAGTTTAAATGTATGGCTAAACAAATGCTTTGAAAATTCCTGAAAAAGTTTAAATGTATGGCTTAACAAATGCTTCGGAAATTTCTGAAACAGTTTTAATTGCATGGCTAAAATAAGCTTCAAAAATTTCTGAAACAGCTTTAAAAATGTATGGCTAAACACGTTCTAAAGTGACTAAAGTTAACTTTGATGTTCTAAAGTGAAATTTGGCAAAAAATAGCCTTCTTTGTCAATTATTTGAAAGAATGCAACATCTTTCGTCGCACTTTTGCTTTGATTGCCTAAATACTGAATGAAGTTATGTACGATACCGAGCAAGAAATGAAAAGCGAAAACAGGTCTTTATCCAGATGTTTCTTCACCCAGTTAGAAGCTGCAAGTAAATGAAATGGATGAACCTTTTATTTAATAACTGCGCTGAGAAATGAAGTTGGAATGTACTAGTCGGGTAGAGTCAGTGACACCACAATGGGTACAAAAGCGGACTTACTGAAGATCACAGTTAGCTACAACAGGTTGGTTGCTCGATGCTTAATTAATGTTCGGTGAATCGTACAAAATGGAGTATCAATCAGATCAATTGAACAATGAAATAACAATAGATTCTCTTGTTATTTAATAATGTTGCTATAATAGTAAGTGGCCGGCTGTATTCTGTAATTTAGCTGATATTTGTTACTTACCATATTTCAGCTGAGAGCTGGGATTCTTACTTGAAATGTAATTACATACAGGTCACTTGAATTTTGACTCCTGCGACGTGAAGAACATGATGGATGATGTGGATGTACTTTTCGGTTCCAAAATCGTTCTTTTGAAGTCAAGGCTTTGCATTTTTATGCCCTTGACTTTACTGAATATTCCTTCATCGACGAGTGACTCGCTCAGAGGTCACTCCGTCCATTTTTCACATGTTGAGCGATCGCTTTGAAGTATGTCTCAATGTCGACCCAATCCAAGTTTCCTTTCCGTTTTTAGGATCATCTTGACGCGTGCTTGCCTCGAACAAAATGACCCATATTCATGGCATGATTGCCCGCGTTTTCTATCTTTTCTAACGAACTCTAAATAGCCGTCACGTTTTTGTGAAGATAACCGATATATCACTCAGGAAGTCTTTGATACCTGAAGTATTTCTGGATTGTTATTGTGTTGCAGGGAAAAGACCAATTAGAAGTGAGAAAACAATGCGGCAAACAAATATCTGTCAAGTGTCAACTCACTTAGAAATACATTTTATACTGCGGAGCGCAAGAAAGAGTTGTCTTTTTTTTTAAGAATAGAGGCCGACCAGCCTGACTCGTACAACATTAGTAGAGTCTTAATTAGGGAAAAGTGGTGAAGCGAAATGGCTTTGGTGAAAGAAGGCGATGAAAATATTCAAGATTTTGCAAAGAGATTTCTCAAGGCAATTTAGGAGAACCTGAGTGAGGTCATCAACCCTTCAATTCCACATGATTCCAGCCTTCAATACAGACCAAAAAAGATGAAAGGTAACAAAGTACTGAATACTACATAGAAACAATACACTATAGGGAAATTGAGGGAAGCAAAAACGAGACGAAACGAAACAGACTGACGAAAGAAAAATGTGAGCTTTAAATAACAATTTAATTACACGTAATTGTAAAATCCAGTGGAGTATTTAATATTTCGAAGATTTTTAAAAAACTGGCTAAATATTTTGTCCGGCTGTTATTCCAGAGAGGCTGTTTTCGAAACTCAGTTGAAAATACACTATTTTTATGGGTCTAGACCACGGTAAAAAAAGTGCTCATGGCCGCGGTCTGTCTGTATTGTTTGACTTGTTTGCGCGCGCGATCTTCAAACATTAAAAACCCAACGGACAAACTAGTATTACGCCCTGTTTTCTTTGACCCTTTGTTCTGTCACGCTACTTTGAATCGTCACCGCAGATTTGGCAATTTGGCAACTAAGTCAGCACAAATCAAAGGCAATTAGCAATTGCGCTGTTCAGTAAAATTAAATTCCTTGGTATCTTAAAACGAAACTTCAACTTAAGCTGACGTTGAGTAGGCCGACTGCAACGCAAGCTAGTAAATTTCATAAATAATTCTGAGCAAAGGGACCGGAAATGGGTTTCAGTGAAGTTAAATTGAGCGAAGTGGCCATATGGCCGGTAACCGGTCAAGGCTTTCAAACCGCAAAATGACCGGCAGTCCTATATTCTCAGTGAATCTCTCAAAATCGAAAAATTCCTGCTTATCTAAATTACCATATGTCGATTAAGAAAAGTCAAGCGTCTTAGCGTTTGGTTTACGCTGGGCTCAAAAGACGAAACCATGTTTTGTGACACTTAGAACTTTTTCATCTCAACTGCCGGTCATTTCAAAACACTAAATGACCGGCAGTCCCATATTCTTTGCTATTCTTGAGATCTATAACGTATTTCTGGATCGCTTGACTTTTCTTAATCGACATATGATAGTTTGGTTTAGCCGGATTTTTTCGATTTGTGAAATTTACTGAAAAGACAGGACTGTCAGTCATTTAGTCAATTTTGAAAACCTTGACCGGTTTCTGGCCATATAGCCACTTTTTAAAAATAACTCTCAATCTATATGTTGGTTAATTCTTCTTGAAAACAAGGGTGGTCACAGATTATTTCGACTTGATTGATGCCTCATTTCAGGTCATACAACATTTTCTACCAAGGCAATGTTTTTTTCCGTCTTCCTTTAATCAGCTGATCATACACAAAAAAAGTGAAAATTTCTGTAATTTTCCTTTTGTTAATAGGATCTACTGTGTCTTGTGCTGAAATTCGTCAGTGTATAAATAGTGCATCGTTGCAGAGGAAGAAAGCAAGGAGCCTCCAAACGATTCGCCGGGTAAAAAAGAAATAGGAAAACCCAGAAGGAAACGGAGATCTTGATGTGACCTTGATGTCAACTGCGTATCTCTAATAACTACAAATATCACCTACATTCATGATTTGTTAGCAGATGTACTGCATGCTACATTGTAATAACTGACTAAATCAGCTAGGAGTTCCTCTCATCGAAGAATATGGTCGATGTTCGTTCTGTTCATTATGCATAAACGCTGGCACTTAAACAATCGGTGTATTAACTGCTTCGGAAATTTCTGAAGCAACACTTTGTGACCGTCTTTAGGAGAAATCTGGAACAACCTTTATTTATAAAAGTTGTTTCGGAAATTTCCGAAGCAGTATTTTTTGACCGTCTTTGAGAGAAATCTGGAAAAACCTTTATAAAAAGTGTTTCAGAAATTTCTGGTGCACATTTTGTGACCGTCTTCAGAAGAAATCTGGGACAATATAGAAACTGTTTCGGAAATTTCTGAAGCAACATTTTGTGACCCTCT
>OZ037779.1:16858916-16926416 GCA_964035525.1 Porites cylindrica | reverse complement strand
ACTGTAACTTGAACACGTTTTGATCAAAGATGCTTTCATTTAGCCTGTGAACTATCGAAGGTTAACTAAAAAGACTGAATCGAACAGATTTTTTGTGCGGTCATTCGTTTGTTTGCAACGCGCTTTTCAAAATCCATCAATTTTAGTCTTTGAAACATCCTCTTAGAACACGAGACGTACTCAATTCGTTTTTGGCTTGTAGCAGAGCTAAGAATAAGAATTTGAAAACAAAAATAGCGATTTTAGTATATACCTACTAAAGCCTCTTCACCGACAAAAAATAAAGGAAAAGTATTTTTTGTCGCGAAATCGAGTGCACCGCTTTTAGGGAGACTGCCTCTTAAGTGATTAAATTTCAGACGAGATTTTCATTTTCGGCACAAATTTAAAAGAAGTCTTAATTTTCAGCTGAATTCTTTTCGTTTTAGAATATCTTAGTTAACTTTAGAACGTGTTATTTCTTTTCCCAAAAAATAAAACCCTAAAAGTACAGTATTTCAATACATCTCTGTAAAATACTGTAAGCTGGTTTGTAGCAAAAACTTTAAATTGAAGTGTCTTTTTTTTCATAATTTGACAGCAAACATTTAAGTAATTAATTTAAAACGTCTAAAATCACTTATCGACATTGCACATTATGGAAATGACCATCCCCGCTGTATGTCTTGGCAGCTGCTCTGCCAATGTTTGTCCTCAGAATTCAAAATACAAAGTTGGTAGTTCTCGCCGTACATATTGCTCCTTTCCTGCATCAGTCAAACAAAATACTTTCAAATACTTGCTTCGCTAGTGAACCGTACTCTCTTATCCATGGCCTCTTTGGAAACTTTCCAGTCGGGTTAATTTCATAAGTGCATTTATGCACCAGCAGAAAAAACTAAGCTTAGCTTCAATTCAACCAACCTCGCTCTGTTCCACGCGGCAGCGTTTACGCTCTCAGCACAAAAGGAAGCATTATGCGTCATGTTTAGCAGTACCAAGTGTAAACGTTTCCATTATTATCTCAGAAATTTCCATTAAAAAGGAGATCTTCAAACGAAAACGCAATGTACAATTGACAACAACAAGAGCGCATTTCGCCTCTACCAGAATTCCTCTGCAGTCGCAAGCTAATTTCCATTGTTTCTCGGTCCCGCCCTCTCCCCGCCTCCAGACCAGTTAGCACATGACAAAAATACAGTATAACGTGGAGGAAAGAGTTGTATTATTTCGCTTTTCTACGTTCTTCATCAATAATGGTCGATTACATCAAATCGTTCGGCAGGGAGCAATCACGACAACATAAACAAAGCGCAGTTTTACACACCTTCGATGTACAAAGCTTGAATTTCCGTCTGGAAGGGAACACCTGAAGAGACGACTGTACAAGCCAAGCTAAGCGTTCAAGTTTGTAAGAGTGATTGTGTTTCTGTCAATGATAGATGGATATGATTCGACGGTAAATACAGATCAGAGGTTGTGTGCTGGAGGAATAACTTATCATTGCTTGCTCTTAAAATCTGGGTCGGTAACTTACATGGACATTTTTTGCGATGGACCTTTAGGCTTGTAATAACTTGTTTGCCCTGCTTACCGGAAAATTTAGATTAATGTTGTGGCGGCAATAACATATTGTTTTTTTCCCTGCAACCTACCTGTATTGATCTTAGTTACTTGAAATGTCTTTCAATGTTGGACTCTCACAAAGCAGTAGAAAAGAGACTTACTTTTTAAATTATATTTGTGTTCATGGAGCAAAGAAAGTGAGCTTTACAGCTTGCCTAGCATGCATTAGCCTGAAAGATATTTTGACTAGCCCCAATTTTTTTTAATGAATAGGATTGATTACAGTTCTTTTATAATCTGAATTACCTAAAAAACTTTACTTGCCAGCCAGGCAAGTTAAAAACGCAGTTCACCAGCCCAATCATAAAATCCAGTACCCTAGGGCTATTTCCTGGACACTTCTCTGTCTACTCTCTTTGCACGCTGTTTAATATAATTTAGCCAGAACTTGAACCTTTGAATGCCTTTGTAACAACACTTTTACTCATTCGAGACAAACCTCGCGGATGAAATTAATAAAATACCTTTACGAGTGATTGGATAAAGTTGTGTACCATATGTTGTCATTTTTGCATAAACAATACAGGAATGATTATTCTTGTATTGCTTACAACTAATTATTACGTGTATTAAATTGCCTAAAGTAATAAAATGTATAAATTAGAGGGCTGGAGAAGAAATTAATGGGTCTTACGTCACCATGGGAGTTTTCTGGTGGGGGGTGGGGGGATGGGCCGGGTCTGTGGCTAATATTATTGAACATGGGTTATTACACACTTTATGAGAAATCATGCATTCTGGAAATAGAAAACTAAAAAAGTAATAACTACGAGACAATTTGAACCTCTAAAAGATTTTAATGATTTACAGTGACTTAAGGCGACTAAAGGCGACCTTAGGCGACTTAAGGCGACTGTGGGCGACTTTAGGCGACTTAAGGTCCCAGAGTAGGCCTATCTTACAAGACAAATTGCACTCATTCAGTATTCAGGATGATCGAAACACGCGCTTTCCTTCCACAACAGATAATAACAACATCCTAAAAAGTTTTTGCATAGAGAATTCACCATTAGACGAAACTGTTCAGTCAGGCCAATCTGTCATTATGAAGTGTGCAGGGTAGTAATGGACTTTGAGCAAAAACTTTCGAAAAAGATATAATTTAACTCAGCTTACAAAATCACCCGTCCGACCAGCCAATTCTGAATTTTGGCAAGCGCAAAACTCACAATGGGAGCTGTCAAGTATTTGAATGAACGCTTAAGTAATGAAGAAGAGGTCTCAGAATCATTTTCGTTTACTTGGCATTTTACTTCTAAAATACCATATGACATTCATTTGAAACACGCGGCATTTTTAAGAACTGCTGTATGCGGTGTTCACGGACGACTGAAAACAACAACTGGCAAAGCAATCATGTAAGAAAGAGATCTTGACAAACAATTAAGACAAGAAATACTAATTCAACGAAACATTCAGAGGACAACAATGTTTATTCATGAAGACGGGTATTGAGAGTGAAGTGTCTCTGAAAATCCTGAGTCTCGAATAAAACCTTGCAGATCTAAGCCTTAAGTTTTAAGCCGCCTTCGCCGTGTTTGCTATTTTTCAAGAAGAACTTCTGGCAAGAATATCGCTCAAAGCTTTCTTTTTACAAACAATAGGATAACTAAACTATTTTTTAGAACGCTTCCTTTCTAGTAGCGGTCAGGTAATGTCTAAAGACTTTTTAAGTTCTTTACTAGGTCAGATTAATTGTCTCAAATCTTACAAACTGACGGCATAAACATGAAACCAGAAGAAAACACGTCAAATGCAATATAATTATTCAAGCTTATCGGTCGAGATGTAGCACGGAAACCCATAAAGTAAGGCCAGAATCGCTTAAGACTTTTCGCATTTGATAGTCCAGCAAGGCGAAGTAAGCTTACTAAGAGTTGCTCATTTTTGAAAACTCTTTTTCCGTTTTCTTTTTGTCGTGCGGCGCATTTCTCAACCACAACCCATGCCAATAAACAAGCCAGCCAAGCCGAATAACAAAAGAATGTTGATATTTCATTTTGTGGATCCAGTGCAAAAGGACAGGTAAAAACATCACAAGAAGACACACTCTGTCAGCTTCAGCTATCAGTAAACCAGTCTCAGATGCTGCTTAAATTTTCCACTTGAATCCTCTTCGCTAGCTCGCCTGTTAATTCTTGTTTTACGCCTTTCTCTTTTTCCTCTTTCCCGTCGCTCTTCACTTACAGGCAAAAAGGTTGAATAAAATCCGCTATTGGTTGTTGCCATAACGACTTTTTCGAAACAGTTTAGTAGAAACGGAGCAGTACGGTCACAAATCCTTATGCTTAAAATGCTTGAAAACAAGTTTCTAATGTAAACAGGTTTTTGAACGCGATCACGTTGGCCACGCCATTCCTTCCGCGATTCCCCGCCAAGAAAAACGAGGGTTGCACAAATGCATCGCACGATTTATAACACACTCCCCCCCCCCCCCCCCTTCGACAGGCTGACACCTGATTTCCTTCCCTTCTCCGCAAAGAGTGGACGGGGCGTACGCTACGTCATAACAAAATTTTCTCGGATGGATATTTTATAGTTTACCAAATTTTCTTACCCATGGAGCTCCGCTGCGCGCGCTTCTTCACAAAAAGTATATTTGACTCTTCCTTGAAACTGTGCGTACATCTTATGAAAATAGCCCTTAAAATACCTTGAAACTGAAGAAAAATAAGACACTTCGAGTCTCTGACAGACGCAACTGGGTACATTTGTCCGGCTTTGAACGCCCGCCGTCCTCGGATCAGAGACATCATAGGATGAGAGAAAAGAACTCATAAACCCCTTCCACCCGATGGTGAGGCCGCCATAAAGGGTTTACTGGCCTTTTTCGCTCGCGCCAATCAAACTGGACGGACACCAACCAGCGCACCAACCAAGTTTTTGATATCCTAATTAAGGCTTTAACAAAAATATCGAAAAGAAGGGTACAGACTGCATGACGAGTGCTTCCATTGTTAGCATCAGCTACAACCGTGGGTGGACTATTCTTCGACGATTTAAACAGGATATCATGTCGCTGTACTAAACTTACATCGCATAAGACACCTTTAAAATCCTTAAAATGTTGACCGAAAGATGCTCAATCTCATTCTCTGCTAATGACCTGAAAAGTAATATAAGATGAAATCAAGAAAGTCAGTATAGTCACGTACGTTCATTACTTTCAACGAAAAATCATTTGGTGAAGCGCAAAGTAGTTTTGATAGATTTTTAGATTTCAAAACATAGACTGAGCTCGCTTTTTAATTCTCTTGCATATTTTTACTTCACTACATTCCTTTAGTACAAGGTTTTTGAAAGCAAGCGAACAAACAAAAACAAGAGGTAAGCCAACACAAGGTAGCTTTTAAGAATTGGCAATATGTAGGAAGAAAAGATTTTCTTTCCAATTACCTACTAGTCAATTTGACTTCTTTGGAGTTTAACTCTGGCCCGTTTGTCGGAATAGTTCTTAATTTGACATTCTTGGGTTGTATATAATTTATCTCATATATACTTGTCGATCCGCTTATTATGTAGGCTTTCCTTGAAATATTAACATTACGTCCTAGTCCGTGCTAGGCCAAAACAGTATAATCATGTTGACTACAAACAACATGACTGGTGCGATTTCCTGTTGGGGATATTAACCTTATCTCAATTACTTCCCCCTTAAAAGACCCATAGATTAACCACTGACAATGGGCGGGAAAAGGAATAAAATGCTATTCTCAGGCATGCAATCTATCCTTGCTACTCATACTTACAATACGAGAACAGATGAAATGTTGGATTTCTCTAGCCGCGAAATATCTTTGATGTGGTTTCCACTTAGCAGCCTGAAACAATTAAGTGAAATCCATTAGCAGACCCCTCTTGATTGACTTGGATAAACAGGAAAAAAAAACTCCAGTGTACCAATAATATATAGATTTAGCCAGGGCTAAAAGCGAAGCTCTCGATAATATTTATAGTTTGTTCAAACAAAATATAAAATCGTGTAATGCTAAGCGGCGAAGGCAACGCCAGAGAACGGAGAAAAAACAACAAGTGGTCTAATTAGCAAAAAAGCAACCTTGCACGTGCAGCACACTTTTTTTGTACATTTCTTTGCCGTTGTTTTGCACGACCGCCACGTGAAACTTCCAAAAACTTTTTTATGGAGGAAATGTCGTACGTGTTCTCGTTCACTTTTTTTATCACTACCGCTCATTTTCTCCTTGCATTGGTGGCCGCTAGCATTTCTCATTTTGTCATCGCCCCTACAAAATTTTCATGTTGTTCTTCCAACAAAAAATGTCTTCTTTGTTTTTTATCTCTGGCTCTAGATCTTCTCGCTCTGTTGCCGTTTTTCTCGTTGAGTTTCTCTGGCCTTCCTCTTTTTCTCTGTCTTTCTCTGGCTCTATATTCCAAATGTGTGGACATGACAATTAATCTAAGCTTAATACTTTTGAAAACACGGATACAGAAACAATTTCCGCTTTTCGGTTTCGTCTTTATTGACTCTTTAGTTGCCTCTGCTTTACAGACGCGGGTGGCTATGCGATTTCCCGCCAAAATAACCTCGAGTTGCATTTGGGTTGCCATACCTGTTGATTGAGTTATTTCACATTGGTATGCCTGTGGTGCGGACGGACGGTCGGGCGTACGGTCACGTGATTACCAAATTTTCGCGGATGGGTAGATTACCACATTTTCTTACCCATGGTGCTCCGCAGGCGCGCTTCGCGCGCCAGAGCTCCGCTATAATTGTTTGTTTGTTTGTTTGTTTTTTAATTAAACATGGAACAATTTAGTGTAAATTGCTTTTCGCTTGATCGCTATCCTCCTTTTCAAAGCGCAATCGTGACAACGTGACGTATGCTACGCCAAAAGTGACAAAATATCAAAGATTCAACTTTGTAATTCAAATCCACCAATTCACTATCAAGATCGATAAAATTAACATCAATTTGCTTTTTGAATGTGTCAAGATTGTATAATTTAATTTCAATTCGCTCGTGTTTCATGTCATGTAACAAGAGACACGTTTTCTAAATCAAGATGCATGTTTTTTTAAAATCAAGAAGGGAGACGACAAGTTTTTATCAGTTGTGTTTCCGATGGGGGATTGAAACCGAAAAATCTGCCATGCTCCATGGACTGCTCCATGAAGAATCCTGCCCATTCCCGCCTTGCCGCGTTAGACATGGCGGAGGAATCGAAGAACTTGTCAGAAGAATCATTCAAGCAGCACAAGGAGTTAACACATCTCGAATACATCTCGAACACATCTCAAGCGTGTCAACACCTGACGAAGAACTGAGGCGGTGATGTAAGAACGAGATAGGCTCGATCAGAAAGAAAGCGGAACAGGCTCTCGTAGAAGCGCTGGTGAAATATCAGCACAGGCGCGCAGAACGATTAAAAAATAGCTTCGTAAACTCGAACAGTATAAATCTCGCAGGAATACTGTAAGGAACAATATAGGAATACTAAGCAGACGTCTCACCAGAAAACGCAATCATCGACTAGAAAGAAAACTGTCAACAAAGATGACAATGTAAATTGAAGACCAAGATTATAGCGAAGTCGATGTATTGTTAGAACAAATGAGATCACAAGTGTGTATTCTTGTCTCTTATCAGACTCCTTAGAAGTAAGGGGAAAAGGGAAAGCAAACCGCAGAGATAACAAAGCGGCCAAAAACCGCAAAAGAAAACAGCGGAGAAAAATCAAAGACAAAAAGCGCTTTTTTGACGCCATTGAATCACACAAACAGTATATCAAAAACCTGTCAAATAAACAACTGATAGATAAGCAAATTACTCTATTATCGCGTGTCTAAACTTTATCCCTACACCAGAGACAGAAGAAAATCTTATCAGGTGCCAACTTCTCGCGGATTTCAATCAATTTGCGAGACGAATGCGACTACAAGATATTTTTCACGGGAAGAAAACGAACCTCATCCTTTCCACGTGAAGTTGTTCTGGGAACCATCAGTCCAGCTATCTGTAGCTCTTGAGACCTTCCAAGAGGAGGTAAAATTAGCGCTCGCAAGTATTGAATTTGACAAGCCAAAAGATAAATATATCTACGGAAGAGCGCCAAGCTCTCAAAGAGTTCCCGCGCAACAAAAAAAAAATCTTATAAAGGTAAACACCACCGTATTGATGAGCAGGCAGGACAAACTAAACGAAGGTCAGGTTCTGCTTGATGATTTAAATAACTACCGACCTATAGACAAACCAATGGTTGAAACTATTGATAAAACGACGGCTAAATGGCTCTCTCTTACGAGAAAGATTATCATCAAACCCATGGAATAACCATGGGTACGAAAATGGCCGTAGCCTTTGCTAACATCTTCATGGCCAAAATAGAAAAAGAAATACTCAGACAGAGCAGCATTAAGCCCATCTTTTGGAAAAGGTTTATCGATGACGTCATATCAGTATGGGACACAAGCAGAAACGAAATAGAAGAATTCGTTCTACAGGTAAACAACTTCCATCCTACAATCAAATTCACACACGGCTGAAATATCAGAAACGGAGACTACATTCTTGGACAGGAAAGGTACAAAGGTGTCAGATTCAACGAGGATTCTATCCTTGACGTTCGAACACACTTCAAGCCTACAGGAACATTCCAACACACGAATTTGTATTCGTGTCACCCACCAGGCGTCACAAAAGGCTTCATAAAAGGAGAAGCTATAAAGGCTTCTAAGAACAATTCCTCTGAAATCACTTTTGAAGAGAACATGAGGAATTTTTCAACACGCCCCAAGGAATAGAGATTACCCAGCTACAACTGTAGAAAAACAGCTCTCAGAGGTCATTTTCGCAGACAGAAAGAAAGCACTAGAACAGAGAAACAAAAATGATAGTAAGAAAATACTACCCTTTGTAACGCAATACCAGCCTGCGTTGCCCAGCCTCAAGAACATATCGGGAAATGGCACCTTATACAGAACCAACCATATCTCAGAAACATCTTTAAGGAACCTCCCCTCATTTCATATCGCAAAGGAAAGTCCCTAAAAGACACTCAAGTAAGAGCTAAACTATAAAGGTTTTAAGACCAATCAATTTGCGAACTGCAGGAGTTGTGCAGGCCCCTCAACACTTTTAAACCTTGAATTCCAACCTGTCTGTTCGGTTTCAGTCCCTCTCGGAAACAAAACTGATCAAAAGTTGTCGTCTCCCTTCTTGATTTAAAAACATGAATCTTGATTTAGAAAACGTGTCTCTTGATATATGACATGAAACACGTGGGAATTGAAATTAAATTCTACAATGTTGACACATTCAAAAAGCAAATTGATGTTAATTTTATCGACCTTGATAGTAATTTGGTTGATTTGAATTATAAAGTTGCATCCGGCTTTGATATTTTGTCACTTTTGGCGTAGCGTAGTGACGTCTTATAAATATGGTTAGATTAAGCAGAACAAATTTATATAAACTTACAAATTTTGCAGGTTTTCAAGACCTGTCAAATCAGGTACCGAGTCTAACTTATTATCGGTCAGCCACCTGAAAGAAACAAAGATCTTTTCGTTAAAATTTAAAAATTAGAGATTTTAGAGTTATGCTTCACTCTTTTTTAAATTTCATCTGAAGAGTGAAAATGTACGTAGTTGAGCGTCTATGTGCGCTCCGTTCTCGTAACGACCACCTAATATTATCTAACACATCGAGATTTTCTCCTCCAAGGTACTATACATTAAGCCTCTCGAAAGACGAACACCTCTTGTAATCGACAACGACCCCTTTTTAGGATGACAAGTTAGTTATCTTTCATTCTTATTTAAGCATTTCGTGAGGGAAGACTTGATGCACAACGAGGTCTGATCTTCATTGATCAGTGCCAAGTGGATATTGCTACGTAGTTCCTACATCACAAAATTTTATTTACAATATCAAATGCTGTCTGTTTATTTATAGTCTCCTCGCCATTACTCTCATTTTTGTATCTTTTTTGTTCTTATAATAATTTATCCGTGTGGCAAATAAATAAAATACAAATACATTTATGTAACTCAAAGTATACGATAGAAGCTGTGACTTTCTTTGCGGGCGAACTCGATTGAACAAGTCGAATGTCGTGGTATAAAGTAAGCACTCTGAAAGGAGTTTGTTACTTGAAAAACACTCCTTTCGCGCCTGCAAACATTTTGGCAACCCTGCAGAACATCCCGCTGGTGTAATCAAAGATTTATGACACTACTCGTGTACATGTCACCTCGAATATTACCGTAATCACAAACATTTATTGGTTCAATTTGCGTCTCTGTGCCAAGATGGGTTTTATGGAACATTACGTAACGAGATGCTTGGTCGTGACCTGGGTTATATCAGTAATAGTCCATCAGATGAGAGCCGAAAATTTGGATTTATGGCTCACTCGAGGGGAACAGGCGAAACATATCACATATTAATCTTTGACTTTGAGGCATCACAAAAATGTATGATGACAAGGATAAAACGGTAGCTTTCACTTTGAAAATCGAAGTTTCATTTTGTCCCTCATAATCTCCCTTTGGCCGCCATCTTGAATTTTGAGGAAGGCGGTAAAGTTGCTTATATTCTTTTAACGTTGACAAATCTTGTTTTAGCGTAGATTTAAAAGATATTTTAACTAAAAACATGACTTCCGTTTATTCTAGTGCTTAATTTATAACTACCTGACGAATCGATAACTACCTATGCGAATCATGTCGCCCGTCCGTTATCGGTCACTCAGTAGGACCGGCAGTTCGCAATTTGTATAATAACTAGAAAAAAATGTGATGTTTAGAAAATTGTTTCAGAAAAGAGTAAGTAAATAAATCATATTTTCACACTGCAAGTGTGTTGAATAAAGTCTGCTCTATTTTTTGGTCGACACCCTTATCCAGTCACGCGTCCATGACCAGAATCAGTCTCAAAGGTTTCAGCTGAATGTAAATTCCCCGCACAAAATCATCAAAATCAATGTAATGGCCGAACTAAGTTCACCAACGAGAGAGATTTGCAACTCGCTAAGCTTGTCCACAAAGAAGTAAGTGATGACTGACTGCCCTCCACGGGCAAGAGAAAGCAGCCAGCGAATGACTTTGTAATGAGCCGTTGCTCATCCAATCCCACGCTTACTTTGATCCAGTGAAGAAAGCCAAGGTAAAGGCTGTGCATAAGGTTCGCAACAAGGATCTTGTACTTCCTCTCGGGATTGGATGGCACTTCTAGGACAGCTCCGGTAAGCCGAGAACATATTAACTGGCAGTTCCGATGAAACGGCAGGCTGCAGAAGTTGTAGTAATATCTCCCCTGGAACTATGTTCCCTGTGGTCGCTTAGAGTAACTAAGGACCTAATGAAAGTACAACAGCGACGGCAAGGAGAATGTCATATACTATACTGTGAAGTCATGAAACGAGCCAACACAAATAGGCTGAGAGTGCCAACACAAATAGGCTGAGATCGTCAAATTCCTTGTGCAACAGGGCAAAACCGAAGCATTTAGATGCAGACGCGGCAACTGGGTTATGGACGTGTGACAACCAAAGACCAGCTGGGCGACCAGACGCAGACACATGATGATCAGAGACCGTGTTTCTGAGGTACAGTTCCGTGACGAAGAGGCCGATACGCATATTGTTCTCCATGCCTGGAATGCGCGCAGGAACGACAGTGTGATGCACTCTGATACACTGACATTGATGTCTTTGTCCTACTGCTTGCTCACAGCAAAAACTTGACTTTGAAAAGGTGCTACATGAAAAATGGAAGAGGCGCGAACTTTCTATGCAACTCGACTAAGGCAATGTCAACCACTGCTTCATAAGGAGCCCCTATCGGTGTAAACTTGATGACAGGCTGTGATAACATCTCCGCCTTCTTTGGTAAAGGGAATAGGAAAGCAGTCCAGCTTTTCCAACCAATGGAGGGTACATCTGAGTTATGGCGAGTATTGCAGGAAAGAGTAATCAGTATCCAATGAGAACTTTAAATTCAAGATACGGAAGCCTGACCCGTGTGTGAACTGTACGGAAAGAAGTGGCATAGTGTGGATGTGCTTGCTTCGAGATTTATCCCAAGCTTAAGGCTGGAAGGTCAAGCTGGAGAATCTGCCACCATGCAAGTCATGTTTTCGGCTTTACATGAGCAATTATTAATCCGCAATGTGAATAACCATTGTTCTGCTCCCCTCGTTCGTACGTTAAGTAGAGTAGTAACTCGTGCGGGGGTACCTTTCTTCAGCTTATGATGTTTGATTAGCAAATGCAGTACAATTGAATCTATGTTTATGTTAAATTTTCCAATCGTGAAGAAGAGTGGAGCACGTTTCGAGGTGTGTGTGTGTGTGGGGGGGGGGGGGGGGGGGGCGGGGCACTCCCTTATTTGGCTTATATAGTTCGGGTTTGTGCTGCTGAATACAAGGTCTTGAGAATTAAATAGGGTGTAGTATTTTACTATTTTAAAAGTAAAATTCATATTGTTTTTTTATTATTTTAATAGTAAAGTTCGCTTAAAAGCGTCTTAAAAAGTGTCTCTTTGGGCTGGAAGCAGTTTACATTCGCAATACCAATAATCATTTTCCAAAGTGAGTTTCCATTTCTGTGATGTTAGTTTGAAAAACTACTTGATTCTTCCCGTAAAACAAAACAAATTAATGTCAGAATCTTAAACACGTTCGAGGTTTGAAGGCCTCGGCGGCACAGCTCTACCAAGACTTCCCTTGAGGGCACCCCCCCCGGGACACGTTATCTGCTCTTATTTGTGCCTTATTGCCTCTTGCTACAGGTATGATTTACTTGCCGTAGAAAACGGCGTTACCAGAGCTCTAAACATGTTCTTCTAGCATTGTGATTTCGGTGGCCTTAGACGACTACTTTGGTCGTTATCACTCCATATGGAACGATGCATGATCATGCATGTTTTTCTTCCTAGACCCATTTAGCTTTCAGTTTAAGTTAATATATTGGTAAGCAACAACGTCAGCAAAGGTTTCCAGCGATATCTCGTTTTGGATATTCTGACTGATCCTAACAACGTTACAGTCACAAAAAAGGTAACATTTTGAGGAATAAATTCACTGCCAGTGTCGCTGTTTACCTGTTACTCTTTGAAGATTAAATTTTTCCTTTTTCTAAAAAGTTGGCTAGCCACAATTCTATGCAAAAAACGACGATAAAGTGGGTAAAAACCTGCTAATAAAGAAGAAAGGCAAAGAAAAGAAGGAGAGCGATAGAGAAAGATCAAAATAGAGTCGCAAAGAAGAAAGGCAAAATTTTGGCCTGTGCGCATGCGTAAAAAACAAAAAAGCTGTTTAATTGTCGGAAAATATGCCTTTTTTTGATGCAAAATTCATTTTTAGCCATTCTTTTAGCCATGCTAATTAGCTGAAAACCAGTCCAAAGAAGAGGAATTCCTGAAAAATGCGGCTTTTTTTGCTACTTGCCGGCCGTCACTATAGGGTTAAAGAAAGTTACCAATTTGTTTCAAATTGGCCTTTTTCCTCATAAAAACAGGTTTGTAATGTGAAAAAGGACTTACGGTGTTTAATTAATGTTAATAGTAATTTTTATTTATTTAGAGGATTGAGATATCAGTTGAATACGCTAATTCTAAAAGCAAAGTGGCGGTCACTGTGACGTCATATATGACCGTGCTTTTTTAGCTGCGGCACCTAAACTGTGGAATGGGTTACCATCACAAATACGAAATGAGCCCAATTTTCATAGGTTTAAAGGTTTACCTAAGACCCATTTTTTTAGATTAACTTTTTATTAGGATTTTTTAGGATTATGTATATATTGTATTTTTATAGATCCATTGTTTTTTATATAATATTTTTAGTTATTTTGGATAACTTATTAATGTCGATAATTTACTTTCATTTAATGCGCATTTGATAACATTTACATGTATTTTGCGCAATATAAATATTAAATTATTATTATTATTATTATTATTATTATTTATTATCATATCTTGACTAACCTTAACAATGCTAAAATAATATCTCAGATACCTAGTAGTTCAAATCTTCTTTAAAAAAATCGTGTGTTTAAATTAAGAGGAATCAAAGGTTTGTTTATAAATTCAAGATGGCGACCAAAATAAGGGTTTAAGTGGCAAATTTAAAATTCGATTTACAAAGTGAAAGCTATCGTTCTATCCTTGCTATCATGCATTTTTGTGATGCTTCTTACTCAAAGATTTAGAATATACATGTTTTGTTTGTTCCCCTTAAGTGAGCCATACAACCCCCAACCTCAGTGTTGAAATAGTCTCAGTAAAAATTGTTGGCATACTTTACTGTCCTCTTACCCAGCCAATGTTGGTGTGCAAGATTTGGTGAGTTAACTGCGATAAACAACATTGAAAGGACGAGGAGAAGGGCCAGGGGTGAGAAATAAGAATAAAAAATAAATAAAAAAACATAAAAATAAAAAAACGGCGTTGGGTGGAAGAGTCCCAGCTATTTTTGTTTGACACTGTAGCTCTCAAATTGTGTAGGAGTTTGCCTCATACCTTGAGAGTCGGTATCAAGTTACACCTGTTGAAAACTGCCAGTCTCCTCAACAAGAGGTTTGTGTTTGGAGTAACCCAAAGGAAGCATCCTTGGACCTCTCCTTTTTTTTCATCTACGTTAACGACCTTCCTAACTGCTTAGAGCGCTGGCAAGTAGTCATGTATGCAGACGACACAGTGATTTACTTCAGTGCGCATTGCTGTCAAAATATTGAATACCGCCTGAATGCCGACCTTACCAATGTTGTAGAATGGATAAACAACAACTATCAGACCTCAAATACATCGAAATGCAAGTTCGTATCGTTTGGTGGTGATAGCAGGTTGAAAACCTACCAAGGTATCAAGCTTGTCATTGATCACGAAAACCTTGAGAGCGAAGATTTAATCAAGTATCTCGTTGTTGTCATTCATAAGAATCTGACTTGGAAGGAGCATATATGAGCATATCGAATAATTAATTGCGAAAGTGAATGAAAGGATTGGCTTGTTAAATCGTATGAAACATCTATTGCCTTTGGTCACGCCAGTCGCATTACACAATGCTTTAATAAGACCTCTCCTCGATTTTGCTGATACCATCTGGGAAGACAGAGATAATTAATATTACATTCATAAATGATTTACAGGTCTTACAAAATAAGGCTGCCAAAGTTATCCTTGACTGGTCCAACTATGCTTCATCAACCTACCCTCTCAAAACACTCTGCTGGCCTACCTATCCCAACAGCGCCTTGTACATAGATACATTACCTCGTTTAAGTAAATCCACGGACCTATGGATCACAGTTTTAATATTCTGAGAAACTCAGACATCCATACTTATAACACTAGAAGAAGGAACGATTTCCGTCTTCCTCTCGTTAAAAGAAATTACGGAAGGCAGAGACCTTTTTATCAATGCGCTAAGGAATGGAACCTTTTCAGTAGACGCATCTTCGTTTTAAATACAGCATTAAAAGTTATTTATTTTTTTCCAAGCTTGCGAGCGGGCGGTATTTTACGATCTTGCCCGCATACCCGGGCGGAATCGTTGGCAACTTCATTCACAAGTTTGTTTGTTGTTTGTGAATGAGCAAAAAACGTCATTTTGAAACCATTTTTCTTTTAAAACTTGCGCTATAATTAGCATTAGCTAGGGAAAACTGGAAAATACTATTCAGACAAAAAATCTGAAGGGAGAATCAAGCAAGTCAGCCAGGAAAACCGATAAAGTAAAGCAAAACAAGTGATGTTGCTTCACTAGCCTTATGACCGCGCTGTAAGTACTTCAATCTTGCTTTTATGCACCGTTTATCGCACGTTTTTGCTCTGTTTTTAATTTGTTTTCCATTTTTTTCTGTATGATTCAAGACGCTGCCGTTTTTCATTGAATTTTGCCTCGCTAGTTTTCTACTTATCAGAAAAAGGTTGTTGTCAATGATTGCATTTAGCTTTTAATCTTAAGCTTAAGCTTAAATAAACAACACGAATCACTTTTTCTTTTCTTCCTTTTCCTGAAACTTTTAATTCTCGGTAGGAAAAAAATAAAAATGTTATTCACCGGCCTAGGTCGGTCCGTATTGGGAGAAACTTTGCCCTCGGTCTGAATACCAATAATCCCATGGCTGGGAGGTCCGTATTAGGAGAATCTATGCCCGAGGTCTTGAGTATTGCCCGAGGCCGTAGGCCGAGGGTGGTACTCAGACCGAGGTTGTTAAGTTCTAACTTAACAACTTTAGTAACTTTCCTGAACCTTGCGCCCTAGTTAAATGAAACAATCTGGTTGTATGAGATTACTACAGCAACTAGCACATCGAGATTTACCTCGTCAACTCTGGCATCGCGCAGTCGGTCATAAAAGAGCTCAAAGCAATTTTCACAGGGTTTTGGATCCCCGAAGTGTTAATAATAGACAACGGTCCACAGTATAATTCAGCTGAACTTTCTGCGTTTGCACGGAGCTGGTGTTTCGAAAAGGTGACATCATCGCCTAAATTGCCGAAAGTATTCAGGGAGTATCCAGCGCTACTTGAATGGGCAGAACGACAACGCAGGGATTCGGGACTATTCCTGCGCAACGGTTTATGGGACGTTGCAGCAAAACTCTGTGACCAACCAGAAACACGCTTTTAAAGCCCAAATTTGAGACCAAAGAGGACGCACAGGCATTGAGCAAGTTGAAGAGCGCCAGCAACGCCAATCCCATGAAGCCGATCATTCTGTACGAGACAGTTCTTACAAAAATTTCCGTAAAGACTACCTGGCGTCCATGCACCTGCACTGGAAGCCTTGGCAGCAGGAGCTTCATGGTGAGAGTTGGTAGTAGGTTGTACAAGCGCGGACTGGAGACAACCAAAGACCGACGAACCGCTCCTCCCGAAAGTACTGGATGAACAGCTCGCTAGCGAGCTCTTGCGCAACCAGCAAAGAGTGGCACACCACAGAACCTAACAACATAGGTCTGCGTAGGACAACCCGCACAAAACGGCCACCAGTTTGGGACAATGATTTTGATTTTGTTACGTAATCTCACTTAAACTAGGGCATTCGCCCACACTTATCGTTGCTAAAACTGCCAAACATTTGGGCTATATCAATATACTGTTTGTTTGTTACAAAGGAAACATGTAACGAGATACTTCGCTCGTGACAATTATATAATCCCTGTTGTCTGATAGCCGTCGTGGTTCTTTTACAGTAAGTAATGCATTTTTTAAGCTGCGTGCCCTTGAAGTGAATTGAAAGTTAGAATAGCACAACACTGTTAAGTCGCCATTCTAGCATATGTTTACCCATGACAGATCAAAAGGTGGACGTACTTCATCTGGGAATCGAGTGAAGAATTTGTATGCTCTCGTCGACGTAAATGGAACAGCTAGTGGGACACGGTTTAGAATACCAAGAAACTAAGCTTATCATGTCAAGGATTAATCGCTTCTGGGTAACGTTACCACATTAAGCTGTGATGAACCTATAGAAATATTGTGTAAGAAGGTATCCTAGAGAATAGCTCATAAACATAAGAAGATTCATCACTGCTGGGAAAAAGCAAAAGAAAGATCAAATATTTTGTGGTGAATCGAAATTTTATGTCAGCAATACCACTGTCACTTGCACTGAAAATTAAAAAGATCTGTCTCAGCTCCAAAGTGTAAATTCAGCTCTACAGGACAAAGTCTGATTCAGCCCTTCCTGGAGCCATTTGAGCACAATTTAGGCCAAAAAACCTCAATCAAAAGGCTATTCCAGCCCACGCTAGAGCGCATTTCAGCCCTTGGGACCAAATCAGCCCTAGTTAATTGGACTGCATTGGCCCTTATTTAAGGAAGCCAAATTAGACTCAAAAATAGGACTGTATTTTACTCCCCGAAACGGACCCATTTTACGGCTAAAACAGATCTTTCTGATGTACAGTGTGGGGAATTTGAAAGTGTGGATTAAACTGAAGAGCCGGTGAAAGCAAAAGTAAAGCACGAAGCGCTGAATAAACAATTCAAGGAAACATTCGACTCGTTCAAGAAAAGATGGAAGAGGCCTCCATCAAACTCGAGGGCGTAGAGTCATCTACGACGCCGGCTAAATTGTCAAAACAGTGTCAAACGGGTTTATTTTTTTTTACTTTGTGGTATTAAAAACGATTCTTGGAGAGACGAAGGGATTTTAAGATGGTTGGTGTAAATTGGATCGGAGGAGAGGAACAGAAGTACTAAATCTCCTTTGTTAGCTTAATTCGCCATCTTCATTTTATACAGGGCTTAAGAAAGGATTCGACGAACGGGGAATTATTGATGTATTTGTTCCTGCAGCCGGCCCTAGCTTAAAACTAAGATCGCATTTTGTAACTACCTTAAAACTTACCTTGCGAAAATGGAGACAAATGAAACGCGCGCACTGTAACCTGCAGTTTGGGACCAAACTCCATCAGGAACTAAGAGCCATATGCCAATCGCCAAAGGATACTTCATAAGACCTCATAATCAGCGCCCTTGATTTAAGGCAACAGGTCCTCTTTACATCTAAAGCTGAACGTGGTGTGGTAAAATAATTTGAACCTTCGCTGGTTCACTCTTAAACTTTCATTTATTTAAAACGTGCTTACGGGACGAGGTTGTAAGCAGTAAACTACGACAATTGCTTCAAAATGCAAATGTCGTGGATGAAGAGCTGATGGAACAGATAAGCATTGCGGTTTCGGAAGAATCTGAGCGACTGTGAAAATTTGGTGCTGCCTATCAAAGAAACTTGCGCCCAGGAGGTCAAATACATTCAAAGAAAACTGGTGCAAAGGAAGAAACAATTCCCGACAATCATTAATAGCTCATGGTTACACTGGAGGCCGTTCAATCAGATATTGCTGTGTTGAAACAAGCTTTCATCCCTGGAGGAAAGATAAAAGCACTAGTACAGGCGACCGTTTCCAGTTTTGTGAACAGGCGAACCAATAGTTTTATGAGCGTTGTTTCCAATGTGGCTCAAATGATCATAATGGTCAGGGATGTTAATTGTAGAGGTTCCACTGATCCTCAGACTCAGAGGGAAAAAACGGTTTCCATGTTTGTTAACTGGGGTTAACGTAATGAGCTTGAGCCCTCCTGATGCCTCACAGGGGAGTGCAAAGGCTTTGATCAAATTCATTATGACATCATGACCAATTGCACTGTGTAGCGCAAAACTAAGAGTGGGCAATGTGTCAATTCTAAAGAATGAGACAGTAGTAGTGACTTGCTCTGTAAGTACTGGTCCAATTGAATCAAGACCTCCGATGCTGTTTAACCAGACATTAAATGACCTTGCCACGACAGGTTGGTATGCTAGAAACATTCAGTGACTCTCAGAAGTCACGATTAGCTTTTTTTATCACTTGTGGTATGCGTGCGGAAAAGGAATGGTTCTCTAATATAACACTCTGCATCGACTTTTAAGCTGCACGAGAGGACAGTACCTGACCGCCACCATCTTCCTGGTGTCCACACAACTGTTGCGAGTTTTGGAAGCAGCCTATCACCAGGAAAGATCTCTTTTACATGGAATTAAAATGAAAATATTTTCACACTTGCCCGTATCCAGGGTATTCTAATGACGGCACCGGTTGAGTTAATATCCATTGACCATCAACACTTGAAAAAATGTTATGATATGATATGATATGATATGATATGATATAAGAAGAAGAAGAACTTTGTTTAACGAAGGTAGAAACATTATTGCCGATTACCCAGTAGTTTTCATAATGGCCCTCCACATATAAAAACAAAAGCTATAAATTAAGAAGAAGAAAAAAAAAGAAAAAAAAATGATAGATATTTAAAAAGTTCTGCAAATCTTCAAATGTTCTAACGAGGAGTTGTCGTTGGTGAACTTATCCTGAAGTGTTTTTTTTTAAAACATCGTATGGCAAACTATGTCTCTATACGAGTGGCATAATTTGTTCCATAGACGACAAGCACTTAAATAAAACGTCCCAAGTCCTAAGTTTCTCTTACAGAAAGGTGTCAGAACGTTGTTATTCTATGACCATGTGAAGAACGAACATGAAATATTCAGGACAGAGATTTTGACTCACTTTGTGTAGCATGAGAAGGTTTCTTACACACATGATGTCATCTATTGGCAGCCAAACTCATTTATCAAAGAGTTTTACAATGCTCTCGTTTATGTGGCATCCAAAATTAGTTAATTAATTGTTGTCTCAAGAGCCTTTCGAGGTTTTCGACAGAGCAATTTCCCCATACGGTACATTTTTCTACATTTAATAGATAAGTGGGTCTTTGCTTTCTTAAGGAGGCATATTCTAGAGTCAACTTTTCAATAAGGTAGTCAATTTGTAAGTCTCATGAGGGGTTGGCATTGATGACGACACCAAGAAGCTTTTCACCTAATAATTCTCCTAGCCTTGCGTTGTCAATGGAAAGTTCTAAAGCAGTCTGTCACAATTACTGGGATTTTTAGCAATACCAATAAGTAGATGCTTGGTCTTTGTAGTGTTAGGTTTCATTTCGATGAGTTTAAACCACCAGTTAGCTTCTCCTAGATTCCTATTCAGAGTTTGCTGTATTTTAGTATAATTGGTTCCACTTGACCAAATGGTTGTGTCGTCAGCATAGATGTCCATTTCAGTTTCCTTCAAAAGAAAAGAGAGATCGTTCATGTAGACGAAGAAGAGAAGAGGGCCTAAAATTGAGCCCTATGGGACGCCTCTGTCTAGGCTTGCTGGACTGGAAAGCACGCCAGATACTGAGCAGACGTGCTTACGTTGGGACAAGTAGGACCTGAACCAGTTAATTGCAGTTGAGCTAGTGTGATACTTGGATAGCTCAGCTATCAGGATATCATGACTCACTAGGTCAGAAGCCTTACTGACGTCCAGAATAACTGTTCCCACGAGTTCACTGTTGTCCATAGCCTTAAGCTATTTGTCAGTGATGTTTAGTAGTGCAGTTTTGTAGGAATGAAAGGGCCGGTTTGTAGACTGGTTCCTGTAGTGTAGCTTAAATTGTTCGTAGTTAGGCCGATGCTACATGTCGTTCCAAAGGTTTAGACAAAATAGGCAAGACAGATCTTGGGCGATAATTGCCTCTTTCGTTCGTTGATTTTTTGTTTTTGTTTTTGTTTTTGTGAAGTGGTATTACCCTGGCTTCATTGAATGTCGCAGGAAAGACACCTTGACTGATGCTTGCTTTGTAAATATGCTCAAGACTCGGGGATATTGCTGGTAAAATCCTCCTTGATTACACGAATACTGCAAACGCACCCAACCATGGTTTCCTCCTAATTGCTTTTAAAACACTTTTTAGGTTATCCAGAGTACTTTTAGATCTCTAGAAATGGATTCTAAGCGGCGCTATAAAATTTGTATCTGTTCGGTCATCCTAGTGGAACTTGCGTCTTTTTTAAATTACAAGGGCTGGAGTATTATTTTTCTGAAAATTTTAGACGAAAATTGATTGTATTACGAAAGTGAGACATTTTCTGATACCAAACGCCATCACATTTTGAATCCGAAAATTTAAGGTTCCTTTTTTCCACAAAAAATAGCCTAACTTGGGACGTTAAATGTGAAAATTAAACTTTTGAAATCAGAAAATCGTAGGGAATGTATAAGATAAGCTCCGAAATTTCTAGATGAATGGAACGGTCATCTAGAAATTTTTTGCCGTCCTCAAGTAATGGAAAATTCTAGGCAATAATTGCTTCTCCGAACAGATATTTTACAGAAAACAGTCGTTGGGTGCCCCTGATACTGATGCCATCAAGGTCTCGTTTGTTAGATGGTATTTTTCTCACATCTGCTTCTATAATTTCCTTAGTAATAGGCTTAATGGAAAATTAAACTTTATCAGTTATTTGAGTATTGACAAAGTTTAATAGAAGAGCATCAAGCTCAGATTCTGCGGTTACCAGATCTTCTGATAGTTTAGATATTACATTCAACGAGGTAAAATATATTTCATTTAAAAGCATCTGAAATTTTCTTTGGGTCTGTGATCTGGTCTTCGTTAACTTTAATAGCGACTGGCGCTTTGGAAGAAGGTTTAGTTGGCACAGTTTGTTTTACCAGTTTCCAAAGATTTCTTGCATTGTGTTGTTTTGTTTTCTAGGATTTTATCTTTGAAATACTTTGACTTTGCATTGCAAATCAGTACAACGGCAGTGTTTCAGGCTCTTTTGTACATTGTTCAGGCTAGTATATTATTCTTGGCACGTCCTTTAATCTTGTCCCTGACAAATATTTGCTGAAGAATGTCTTGAGTCTTGCATCCCGGCAGTTCTTTGTTTTTCACCCTATGAGTGACATGTGGTATGTGCTCGTTCATCACATTCATAAACAGGGTATTCCAAATTGTAAGATTGTCCTCAATATCCGAAGAAGCATCGAGTACTGACCATGATAATTATGACTCTGCTGTTGAGTTTGGAGTACAAAAGAATAAAATGAATAATAATTTTTGATCCTTCAGTGTGTTGTTGTTGTTGTTTTTTTTCTCGAGACACAAATTCAGCATTTCGTTTCCTATATAAGGAGCTGTATCCGTCGACATACACGTATAAGCGAGTCCTTCGCGTAAATCGCTGTTCCTCCCCCTTCGGAGTCAGTTCTATCACATCGGGGGTTGTATTGCCGTCGATCGCTAATTTAGGTTCACGCCAAGTGTGATTGCGCCAAGTTTCTCTCATTGCGAACACATCCAACTTGTTGATGAGCATCAGTGCCGTAATTTCTTCGAAATGGCCCGCCGAAGAGATCGGATCTTTAAATGCCACAGTTTCAGACTTTTTTCTCTTTCAAACTAAAGCATAGATGATCTGTGCTCTGTCTAGTTTCTTCATCTGGCCTTGGATTAGGAGAAATGTTACCAGAAAGCTGGAGTCTTGATAACTGAAAATAGGACGACGAGTTTGAATACTTCGCAATTCTTGTCTTAAAGTAGCCATTGAACTTCAGCTTGAATGTAGAGAAACTGCTTTGGGATAGATTTGCCTTTCATCGATTAAAGCTAACCGCTACGTGTGTCCTCGTAGTATTAGTATAAAATCGAATTGAAAGCATCACCACGAATGCAAAATATACGGAGCCTGTGAAAAAGCGTTCTCAGTCGCCATGATATGCAAATGATGTGTATGATATGATATGATATGACATGATATATGATATGATATGATATGATATGATATGATATGATATGATATGATATGATATGATATGACATGACATGACATGATATGATATCATATGATATCATATGATATGATATGATGTGATGTGCCATGATATGATATGATATTGCTTTGCATTTCCAGCTCACATCTTACACGACGTGTTAAACACGTTTGAGAGCAAACTGTTTCATCTATAACACCACTGGAATGGAATGGTCAGTTCAAAACCTATACCATACCACCCATAGTACAATGGAAAAGACTAGATAATTAACAAGACCCTTCTGGTATTGCCAAGAACTCTACCCGAAGAAAAGTATGGTGAACGGCATCAGTAACTCCCAAAGTTGTTAACGCACAAATGCAAAAGGCGCGAATCAACAGCCTACTCCCCATTGTTTCTTTTGTTGGGACGAGCACCACGTTTACTTGTTGACATTCTTCACCAGGATCAGTGAAGGACAGTCACTCCGCTTTTGTCACGGAAATGCAAAGCTGTTCCTCGTGTTCCTTGGAAGCAGAAAAGGGTCGCTCTCTAGCTCTCAAGGAAAATTCATTTCAAGACCACAAAGCCCACGGTACAACCTTAGAACCAGGGGAAAAAGTTCTTGTGAGAAATCGTTCGGATCCTAGAGAACCGGGTAAACGTAAGGAATACTGGGAGGAACAGATTCACGTGGTGGTGGGAAAGGGTAGAGCCCTGTCTACGAGGTATATCCGGAGGAAAGCGACCACGATAAGCGTGTTCTTCACAAAAATCTGCTCTTACAATATCAATTTCCCCCCGTAACGCAACAGCAGCACAGTCAGGCGGGTGACAGAACTTGGAGCACTGCAAAGTTTTCAGTGAAAGCGCACAGAGTATCACAGATCAGCAATGACAGCAAAAGCGGTTATTCTAAAATCCCAACCAGCTAACCAAAGCCGGCTGAGTGGCCTAACCAGTTTCTACTATGGAAGGCCATGTACAGTTTGATTCCGGTGACAACGAATCAAAAGAGTCTCAACACGGTGATTCCACCATGTGGCAGCAACAAGGTCCAACATTTATCGGGAGATGCTATCTAAGGAAAGCAAACACAGACCACGAGCTGCAATAGCAGTCACACCTACTAAAAGAGCATCATCACGGCCATAATTAAAACCAGAATCCGAACCACAGTCGAAATAACAACGCTTTAATACAATGTGTTCGACACTTACCGTTGTTGTTTACATGCCACAGATTAGGACAGCCAGCTATTTGTAATACCCAGGCCGTTGTGAACCCCAACACTGGCTGGTATTACCCACGTATTCATTCACAAGGGATGATCTCAACGTACCCTTTTTGCCCACCACCGTCTTATGGTTCTTCCGCACAATGGCCTATGCAGATGATACCAATGTAACGTATGGATTTATGAACTGTTTTCACCGTTCTTGTTTTAAACATGCAAAAAATATATATTATAGATTTAGCCAGGGTAGCCAGCTCTCGGTAATATCTATAGTTTGCTCAAACTTAATATAAAATCGTGTAAAGCTAAGGGGCGAATGCAACGAGAACTTTGAAAAAACAACAATAGGTCTAATAAGAAAAAAAAAGACAGCTTTGCCCGTGCAGCGCACTTCTTTTTTTTTTGCACATTTCCTTGCCGTTGTTTTGCAAGACTGTAACGTCAAACGTCAAGAAACTTCCTGGTTACACGTTATATGAAGGAAATGTCGTACATGTTCTTGTTTCACTTTTTCACTGCCGCTCATTTTTTCTTTGGTGGCCGCTAGCATTTCTCATTTTGTCACCGCCGCTGTAAATTTATGGTCCTTCAATATCCGGCAGATTAAAGTTGTCTTATTAACCATCGCATTCGACATTCAGACTGATATGACCTGTCACCTATTAACCTGCGATCACGCGTTTTTTTTTTTCCAAGGGCGGACGAGGCGAGAGGTAAAAAAAATAACGCCTGATACATTTATTTAACATGCCGCCAGTCGCCCTCTAATTTAAATAAAAAACGTCAGCTCTACCTGTCAAGTTAATGGGCCAATCAGCATTTACCGGAAGTCAGCCGCTATGCGTACATTGGCGGGAATCTTATTTCAAAAGAGGCGCGAAAAACGTCTGTCCGCACTGAAAAAAGGGAAAAGTAGCCTAAGATCATGCTCTTCGTATTATCCCTCTATGTCGGCTCTCACGGGAAGAGAAAAGAAAATTACACGGCGATGTCCAGATGGCGCTCGCTAAAAAAAATGTTATCTTTGTGATGAAATTCTGCTAGCTGGGGCTGTGCCGTTATGCAAGGCCACAAGAAATCGAGAGTTAACAGAAAAGAAATTGTCCACTGCCGGCAGTATCGTGTTGTCGGACTTACTCAGAAGCGTTGGGATAGGTATTTGTAATGCAGCGAGCGAAGAATTCAGATCGGCAGCTTGCAAAGAATGTGCAACAAAACTTTTCAATTGCTGCACGATGTTTCATGAACTTGAAAGTGCTGTCAAAGCCAGGATCGACGTGGGCTATTCAGAGTCTACGGAAGGTGGAATTAAGAGGCTCCATGGAAATTCCCCCAGAGGATCGACACCAAACTCCAAGAAAATAAAGGATATTCCACAACAAGTACAAGAGCCAAGAGAACCTAAAGGTCGGTCAAGGAAATCCTTATTTCAGCTCGAAGCCGATTGGACTGAGCGTGAAAATCTTGAAGGCGCTATAGCGAATTTGATGTGTTTACCGGTAACAACAACAAAGGACGAAACAGCGCCCAGGCTACTCGTGAAAGTAAGTGGTTCTTTTTCCAGATAGTTAAATTCTAAATTAAGCTTAATAGCTGCAGCTACTTGCAATTAGCGTTTCTTTCAATGGACGCAATCATTTAATTTCTTTCCTTCTGATACAGGTAAAGAAACTTAGTCAACGAAAAGAAGCTTGACAAATTTGAACTGAAATTGACAACTGTTTATCGATATTCACATAAGCCTTTTAAATTCTATAAGAATTGCCCGCACGTGTTCTACTCATTTTTGTTTATCAATTGTTGTCTTTATCTTCATCTTTCAGATATTTATGGCATATTCCAGTGGTCGAGTGATAGAACACGAGTGTACAGGTGACGAAGAGCTTCTTGTAAAAAACTTAGGAATCAAAAACTACAAAGCCGCCGCAGTTGGCGTCACTAAATTTTCTCCACTGCACGATAAAGTGCTAGAAGAGACTGGAAAAAAAATAAAGAGAGAACTAAAGAACTACTCAAAAGATCCGACGAACACGTACAAGTATCGAGGGGAGTTAAGGAAGCTTGCTGATTTCCGAAATGACCATTTGATTACAGAAATCCAACAAAAAGCACCCAACTTGCATTGCCTTGTTTCTTCGTCATTTCCAAGGAACAAAAAGTAAAGAACGCGAAAAACAAGGAGGCATTGATCTTTGCAAGCATTCTGAATCCATGGATTCCGAACTCTTATTTTACATTTAGAATTAGCACCATTCTAGTGCTTGGAGGTTGTAAGAAGGAGGAGATGGACTGTTTTAACAAGCTAGGCCTCGCGAGCCATCCTAACACCGTGCGAAACATGCAGAAGAAAGCATGCTTTGCTTTCGACAAAGCTGCGACGAACTGGAAAGATGAGATAGTAACACGCGAGAAGAAGATTCTTCTCCTAGAAGAAGTTCTCAACAGACACTCAGAAACAACCTCTCAAACTGACGATGGCATGGAAGTGCCGCACGATTGATTTTTCTAGGGAGGCTGTTTCTTGTTGTGAGAGACATTAGAGGGATAATAGGGAGAGGGCATGATCTCAGGCTAGTCGCCTATTTTCTCTTTTTCTCCGTCTTTCTCTTCATTTGTGGACATGATAATTAATCTATTAAGCTTAATACTTTAGACAACACGAATACAGGAGCAATTTCTGTTTCCGTTTTCGTCTTTATCGACTCTTTAGTTGTCTCAGCTTCACAAGCTCCGCTATAAAAATACATACCATTTGCCCCAATGCTTTTCAAACAGGCAAATAAGAAACTTAGGTTTTTTGTTCCTCTGGCGGTAATAGTTGTCAAGTAGGGAATAAATGAGAAAGGGTCTGAACATGTGTATTCTTAAGTTTGTATGTAATTGCTGATTTGACCTGACCAACCAACTCAGACCTGTAAGGGATGCATACAAAGGTAGGGAGGCACCCGTGACAATTCACGAGAGAGAAAAAACGACTCTCGGGAACAGTTTAGAGTAGTAAAATGTATCGGATGACATTTCTTTCAAGTCGGGAAATGTTATAGATGACGTAATTGCTAATCACGTGACAGAGAAAAACTCTGTGTGGGTTGTGAGATTTTTTTTTTCCCAGAGAAGTCGATTAAAAAAGTCGAATGTCTAGGAATAAAGAAAGCACAAAGAAGTCTATGTGGGAATTACTTTTTTCGAGTCTTGCAACATATTCCTTATGACCGATTACTAAAATGAGGTCAGTGCTAAAATAGGTTTCCACAAATCGTTTCCTGGTAGTACTTACAATGAATCAACACCACTGAAATGCACGAATGTGCCATCAGATATGCTAAGAAGTTCATTTGTAGACAGGGTTCTGTTGGAAAAGGAACAGCAAAAATAGTAATAATGAAAATGTTCCAGAGAAAAAAAATGAAGAATTTTGATTTCCCGAGTTTAATTTCTATTCCACCCTTCAATAAAGGCTAATTTACTGGTACAACGTAAGCATAAAAACAAGTAATTTTTTTGTACAATGCAGGCGAGTCAACTACTAACCAAACAAAATCAAACAGTTTATGCCATCAGACAGTGTCCATGGCAGTCAGCCAGTAAGCTTCCAGAATTCTACGCAAGAAATGCAATCAATAAATACAGATAGTGTATGCTTGTGCAAATAACCCGTTGAAGAGTTTAATAAGGTCAGAGTCAACTTACAAAATTGAAAGCTTGTATCCTGGACCTTCCAATACATCTGCACTTATCGCTTTTAACTTATTATTTCCCAATCCGCTGCAAAATGATAGAATTGAAATGCACTAAAATGTATGTCTTGTAAAAACTTAAGAGTATTAATCGATAAGTAAATAAAAGCTTTATGAAACAGTAATGCAAAGATAACGTCATTTGGAAGAATAACAGAGATGGAAGAAGAAATTGTCAGGCGTACGATTCATTGCCTTCCAGTTTTCAGGCAAAACACCTTATATAGAAAACTAAGCAGAATAAATTGCAGTGGAAGGAAAAAACCCTCACTTTAAGTCAAGGAGTTTCAAAAGACCAACTTGCCAATTAAACAGACTTGATACTTCTGGGCTCATAAAACAGTAAGGAATATCTCTGAGTTGAGGATCTTCAAGGAAGGGTTTCCAAATAAGTTTTTAATTTGAACTGGAAAGAAACCTACTAAACTGAACTACAGCTTATTTCTTACATGTATCTCCTCGAAATTAACGATCTTTAGTTAAAATAGCTATTAGGTCACTACAGTTCAGCAGAAGAATATCTCATAACTAAAGTCTAAGGTAGTCCTCTGCGCCCGCTATTCCTAAATTATTTCAGTCAATGGGGAAACCTCCTTTTTACGAGTTTTTGGCTTTCTGAGGTCTCTTTTGATCTTAATTGTATTACGTATATTACAGGTAACTCATCTTGTAAATTGTATTGCAATTCGAGATTAAGGTATGTTGTGTTTTAATTATGGTATCACGATGAATTTATCCCAAACTGGTTGTAATGATGAAGTGTTGGTGGCAAATAATAATAATAATAATAATAATAATAATAATAATAGTAATCCTCGTTTTGTTTTTATTTTTCTTCAAACAATGCGGTTCATGCGCGATTACATGGTTACAGATATCTTTGACGGATGGGGCATCCTGCTGTCCTGCTTAAAACTTACAGCATTGTCAGGTTTTTCATGGCTCGAAACGTTCCACTTTGGATGTACTTCAGGTTGCAATTGGAGATATATCTGAAACATAATCAGTAGTAAAGGGGATCACTTCCGCCAGTAGCAAATCCGTTGAGTATTTTGTACCACCCGACGTAAATAGACCAATCAGCATGTCAATCTTTTTCTTTTACTACTATAGCTTATCAGACCAGTTAAGGTGTCGAACTTCTCACTAGATTTGGAGAGCTCAAATTGTTTTTTTGGGTTTACCTTTTTGACATTTAACTGCAACGTTAGATTAGCTGTCATGATGATTTTAATTCCTAACTAATTATTGTATCGTGTTTTGTTTATGTAAACAGGCTCATAAAAAACAATCAACTACAACCTCCAGGACTACTACCAGAAGAAGGAGAAGCGATTCATTTTAGCAGGCTTTTGTCATAGAAGGTGAGGCAATTTTTTTACTAATCCTTCAGTCTTTGATTACTGTTTTGATGATTCGTCTTTGGCCGCTGCACTTTACTGTCTCTTGTGTGAACATTTTGAGAAAACAACATTTCGATTACAGTCGGCATCAGATTTTATTTTAATAGTAGAAACAGCTAGTTTTCTACTACATAATCTGGAAAAGTATTTGCTTATTATACTGTTTTTGCTTAGCAATGCTTCAGTGTCTTTGCCTTTTTGATGTGGATGAATGGCAAAGGCATTTTTAGACACTTAAAAGTTTATTTTTTTCTTTTAATTTAAATTGCTGCTAACAACTTACAACACTCTCATCATTTCAAGACCAGCGAAAGTATCAGCTGTCAAGATCGGCCCTATTGGATTTCCAATTATATTTCTGAAAAATTAAATGTAACTACAGTCAATATAATATCTGAAATCTCACATGTCTTAAATGTGGGAGGATAGATCTTGGTTCAACACTTGCAAGGTAATCGCCGTCAAAAAGAAAGCCTGAAATAAAAGTCCGGGCTTGACAGGGATTTGACTCCATAACCTCTGCGATACCGTTGCAGTGGTGTTACCTACCTAGTTATATGTGAAATTTCATAGATTCACTTTCATAATATGAAGGCAAAGATACGACGTGTAATTTACGAACCTACAAGGTGACCAGTTCGAGAGTTCCGTGTAGGATCCATAGCTCAGTTGGTGAGAGCAATGCACTAGCTAAAAGGTAGCTTTGTAGCTTAAAGGTCATAGGTCCGAATTCCGTTTCCTTACGTCTCCAGCTACTTAAGATATGTACACAACTGCGATGATTTCTTACGTAACTGATTGCTTATATTTACTGCGATGTTGTATTAACTGAGAGGAAAAAAGAATAAATTTAAGACAATCAGAAGTCGACCTTGATTGATTTAACTATGACTATTAAATTCCTAAAAATGCTGCTTTACTATTTTTCGTCGAGCAGATTGAGTCAAAAATGGCGGTAGGGATTTCTGTCGAAGCATTAAATGTGGCACAGAGAGAGATATCGAGATAATCTCTACCCGGTCAATTCCATCCAATTGCTAAGACTGTAATATACATCGAAACAGCCAGATGACCTATACTTACAAGAAGTTGACGCGTTTGGAGTTTGAGAGGATTGTTTTCAAGCCTCCTAAGGATAGCCTATTGTTGCGCATCGTGCTGAAAAGAAAAACGATACATATCTTTTCAGTTACATAACGCCTTTTTATAGCGGAGCACCTTGCGAGCGAGAGCGAAGCCCCATACCTAAGAAAATCTGGTTATCTATCCATCCGAGAAATTTTGTTAGTCATGTGATCGTACGTCAGTCTGTTCGCCCTCACCACAGGGTAACCAATGTGAAATGTCACACTTTCTAGCTAGTGTGGGAGCCTGTAACCTGTCAATGGACAGCTCTCAAAACAGAGTACCCACTGACCAGTATGAGCTACCCGTATCGAGGGCACATGTGTCGATCTAACGAGGTTGGGTGTTTTCTAAGTGGGCTCGGCTGACAAGTTACCAGTTTTCAACTTAGTACATAGGGTCATGTTAATTCAGGATTCATTCACTTAATGACGTACTTAGACTATCCTGGGATCATATTAATAGAACAAGCTGTACTTGCGATAGCATGTTTTTCACCCAGGCTAAGTAACTTAAGCTTACATTTTTGTTACTGTCCCTGGGAGATAGAATCCACCTTCGATTTTGTTGTCATCAAGATTTCTAAAAAAGAGAAATAGAGGCAGTTTGATTCTAAAATCAACAAAGGAACTTGCAATACCGTTCTATTGTTTTAACAATACTGGAAAAAGCACGGTGGCGCTCAGCTGTGCTTTTTTAGCGGTTTTCTAAATGATGTCTGTTATGTTAACCAAGCCTGCGTAGCAAGCGTTTCTGTGCGGTTTAGAGTAAAGAACGAGGAACAAGAGACAAAGACCGCGCGAGAAATGGCACAAGTAAAAGAGCGGGGAGGGGTGGGGAAGACAGGAAGGAAGCGCTTAATTGAAGACAAACCCCTCGATGTTGAAAACCGCCTACTTGGCCTGTCATGCCTGAGTTCACGCACCGATATTTGATGCTGTCATCAGCTGTCATAATTGGCCAATAAATTGTTTGTCCTTTCGTTGAGCGGAAATAAACTTTAAAGGAGCGTGTGTGGAACCAAAATATTTTTTTTGCATTTTGGAACGCGTGGACGGCGTTAATGGTGAAATCTCAATGAATACGAACGATTATTGCAGGTCAAAGCTTAGCTAGACAGAACGGCTTACCGTTCTCGCCAAGGCACAGACAACTAGAGTGTTCTTGTAAAAGCATCTAAGAACAAAGCTGACCCGGCAACTGATGAAGTTAGCGTGGAGAACTAATCAGCAATTTTGACTGAGTCACAATGCAGTTCTCTATAGTTGATGTAGCTTCAGTTTTTTTTTTTTATCTGTAAATCACTATCCCAGAGAATTTAACATCCTGCAAAAAAAAAAAAAACCCTAACGACCTGGGCCCAGCACGACAAAACATTACAGGAAACCATCGCATTCCCTGACAAAAGAAAATCGCTTTTAGTTTTTCAGATCCGGGAGACACTTTGGAGAATAAATTAAACGAGCTGAAACCCTTATGCAGTCGCAAGAAGAGCTTTGCGTTTCAAAAGAAGCTAAAGAAAATGCTCTTGCCAAGGAGGGTAAGTCTTGCCGACCAAAGTAAACAACAACTGGAGGAAATTAAGATGACTGTCACTTACCATATATGACCTCTCAGTATGAAGCAGACCTTTGATCGACACATCTCAATGTTGTTCGACTAGCCGAGCCAATCAAGCGCTGCCTTCGCTTTTTTCAAAATCGAGGGGTTTTTCCGCAAGCGTTTCCTTTCTTCCTCTCCCCCTCCACTCTCTTTCATTTTTTTGGTTCTCGCTTAATTTCTCGCGCGATCAAAACCGAAAATCCCCTTCCACGGTCTCTTTTACTCCGAAACCAAACGGAACCCCTTCTACGCAGGCTAATGATAACCCAAATGCATGCTAGCTTTGCACCTGCTTAACTCGTTCTAGTTTTTTGTACTGTGATTGTTGACTTCGTCATTGGTTCATAGCATATTTAAATCCAGGACAGAAGATATCTTCGCGTGAAAGAGTCGTTGTATTGAAACTTGATGACGATTAAAAAGAAATAAAATCATGCACGCAATGAGATTACCAACATTCTTGATGCCAGTCTTTCTTTACCTCTACACCTAAATTTACAATTTATGACTTTTCAATGTAAAAAAGGTTATTTTTGGTCAAATTATCGCAGTGGGCCACATCTTGTCGAACAAAGAAAGAGGAAGTATCAAAATCTGGATACAAGAGCGCTGAAACGAGGAGTGTTGCCATGTCAAAATTAAAGTATACTTCATCATGTCAATATTCCCTATTTTCTGTGTCATTTCTGGTTGCAAACCACCGATGACGTCATCAGGTACCTAATTTCCATAATACGAATGCCTCAATTTCTCTTTAACGATAAGATCTATTATGACAAAGAAAGCACCATCCATCCTTATCTTGAAAATATATAAAATGTCAGCAAGTCCACATCAACAAACCGATGAGTGGTGCTGGATCTCCCAGTTGTAGACCTTGATCAGTACAATTAAACTTGTAGAAAAATATGAAACGGCAAACTGATCCTTACGGCAAGGCGATAAAGACGTAAACGAAAGAATATAGTGAAACAAAAAATATTAATATATATTTAAACAAATTGCCCAATATTTCGGATTGAAAACAAAACTTCTTCAGGGGCCAAAAGAAAAATGAAAATAAAACTAAAAGTTCGTTATAATTACAAATAAGAATTTTGAAAATGTGGCAATAAATACAATAGATTGTTATTGGTATTGGAGACTAGGTGGTATCATATATCAGTAAGCCTCGTCACGTCTATTTATTCCTAGAGGAGATAATGTGTTCCCTTTGTGTATTAACTACGTCTTTCTAATCCCACTTGAACTGATACGCAGCAACCGTGATGCAGTGAGAAATGGTCGAGAAGCTCATTTAATACACAAAGGGAACACCTTATCTCCTCTAGGAATAAGTAGATGTGACGAAGCTCACTGATATATGATACGAACTAGTCGCCAAAACCAATAACAATCCATTGTTTTTATTGTCACATTTTCAAATTCTTATTTGTAACGAACTTTTAGTTTTATTTTCATTTTCTTTTGACCCCTGTAGAAGGTTTGTTTTCAAACCGAAATATTGGGCAATTTGTTTGAATATATACTTTTTGTTTTATTCTTTTGTTTACTTCTTCATCGCCTTGCCGTAAGGATCAGTTTGGCGTTTCTTCTTTTGAAAAGGCTACCGAATAAGCTGTTATAAGCACCGCGTGTTGCATACTTACATTATCTTTAGGAAGAATAGGTTCCTGAAAATGTCTTTCGGAATAAACTTTAAATAGTTTCTTGAAAGATCACTAATGAAAAAGTAGGGTTAAAGTAAGAAGATTATTTTACATTGAAGAATTTATACTTATTATAAAAGTAAATTATATATTATCATAAAAAAGTATCCCAGAATCCTTTAGGCAGTTTTTTTAAAAGCTTTATAACTTTGACAATTTTATACGTAGAGAACTGTCAGACCTCAGCAAGATAACATTTGCCATAAAATAGCTTCCCATGTCACATCTAAGGTAATGACGCCATCAGTCACGTGACTATTTCCGAATTAGTTTTTTTTGTTGCTGTGACAAGATTTCATTAACGAGTTAAAAACAAATAGCATATTTGAGGTTTTAGTTGTGTGGGGCATTTAAAAATAACCAGTTGACGTTCGACATTTAAAATTTTAGGGGGTAATGGACATGAGCGAAAAAGTCGGGAGACTAGGCCGAGGGCTGTAGAGAGTCAACCTATTATCACGCAGCAGAGGAAATTTGTGGGAAAGTAATGTTCTACCTGATAATTTTTTTCATGACCAAAAGAGGAACATGGCGTTATCAGTCACGTGATCGAAGCGTGTCGAATGTTTTAGTTCGTTTCTAAAGTACCTTTTTTGTCATAAATTGGCAAGATTTTGCCGTTTTTCTCAACAATTCTTTACACTGTATTGTCTGTCCAAACGAAAACTGAGCCAGAAGTTTAAAAGTTACGTAAATTGACTGTTACTGCAACTTAAAATAAAAAAACAGACCTTCTCTTGAGACGTTTGTGAAATCCTTTTTCAACTTAACTGTTTGCTTGCCGAAATAAATGTTCAACTTTTGTTAATAAAGGAGAACTTTAAAAACTAAAAGAAAGTATTTGGCGGCCATATTGATTTTCTTCATTCCGGGGAAAGAGGTCATGTATCAGCTCTCCTAACCCTAAAAGCCAAATGGTTTGCAAGCCTAACCTAAAAAAATGGAAACAATGATGAACAATGTTGTATTAATGTTTTCCCCGACCGATGAAAAGATACGTTACGAGCAGAGAGAGAATCGCACGGTTATACGCTTCAGTCAGTAGCCGCGCGATCGATAGTTCATAAAGTTCTTAAACGTTCCCCGGTATGGACCGTACCTGAAAGAATATTTTTGGGTCTATTGTGACCCTTACGTCTAGCTTCGATCAGTTAAAGATTTAATTCTACGCGAAAATTATAAAAAAAGGAAAAAGGCATCCTTGAAAACTGTCAATCACCATGGAGAAGGAATATATAACTCTTTTAAACTCGAATTGTCAGCGTTTGCCGAGGTGGTCCAGTGGATAGAGGCGTTAACTTTTAGTTCTAACTGATTCTGAGGGTCCGAGTTCGAATCATATCAGGAAAACCAAGTGCGAGTTTGTTTTTCATTCGTTTTTCAAACGAACCAGGTTTATAAACATGCAAAAAGTATAGATTTCCGTGAAGCTCCGGCATCCCTATGCAGAATGTAAGTCAGACACCCGGTTAGATTAACTAGGACACTCTATTTCACGCTGGTGAAATCCAGAAGATAAAGGTAAAAAAGGATTTATTTCATTTTAAACTTTCACTAAAAGGCAAGATAAAAAGAACTGTAAAATCCAACGAATCATCGCTCATGTTTCTTCAAACAAGTTTAGAAATCGACGCAAACATCTCTAGGAAAGAGCAAGAAGTATTGTCTGGTAATTCTGTCGAAATAAGTGACTGTGTGCTTGACCTTGTTGCTGATCATTGCAGTAGTGGGAACTCCTCAGGGACCAAAACTAACGTGGAAGGCCTCTGGACGTAGTTTTGGGACATCTCATTTCGTAGAAATTGTGACTGTTTTCTTTATTAGCTTTAAACCGTGCCAGTAATGAACTGTTAGCCCTTAGGAGGCTTGCAAACGAGGTACCGTTTGTCCCGAGAGTTCTCAAAGTATTGTTTAAAAATAAAACAAAAATAAAAAATCAGGTAACCCCCTCTTTGTGTGCAGATTTATTGATGACCTCCCTCTGACCTTCCTGGCATAAATAATGAATGGTCCCTTATCATAACCCAGCTCAATCGTCGATTTTCACATGTGCCTTATTTAATTCGAGAGGTAAGTGCTTTGAGATGGGATGTCTGAATCAACTGAATTCGACAGTTTCAAATTAAATTCGACTTTGTCGAATCTGCGACAAAACAGTCAAAAATTCGACTTAGGTTCAACATTTGATTTAGAAGTCGCATTTCACATTTGCCGAATATAATGCATTAATTATAGAAACTCTTATCCGTATTGGGTAAAAAATTTTTCTAGAGACTGGGAATATTTACAACAAACGGTGTTAAGGTGGCTCGATACAGTTTTTCAAGGTCAATACCTTCCAAGTTTGAGCGTAAACTACGTGGCCATAAACAAAGATTTGGAGAAATTAACACCACAGTTGTATTAGATAAAGATGAAAATTTGTTATGATCAGGGTTGCAATGACATCGGAGTTGTCATAGCAACGAAATGACGCCATTACCTATTTTACTTGCAGCAGCATTTCTCGGCACTAGGAACTGTTCTTCCAAAATCGTTTACCGGACCTTTTTCCTACAATAGCCGCCTCGATATTCGTGAAGTTTAAGCGAAATCTGCAAGAGCATTATCCAGATATTTTGGGAAGACGTTTTTATGGTTAGAAATACGGTAAAAAATGGACAATCTTGATGTTCGACTGTTATCTGTACTAAACGAAGCGTTTTTGACATTCAATTTCACCTCATAGTAGTTTCAATCTTTTTAAAAACGTGTGTGAAAGATCATGGAGATACCTCCAGCCGATTGCTATAAAGAAGGATTTGATTAGTGTGTATCGGGGCGCTCTTGTTAGCTGTAATGTAAACATTTCGGTCTACTTTAACAAATTAGCGAATAATTTTTAAGAGCGGATGTCAGTAAATATCGACCAGAGGTCTACAAAACTGAAAAATCGAAAATTCTCAAAAAAATTCACAAAGTAGCACTAGGTAAGCTATTAACATAAATGTAATTTTTACTTCGATCCGATAATTATTTTCCACGTACGGGGGGGTTATTGGTTTCGCGGCTCTCGGACCGGGTTTTCCAGGCCCGAGACCATGTGTCACAAAAACGTCGTTTCAAAATTCAAATCCATTGTAATGTGGACAACAAATAACTTATTCAGAAGAGTACTTAATTGCACACATTCTAAGTGGTGATTTACTCAGTTTGAAAGAAAGTGCAATATTTTGGAGATTTTTCATTATTTTCAATATTTTGATCGTTTTCGTTCAATGAAAAAATGGCAAATTTGAAAGCCCAAAATCGTCGACTGGTACCTCGATTTCAGTAACGAGTCTTATACCACGTTAAAGAGCGTTATCTCTTCTTTCAAAATCTGTTTTCAAAACTACGGGCAACTTAAAAGAAAATTTTTGAGGCCAAAAAATACAAATAGTACTTTTCTGAAATTTGAGCTTTCCAGACTCAGCGGGCCGATGCTAAAAACTTGGAAAAATACAGTAAGAAATCAGTTTGAGCAATAGTGGTTTCATGTTATCAGCTTTCAGAAACCAAAACGTGTTTATACAGCGATCTGATATAAATTAATGCCGTTTGCTATCAAGAAAAGCAGATTTAAGCTGTCAACTCCTGCCAAGTGCACTAGTCACGTGAAGTTGTCAAAGGGAGGGCAAAGCAGTAATATAAAAAGTCTTAAAATTCAAAACGTTTTACGTCCATGAAATCAGATTTTAGCGTACAAAACAATGTTGTGAATGTCTGTTGTTCGTACCTTAGCATGGTGTTTCCATATATTGGAAATGTCAAGTATCCACACGGGAGAACATACCAAACAACAACGTTTCAAATCCAAGCGCCGAAAGATCGTTAACGGCAAAGATTGCGTTACATTTCACAGAACGACCGCTTACCACTGTTGTCACTCCTTTTTTCGCTGGAAGCTACGAGGCATGAGTGATTCCTGATGAGCGTTTCCTTGAAAGTACGACCCTGGACAGGTGATAACTGAGGACGTTTCGTCCAGACTCCTGTTGTTCAGTTTCAGACTTTAGCAGGTGCGTAGTCAGGATTTTTCCTGAGGTACGCCCAACTTTTTCTACATCTTCTTCCCCACCTCCCTCCCCCCCCCCGCCCCCCCCCACCACAAATCTCAACATTTTTTTTAAGGTGCCTTTATTAAAGGTGGGGTTAACGGTTGTAAGCAAAAGCATTTTTGCTGTTTATGAAATGACACAACCTCTAAAATTCTTTAATTCTGTCGGCTTGTTATGTTCATTGACGTCAACCGTTTATCATTAATTCAGCTATTAAAAATCAAGCTTGTAGTACCTCCGACTTTAGTTTACAAATGACTCTTTTTACCCCTTTTTGTCACATTATTTTTGACCGACAAAAGCACCACACATTGACGTAATTGCATCCTCGGAGACCCAGGGGCAGTTAGTCGGGTCGATAGAATGTTCGTGGTGAAAGTTTTCTCGATCTTACAGAAAACTTTCACCACGAACATTCTATCGACCCGACTGACTGCCCCTGGGTCTCCGAGGATGACGTAATTGTGCCCTACTTCGTCTACTCCGAAGACAGGTCGTGGAGAAAGCAACGCGTTCACGCTTTACATCATCAAGCTTGCTATATAAATAAATCATCCAAGATTCGGTTCTCCAATTAATGTCGTCGCTTCTCTGGAAACCGATTTTTTTTATTTATGTTTATTTCATTCTATTTTTTTTCCTCAATGTTTTCGGGTACGCACGTGCAAACCGTGCGTACAAGTAGCTACGCCCCTGTTTAGTCTCCTTAGCCCTGAGCGTTCCTCTCTTGCGGTTTTCACGGGAGTTCAGGATGTGGTCCACCCAGTATTTCACGTCTCTTTTAAATGAGAGGCGGCACTTCTTGTTTACCGTTTCGTTATCAGACAGCGCTTAGGCTCTTAGCCTTTCATTTAATTTTGATCAAATTTTTCTCATTTAGTTACTCAGTATACGTTCGATCCTGTCCTTGTAAACTTATACTTTTATACTTTAGGGGAGCTTAATTCCTATATTAATTTTTTCTTCGTTTAGTGTCGTCCAAAAGACCCAGTTTTTTGGCATTTTTTAAAAAAGCAAGAAAAAGAAACGACAAGGTTTATTTTTGTTGGACTTAGATTAATTCTTTTAATCTAAAAAATTAGCATTATAACATCATTTCGAGGCATAAAACGTTCGGTGGTGTATCCTCTTTGCGTTTTACCCTTCTTGGGCCTTTTTTTTATGAAATTGACCATCAAATTTTCTGCCATATTAAATTTGTGTCGATTTGGTGACCATGTCTTGTTGTTTTCAGTCTCCACGGCAATGATGCTGGTGTTTCAGGCCTCCCGTTCTCAGATTTCTTGTGATTCTTTTTTTCACCCCACCGACCGACCCACCCAAAACCAGGAAACCTATTCGACGCTAAACGAACGAAAAGGGGATGACCTAAGCCTTATGGTTTCTTTTTGGGCTTCCTCACCACATTGCTTCTGCGTGTTTCTGTATACTTGTCTTTTCCTTTGTTTTGTTTTTTTTTTGTCGGTAAAATAAACTGAAACTGTACAAAGACCCTTAATATTCCCTTTGGAGGTTCTCGAACGCGCATAAAAAAAATGAATAACGAGATGATTTATTGACCGCAAGGGCAATGGCGTGGGGTTAGGGCTCGTTACAGCGCTCCAGTTCACTTATCGCCTCTCCCTGTTCATGGAGTTGATTCAAGGTGTTGACGTTAATTTCGTGATGCCCTGCATGTTGCCAGGACATGTTTCAAAAGGGCCTTTCCAAAGGTACGGAGTCCGCCGTCACCTTGTCAACCGTGCGAGAAATGATGTACTTCACAAAAACAAAGAGAAGTTATTTCGATTTGCCCCGCCCCCTACCCCCGAAAGTCCCCGACAGGACCGCTTCAAAGTACTCCCCATGTGGTTGCGCGGGGGATAGTAACAGGTCTACCTAATTGCACCGTGCATCAATGACAGTTAAGCTCAATCAGAAGCCCCTTTTCCCTGGCTAGTTCAAGGTGTGTGCACCTCCTTTAAGCTGTTGTTTTCGGTTCTTACTGAAATTTTTGATCTTGAGGAAATTCACAACGACAGGAGCAGGTTATGGGCTTTTTTCCTAGCCCTAATCCTACATCACGGGAAATCCCTCAGGTTAGGCAAGAATTCGATAATCCTTCCATAATCATCCATTTTTTCACCGCGTGAATTGGGTATTTTTAGCTTATTTCGAGGAAATACTTTTTGCTTCAAATCCAGGGTGGGCTTTTAAACACATTTTTTAAGCCAAATGGTTTTTGCGAGAATCTGCTTACCCGAACTTTTCGCATAAAAAACGACAAATACCCGAAAAAAAGCTCATGTTGTTGTTGGTGGTGGCATATTTCCGATAAATTCAGCTCAATGTCTCGTGAAGAAGAGTTCAGATCCGTGCCGCGCGCCTCTCGAGGCAAGCGTTCCGTCGAAATGCGAGCCCAAAAACAGGTGGTAAGCGGTCAATCTGTGAAAAGTAACGCAATCTCCGTCGTTTGAGAGCAGCCGAAGATGCTCTTGCCGATGCTGTCCTTGATGTTTTTTATTTCCAGTATCTAGGAAACCCATGCTAAGGTATGAAACATACACTCTTAGGCATTGTTCTGTCCGCTAAAGTCTAATTCCTGGACGCAGAAACGTTGTGCTTTTTGAAGTTTATTATTGTGCTTTGCCCTTTGACAACCTTACGTCACTCGTGCGTTTGGTAGCAGAAGATGGCTAAACTCTGCTTTTCTTGTTGGAAAACGGCTTTAAATTTTATCAGATCGCTCGATAAACACGTGTTGGTTTCTGATAGCTGATAACGTTAAATCACTGTTGCTCAAACTGATTTCTTATTGCATTTTTCTGAGTTTTTAGCATCGACCCGCTGAGTCTGGAAAGCTCAAATTTCAGAAAAGTACTACTAGTATTTTTTGGCCTCAAACATTTTCTTTTAAGTTGCCCGTAGTTTTGAAAACAGATTTTGAAAGAAGAGATAACGCTCTTTAACGTGGTATAAGACTCGTTACTGAAATCGAGGTACCAGTCGACGATTTTGGGCTTCGAAATTTGCCATTTTTTCATTGAAGAAAAACGTTCAAAATATTGAAAATAATGAAAAATCTCCAAAATATTGCACTTTCTTTCAAACTGAGTAAATCACCACTTAGAATGTGTGCAATTAAGTACTCTTCTGAATACGTTATTTGTTGTCCGCATTTCAATGGATTTGAATTTTAAACCGATTTTTTTGCGACACATGGTCTCGGGCATGGAAAACCCGGTCCGAGAGACGCGAAACCAATAACCCCCCCGTACGTGGAAAATAATTATCGGATCGAAGTAAAAATTACATTTATGTTAATAGCTTACCTAGTGCTACTTTGTGAATTTTTTTGAGAATTTTCGATTTTTCAGTTTTGTAGACCTCTGGTCGATATTTACTGACATCCGCTCTTAAACCGCTCGATAAATTTTTTAGAAAATTTAAGAATCTTGAGAGTAACCGTCCTTTTATATGACCTCTTAGTTTCAAGGCTATTGATATATTGTAAGGCAGTAAAGTGAGGGCTTCAATTCGCTAATACTTTGTCAGAAATTTGGTGTTTACAAGTGAGAGCCTCTCATTATTCACGGGTATTGTCTCCAAGTTTCATATTTTCGTGTACAACAATAGCTAGCATTTTTGCATATGTCAAATGCATTGTTACTGCTGTTCACGTGAAAGTGAAACTTTCAGACAATACTCCTGAATAATAAGGGGCTCTCACTTGTAAACACAAAATTTCTGACAAAATATTAGCGAATTGTAGCCCTTATTTTACTACCTTACAATGTATCAATAATCTTGAAACTAAAAAGTCATATAAAAGGACGGTTTATCTTAAGACTCTTAAATTTTTTTAAAAAAATTTATCGAACGGTTTAAAAATTATTCGCTAATTTGTTAAAGTAGACTGACCTGTGGTGTTAATTTCTCCAAATCTTTGTTTATGGCGACGTAGTTTACACTCAAACTTGGGAGGTGTTGACCCTGAAAAACTGTATCGAGCCACCTTAAATTCAGCACCGTCATATCCGACGTCTGAATCAACTGCTATAATAGGTGTTCGGCACTCATGAGAAATTCCACTTTTGAAAGGGGCCTAACATAACATAACATAAGTTTCAGCTTAGTGGTTTGCAGGCTGTTATTAAGTTACTGTTTTCTTTTCAGTAAAAGCAATTCGTACCTCTCCTTGTAAATCCATTTTATCAATTGGTTTGTGGCGCGAATTAAGAATTCGAATCAGCTGTAACAGTTCATTGTATTTCTCTTTGACATGATTTAATTGTACATCAAAAAGAGCGATCGATTTTTACCGAAGAAAGACGAAAAAGCTAACCCTTTTTGATCAAATTATTGTAAGGTTTAAACTCGAAACTTTATATAGTGTAAAATAATAATTTACTTTTACTGATATCACTCGTAACAATAATAATAATAAAAAGAAGAAGAACAACAACAACAACAACAATAACAACAACCCTTACAGCACTGAAGTAGTGGGTGGCAACCCTCTTGGTATTTGCTTTATTCCCTTGCATTTAACGAAAACTTTGCTGCCAAACGGACGACAGACACATTTCTTTAGCCAGCGGCAATGTTGAGCACACTTGACAGGGGACCACAAGATCAACGTAAACAGGCACAGACAGATGCACAAAAATACCTTCGTTGCAGATCTTATTTCCATCTATCAAACGGAAAGTTAATAGACGCTATCATCAGAAGTCGAATAAATGTTGATAAAAACGATATATAACCAGTATATAACATAGCGCGCGTGCTTGCCCTCAGTTAAGTCCTATGAGTCGCTATGGTAAAGATCGTGATCTCTATATACGCAAGGCCATGCGTATACAGCTATTTCGAGAAAGGTTGTTCGCAAAACACGTGCACGCGACAATGCCGAAAGGTAATATGGGATATGATCAATACTCTGTTCCTGACACTGTAGCTGTCGAACCTACTTTTGTTGCTTTCCTTTAGCGCTCGCAAGCATAAGTCCACGGCCTCTCTTGCCATTCTTTCAAATTTCTTCGAAGAACAGTGAACCCAAAAACAATCACAATACCTTTCGGGATTGTCGCGTGCACTTTTTCCGACAACCTTTCTCGTAATAGCTGTATATAATGGTAGTCTTTACACTAGAGCGTAAATAAGCTAAGAAATATTTCAACACAAGTAAATTTTAAATACTTCACGTAAAATAAAGCTTCACACACAGCGGTTTCTTTTTTACTTTTCAACACAATATAATTAAGATTGATTGACATGATTAGTCTTTTACAAAGCTCAGGAAACCGCAAGTTAGCTAAGTTGGTTTTAAGGATGGTTTTCAAATCACTTGAAACTTTTCTTGAATCGTTTCAACTTTTCGACTTTAATGAGATGCAAAGTAAAATAACTTGAGATTTTACTTAGGCCTTCTCACACGTATCTTTGGTTAAGTAAAACTTAGCACCTCTTAAGTCTTACGGCCTAGTGTAAAGACTACCAATGACGCGTTCAGCTGTGTTTATTAAACTCGGGTTTTTGTTAATGATGAACTTATAGCATTCTTGGAATTGAGCTTAGCCACCCGAAGTAATAAAAAAGCAGTGAAAATGTTTCGCAAATTATTAGAGCCCGAGTTGTAGAAAATTCTGTGTTGGGAAACATGGAAAAGTTCCCCCTTTTTTTACGTTTGTTTATCCTTACGAAAACAAGTTAATTATCCAGTAACAGCTAGCAATTATGCACATTCGCTGTAACCGAACAATCCGAGGCTGGAAAATTACTCTTGCAATAAGACGACAAGTTTTTTTGTCAAACTATGTTATAAAAGAATTGGTTCATGCTTTTAGCTGTACGTTTATCGAGTTATAGATGCACTTGGGAAGTTAAGAGAGCATTCAAGAAGCTAAAGTTGCTAACTCTTACGCTTCTCTCGTGCTCTCCAAACTTCCCCCTCACATCTAGGCAAATTTATTGGAACACCAACATGGCCGCCGTTTCATTGTTTTGGAACAATAATATGGCTGCCCTGACGTCATGTGAAAGCGCTCTTTACGCATGCTGAGCGTGAACCAATTCAAATGGGACCATTGCTTCAAGTTGCAAGTGTTACCTAGAATTATCATCTTTAGATTCGATATTAATTTTATTATGTGCGTAAGCAAACCAATTTCGACTGGTATTGTATCAGCACCAACTATTCCCAAAGGGAGGCCCTATAGGAGTTGGAGTGTAAACACACTGTGAACGATCTGTATACTACAATAATCAACGCTCACATGGATGCAGCTGAGAATAGCATTTCTAAGAGGAAACGAGTTAAAAAAACCAGTGCCCTGGGAGAAAGAACTTGTCAAGGAGAAAAGGAGCGAATTGAAGAAAGCCTATATGAAAAATAAGCACCTCCTCAACTCTAACATCGCAAACCACCTAAAACAGGCGAAGGAGGAACTTCAAGCTGCATGTGACAACGAACAAGCAGAATATCTGGCCGAGATTGAAAAGGCTGCCGTGCAGCATCAGGCAAAAAGAGCCTGGGAGACGATCAATGAGATAACGGGAAAAACCTCGTCAGCTACAGATCGTCTTAAAGGCGAAACAGATGAAGTGAGGCTGGATAAATGAAAGGTTGATTTTGCTACACTCTTGGGCCAGCCAGTAACCGAAAACAGGAACATAGTAAGACTGTGCAGGATACACTCCCGATCAGCACCAATGTCTTCACTATGGAAGAACTCTATCAGCATCAACTCTCTCGCCAACAATAAGGCACCTGGCATAGATGAAATCCCAGCTGAGGTGTGGAAAAGTGGTGCACTCAACGATCAGTTGCTAGACGTGTGTAATATGATGCTTGAAGGTGGCGGAAAACCTGAGCTATGGTCCAAGAGCATTATTACCCCCATACCCACAAAGGGCGATCTCAGCGAACCACAGAACTATCGTGCTATTGGATTAGTTCCGAAAACGGTCAAGGTCTGTAATACTCAGAAATACTCAGACAAAGCACCACAAAACCAATTTTTTGGAAAAGATTCATAGATGACGTCATATCCATGTGGAACACAAGCAGAGACAAAATAGAGGATTTCCTTGTAAAGGCAAACAGTTTTCACCCAACGATCAAATTTACGGCTGAAATCTCAGAAACAGAAACCACATTCTTAGACACGAAAGTGTAAAAAGGTGACAGATTCAAAAAGGAATCTATTCTTGACGTGCGAACGCATTTCAAAGCTGCAGAAACCTTTCAATACACGAATTTCTATTCGTGTCACCCACCAGGCGTCACGAAAGGCTTTATAAAAAGAGAAGCGTTAAGGCTTCTGAGAACAAATTCCTCTCAATTTACTTTCGAGCAGAACATGAGCAATTTCAAAACACGCCTGCAGAATAGAGATTACCCAGCTAGAATTGTAGAAAAACACCTTTCAGAGATAAATTCTCTGATAGAGAAATGTCGCTAGCGCAGAAAAACAAAACCGCACCTAAGAAAATACCGCCCTTTGTAACACAATACCATCCGGCTTTGCCTAATCTAAAGGACACACTTATGGGGAAATGGCACCTTATAGAAAACCAACCGCAACTGAGAGAAATCTTTAAGGAGCCCCCCATCATCTCATACCGTAAGGGAAAATCCCTAAAGGACATCCTAGTTAAAGCTAAGCTATGAAAGCATTATTAGAATTTATTCATCCGCGAACTGCAGGAGTCGTGTAGGCTTGTCAACACTTTTACCACAGAATGCTTCTTGACAGGATCCACTCTCACTTTCAAGGGCGGATCTAGGGGGAGGGTGTAGGGGGTGCGCACCCCCCCCCCCCCCATGAGATGACCTGCGGTTTTCTAATAAAACTGGTATTCTGCAAAAAAAACTATGTGGTTTATTGGTGTTGAAGTAGAGCAAGAGACGAGTGCACCCCCTCCTAAAAAAAATCCTAGATCCGCCCCTGACTTTGACCCCCTGCTGCGCACAAATCAAAATGGTTTCCGATCAGGCAGGTCAACAGTTTCCCAGATACTTACTCTTAGAAGATTGGTCAGGACATAAAGGCCAAGAATCTAACACCCGTTCTTACCTTTGTGGACTTCAAAAAAGGCGCAAAATACACAATACGATCCGCAATTGAAGGCTACGGAGACCTTGGATTCACACTCAATGACTGAGATAAGAAGACGTCGCTTCCCCTCAGTTATGATCACTGACACAGTCTTTGCCGACGATATTGCATTGATTTCAGATAACTTAGATAAAGCCCAATCACTGCCAGAGCGAGTTGAATGTGCTGCCCCAGAGTTAGTCCTCACATAAACAGTAGCAAGACCGAATACATGGCATATAACCTCCGAAGACAGGGCGACCTTACTACCCTGGACTATGCAAAGCTGAGACAAGTGGACGATTTCCAGTACCTTGGCTCCTGGAAAGATCAAACGACGAAAGACCTCGAGATCCGAAAAGAAAAAGCATGGGCCGCTAGCAACAAACTAACAGTGGTGTGGAAATCCAGCCTAAGCAGAGATCTGAGGATACATTTCTTTAAAGCTTCAGTTGAGTCTGTTCTGTTGTACTGGTCGGAGAATTTGACTTTGACCACTGCACTGGAAAAACACCTTGATGGCTGCCATACAAAAATCCTTCGTGCTGCTCTAAACGTAAGCTGTAACGATAATATATCTAACAAGGAGCTCTACAGGGACCTGTCTCCAATTTCAACAAGACTTAGTCTCAAAGTACGTCGGCTGCAGTTTAGTGGCCACTGTTGGAGAAGCAAGAATGAGACTGTTTCCCACTTCTTTTGGGAACCAAACACTGCAGATGCTTAAGGAGAAGCCCAGAAACAACATTCATTGACCAACTAGAGAGTGACACGGGCCTTAAGAGGCAGGATCTTGCATCTGTCATAGCCAACAGGTGGTAATGGGACAGACTTAACAAATCTGTGCGGGTGCGCACAAATAGATAGATAGATTAGCGTGAGATTGATTGTGCCAGGTTTCACTTTAAAGGTGACAACATAGCGACATCGAAAGCAAAAAGAAAATATTGAACGTACCCCGTGCCCTTAATCAGTGGGATTTTTACAGTGTTTAGTGTTACCTAGATGTCAAGGATCTGGCTGTGGTCTAGCGTGCATAGTCTTTGGGGACTTAAATAAAGAAATATGGCGTCTCATATTTTTTATACCTACGCTAAGAACGCCGCAGTTTTGAAGGTTGAGAAAGACGATCGCTGATTCTTATCCGTGTTTGTTCTCTTCTTAAGCACGATTAAGGTGATAACGTCTGCGTGTCCTTTTATCTCATTTTTTTATCGCTAATTTCAATGGATAGTTTCGAAACAAGATCTTTCTATTCGGTAAATAGAGTTAATCCTATCTATTGCCAAGAGCATATCGAAACATGCAATTATTTTTCTTTTACGAATACCAGCACGACTGAGGTTCGAAGCAAGTATCTATTCATACCAGTTGCGAAAGGTATCGATCCATCTCGCTATCAATCTATCGCTATTAGCATATTCAGAGCTCTTTGGTCCTCCCAGATTTCCAAAGAAGCACCTTACTCAAGTAGATTTTTAATGCACATTTTCCAAAAACCGTTGTTAAAGACATGCACTAGGAATTATAGATAGCAGAGCAAAGTAAGCTAAAAAAACTTGAAAAAAAAAAAACCCAAATAATTCGTGACGGGACCGACCACGCCCTCTATGGTTCAAAAATTGTAACCAACTATTCCCACCACTGCGAAACGTGTATCTTCAGTTTCTCTGTATCAAAACATTGAACCTAAAAAGTGTCTACGAAATCAGCTGGAATGGTTCGAAGCATTACAATTGGCAGGTGCAAGTTGGTGTTCATTGACTAGTTCCAGTCCTCCTCTAACTAAAATTTTTGTCATAAGAAAGACATTTATTGAAATCGTCTCATTCCGATCGTTTTACAAGAAGACTATTTGTAGCCACTGTTTAGACCTATTAATAGGAAACGGCTTGCTCTTTATGTAGTGGGAATTCCCACTCAACAAATTTCTTGATAAAACAGGGCGTGGCCGGTCACGTGATGCAGTTATAAACAATTTTTAAAATGAAATTGTGAGATTTCTTGGTTAGGATTGCCCTTAGGTTATTAGTCATGGGATGTCTTGAGAATACTTTACATTAGACCACCCCCTTTTAAAATTCTGAGAAATCTATCATGACCCAGGCCTTAATTTACTTGAGTACTTTGAAGGGGCAATGTCCCGAATATGCGCACACGCGAGCATCATCTGTTTTTTCTTAAAAAGACAACTGAACTGTCATATTGACGCGACAAGATTTCCTTCCGGACCACATACACCGCCGACGGAGATAAGTTGTTTACATTCTCAAGTAATATTTTAGACTTTCGAGGAAGTCCTTCGTCTTATTTAAAATTTGGCTCGCAGCACGAAGACTTATTGCGATTTTGTCGCTAGCTCGGCCGCCTCGTGACCCGAAAAGTTCGTTCCGCCCGCTTTTAAAACAGCTTTTCTGCTGTGAATCTCGTGTCAGATGTCAATTTGTGGCAAATCCAAGTCCAATAATATTTGCTGGCGCTCTAGCCTTAAAAGTTCGAAAGATAAAAATAAAAATTCAATTTCAACGCAATGAAGCATCGCAAAGGTTAGTCAAACATAATATTATGATTTCATTGCACTCGTTTCTCAAAACATTTAGTGCCTGTTGCTTTGATTTTAACGACCGTAGGGAGGTTTATTTAAAGTTTACTAACGCGTCGTTGCAAAACACTGTGCTTCACGAAGCTTATTCTATAAGATCTCTCAGCCACATCCATGTCTCAACGGTTTCTTTCTTACATAGTCTTTATTGTTGCTGTTCCATTTCTGCGTATTCCTTTCACGATTATCTGAGCTTGTATGAAAGCTGGCGGGAGAAATTATCTGTCAACTGGTATTAAAGGGCTTCCCTTCTCTTGGTCCTCCAGCCAACGGCAATGAAAGTAACGCCAAAAAATCCCGATTTCGCCCAAATCAAAACTCTATAGGAACAATATATCATTGATCTGTAATTCTGAGAAGTTATAGTATAGTATCGAACTCGGCCAAGCGCGAGTATGTTCATATTAAAATGAACAATGAAAAAGCCTTTTAAACAAATAAAATACAAAACAAAACCAGACGTCAAACTTCAGTACTGCCATTTTCCTCTATTACTTTATTTGCCTAATTAATTCATTCTTCGTTTCTATAGGACGTCGTAATACTTCAATTAGGTGTACACGCTGATTTTCCTTATAGTCTAACGGCTCGTGAAATTTCGTATAACAATTTTGAAATATCACTCGTGGTATTTAGGCCAAATATCACTACCAATCATGCTATTAACTATACTAATTTGAGTAATATTGAGTAATAAATATGGTTATGGTTTTGTAGGGTTTGAAATTTCGTTGTTTAAGAGCAAGGCACTTCCATACATTTTTATTAATTTATATTAATTTGTTGTACTTCTTCATGGCTTATGGTAAATGCCGGAGGGCCTTTCGACAATCAATTCCTCTCTGAACTTAGCGTTCGAAAGCAATGTAAAATAGCAACTTGTGATTTGTAAGGGTTTTCGAAAGGAAGTTTTTACCAATATATATTTCAATATCGCATTGTTTGGGAAAGCTTTTTTCTATTAATTAGGGCAACTTTTATATGACTGTTATCGTTTAGGGAAAGTTGACGCACGTTTTACCGAATCTCTAATTTCATGTGTTCTGTCCATTTCCATCGTTAGAATTGTGCGACTTCAAAACAGTGCAAGCTCAACACTATTAAAGCAAGCCACATGCACTCTCTGATCTGATAGCGCCCTGTGTCGGATAAACCGTGATCTTATGATAAAATATATGAAGCGAAATGCCCCTGTTTTCGATGAAATTCGACTTCATTAACGTCGTCTTTAAATGATCTTTGATAAGCGAAAAATAAAGAGTTTTTGCAAGTTTATAGAGGCGTAGCCGAGCGTTATTAGACTTAATAAATTAAATCTCGTTTATTTATTAATCAGTTGAAAAAGTATGAAAAGTATGTGGAAAAAAATACAGCAGTTCTGTTCATTTTTTGAAATAATAATAACGATTGGCTTTTTTCCTTTATTATCTTCCCTGACTAATTCTGTGGCAAAATTAAGCTTTGTCTCTATGAGCTAAAGATATAGAGATTCATTAAGCGTGTTTTGGTGTATACATGATTCGTTCTTTCGTAGTTTGAAAACAAAACAAAAAGACATTTACCAAATTTGGCCAAAACTAAATATGAAAAGACATAACAAATTATAAGCATTGCATAACGACAATGTCGAATTTGAATTGATCGTCCAATATTTAAAGTTTGCGGAAACTGGATTGGGACATGCATGAAAGAGGCAAAATTCTGTAGGACATAAAGGTAACCAGAAGCTTCATTTTCATCTATCGTTTACATGTACTTGTAAGTAAAGTGTAAGTGTGTCGCGGTGATCGTTTACTTACGGCCAGTGGTACGAATTTTATGATTTTTTTAAACTTAGCCAAGCGCATGCTGCGTCCCTTTAGAATTTCAGTGTTTCGTATCAGTGTTTCACTGGCATGAACACGTTCTAAAGTTCAGCTTATATTCTAAAGTAGTATTTCTGGAAAAAAAAGAGTATTTCGCCGATTTTGTGCCAAAAAGGCTACGAAATTTGGCAAAAAAAATAGTCTTTTTTGTCTTTTTTGTGGAAGAATGAATTTTGTCACAATTTTGCTTTGATTGCTGAAATATTGCCAAATACAACAATAAAAGCGTTAGGCTAAGGAAAAGGAGGATCTGATGAAATCTTATTCAAGAACTGTCTTTTGATTTTCAATTGTGGTAAAGACAAAAACAATCGGGTATTATGAACACAGTGGAACTTAATCGTTAGATTGCTTTTTGGCAATCGTACCCAATCGTATTAAACAAAACATGCCAAACGAACTAATCGGAAAAATCGCTTACCGAACGAGTCAGAATTAAGATGCTAAAAGGGTTTCAAATTTTATAGAAAAAAACGAGAACCCAGGCAAAAAGTAAGATGTCGGAAAAGTAACCATCGTTACAGTGCGTTTGCGCATATTCGATCATGTATTACTATGTTAATTTGAGTAATATTAAGTAATAAATATGGTTATGGTTTTGTAGAGTTTGAAACTTCGTTGTTTAAGAGCAAGGCACTTCCATACATTTTCATCAATTTATATTAATTTGTTGCACTTCTTCATGGCTTTCGGTAAATGCCGGAGGGCCTTTCGACAATCAATTCCTCTCTGAACTTAGCGTTCGAAAGCAATGTAAAATAGCAACTTCTGATTTGTAAGGGTTTTTGAAAGGAAGTTTTTACCAATATATATTCAAATATCGCATTGTTTGGGAAAGCTTTTTTCTATTAATTAGGGCAACTTTTATATGACTGTTATCGTTTAGGGAAAGTTGACGCACGTTTTACCGAATCTCTAATTTCATGTGTTTTGTCCACTTCCATCGTTAGAATTGTGCGACTTCAAAACAGTGCAAGCTCAACACTATTAAAGCAAGCCACATGCACTCTGATAGCGCCCTGTGTCGGATCAACCGTGATCTTACTTAGAAAATATGAAGCGAAATGCCCCTGTTTTCGATGAAATTCGACTTCATTAACGTCGTCTTTAAATGATCTTTGATAAGCGAAAAATAAAGAGTTTTTGCAAGTTTATAGAGGCGGAGCCGAGCGTTATTAGACTTAATAAATCACGTCTCGTTTGTTTATTAATCAGTTTGAAAAAGTATGAAAAGTATGTGGAAAAAAATACAGCAGTTCTGTTCATTTTTTGAAATAATAATAACGATTGGCTTTTTTCCTTTATTATCTTCCCTGACTAATTCTGTGGCAAAATTAAGCTTTGTCTCTATGAGCTAAAGATATAGAGATTCATTAAGCGTGTTTTGGTGTATACATGATTCGTTCTTTCGTAGTTTGAAAACAAAACAAAAAGACATTTACCAAATTTGGCCAAAACTAAATATGAAAAGACATAACAAATTATAAGCATTGCATAACGACAATGTCGAATTTGAATTGATCGTCCAATATTTAAAGTTTGCGGAAACTGGATTGGGACATGCATGAAAGAGGCAAAATTCTGTAGGACATAAAGGTAACCAGAAGCTTCATTTTCATCTATCGTTTACATGTACTTGTAAGTAAAGTGTAAGTGTGTCGAGGTGATCGTTTACTTACAGCCAGTGGTACGAATTTTATGATTTTTTTAAACTTAGCCAAGCGCATGCTGCGTCCCTTTAGAATTTCAGTGTTTCGTATCAGTGTTTCACTGGCATGAACACGTTCTAAAGTTCAGCTTATATTCTAAAGTAGTATTTCTGGAAAAAAAAAGAGTATTTCGCCGATTTTGTGCCAAAAAGGCTACGAAATTTGGCAAAAAAATAGTCTTTTTTGTCATTTATTTGGAAGAATGAATTTTGTCTCAATTTTGCTTTGATTGCTGAAATATTGCTAAATACAACAATAAAAGCGTTAGGCTAAGGAAAAGGAGGATCTGATGAAATCTTATGCAAGAACTGTCTTTTGATTTTCAATTGTGGTAAAGACAAAAACAATCGGGTATTATGAACACAGTGGAACTTAATCGTTAGATTGCTTCTTTGGCAATCGCACCCAATCGTATTAAAAGAAAACATGCCAAGCGAACTAATCGGAAAGTTCGCTTACCGAACGAGTCAGAATTAAGATATTAAAAGGGTTTCAAATTTTATAGCAAAAAACGAGAACCCAGGCAAAAAGTAAGATGTCGGAAAAGTAACCATCGTTACAGTGCGTTTGCGCATATTCGATCATGTATTACTATGTTAATTTGAGTAATATTAAGTAATAAATGTGGTTATGGTTTTGTAGGGTTTGAAATTTCGTTGTTTAAGAGCAAGGCACTTCCATACATTTTTATTAATTTATATTAATTTGTTGTACTTCTTCATGGCTTATGGTAAATGCCGGAGGGCCTTTCGACAATCAATTCCTCTCTGAACTTAGCGTTCGAAAGCAATGTAAAATAGCAACTTGTGATTTGTAAGGGTTTTCGAAAGGAAGTTTTTACCAATATATATTTCAATATCGCATTGTTTGGGAAAGCTTTTTTCTATTAATTAGGGCAACTTCTATATGACTGTTATGGTTTAGGGAAAGTTGACGCACGTTTTACCGAATCTCTAATTTCATGTGTTCTGTCCATTTCCATCGTTAGAATTGTGCGACTTCAAAACAGTGCAAGCTCAACACTATTAAAGCAAGCCACATGCACTCTGATAGCGCCCTGTGTCGGATCAACCGTGATCTTACTTATGTAGTGATAGAATATATGAAGCGAAATGCCCCTGTTTTCGATGAAGTTCGACTTCATTAACTTCGTCTTTAAAAGATCTTTGATAAGCGAAAAATAAAGAGTTTTTGCAAGTTTATAGAAGCGGAGCCGAGCGTTATTAGACTTAATAAATTACGTCTCGTTTGTTTATTAATCAGTTTGAAAAAGTATGAAAAGTATGTGGAAAAAATACAGTAGTTCTGTTCATTTTTTGAAATAATAATAACGATTGGCTTTTTTCCTTTATTATCTTCCCTGACTAATTCTGTGGCAAAATTAAGCTTTGTCTCTATGAGCTAGAGATATAGAGACTCATTAAGCGTGTTTTGGTGTATACATGATTCGTTCTTTAGTACTTTGAAAACAAAACAAAAAGGCATTTACCAAATTTGGCCAAAACTAAATATGAAAAGACATAACAAAATAATTATAAGCATTGCATAACGACAATGTCGAATTTGAATTGATCGTCCAATATTTAAAGTTTGCGGAAACTGGATTGGGACATGCATGAAAGAGGCAAAATTCTGTAGGACATAAAGGTAACCAGAAGCTTCATTTTCATCTATCGTTTACACGTACTTGTAAGTAAAGTGTAAGTGTGTCGAGGTGATCGTTTACTTAAGCCAGTCTTACGAATTTTATCATGTTTTTAAACTTAGCCAAGCGCATGCTGCGTCCCTTTTAGAATTTCAGTGTTTCGTATCAGTGTTTCACTGGCATGAACACGTTCTAAAGTTCAGCTTATATTCTAAAGTAGTATCTCTGGAAAAAAAAAGAGTATTTCGCCGATTTTGTGCCAAAAAGGCTACGAAATTTGGCAAAAAAATAGTCTTTTTTGTCATTTATTTGGAAGAATGAATTTTGTCTCAATTTTGCTTTGATTGCTGAAATATTGCCAAATACAACAATAAAAGCGTTAGGCTAAGGAAAAGGAGGATCTGATGAAATCTTATGCAAGAACTGTCTTTTGATTTTCAATTGTGGTAAAGAGATAACTCGAAGTTGATATAATTGCCAACGTCTTATGGTAGAAATTATGAAATATGCTTAATTTTTGCAATTTAGAAAATAAATAGGGTAAATTCTGCTGTTAAATAGGAATTATTTGCCAAAACGGCAAAAGCCTTGGGCTTTTTTGGTACTCAAACGCCCCAAAGTACTTATAACTGCCAAAAACTAAACACACTGTCAAAAAAAAGAGTAAATTGAGGAAATTTTTGCAAAAGGAAGATGGACATTTCCTTGTTCCTCCCAAAAACCGAGCTGTTCAAAAGGAACATAGAAATTTCCGTATACCTCGCGACAAAGCTGATCAATAGGAGCATAGAACTGGTCCTCCCGTAAACGTTGATAAATTGGTACACGGAAATGTCCAGATTTTTGCACAGTGATACTAGCACAAGCTGAATAATGCGGTAAGGAGAGGAAAGTATCCGATAATTTACCTTTTCTCATCAAGACATCGAAACAACTCATGCCGGCTTGAAAATCTTTCACACTTCAAAGGAGTGTTGTCATGAAAGTCTTGTCAACAACAGGTCGATCAAATGAAATTTATATATTTTATTTAGATTTTAATACTCAAGAAATGTGGTACCGATTCGTACGATGCATCACATCACGTATATTTTTTATAATATTATATATATTAAACAAATGCAAATGACATGGTCTGTCAGTGAGTTCAGTATAAAGGTGGTCCTTCCAATTCATAAATTACAAACACGTAGCAAAATTCATGGCCCATTATTTCCTTATTTTGCATAAGATGTCCACAACATTTTAAAAAGGCAAAATCAATTTTTTAGTCTTTTCAAGTGCATGAAGTTATGTACGATACCAGGCGGGTAATAAAAAGCGAAAACAGGTCTTTGTACAGGTGTTTCTTCGCGAGGTTAGAACCTGCTAGTAAATGAAATGAAATCATGTGCGAGGTTTTTGTAATGGATGAACCTTTTATTTAATAATTACCCTGAGAAATGAAGTGGGAATTAATGTACTACTCGGGTAGAGTCTGTGAGACTGCAAGGAGTCAAAAGCGGACTTACTGAAGATCACAGTCAGCTACAATTTGGTTACTCGAGGCTTAATGTTCGGTGAATCATACAGAATGGAGTATCAATCAGATCAATTGAAAAATGAAATAACAATTTAATATTCTCTTTGTTATTTAATGATATGGTTATTAGTGGCACGCGCTTAAGGACTGACGGGATGAAAGCAATATCACGTGGTATTTCAGGGTGCAATCAAAATATAAAATTTGCCAATGCAAGAAATTGCGGTCAACTTTGTTTATTTTTTCGAAACGAAGATTTAATAGAAAAAAGAAAGTGTCAGGAATATGTAAAGTCAAATTGAGGCGTGAAAATGGCGCAAACTAACAATTAAATAAAAAGTTTCGCCCGGATGGAGTCCGCTTGAGTAGGTCTTTTGTTTCTGATGATAAGTATTTCGAAGATCAAACACTCAAGCTTCCCTCGGCATTTCTTGAGGACCTTAAAGGTTTAATAGTCGTGCAGAATATACGATTGGAGCTTCGACAAAATTAACGTTACTATTGCTATTTACATAACATGTCATGAATCGTTCGGTATTAACCTTAGGGAGGACACACTGATTTTTACACAGATTATATTTATTCTCCTTTGTTGGTGGTAAATACGAGCCTAGCGGATGGTTATCTACAGAGGTAATAGCCTTTAAAATCTTGCAGTCCTGTCTATATAAAAGATCCTTAATAGAAGCAGGGGAAGAAACGAAGCGGTGCTTGTGGCAGCGATCCAAAAAAAGTTGTAAAGAGTTTGGAATCAGAAGAAGAAAAAAAACGCCTGATCGCAGGTTAGTGCCTAAAGAACGATCTTCACTGCATAATTCTCCCTAATTGGTGTATTTTAAGTTAAAGCTAGAACTCAGTCAGATCTGAAGATCGTACTGTCCGTAAAAAATTCAATATCCTGCAAACATAGCCTGGGAAAAAGGGAGATTTTCTCTCTCTCCCCCTCCCCTCCCCTTCCCTTTTTTCCGCCTGCCATGCAGGCTTAGCCTGCAACTGCAGCCTCGCTTGTGCGAATTTGGGGAGACTTTCTGTGGCGGAGCCTCCATCCAGCTAGAAAAAGTCACTTTTCCTCGCTGGATGGAGGCTCTACCGCCAAAATTTCGGCCCCGAATTCGCAAAAGTGAGCTTGCTTGCGGGAACGCAAGCTATGTGCGCATATGAACAGACTCCCGACCCAGCGTCATAGCAGGTAATTATCACATTGACACGGACAAAGAAGCTACGTGCATGTACTTATTCAGATCCAGGCATTTTGGAGAAAACGAAAGAAACTAAAATTGTTACTCCCTTAGTGCGGCAAAAATAAGATTTAATATTTAGTCAAAATTTATAATGTGTGTGCAGAAAACAAAACCATATACGAATCATTTTTGGAGGGAATTATGCCCTGAGAACTAAATTTTACCAGATAAAACACGAAACGCATCACTTTTGGAAGGAGTTATGCCCTGAGTACTAAATTTTACCAGGTGAAACAAAAAAGTGTTAAAATGTAAGGCATTTCTAAATAATGTTTCTATAATTCATTCCTTTACAAGGGCGTTTGGTAAGAACTTCTTTGAAAAAGCGATATTTTGCCAGAAAATTACTACTTTAGAATATCAAGTTTAATTTAAGAACGTGTTTCTAATACATTTATTGGTGCTCTGATAAAATGTCTAGTCAAAGTCAGAAATTAAGTAAAGCAAAATACCCGAGTTTGTCGAAATGAGATATATTAATGACGTATCATCTCATTTCTGTTTAAAAGCATGACTTCAAGCATGATTTGGTTTAAGAGCCAGAAAATATGTGTTGAAGGCAGGTATGTCGAGACAGTGCAACAATGTTGGCAATGTTGCATAAGGTAATCTGCGTTCAGAATAAAATACACATGTAAATTACAACAAAACCTTTGGGGAATATTATGCATATCAGAATTCTCTTTATTAGACATGTGATCGGAATGCAAGAAATAATAATCGTAGTCATAATAAAGACTTGAGACAGGCCTAATAGAACCCAAGTGCAGGATGTGACACAAAAACAATGGCCATTTCATTTCAAGCTTAAAAAACATTCAAATTTCTTCAGGAACGTACGTGGGCCAATTTGCTTCAACATAATATTCAAGCCGAGGGCAACTTTCAGTTTCGACCGCATATCCGTGTTTATGCTAATTTTTTTTGGCCTTGAAATTCTCATATCTTTACAAACACAGGATACGCCATGAAAACCAAGTTTCTGCTTGCAAACCTTCTCTTGGGGTATGGGGTGTTGGCCTTTGGGATGGAAATCAAATATATTAAGTATTGCGGTAAGTGATAGTCATGATGGTTAACGAGCGTTGAATTTTTTTAACTACAACTTAAAGTAGGGATAAAAATAACAACAACGATAATTCTCGCAAAGCGAGTTTATAATCTCATTGCGCGCGAAGCGCGTGTTCCGCGCGTGGCCTTAGCGACCTGCAAAGTAAAAATAATATCATAGTAAAGTTTACTCTATGTGCTATACATGTGTTATAATGGTTTTACCATAAAGATCAAATTGATTAAATATAAGACATTCAAAGATGGAAGATGTCGCTACAGAATTATTATATCAAGCCACCTTAACAAAAACATGGCTTGAAGCTTTGTTGGTAAATTGGAACAAGTTAGCTCTTATATGTTTCATGGTAAATTCCATTGCATCGACAAAACTAGAAACGTTTGAAAGTAATATATTGCTCGAATGAGGCCTTATCAGGGACGAGAAAAATATTCCGCGTGAAGTTAAATATATGAAAAAGAAAAAAAATGTAAAGTAAAATATGTGAAAAGCGTAATAATGGGGCGAAGTAGGTATGAGAGGTATAAAAATGTTAAATTAAATAAAAGACAACGATCTAATGAGCGAGTACAGTGTCACAGGACAAATAGTCTCCCTAAAGGCATATAGATAGTCTCTAAAACAAAAGATCCACAAATTTGTTACATCCCTTACGGGAGTTACAGGCTGGTTCAATGTAAACCAAGCTGAGAAGGACACGCTGGTTCTGACAAAAATCTCTCGAAAGACAATAAGATATTCTCTAAAACAAAAGGTCAGCAAATTCCTTGCACTCCTCACGGGAGTCGAGGGCTAGCTCAATGTAAATCGAGCTGCAAAAACCACGCTAGTTCTGACAAACTGATTTGAGCGTTGAGCTGTATTACTTGATTAGCTGCTACAAAACAGGATACTAATAGCCCTCTCAGGCAAGAAATCGTAAGCTTGCTCACCTGTTAGGTCCTCAGCAACAACTCAACAAATGCAATCCAAAGTCCACGACCAACACTTGGACACTGGATCATCCGGCATCGCACCACGAGGAGTAAATGCAAGACCGTGACATCACTGCCCAAATATGGGGTATTACTTACACCCAAATATGGACAAAAAAAAAGAGGGTTACGCAGATTTGAGAATATTTCCAATACATTGCGCAGCATAATGAATTGTCGCTTCTTAGCTCAGCTGTTTCGTTGGCAATAATAATAATATTATAAATTTGTTGTTTTTCTTTGTAAAGGTCCTAAAGACACGACTGTGCATTTGAGCTTCAAACCGGTTATTACACCCGGCCAGTTTATACATATCAACATGACTTTCACTCCACGTGAGTATAGGTCATATCTCGACTTAATTGTCTTTAGTTTTCGCACTGTTGTTGATTTAGCTATTAAAACCTAGGAATTTCAACATGCTTGTAAGGGTGTCAAAGGGCTTATAGTTCGGTACTGAGTTATATTCTGCTTTTAGGCCTTATTTGTTTTCTATTTCCCACCAAGAGTTTTTAACTAAAATCGGGTAGATTCTTCGTGAGTAGCAGCCACTCCTAACATAGGCGTACAGGGTGCAAGCCCTTGTATTTATATTAAGTGTTTAATCCACGGACATTGGCTGCAGCCGTAACAGGGGACATAACAGAATTATTTCTAATTAACTCATCACAATTAAGCGGTCTAAAAAAGTGCGAGTGCGGCCGTGCATTTTGTGTCTTAACCGAGTTTTAACTGGGTCATGCATTAATCTCGCAAGAACAATAGATTTTCTTAACTGGGTCAGGTTCTTTTGAGCTACCTTGCCTGTAATTTAACGCAGGTTAACGTTATCAATCATTCCGTCAGTCTATGCCTTCGCGTGAGAATTATCCGAATTAGGGCTTTGTCATGCGCTCAAGCGCTGCATTTTCGAAAATTATTTTGTTACCTCCTTTTAGCCAGGTTACGTTTTAAAGAATTTTTGAACAGGTTGTTCAAAAAATAACCAGATTTACTCGATAAGTGCGGCCGCAGCCACTGTTAACAGGGGTTCCCTTGAACTGCTGAGTAGACTTTTGTTCTTTTTCTTTTATCATGCGTTAGAGAGAATACTTCACTTTAAGGGCAGGTGGGGTGGGTGAGGAGGAAGACCTGTACTTGGAAATGAACGAAGGAAGGCCCAAGGTTAGTCTACAATGTAGACTTCTTCTTTCAACTGAAGGGCCAGCCATTTTTTAATTTACAACAACAAACAATGCATTTTGCAACAAAACTCGGGCTCCCATTCTACCCGAACTGACGACTCTTTAAGAGGTAACCAGGCGTCGGTTTTAATTTCTTTTCACTGACCAATCTTCATCATCACCATCACCATCATCATCATCATCATCATATATCCACAGAGAGTCAGTCATAACAAATAAACTCTGGTCCCTTGGGGACACTCTCCTCGTATTTAGAAATCAAGCTCCTTTCTCAAAATCCTGGCCGTTTTTAATAACGTAGTTCAATTCTAATCTTTATCCCAGCTTTCCAATCCACTGTCCAAGTTTCTTAGCAATACTTCCAAGAACTACCACTAAAACCGGTACCACGTCTACCTACGCCACATTCTTCTAATTTCTCTCTTCCAATCCTGATATTTTTCTATATTTTTTCAAATTCCTTTTAATGTGACCTCCTATATCCAGGTATAGTAATATCCACAAATATACATTTGTAGTCCGTCTTGCTTACTAGAATGGTGTCAAGTCTTCTTGCTTCAACGATGTTATGACATTTTCCACATGACCTTCACAACACCATTTTTTTCTTCCCCTCCTGTTGGTTAACTCACACAACTTCCAATGTAAAGTTTTTGACACATTATCATGCCGTCTTGTTTTATATTCCTCCTTGGCCACCTTTTTGCCCTCACTTACCAGATGACACAAACTTTCTCCATTTTCAAGCCCGTTCCTTTGCTCTCTTTAGCATTACGTATCACATCTTCGTCCCTGGTCTCACCATTTAGGCCTTTATACACTTTCTTTTGGCTTCCTGAGAGGCGGTTCCGTCTATATTGTGTTATTCTTTGTTCGTAGCGTTAAGTTTGATATTTCACTCTTTGCAACTATAAGCGATATTTCAGCACTTTTCGCTCTAGTTCTTCTTCCTCTTCTTCTTCTTCTTCTTCTTCTTCTTCTTCTTCTTCTTCTTCTTCTTCTTCTTCTTCTTCTTCTTCTTCTTCTTCTTCTTCTGTTTAAAACTATTATGATTAATTATGATTATGATGATGATGATGATTATTATTATTCCTTGCGAGGCGAGGTGCCAAGCGCCGAGCAAAGTGAGTTTATAATCTCTTCGCGCAGGAAGCGCCCGCGCAGTGCGTGGACCGCGGGTGGATCCTAGCGAGCTACAAACTCGCAGCGCTCATCTTTTCTTGTATATATGTTGTAGTTAATTTTTTATCTCAGGTAATTATTATTTTCTTTTGTTTCAACTTCATTAGCATACATTACCATTCCCAAAAACAAAAGAGAAACAAAAATTACCTGAGATAAAAAATTAACTACAACATATATATAGTTCCGATGGTGTCCCTCATGACGTCACACAGTAGTTTGACGTCACGACGCATTTTTTGTTTCTAGGCAACATTCGAGTGAAAGCGATTTCCCATCAATGACCAAAGTATTTAGGAAGAGCTTGTTCCTTCAGCGTCTGCGAAATAATGTTTCCTATCGGTAAATCTCAAGCAATTTCTCGTGCAAAAGGAACAGAATAGCAAACACAAGAACGCCGACTGTAAATCCTCGCAGGGGAAGATTTGACACCGAAAAACCTCTGGAGCGAGAACACCGACTTGAAATTCAGCGCGAACAACGAAGCAGGAGACGGCGGCAACAAACAGAGGAGCAGAAAGAACATCATTCAATGAATTTCCAATGCTGAAGTAATTTTAAGAGCAAATTGAAGCGATTTTGGATAATTAGCCTTAAGATATGAGAGAACATCGCGGTAACAAAACACGTTTTCCTCGCAGACGAGTTTATACATCGGTTTAATTGGGCTTCCGTTCTTTAAATGCGATGAAATGCGTTTACGTTGGGTTTTCACTATCCAAACAACAGTCATTCTTCTGAAAAATACCTTTGAGTTCATGTTTAATAGGGCTCGTTCAACTTTATACAGGTCGCGATGGCGGAAGTGCTGGTTGAAAGGGTTTTAATAATATATTTTCGACGGTTACTGTGTTCCATGTGTGGCCAAGTGGTAATGTGGCCGGCCAGTCGAAGGTCCCAAGTTCGATTCCGCCGAACCTTTTTCTCTTCGCTTCTTTTCTTTTTCTTTTCATTTAGTTTTCTTTTTATTTATTGCAATTTTGTTTTGTTTTTTTATATAGCTTAAAATTTTTAGGTTTTCTTTATTGCCTTATCTTGCCATTTCCCCGAAGTCCTTCGCGAGGTCCTGCGATTTACGTATTTCTAGTTATTATTATTATTATTATTATTATTATTATAACAGTGCTTTTATTAGTTTGCTAACTTTTACTAAAACGAAACTTTTCTGGACATTTTTTTAAAGACAAGGCCAGGGTATAGTTTGAAATAGGTGTAGTTGATGTTATGCTATGTCGGTGAATTTTGATGTGATTCACAGAGGTAGACGTGTACTATTCAACGTATCGATTCAGAGTCACCACAGGAGATAATAAAAAAATTATGAATGAAGCAGGAGTATTATGTGACTTTTTTTCCAAGCTCTGCATGCTGCCTGCAGGAGGTAAGCTTGTTTGTGGGGTACTATGATTAAGATTGGTGATATGACGCCTAGTGATTAACTGACCGAAAACCCTTTATTTGGTATCTATATCTATTGTACCAATGTAGCCAACGTGATAAATGCTTGCGTTTTGATCAAGATGGCTGGTCATTTGATCACCAGGCATTTTGAGATTAAGTGGACAGTCCCCAGTCTAGGTAGCCATGTTCGGGGAAGACCTATCAACACGTCAGGATCAGGATCACCTTTCCACCCCCAGTCAATCGGTAATGCACGGCCCTATCACCCTAAGGAATTAAGAGACAGTCTCTCTAAAAGCGGTCCACTCGTTTTCGCGACCAAATATAGTTTTTCTTTATTTTTTGTCGGTGGAGAAGCTTTATTAGACATATACTAAAATCGCTATTTTTGTTTTCAAATTCTTATTCTTAGCTCTGCTACAAGCCAAAAACGAATTGTGTCCGTCTCGGCCTCTCAGAGATTGTTTCAAAGACTAAAATTTATGGATTTTGAAAAGTGCGTTGGAAGCAAACGAATGCCCGCACAAAAAATCTGTTCGACTCGGTTTTTTAAAGTTAACATTGGGTAGTTCACAGGCTAAATAAAAATATCTTTGGTCAAAACATGTTCAAGTTACATTTGTTCAACCACTACCTATTTTCCAGGCTTAATTCAAACCGTGAAAGTAAGGAAGATTTGAGGGAAAATACCTCAAACGTTGCGGCGTAAATCTGGTATAAAAATAATGTCAGAGTAAAGTTGTGGGCTTATTTTTTTGGTTTGTAGGCTCAGACTTGCGGGTATCTTCTGGGATTGCAACCAACAGTAGATTATAATCTGCCACTTTGCGTAGGTGCATAATTATTGGCCTGACAGATGTCACTATTGTGCAGGTTAAAAGTTCCATGAAATTGCCTCTTTTGACACTTGAATTCGTCTCCGGCCTCTAAAAGAAAGCAATTAATAAGCTTCTTTAGGTACTTTTGAATCGAAAGAGGAGGATCATGCATGTTACTGATTATAATTACCACGATCAACTGGCGGGCGCCGTCGTCTTGTAACTAGGGAACTTAAGATGGAGACGTTTTCGGGGCGACGGCAACTTCAACCGGCCGTGACGTCATGATTTGTGCAATATTGCGCATGCTCTTGCTGAACACATTGCCGTCGTGCTCCCGTCGGTGACGCGAAACTGGTCTGTTTGGCGTTGTGGCGAGAACGTGAGTATTTAACTTTTATTTCAATCAGGTTTGTTGCGTTTAGCGACCAGAATTTTGCAGATTATCGTTCTTAAATTGTCCTTGTTTGCTTTGCGTCACATTTCAAGCACGATTTCCAAGCTCTGTTATCTAAACTTACATCTTTTTAATGTTTTTATGTTTCATGTCACAGAGTCAAGATCCAATCTGATCCAATATGGCAACAGCAAACCGTAAGAGAGCTTCATATGGACAAAATTGTCCTACGAGCCAAATGAAAGTATCCAGGCAAAAAGTATGAACTCCGATATTTTAATTGTGTGTTTTTAGCTCACTTTTTTCGTTAGAGTATCGTATAAATGAAACGTATTGAAAATTGTTTAGAATAGTAGGTTATATCACGTACTAACGTGGGAATACTGAAATGTGAAAGTTGTTGTTGTTGTTGTTGTTGTTATTGTTGTTGCATGCAAGCAGATAAGCATTAATTCTCTTAATTCTTTATGTGAAGCCATATTTTCCTCTTCGGTAGTCTTCCAAGGCGCCGTCCTCCTGAGTTCACTGCGATCTTAATGTTCGAATTTTGGAGGGAAGCGACTGCTGCCTCTGTTCCAAGCTTGCTCTGCCAGTCCGGTCGCCGTCGCCCCGAAAACGTCTCTATCTTAAGTTCCCTATTACCTGCACTGAACAGTAAACAATGCTTTTAATAGAATTCTCTAGATCAGAAGTTGATCCAAGCTATCTAAGTAATGAAAATAAATATCACAACCAAGGGATACAAAACATGTACGGGAAAGGCAGCGCAACTCAGAGTGAATTTCACCGCGGTGCATAAACTATTGCAATAATCAGGCTGTTTAAAAACGGTTGACGCACAACGAAAACAAGTTATTTACTGTTTTATCTGTTCTCGGTAAATAAGAAGCTCATCTTTACTTTAGATTGTTGATGGAAGAAGTCTATCCAGCCAGCTGAAGTTATGCCTTTTCGTTAATTTTCACAATCAAATCATAGCGTGATTTGTCACGTAATGTCATGGTCATGGTCATGGTCATATTATTATTATTATATTATTATTAATATTATTATTATTATTATGTGGCTACGTAACTCGTATGAGTCATTATTTTCACGCCATGGACTCCGCCCTTCCATATTTTCAGGCCGGCGTAGACTGGGAGATGGTGGGGGCAGTTGGATACCAATATAGCTAAAAATTGTAAACGTTTGATACCGAAAAAATGTTTGGCAAATCAATAGCTATTTTTTCTGCGCGTTTTCAAACACTGAAGAATACTGTAAGTATTAAATAAATAAATAAAATAAATAGATAAATGCTGTTTCATCACAGGTTGGCAAGGGCCCGCCTTTTCTAAATATTTCCATAGTGCTCATGCAGAGCTCACTGCGCCTGTCCTCAAGTCTAGCAACTTAAACAAATTGTAAAGCTTCCAAAGGTATATTATCCTTAAAGCTCTCATTTGGACCCGCTCTATTTTACTAGGCAGATGGGCAGGAAGGGCGTTATATCAAGCCACGCAACAGTGTACTCTAGGACGGAACGTAAGAGAGCGAGCAGCTAGGGGCAAGGTCCACTGCACCTAACTCACGCCATCTCTTTATATAAGACGGCTGATGTGCAGATGCGTAGCCTTGGATACAATCATACACATGAACTCTTCCCATTTCAGATTTTCCTGGATAACCAGACCATTGTAGAACACTGTTTCGAGTACTTGTCGATCAATTCGTAAAGGGGGTAGCTGAGGGTCGCTTTAACAAACACACCCGTGGCTCTTTACTTTTTTTAGCATTAAGCTTCATTAAGAATAAGTTTGGGACTTCCACGCAAATAGAGATTGACAGTGACACTTCTTAATTTTTCATGGGCTTAGGTGGCCCATCAGATCCTATAACAAGCTCTGGAATATATTCTTCGATATTTTGACACACTCAAAAGCCACTTGAACTGCTGGAAGAACGGTACTTCTCATACGCTTCATCAAGTAATATTGGTGCAATCCCGAAGAAATCGGGATCATTAGCTAGACAGTTTGCTGAGAAACAACATACCCAGATAAACTGTATAACTTCGGTTCACTACAAGTCGTTCACGAGTCTAATCCGGCAGATTCCTTCTTGTGGCAGCCCATGCAAACTTTTGGTGAGCATATTTCGATCATTGTGACAACGTGCATTTACATAAAAAAAATTGTGTCTAAATATCAAAAACTTAGTTAATAAACTCTTCCAACTGACAGTGTTTTCGCATAAATGCTCTATGTCGGGTACCACACAGAAAACACACAAAAGGTAATGGGCAAAATTCTGGTGACAGGGAAGCGCTTAAATCTAGGGGTAAGGGGACCAGGAGAGAAGCCCTCCTGGGGGGAAACAAGTTCGAGTGGTACCGGGGGTAGCCACCCTGGAAAGGAGTCCTGATCAGTCTCCGGGGGTGAGACCCATATCCCCCAGTCACTAGAAACTAAGGGGAACCAGGAGGGGTGGCCCTCCTGGGTGGAGTACAGATCAGGTGGGACCGGGGGTCCACACCTTGGAGTGGATATTTTTCCGAACCTGTCTCCAAGGGCTAAGCTTTACTGTTGGGTAAAGTGCAGCCAGTGGTTGCACCTCCCTGCCACTCCTTTTATTTGGTAGCCAGACAGCAGTTTCACATCCCCGGAACCTAATGAAGGAATGAGACCTAGTCAAGTATAGCACCATAATATAAATGATTAACGTTGAGGATATATTTAGATATAGGGGAATAAAATAATGATCGGTTTGAAATACGTTCTGGTCGTGCTAAATACTGCCACTCTGCTACTCTGCAAGCAAATATTGGAATATGCTCCCGGAAGTACTTAGAACTGCTGAATCATTACATGTTTTCAAATCAAAAATTAAGAGCATTAGCTTTGATAATAAATGCTGCTCCTTTTGTAATTAGTTTTAACTACAGTAAAAACTCGCAACTAAGAACCTACAAATTAAGAACCTGTTAGCCTAAAATTGGTCATTTATACCCCCTATAAGCAAGAACCTATTTAGCCTAAGAAATTTAAAACAGGTTCTTATTTTCTAAAATCATACTAGTACATTACAGCTGCATTGCAAGAATCATATTTGAAGCAAAAAAAGCAGATTGCCATTGTTGTAAAAATGTTTTTTAAAGAAAAATGAGTGCAAGATATGTAGACTTACAAAGCATACTAAGCAATATGAAGATGTTTTAATTGTTTTTTCTCCAGGATTAAGAACCCATTTTAAGAACCTTAATAGCCTAAAATTCTGTTAACTACCATTTATATAAGAACCTGTTGAGGCTAACTACTAAAAATGTAGGTTCTTAGTTGCGGGTTTTTACTGTATCACTAATTACTGTAGTCACGATGTATATAATAATTTTCTTGTCTCTACATTATCTTAAACTTGTAATATATAGTATTACTTTATTCTAATTACCTTTGTCATTTTTGCTTTTCCTTCAGAGATAATTAGCATTAGTTGATGCTATCTTTTGAAATTCGAAGTAAAATAAGTTTTTGATTTGATTTGAAATATATAGGGAACATAAGAAATAATCGAAGAGCTAAACAAGGTACCAGTCAGAACAAAGGGTGGGTGGGAGGGAAAAAATGCTGTTGTGAACGAACCGAAGCCCTAAGAGAACTGACTGGGAAAGGACAGTGTACGGCAAAAAGAGGAGCACACGTGCATGATAAGCATGCTATAATATGAATGGAACCTTTGTGGAGTCTAGTAATTTATCATGCTAAGTTACAGTGGACTTTGCCAAAGAAGAAGGATACATTGTAATCAAACAACTAGTTAGTGTTCATTGTTCTTTCTTGTACTTTGAACTAGTATCTACCATTACTCAGTACAAAAGCTTATCCAAGTGTTGCACGTTGTGTGACATAAGAACAGAGACATGATTGTTGCTAGTATGTCCTCAGTGTGTTTTCATAGGGCATCGTTCTCAGGTTTATTAACAACAGTTTATGCTACCGTAAACTTGAACAAAAAGGGATAATTTATATCCTTATTGTGACACTAAAAGTCCGTAAACCTGAATAAAATTGAGCCCGAAACCTGAAAACCCAAAAATCCCGGCTAGGCCTGTCCTTAACGTAACCGGGATGCCAACAATATGTCACATTAAAATACTCTACACGCAAACTACAAGGCTTTCGGTAGGTTTATTTTTTTAAAGACTATTGCATCCGTTCTTTG
>OZ037779.1:16818916-16853916 GCA_964035525.1 Porites cylindrica | reverse complement strand
CGCAGAGGTCAATGAATTTTTTAAAAATACAGGTCATACAAGATAAGTCTTAACCAACGCGTGACGCTACGATACGGCTGAGAGTTAAGGTGAATAGAACTAGGTTGTGTACGGCGGCCCACTTCGCAAGAAATAAAATAAAATATCAAAAGAGTCGCGAAAACGGATTTTTCCAGTACAAACTTTATGCATGTACGATAGCTTGTTTGTCATTTATATCGCTCTTTAAAGAAAGTTTTACAAATGCTACCGCTCGCTGACCCCTTCATACAAATCGGAGGAAAGCAAAAAATTACCATAGCCAGTATCTGTGACAAAAAAGAAATCTTTTCGTTAATCGTCAAGAGATATAAAAGGCCGCCCAAGATCGCGCGCTGTGAGGTCACGCATAATTTTAGCTTTTCACATAGCGCTAATTTATTACACCCAGGATTTTAGGGTGTACGAGGGGACACGTGACTAGCCGATGCCAAGGCCTTTTCCCGCCCCACCCATTTTTTAAGGGAAAAGCCCTGGGGACGAGGTTGCCATTTGTGTACAAAATGCGAACAAAAAGGGAAAACACGTTGCAGATTATGAGTCTCGCTGCTCACGCAAGTGAGACTAATAAAGCCAGTGGTACCATGCCGTAAAAAATGACTCATTAACAATACAAATTTCTCGGTGTGATACGCATTTTGGGCAATTTAAGGAAGAAAAACTCATGCAATTAGGGTATTTTTTTTCTGGGAAGGAACAGAAATTTCTTTTATCACACACATTTGGCCGTCGACAATTTACGTAGCCACGTGACCATATAACATTACTTAACAAATCCCGCTATGATTTGGCTGTAAAAATTAACGAAAACGCATAACTTCAGCTGGTTGGATAGATTTCTTCCATCAAGAATCTGGTAAGCTTCTTATTTACCGAGAACAGATAAAACGGTAAATGACGTGTTTTTGTTGTGCGTCAAACGTTTTTAAACAGCTTTATGCCCCGCGGTGAAATTCACTCTGAAATTGCGGAAAGGAATTAAAATTCTAAGTTGCCTTTCCTGTACATGTTTTGTATCCCGGGGCCGTGAGTGATATTCATTTTCATTACTTAGAGAGCTTGGATCAACTTCTGATCTAGAGAATTATATTAAAAGCATTGTTTACTATTCTGTGCAGGTAGTAACAAGACGAAGGCGCCCGCCAGTTGATCGTGGTAATCATAATCAGTAACATGCATGGCCATCCCTGTTAACATGCGTTAATATATCTCTTTCGATTCGAAAGTACTTCTTCTTCCGGAGACGAAATCAAGTGTCACAAGAGGCAATTTCATCGAACTTTTAACCTGTACAATCGTGACATCTAACACGGCCAATAATTATGCACATACGCAAACTGACAGATTACCATCTACTGTTGGTTGCAATCCCAGAAGATACCCGCAAGTCTGAGCCTACAAACCAAAAAAATAAGCCCACAACTTTACTCTGATATTATTTTTATACCAGATTTACGCCGCAACGTTTGAGGTATTTTCTCTCAAATCTTCCTTACTTTCACGGTTTGAATTAAGCCTGGAAAATAGGTAGTGGTTGAACAAATGTAACTTGAACATGTTTTGATCAAAGATATTTTTATTTAGCCTGTAAACTACCGAAGGTTAACTAAAAAAACTGAGTCGAACAGATTTTTTGTGCAGCATTAATTCGTTTGCTTGCAACGCGCTTTTCAAAAACCATCAATTTTAGTCTTTGAAACAGTCTCTAAGAGGGTGAGACGGGCTCGATACGTTTTTGGCTTGTAGCATAGCTAAGAATAAGAATTTGAAAACAAAAATGGCGATTTTAGTATAGACCTACTAAAGCCTCTCCACCGACAAAAAATAAAGGAAAACTATATTTTTTGTCGCGAAATCGAGTGGACCGCTTTTTTTAGGGAGACTGCCTCTTAATACTCAGAATTAAGGATGGTGAAAGGAATCTGTGCAACTGATTACCTCATTATCCCTAGGAACACCAACCTATTCCCATTTGGATGGAGTTTCGCAGCGATTTCTGAGAAAGAATTACAAATACCGTCAATTGGGAACAGAAATAAATAAAACTAAGGAAATGAGTGAAAATGTGGTTCTATACTGTCTGGCTAACTCCATAAATGTGGCGGCAAAATTTAAATTTCCTCAATTAGCCATAACATTGTGACAAGTTAATGAAGTTATGAAGGGGTTTCATTGGAAAGCACCTCTTAAAATATAGATTGAATTTATGGAATCAGTAAAGTCGACTTCCTGCAAAACATAGAGAAATGCCAACACTGCAGCCATTTTCGCCGAACGCGTTTCCATTTGCCGTCAGAAATAACTGAAGCAAATAATTAAGATAGGCCATACAGTGACTTTTTACATTTTACGTAGGAAAATAAGTTGTTTCTTCAACTTAGTATTATTAAGTTAAAACAGCCATCAAGTGTTATTTATTTGCTGAAAAAGGTACATAATTGCAATAATAATAAAAAACATTCAGCATTTTAAGGTGGAATGGCACACCATTTATTTGGAAGATGCAGTTTTTATATCATTATTCAACTGATGTTCATGTGGTTGTTTTTAATTCGTTCCAGAAACAGTTTCCTGGTCATTCAAAAAACGTTTAAGCTCTCAGATATACAGTATTAAGGTAATCAACTTGTTGTGTAAGCTATTTCACCCTACCGCGAAAAATCTTCTCAAATCAGGTTTTTTAAAGACTGTTCCAGAAAATAAGTGGGGAATGCCAATTCAGTCTTTGTCGGCAAGGGAGGATGAATTGTTTCTCATACACATACACATGCGCTTGTTCCAACTGACTCGTCCCTATTATTTGTACGCGGTCGAGTATCGGCGGTCGTGGAAAACTTGCCTGGCATCCAGGCTTAAGGGAAGACTGGAAGGAGAAAAGGGCAAAAGAAGCGACTTCGTCTCCCCTTTTTACTCCTCCCATCTCCCTCCGCGCGCTTCTCCAACGCGCCGGCTCCCATCGTTAGTATTTAATTAAGAGAAGCAAAAGAAAGGGCTGGGGATACGTCAGCTCTTTCTATTTTTCATTCTACTTTTGGTTTGATATCCTACCGAAGATGTGTTTTAAGAACGATACCTGATTGGTCGTTTCGGATGTAGGCTGCGAAAGGCAGACGTTTCTCCTCGCTCATCGCCGCTGAGGAACATTTCGCGAGGAGGAACGTCTGCGACTCAGCGACAGAAATTTTATACTGATGACGCAAAACCTGTCCGGAATCCGGGCAGAAGGGCTAATTGTTCAACGGAGTAGTTTCATTGTTTTAGCTATTGTTTACGAATGACAGACAAAAGACAAAAGGCCGCAAAGGTCAAATGTAAACGCGATGAAACTCTAACAAAACAATCAATATTTGTGGAATATAGTCCTCTCTAGAAGAAGCATTTGAGTTTTGCTGGAGATCATTCACAGCACTTTACCAAAATCGACCAGGAGAAACGTAAAATTGAACAAATTTGCATTTGGAACCACATGACTACCGGATTTATTATGTAAACGTTGATTTACGTCATCAGTATGGAATTTCTGCCGCTGAGTCGCAGACGTTCCTCCTCGCGAAATGTTCCTCAGCGGCGACGAGCGAGGAAAAACGTCTGCCGTTCGCAGGCTATTTCGGATGACTTCATGTACTATAAGTACTGGTTTGGGTTATAAACGAAGCGTAATAAGCACAAACAAGATGATTAGCTACGGAAAATAGCATACAGCCTTAATTGTTGTTTGGTTTGGTGTTCAAACCCTGCAGCTTTAAGGGTTACTACGCGATATCTTGATCTTTGTATGGCAATCGAGACCACTCGTTCCTGTAAAAGTAATTTACAGCATGAGTGCACACTAAAAATTGATTGATAATATTGCGATGGTGCATGGGTGTCGTCTCTTATACCCATGCCAGCAAGAGAAGACGTCACTTAACTTCATTGGAACTTACGTGGGACTAAGCGGCCAATACTCGAGATCTGGGGCTCAGATTTTTTCTCAGCTGTCCTGCGAAAAGACTAAGAAAAAAGACGTATTTGTTAGGTTACATGGAGTGCCCTTATTTTGTCAAGACAGGTTGTGTTTTGGTTTTTTCACCAGAATTTATTTCGTATTTATCTCAGATTAATGTAATGCTCAAAAGATTCTAACTTGCTTTTAAGTTTTATATTTATCTCCTTTTCGTTTACAATTTAAAGGGAACTTTGAACTTAAGGATTGAAGCCTACAACCAGGACCTCGTGATGTGGATGTGTTTTGAAGGAGAAGTCCAGTTTTCCTAAAATTTCAAACAGAGGGCTTGATATCAAAAGATCTGCATTTTCCTTAATTTTGTATGCAATTTTGTTATTTTCGCAACCTAATAAAGACCCCATATTTGTAGTAATTTGTCACCTTTTGAATCCCTACCTTTGTGGTAAGAATGCTGCTGTAAGCGTTGTTAAGCCACGACATCCGTGATTTAAACGTAGCATTTTCATCGAGATGTAAAAGAAATCAGAAATAAAGACACGTACAGGGGCATAGCGTGGGGGGCTTGAAGGTGCACCCACGGAAATATAGGTTAGACCTCCGAAGGCATCGCAAACTAAGGGGGGTCTGAAGCCATGCTTCCCCAGAAAATTTTTCGAATATAGGGGCTCAGGAATGATTTCCTGCGTTTTCCGCAGGACATTTTCAATAAGTAAATACAAAGGAAAATGCAACAGTTAGTTGTTAATTGAAAACAACGCTAAAACAGTGACGCCATCAAGGAGAGATGACAAGCAAAGGGCGAGACGTACCCTTCAGACGGGCAAATACACTAATATAATGCGAAAGATTTATCAGTCATCCCGATTTAATGATAAAAATGCTTTCAGGATATAAAAAATAAATATATTTTCAGACTTTAGCTGTACGCAAGGGTGTAAGAACGTATATGGACGCTACGCTTCTGCACCACTAGAGTCTCATGTTCTCAAAATGAAAAAGGAAACTGTGAACTGCTAATATAACGCGCTCAATACTTACAACGAAAAATGCTATTCCGCACTGTTTTAAAATTTGTTTCTGAATGGCTCGATCATTTTCGCAGTGGTGTAGAAAGGAGAAGAGATACGTTAAGTGGTTTTTCCCTGTGGAACTATCATTCTATGAATTGTCCCTAAAAAAAAAAAATAGCATAGACTCTTACACCTTTGTAGCACCGTAGTTGCCCTTTCTGAGAAGATGTAAACCCCTAAGTTTGAGTACTTCCAACCATCGATTTTTTCAGCTTCAATGAAAACCTTTTTGCTTGGGTAATTTATTTAAGCCCCCTGGGTTTATTTTGCATTCGTCGGGGCAGGGCTGGGTTACGTTTATGTCATTTACGATGACGGAAGCTCTCGGCTGTTTAAGAAGTGGACCTATCTGTCAGCCACGTTGTCAAACCCTTCGATTCAGCGTTTAGCAGACGAGAGCGGGGCAGGGAAGGATAAAGGGAACATTCTTGGATTCATCAGAAACGGGCAGGGCGCCGATAGGCAGTTCAATTGGTTTGTGCCTGACAAGGCGAACGGGCTCCCGCAGGCAGGGCTCTCACGTTTGAATCAGTCAATCGAGGCCATCGTTTACTGCATTCTCGTTCACATTGTTGGAGGACGCTATCAGCCAGTCAAACCTGGCAAGCGCGTGCAGCGCTACCAGCTGGCTATATACAAGGAAAAGGTGAGACTTGATTTGACAGCGACGCCCGGAGCGTGGCTGATGTCCTCTCACATGGCGATTAATACAGAGAGAACAGTTGCCTACAACAACAAGCTTAGGCAGGCACCAAACATGAATCTCTGGTTGAACAATGACGTAAACAAAGAGACAAAAAAGTAGGGTTACGATTCATGGAGGGGGTCCTTCCAAAATTAACCCGCCAAACAATCACACATCTAATCCCATTCACAAGGAGGCAATGAAACTGGAAAAAGAGCCGCCTACCAACCCAACCTCCTCCTCGCCACCCGCTCCAGCGACTACAGATCACGACATAAAAAAGGCGATGCTGGTTGTGGGAGCAGTTCTTTTGACTGGGCTGTAAATTTGGAAACGTTAACGGTTGCGTATGAGGAACGTATTCCCGGCGACCACAGCAGAATTCATTAGCCGAGGTGTGCTTCGTCAGAAATGAGATGGCCTGTCCTGCCGCTGGAGATGGCCAAGTTGAGAATGTCTTTTTGATGAGCTTGAACATTTCTGTGCTAATCAGGAACCAAGAGGGGAGTCACCTTAGAAGGCTTATGGGTAAGAGCTGAGTTTCTTTACAATATTTATTTTATTTAAGTCAAGTTAAAGGGGCACATTCAGCTTTGGGACCGCGCTGACCTGGACACTACTTTTGCCAGTTTGAAAAGCGTTTACCTCAACCCGAAATCAAATCTACGTGTCGGATACATCTAGAAATCCGCTTCAATCCTGCCTAGTGTTTCATTCGATCCTCGATCTTTTACTGAAAACTTCTATTTGAGGAAACGTTTACTCATTGTATTACATTATTTTATCATATTTGGTTAAAACAGTATTCAAACGAACATGAACAGAAGAGGTGAGAAACGCGTAGGCGCCGGGCGGGAGAAATCGCCTTTGTTTACCAAAATAACTTGAGAAATGAATCAGTAACATTGACAAGCAAATAATCGTTATATATACTTGGAAAATAGATGGAGAAGGCTACATTTATTTGGAAAATCAAGCTTTCTCGACCTTGAACCTTCGACAATGATTCAGACTTCATGCAATTTCTCACCTGTACTGATGTTCGAATTCAGAAGTATTCGTCGATGTTTGGCCTTCCCTGGGAAAATACAATGGTATATAAAAAAGATGAGTGCTCTGATATGGCTTAGGGTCTATAATCACGATTTCGGTTTTTAACTAGTTCAAGGTTTGTCAGTTTAGAGTGCTCCGGATACGCTTCTCACTTTCTGTTTCACGCGCGTCTTGTGACATGAAAATCAACCAAAAAATGGTATCTAATGCGCATGTGCATCAGCTGACTGTATCCCTTAAAGCTTTGTAGCCTAGCGTTGGCACCTGGTGCGGTTTTCATAAGTTCAGCTAGATAGGTATATCTGTCCGGATTTGCAAAAAGGTACCTTCATGATTTTTTTTAACAACAGTCTCATTTGAGGCTTGTTCGGTACTTGACCATTCTTTTCATTAATGTTGTTTTCAGTACAAAGATCCCCCCAACGAGCTGCAGTAGATCAAAAAACATATGTCTATAATGCTGTTTTGTCGTGGTGATCATGTTATAAGAATACTGTTTAAAAGCAAAAAACGCTTCGTGAGTGTTTAGTTGAAGTGGTTTTGTCTTAGACAAGCGATTCTGGGGTCAAGAAAGGTGGATTCTAGATCTGTTTTAGTCGGGCATCTCGCTATGCGCCTCATAGTTTGAGAGACTGAAAGGTCATAATTTCTGTGCTGTAAAATGTTGTTCATTTCATTTCAAATCTGCAGCTTTTGGCAAGAGCGACTTTGCGTTTGTTGTCATTAATTTTTCCTTTTTAAGCCCTAACAAGCGACTTTCAACTGCTTTTTATTCACCTCAAGGGTCAAATTGTTGAAACGCACTTGAAATTTCTGTAGGTACCTTTATGTAAATCCAGACATTTGGGGTGGCTATACAGCTTTACCTCCATCCTGGCATCAGCACTTGGTACCAAAACTTTGACCCTCCCCACCCAGGACACTGGGTGACTGTCTGCGCCTCTCACTGACCTCTGCAATTATCATAATAATTATTCTCGGCAGAACCCTGATTCAGCTGGCAAGGACAAAGTAAGAACAAGGTACTTGCCAGTCAAAGCGTCCAGAAACACTGCTACTTGCTGAAGGGGTTGTGTCAAAACAGGCCCTTCCCTTTCCCACTAGTTTTGTCCCCCAGGCCTGATCCACCCACCCACTGTTAGGGTAGTCCCTGGGCTATCTAGCTGGGCCGACCAAGACACCAAGCCCCCTCTACTTTTTTGGACAATGCACTGGTCTGGAGCCGGGATGCGCCCGGCGACAGGCGAAAACCTAATGGCCACGTTTGACGAAATCAGACCGATATATATAGACGGTTGAAATGGAGCTTCCTTGGCTAACGAGAATGATTAACAGCCCGATTTTGGTGTACGAATGATAAAAAAAGGGAGAAAAAAGACCAAAAGTTGACAACGTTTGAATAATGAAAAATATAAAATTTACTTAAAACGTTTCGGTCTCAAGGCCTTCATCGGTTACAAAATTACTATTACAAACGACACTTAAATACGAGGTACAACAATTACTAAATTAACACCAACCATACAAAGGTTACGTAACAAATTGAACAGAAAACAAAAGATTTTAGTGAACAAAGGGTACGTAACGGATTGAAATACAAAATACACAAGGGCGGCAGAAATAAAAACAAAGATTCTAATTACAATGAACAAAGGTTACGTAACATATTGAAATTAAAGGAAATAACATGAAATGTGTAGTTTTAGAAAATGTTCATACCCCCTCCCCCACCCCTAGGTTTCGTTTCCCGTCGTTTGTTTGGTCCACTGTAAAAAATTCAATCTCCAGTATGTTGGCTCTACCACTACTGAATTCAAAGTTAGTACAGGAACCACAAATCATCTATGAAAACGAACAAAAAAAAATTGACTGGTTTGATTCTTTATTTTATTATTATTTTTTATTTATTTTGTTGTTTTGTTTTGTATAAGACTGTTCACAGTCCTCTATTTTTCCGTAAGATGGTCGAGATCGCGCGCTTTGAGTTACGGACTGCCATCTAGCATCAGTGTCAAAATTACTTAGGGGGCAGGGGCGGTTTGGGAGGAAGCGAGAAAAATAGAAGGACTGTAATAACATCACTGCAGCTCGCGTTCAGGAGGCGTAACAGGAATTTCACGCCTTTTACCATTCATTAATTAAGAAACTCCGCTGGCGATGAAAAAAATGCCAGACGCATTTAGCATCTATTTCGCGTGTTTTCAAATACCTCCTTTCGAAACAATGATTTTAAACAGTTTCTGGGCCATTACATCATGTAAAATCGGCAAACATGCGCAGGTGAAACATTTTCCTAATCGAAGCGCTAAGCATGCTCGAGCATGCTCCTCCTCTGCGGAGGAAAGTAGCACACAATATTATAACATAATCAAGGATTTGACTTCATATTCGACTAAATCAGATTCATTGCATTCGTTAAGGGCCTTTTATTGCATAAGGAGGCCTGGAATTCAAAGTCATTTTCCAATCAAATAACTTGACATATTCATGATATATACACCTATTTCAATGAAGGTTGCTTCTGAGAATAATGATACATGATCCATGTTTCATAGCCCGCGGTGCATTATTGTAGCAAGTCTAGTAAATAGGTTGTTTTCATTCAATCTCGGGAGACACAAATAACAATGGTGAAATGAACAAATGCTGGTGGATAAACAAAGCGAGCTAATGAGCGATCTTTTGTTTACCGTCCACCAGCATGGTGGCGATGACGTAACGTGAAAACCACCTAATTATTATGTGGCCGCAACAAGCCTAGACACCTAGAGGCAAACGCTGTTAACACTTCTATGCTATGTCAGCAGAACGTTAAGACAATGTATTTCAAACCACTGAATCGAATCCCAGGCTTGTTAATTTAAGACAGCGATTTGAGGTTAGGTTTTTCTCTGTGGTAATATGCAAATACTGCAAATTTTCAACGAGTTTGCTTGGCTCGTGCACGTGGGAATTTTGGATTAAAAAAAAAACAAACAAACAAATTCAAGGTGTTTGTTGAACAACAATAAATAACTTAACATTACGTTTTATCTATTTTTGAGGCAATTTTTTTTAAAACTGGACGAAAGAAAAGAATAGCGTTGATTTGCTTTATTGAAATAACCAGTATTCTGGCCCATGCAAAAACGCAGCTTAATCAGGCGGTAAAACCCTATTCATTTAATGTTGTTAAAAGAAGAGGCTTCTAATTTTTTACTATGAGATTTTGAAAATCAAATTTTTCATCTCGCTGATGCCTAAGAATTTGAGCAGCCATTTGACTTGAAAGCTCTCTTGAACGCCTTTTCACAAATGATCTCCATTATTTCAATGAACGTGAAGAAGACTAAACTTCCCGCTCCAAAACAGTTTACCATAGTGCACTGCAGGCTATGAAACATGGTTCACGGTAGCAACCTTAATTGAAATAGGTGTATATTGGGTGATGGACTGATATTGATACAAAAGCTAACTTCCGCAAGGACGATAAATATATTTAGCAACCTCAAATTTCCAAATTTAGAGTGATTTTGCTTGAACTATGAAACAGATACTAACAAATAGTGCAGTATATAGTGTACCAGCTTGGTTCATTATAGCATGGCTTGATTCTTGTAACATTAGATACGCTGTTTTGATAGAGACACTTGGTTTCGTTGCCATTCTCCCAATCACACTTTAGCGTTATAATCTAAGCCGGAGATTACATCCGTGCCGAGTTACTGGGGTTGCGTTTGTTCCAGTCATGCACAACAGGAACACCACTTGGTCAATACCTGCAAGATTTCACTCCGGTACTGGGCTTTAAGAGCGACGGTCAGGAAATATCGACGATGGAGTGGCAAGAGTTGAAAAATCGATTTCCTTCATTTTTTGTCCATAAATAGCTTTTAGGTAGATAAGTAATCTGATGTAAGTTGTTCTCGCAAAAAGGCTTTTGTTTTCGAGAAAAGTAAGAATACCAGTTTTCTCAAAATGGCCGTATTTTCAACCCGAAATTTGCTAACATTAACTCTCCTTGCGTTCGCAAATAAAGCCGCAAGGAGAAATTTGGACACTTTCCATCAATAGAACAACTCTTCTTCTTTCACTAGAAGATACTTCCAAAGCAATATCGAGACTCGTTGAACTGACATAATTCAAAAACGAAGAAAAGGTTTTTACGGTAAAATTTTAATTTTGTAGTTGTTTTTTGCGGCATTATTCTTCATGTGGTATATATAGCTCCAAATTTTCCTAGTCCTCGTTTATTCACACATTTAGACATTTATCTAAAACATACCTGAGAATTGGCTTGGGTTCCTGAAGGCAGCCTCAAAACGAAAGTATCGAAGTCCGGTAAATTTAGTGAAGCGTGAGCAAAGTAACTTATGTAACTGCTCTAAGTTTCCTCGATCGTAAAGTATAACAAGACGAAATATCGTCCTGTTCCGTCATGCTTAGCGAATTACCATTGTTCAGTCCTTATTTTTCGATAAAAAGTGAGTACCAGAATACTAGCGCGTTTGATTTTTTTCTTCTTCAAAATACTGTCGGTATTGAAAATGTTCCTCCTTCAAAAATTGCGTTGCGTTACTACCGTGATTCTGTGACTGTCATTTTGACGGCTTCGTGTCTTCAAACGTACGTTATGTCACGCGCAGTCACGGAACAGATTGTCACGCAGAGCTGCCGGCTGGTAGAGTTCACTGTTTTAAAATGGCTAAAATTGACCCAGTATCACCTTTTTACCCCACTCTTTGATTGAAAAAAGTAACTTTGCAATGGGAAAACCTACAAAAAGTAGGGAAAATGAGCCTTTAGGCTGTAAATATCTACTTTTGTGCGTTTCGAAATTGGAAGTGTTTACACAATTACCGCCGGCCTACCGTGAAAATTCCTGAGCTTCAATGGTGCCTGACAGAAATTTCCATCAATAACCCAAGCCAATTCCGGGTATGTTTTAAATGAATGTCTAATTGTGTGATTTAAATGGCATTAAGAGAATTTGGAGTTATACCACATGTTAAATATTGCCGTCGAAAATGGGTAAGGAACTTAAGTTTTTGTTATCATGAAAACCTATCTCTCGTTTTTGAATTATTTCAGTACGACGAGCTTCGCTTTTGCCCTGAAAGTATCTTCTAGTGGAAGAAAAAATAATTTTTCTGATCATGGAAAGTGTCTAAATGTCTCCATGCGGATTCGTTGCGAACGCGAGGAAAGTTGATGTTAGCGAATATCAGGTTTAAAATTAGGGCAGTCCAAGACTCCGACATCGAAAACCGATTTTCTAAGTTTCCTTACAAATAATAGGCTTCTGGCGGGAACAATCTACATTAGGTTTCTTATCTACCTAAAAGCTGTCTATGAGCAAGAAATGAAAGAAATTTGTTTTTCAACTCTTGCCAGGAAATTAAGATTTTGGTCGATTTTTCCTGACCGTCGCTCTTAAAGGTTCTGATTGGCTCCCTGACAATACCAGTTGCAGCATGGCAGATTCATGAGTATTGCAAGAAAAGGACAGAAAAGCGACTTAAAAAGAAAAAGGAATCCAGAGTGATTGAAGACAACGCTTTGACAGCTCTTTTACATGAAGAGAGACATCTTATTTTCTTCTTGATTGGTAGTCGACGGTCTGGTATTGTAGCAGCTGGCTTCACACTAATATCTCGGAATGCAAAGTCATAGCAATACCCCACCCTACTCATATCTTGAAAAGTTTTGTGCACATCTTAGAAAAGTTTGGCGATCTTTTTCAAGACGATAGTATTCGTGTAGTAGTTGGTCACGGGTGCGAGTTCGTGGAAAAGAATCCCGTTCCATGGGTAGACGTAAACGAGGAGCGGATCATTTTTGATCGAAAGCAAGTCTTCCGCTGTTGTAAAGGAAGCGCTGAACCGGTTGTTGCAGTATTTGAAGCTATTGCTCCATTGCATGTATCCGCACATAAAGCTCGTGGTACTTTTCTCTTTAGGCGCGTTTATTTGTTCGGGTATATCACAGCAGTTGGCAATATAACGTAAATAAATGTGGTTTTGTTCGTGTTTCACTTCATGTAAGGGAATCCAAGAAAGTCTTGGATTCAGGATTCCTCGCCGTGGATTCCGGATTCCAGGCGCTGGATTCCAGTCTTTGTCAGTGAAACTTGGATCCCGGATTCCAAGATTTTACAAGCAAAAATTTCCCTTATTCGTTTACATGGGGCGACGTGTTACAGATTGGCATCATGATGAGGTCGATGAGGTGTTTCAAGTGTCTGATTGCAAATTACTATCATAATGGCGTTTTTTTTTTTCAATTTATATTAACCGGGTACCGGAGGAGGTATAACTTAAGACAAACGGGAGAAAACAGATATGTACAGGAACAGTGAGTTAGAATATTATGCATAGTTACCGTTTATCGTTACTTTTTTTTCTTTCGCTGATGCGTTTGTATCAATTGTATCCGGTGAGTACGAAAGTAGTTGGAATAAAATGTTAGAAATTTGCATTGCTTTGCTTCGCCCCCAGTCTCAACAGGTCCTCACCTTTTCCCGTAAATGAAAAAGTTCATTTTGTCAAAATTGGGAGAACTTAATTGTATTCACGAAGGAAGAAATTATTAAGTAACGACAGCTATCCCAAATGATCAGTGTTGTCGGGAAAGAAGAGCAGCAGTTACATATCACGTGTGACATCACACCGCGTCCAACAGTTTGGATGGCCTACCTGTGCTCTGAAAAGTGTGGAGCAAGGTTTTCCAGCATGGATGGCATTTAGGCACCCGATAATCTGTGAAAAATTGCTCTAATAATAGATTTTTCAAAAGGCATTAAGATAAATGTATTGAATTAACAGGTTTTATGTTGGTTTCGAACTGTTCATTATTTCCTAGTTCGAAATGCCAATAGCCAATTTCGATATGTTTTAACGTGAAAGACTGGTCACGAATCTCGGACGCCAAAGCGAGGCTCTGGGGAACACGGCGCGAAATAATAATAAAAAAAAAACATCACTGAGAAGAACGCCAGGTGTTTCGGTAATTCCTACGAACCTCTGTATTTTTAGCTCTTTTGAAGAAAATTTCCTTGCCTGTCGTGGTCAAGTATTGAGGCTCTGAATGGGGTGAACTGACAACTGACAAATAACCTAAAATTTAATTAACCGGCTACTGACATTTGCCTTCAGGGTTTTACTGACAACTGACAAAGGACCTGATTAATATTGTCCCTTATTTTCTATAAAACCCGTTTTTAAGGCCTTAAATGCCTTAAATATCATTGTTCCACTCTTTTCGTGAGACAATATGATCAAATGTGCCTTTTTAGGGGTAATCCTGGCAGCAAGACGCTTTAAGTGACATATTTCGTTAGTGATTCGCTGCAAGACCTATGTGTGTCATGTACCATCTGTTGTAAATGACTTATGATCGCAAAATTACCGCGCTCCTCTGAAAACGCGCCAGCATACGATGCTGCTCAGTAATGAGGGCGTTAGAAAAGCAATTGCAAGTTTTTACCGAGATGATTCAGCTACGGTCTTTCTTGGTCTTCTGACGATCTTCGTCCCAAAAATATACCTGCCAACTTTTTCTGAGTCAAATGCGTGAGATTTTCACCTTGTCGTGACCGAGATTTCCGGAAACGTCCCGGCTACTTCCAAATATTCCCGACGAATTTCCGAACACTTCCCAATGTACCGAAAATTAAATGTCCGCAGATGTTCCCGAAGACCTTTGAGCCCCCCGTCGCTGGATGGGGCCGCATTTTCACGACTGGGTTGACTATAATGGGGTCGCATTTTCAATTGAATTACTAGAATGGGGTCGCACATATATTTTCGGATTTTTTGGGGGAAAGACAGTTCTTCACATTTACGGTTAGCAAACGTACCAGAATGTTTGTACTGTAGATGAAAAGCAAAGTGTTCTTCATTCAATCTAAAAAATGGGTCAATTTATAAAGATAGAGAGTGACTAAGCTAAGTTGGGATCGCGAAAATTACATATTTGCCCAAAAGTGACTAAGAAGGGATCTATAGTTGGCCACAGAATCTGAGACTATAATGGGGTAGGGGCTCTGAGAGGTCAGCGGCACATACTCAGCAAAAATTAACCTAAGTGACAAAACAACTGACAACTGACAAAAAGCCTAAAATTTAACTGACAACTGACAAATGGCTTTAGTCATTGTATTTTCGAAAATCAACATTAATATAGCCAAAAACGTGAATTTCGTGTCTATTGGGATTAAGTGTTTTTGTAACATCATTTAATTGGTTTCGAAATTATTCTAAGTTGCAATTAAGATGTATATGCGTGCAGCCTATAATCACGTTCCTTTTGTTTTTACCAGCATTAATTTCTGCCCAGCAAGATTCAACTAGTTCTATATTAAATGTAATAATATCAGGTCTAAGTATAGCTTTAAGATTGTCGACTATATATAAAGCAGCTCCGCCTACGCTTGTTCGCCAATCAGTGTGGTAAAAGTTATAGCCTTTGATATTAATATTGACAACTATTTTTCACCTAATTTAGTTTAACTAATGCTAAAGCAATTTTTACACCGTTTTGAACCAAAGTTCGCCCTGAAGTCCATTTCTACAGGTTATTTCAATCTTCATCTTGGATGAGTATGTAGCCGTGCTCATTAGCACTTTCCTTTTGTCCGCAACTACATCCACACCATGGCTGGAAAACCAGGTAAAAACACTGATTGAGGCAGGAAGACACTTTTCTCCAAGTAGACTTTAAGTAAAGGAATCCCTTAACTAAGAGAGCAAGCAAAAAAGGTCATCATTGATCAGAATGATGAAGAGCATTGTTGAAAATACATGTAAAAGGTAGAGAAAATTCGCCCCTTGCAGATTCATCTCTTAAAAATCGTGAACTAAAATATAATTGGTATTTCCCAACTCATTTTAAAATAACTCATGAAAAGGAAACAAAGGAAACCACTACAGTGAGGATTGATATCGGTTCTTAATTACCGCATAAAAAAATGTGAACTTTAGCTTTAAATTTCTTCAAGAATCCAAAAATTATTATTCATCTACGAAGCTATATCAAACACTCCACTCAGTGTTTCATCCGATAAATAATCTAGAAATGGGACTTAGTTAAACATTATCTTGGTTACACTTCGTTTTTCAACCCACTTTTCGTTATCTGGAAATCGGATAAATTACTGGGTGTCGTGTTTGATTTATTACCCCGAATCAGCTTGTGATGGTGATGGTCCTTATGACGATGGTGATTACATTAAGTCAGAAGCTCGAATTTTCTCAAAACATCAGAAGCTGACACCTCGGCAACAATAACACAGTGGCCTCCCTAGTTGCTTCAATTTGAAACAAAGCTTTTAACTCTTGCATCAATTACAATTGCGTTCGACTTCAGGAGAACGCAACATAAAGTCAATGCGCGAGAAGCCTGGGCACGGAAGGAAACTCGATTTTTGTTAGAATTTGGTCAGGTACCGGAAACGGAAATACGTCATAGCCTTTAGACTTCTCGTTACCAGAACCCGTCGTTTCCTTTGAAGGAGCCCTTTGGAGAAAAATCATGTTAAGAAATGCTACGGGGGATATTGAGAACGTTCAATTCGGGTAACTTACAGTTGAATAGACAACAAACGTCAGCTGGACATACTGTTGGTTTGCAGAACATAGCTCACTTCGGAAAAGAGTGAAAGCCTGGGACCCGAACTAGGCGCGCACGCGTTTATGGGATTATTTGGGGGGGACGTGAAACACTTGAAACTCGGTTAAAAAAAAAAAAAAAAGAACGTGGCTCTGCCAAACTTATTTCCCCGATTAAACTCGTCGCCATAGTTCACTGAATCGCACAAACTTCTCCACTTTGGTGACATTCATCTGCAACCGCAATTGGGCTATTGCATTTAATACCCGTCCCCCCCAGCCCCCACCCGGTAGGACGGGGTAGGACCTATATTCTTCAGGGATAAACTAATATTTTATGGCAGTCTTCAGGGGTAAATGTAACTTTATTTAATCTTCTGGGGTAAGAAGAAAAGGTAGAACCACAACCGGGGAGGACGGATATTAAATGCAATAGCCCATTCCAAAGGTAAACACTTGAACGCACGTACCATTCCCTACTTTGAAATAGTGTATTTTGACGCATACGTATCCTTCTTTCTTCTTTTTTTCTTTTTTTTTTCCACAGCACTGATCATTCAGCATTCATAGAAATACTTCTACGAAATATCGAAAAATTTCACTAGTTACAATTAAGGAGTCTCTGAAAGGCAAAACTCACCTGCAGCCACGATCAAGACGGAGCTGTTAAGGAGAAGGAACAAAACATTGATGAAAATGGAGTCGTTCTCCACGTGTTTTTTCCTTCCATCAGACTGACCATATAAACAGCCAAGGCAAACGTTGAAAAATGTTATCCAAAGCACAAACGTTTGGAGACGATCTTCAAACTTTCCTTTGATGGGCCTGAAAAGGGTGTAGGCTATCCCCGAGGCACTTGTTATGACCAAAGTGAAACCAATCTGAGAGTGGCTTTCTGACCCAAAAAGAAGAATCAAGGAGATAAGGAGAAGTTTGCGGTACATTTCAAGTGTTTCCCAAAACCAGTATTTCTCCTTGTAATTTTCAAAAAACACCCTCAAGCCGAAGGCAATTTCTTTCTCCGTTTCCGCCCGTCGGTATTTATAAATGGGAAGCAGCAGCATTAACGGAAATGCAATAGGATAAAAGGCAAACACTGCAGCAATTTTCCAAAAGATCTTGTGCCGAGGCGTAAAGCAGTGGATGGAGTAATCAGCCCTCAGTAGGGAGACACAATCGCTTTTACTGAAGCATACGTTGACACATACACCAGGCAACGGCAGAATGTCAATGATCTTCTTGCTTGTCACCGGGTAGGACAACAGAAGAAATAAGAATATGTTGCGGTAGCAAGACTTTTTCAGCCTCGATATTTGGATCATCTTTTCGCTCATTGAATCCTCCATATTGTTTATGTGGCGTTTCTTCAGGAAAAGGTAGAGAAGAATAAGAGAAACAACAAATATGTTTATGCCAACAGCGAGAGAAAATTGTAGAAATGGATCCGGGCGCAATTTAGAGTAAATGCAGCTTAAAGGTGCAAACTTCAGTATGTTACCCTCAACAACGTTCAAATATTTTTCCATGGAGATTAGAATAACAGGCCATCGAACATACACAAGCGCAGAAAAAATTCCAGCAATGACTTGATAAAATCCAATAACAATTTTGCAACAAGACATAACGACATCTGCAACCGTACGATTGTTTTCTGTGCGTTTCGAGTCACCCCAAAGAACCACTAAAAACACCGCAACAAATACCAGAACTACGACTACGCATGATATGATTGTGTTAACCATTCTTGGGCATTCCAGGCACGTGTTAAATCGGAGGTAGTGGTTGATAGAGCATGAGGCACATAAAATTCCTTTGAATCTGTCTTCACAGGATGAGTCAACTCCGCCATTACAGGATCTAGGATAGGGACATATTTGGGGCTGGGGTAGCGTTCCCTGAAAGCTGGAGAATCTTTTGTCGTATGGAGGCTCCAGTGTGTAAATATTTTCAAGGAAGTTTCTATAAAACCGTTTTTCCTTTTCACTAGGCCATTTCCAATAATAATTTGGTGCTAGAATTGCTGTATCGTTGACACACTTTAGACCGTGAGCAGGGCATTCAGAGCAGGGGCCAAAACGATCCATGCGGTAAAATCCGCGAAGGCATTTGCATGCGCGATGACCAGCAGTTTCATTGGAAAGTGTACCTACCCATATACAAGTAAAACGATTTAGTACTGAGAAATTTGAAACACTGAGCTTCAACCACTGAACTAGTAACATCTCAATAACATAGTTTAAAATGGTTTACGTAATTATTGTATTTATTTAACTGTTTTAACTTAAATCTATATACCTGCCTGGATTTCTGAAAACAGGGTTAGCAAACATTTTGTAATTTCTCTCAACTTCCCCTGTCTTAACTTGTTTACTGTGTTGTTTGCTTATGTCATTTTTTTGGTTGTTTTGTGGTTAGGGATTTTTGTAGAAGTGGCTGTAGACAGATTTTCGCGTATTTCTATCTAACCCCCTCTCCCTCCCTCCCTTTTTTCACTTTTTTCCCGTCCCTACCCACAATTCTCTGTCTAACACAAGTGACAGTTATTTGAAATCAGTGCGCGCCTATAAAAAAGCTGGTTCTTTGCGGTAAAGCAGTTCACATTTCGTTATTGGTCACCTTGAGAAAAGTTTCTTGGAGAACATCATGTAAAGCTCTGAGATGGGTGAAAGTTAATACGATTCGCGGAGTCTGCATCTTCCAATATCGAGCGTTAGTTTTTTTTTGGTGTGAAAACAGGGTCTATGCTGGTCTGCCGACCGTGTGACTGTACATCCGGAAACTTGAATAAGACGAGTGTAAGAGAAAAGTCAAGAGGTGTTGAACGTGAGAAGATTATACGTGGTTGTGGATAGTCGTATCAGTGCCGCTAAAGTGTGTGATTGCACAGCGGGGCCAAACAACCCCCCCAAAGGGCTTATTAAGGCTATATTTACGTATCTTTTACATTTCTTTTCATTTCTCGACCAAACTTGCCAGATAGACTACGGTTGTTGACCAAATGATAGTAAGTTTTTGTTTGACGCAAAATGTCAAATTGTGACGTCACAAAGGCTGACGTCACCAAAATGGGTTAAATGGAGTTTTTAATCTCAAAGTCAAATTTATATCATTTGAAAGTGCTTTTTTAGAAGAGGAGTAAAACCGCGAAAACCGTTTTTGGCTACGGCACGTAAAACACGAGTTATGGAACTTCAAAGAAATTTGACTGCATCCCCCGGAACCATACTTTTCCTTAAAAAAACGATCCGTCTGATATTGTTTTCAGTTTTTTGCAAAATAAGCTGATTTTCCGGTGACACAAACTTTTTATAGTTGGCCAAAATCGCATCATTTTAGATTTTTGTTTTTTGACTCAAAAACACTAATTTAAGCAAACCAAAAAAATTAGTCACGTGACATTTTATGACGTCACAAAACTGTTTTCCGGGTTTTAGCGCAGTTAGGAATTTCTTTTTTCCAATTTTTCTTTTTCCTTTAGCTTTCGGCAGTAAAGATGTGTTATGTGTAACTTAAATAGCAAGGGTGACTCGACAATAATACTCTTAAATTTAGACTTATTTTACAAGGGGGGTACCCCGTTTCTGTGCTCCGAATTTATCCAAATTCAAAATGTCATATCTCAGCTTATATTTGAGATATTGAAAAACATTTTTTAGCTTTCAACTTCCCTCGAATAGTTCTTTCAAAAGCAATAGAAAAATTGGGAGATTCAAAAGTTTTAAAATTTACGTATAAATGACGTCAGCAAATGTGACGTCATAATTTGACATTTGGTGTCATCCTATGAGCCATTTTGATTGGCGTGACGTTTTGTATTTTCAGGCCAAGTTTGGTTGGGAAAGAGTTAAAGCAAGCAAAGTTATTTTAAATTAATCGAAGTTGTCACGTTTTGATAAGCCCTTTGGGGGGTTGTTTGGCCCCACCGTGTTGTGTGATTTCCGCATGGTGTTGACAGGCAGAACTCAGGTGTGTGGCCGCGTGGTTGAGCTGTGGCACCAAAATATTCTGTGCCAGCCACAAAAACGTTTCGTCGGTGTTTAGCTTAGCTGATTGTACCTTGCAAAACCAATTCTAGACAGAGGAGAATTGGATCTAGGTCTAGTTTCAGCGAGCTCTTAGCTTTGAACCATTTAGGTCGGTTTTTGCAGATAACAAGGTGATAATTTGTGTACTATTTGTTTCAATTAGTTTGCTGTCTATTCCATGCGAAATCCTGTCGATTATCGGTTCGCGAAAACAGTGGTATTTTGCTAACTATTTAAGTTGTTATTTGAGCCTTAACCATGTACTTTTTGGTTGTAGTTCACGATTCAAGTTAAAAATTTCAAGACTGAAGTGACACCGGTTTGAAACTTCACGGCGTCAGATTACTGAATAAATGTTCTAAAATGGACGTGCGTCATTTTAATTTGGACTCGTTGAAATGCCTCTAGGGACCTCTAACTTACTACCCGGCGTCAGAGAAAAGCTTTTAATTGGCCTTTGAATGATTTTTTATTGTTTTAAATTGCCAAGTAGTAGAATGAGTTGATTTTTTTGCTAACATGGTTTTCAAAAATCCAGGTATATAATAAAAACACACAAAAACAAACAAACAAAGCTTGAAAGTTAGGATAGAGGGCTCTTCGAGCCCACTTTCTTCAAAGATGCGTTTTGCCTGGATTATATTGCTGCCATTTCTAAAATAGGTCCAGCGTTCTGAACGATCTTAGTAATCTCGACGATTGCCACGTCGATCTTGAATATATTTTGTATGAAGTCATAACTGGATCATCCACTTTACAGTCATGTAATATACCTCGTTCTTTAATCCACAAGTCCCAACAAAGCTGTTAATAGGAAACAGCCATTGTAATTCTAGAATATTTGGGGACTTTTAACCGGACTGCCCACCGCTGTAGCAGTACACTTACACGTACCTAGTTTTTACCAACAGGGTCTTTTTTGCATGAGCATGCGCGACCGCTAAACAAGCAATTTGCATCGAGGCTCACCACAGGGTCTGCCTTCATGAAGATGGCGCGTCTCAAAGCTATCATCGAGATTATTTGCTCTTTGGTCTTGGCGAATGTGCTCGTGTTTTAACAAAATGTGTACCCTGGGTTCCAGAGGATATTTTTTTCTCATTGATACTGATGGTTCGCGGCGAAGCCGCGTCAACGAGGCGCGAAGTACCGAGGATAGACTACGAGTAGTCCCCATTTTTCCTCAGGGATAGTAGAGCGAGGGAAACGCGAGCGCGAGTGAAAATTACCCCACGCGGCGTGGTAGTCGTCCGCTGATCGTTATCAATCCGCTCCTGAAATATGGCTAAATCAGCTATCCGCAAATTATTGACAAAAATTCTCTACGGCATCGAGAAACTAATTTACATCCGTTTTATAGACAAACACTAAATAAGGAACATTTTGCTTGATATCTACCCATCAGCAATGCCTTCTATGCCAAACGTTGCGGTTCTTCAAGGGGAATCAAGACACGAGTCGAGCGCCAAACAACAACAAGCAGCCCTTCGTGTCAGACATCCTTGAGAAAATTGCTCTTTCACCTCGTTCAGCGCATTCGTCTCCACTTTAAATCACCAGATCTTTACTTATTTTGTACAACGAAGATCTCCCCTACGTTCCTGCTACCATTTGAATCTCAAGCAAGCTTTCAAAGTGAAGAATTTGGTTCCTATGACTATTCACCACGGTGGCTGTCACTGGTCACGTGCTCTTTATCAAGTCGCGGTCGCACATGCTTACGCAAAAAAGACCCCTGTTCCCAAAATTAAGGTGATTTTATCTTTGTTTAGTTCACACAACACAAATGTCCCGCAACGCTCTTCCCAGGCAAAGACAAGACAGAAACGGCAGTGAGGGAGACTACAGAAGTCGTTAAGCAGCGTGAGTTCGTCAATCTGACCCATGTGATCTACCTTTTTATCAGTTACAGATAAAACATTGATTATTCATTGATAATATTTTCAAATTTTTGGTGTTGGAAATTTTTCTTTGTCTTATTTTTGTATTTTAGGGTGTTCCGGGGATTCCATCCTTTCAGGGGATGTTCCGGGGTATTCAGGGGTGTTCTGAGGTTGTTCTTGCTGGGGTGTTCCAGGGTGTTCTAAGGATTTTCCGGGGTGTTCTGGGTCGGAGTTTTCTGGGGTGTTCCGGGCCTGTTCTTGGTTTTACAGACACCCCATTCTACTGGCTGAAATCCTTAAAATATTTTATCAGGTCAAAATAGTTTCAATAGGCGCTATTCTTTAACGTTATATATTAAGACGTGCAGTTTGATTAACTGCAGCCAACAAGAAAACAGCGCATACATTTGAATTGTTTCCAGTTCTCGGATTAGCTAATAGCATTATCTTCGCGCTATTGATTATCCCGATTTACTGAACTAGTTTGAGCCGTCATCATGGTAACTGAGTACGTTAGGTAATCACAATAACGGATTTGCGAAAGTATTAACAGTGGATGTTTACTAATGTTGGTTAGGTATTGTGTTTTGGTGTGGATATTGTTTAATGTCGTTTCAATCGTTTGGAGGTATTGTTTTATTTAGTGATAGCTCCACTCCAGGGTTTATACAGATTTTTAAATCCAAAATTCAACACTTCTTCCAGACTTTTTTTTCCAAAATAATGATTTTTTTTATCCAGACACAAGACTATCAAACAGGTGATCAAAGGAGACCTTAAAAAACTTAGGAAGCAAAGGTTTTCTTTATGATGCGCTTTAACGCACGGGCGAGATTGAATAAGATTTGACCAATACGAAAAAAAACTTCACTTATCAAGAACTTGTTGCTACAATCCCGGACAAAACTACTTGAGAAAGTTTTCCCCATCATGCCACTGTCCTACGCACCAAAACTATTTTTAAAACGACGCCTTTGCGGAAAGAAAATTCCTTCCCCCAATTCAATGTTGCTTCCCACAAACGCCCAGGGATCAGGCTTTCTTTTGAATACACAACAACAATGCTTTCAGGGGAAGGGGGAGAGGGAAGAACCGGTACAGCTACGATGTTTAGGAAAATGCTGTCCAAGTATACAATTTTCTCAACAGTTTTGTCCAAGATTGTAGCTTTGAAAAAAAATTAACCATTTTTCTAGATTTTCTTTCCATTTTCCAAACTCTTTTACAGGTATGGAAAATAGCTGGACAAATTTCAAGACTTTTTTAACGAATTCAAGGCTCTGTACGAACCCTGCCACCTGCAATACCAAGAAACTTTGAATGTTTTACAGAAACTTTGCTCTTACCGTAAGGACATGCGTGACAGTCAGTTGGGGTTTTGCCAGGATGACGTTCCTCTGAAACGTAAGTGCCTGTGCTACAATTCTTGCAGGAGATCTGTCCCATTTCGCTTTGGTAAAAGCCTCCTAAAATCAATCATAGCGAATAGAATTGTTTTAGTCCGGGTTTGTAACATTTGTAACGTTTGCTAGACTGTTCACAGCAAATATTTTCTGGACGTAAGCAAAACCGGAAATTAGGGGGAACTTGGTAATTAAGGGACCTTTCCTTTTCAGTTGCTCAGACACAGTCACTGGCCTCACAGCTGAAACAAGACATTTAAAAAGTATACTTGATGTATACTTCACAAGAGGTATACTTCATGCATATTACTAATTTTGATTGGTTAATTAGTATCAAGAAACTGAAGTGCTGAGCTTCAACTTGGGAGTGAAACATGAAAATTGGGTTTGTTAAGATTTCCGGATAACCCCATACATTTATTAGGCATGCAGCAATTTCATAGTTTTTCTCATAAATGGCTTAATATTAATAGAGTCGAAATATGTATGCATATTAAATGTATGGGGTTACACGGAAATCTTATATCTTAGGTTTTACCAACTGAGACCTGGACAGGTTTAATACTCCAACCAACGTAACACATTTTCATGTTTTGCTTGTATTAACTGGGAGTAATCGGCGCGCGGAGCCTAGTAGAGTGCGTTCGATATGTTTGTTAGGCGTACAGGTACAGTTGAGGGGGGAGATAAAATATGATTATGGAATATTTTGAACGTAAGTATTGCGTACAGTGAAACCTCTATTTAAACTCTGTATCATTATGATAAGTTTTTGAAGGCTAGTGATATCGTATGGTTCGTCTCAAGTGCTTGCAATTTTAGGAGACACTGGCCAGAGTGTGTCGGGTGTGTAAATATAACTTTTTGCTTTACTGGTACAATAGATGTTCTACAGGGGCCGATTAGCACTTAACCCGGGTTGCCTTTTCTTCTGTTCAAAAACAATTCTTCGGATAATTTTCTCTGTTATTTTTAAGAGCATCCAATCATCAACTTGTTGACAAAATGAATTACACTGAATTTACTTTTTAAGCTTTCACGTCTGAATTCAAATTTCGCACTAACCCTGGGTTACCTTAACCTAGCTTTCAACGACCCGGCCCAGGTATTGTTAAAAAGCAAACAGTTGACAACGTTTTAGATGTAATCATTAATTATATTTATTGGGAATTCCACATGTAGACAATTACTGAAATTGACTATAAAATAAAACCGTTACCGGCAAGTCTTAACTTGTGTTGATATTAAAGACCCACAATAAATTGGGTTTGAACACTTAAACTACACCTCTCAATTTCACACGTTTCAAGGGAATCATCAAAGCCTTCAGCCGGAATGTGTGTGCTGCCCACTTCAATAACTTTTCCGGTAATTTGGCCGAGTGCGTTGATTTTAGTGACTTGAGTGGCGCTACTGTGGGCTGGTTTATAAGTTTTTCCGAATAAATAACATAGAGCTAAAATGTTCGTTCGTCCGGTGCCGAAAATATCACAAGTTATGTGGCGCCGCCGAGCTAAACAACCCGGTTTGATGCATGCACCAGGAGTTGCTGAAAAATATGAAGGCTTAATCTAAAGTAAACTTTTAGTACTCAGGGTGGTTTTCTTCAGCAAACGTTTGAAAGAGCGCAGAGGACACACGAATTGAATGAGGGTGCCTATGGGGTTAGCAGTTAACTGATACTTGGCCAAAAAATAGTAGTTAACTTATAATTGGCCAAAAAATTAGAAGTTGACTGAGAAATGAAAAGTTAACAGTGAAGTGATATTCTATTGGTTATAATGACTACGATCGTTGATTTTAATGAAAGCAATAAATTTCTCAGATCAAAAATTAATATTATGTATACATAATCCTTCTAAAAACCTAATGTCAGACTTTCAGACAATTGAGAGCTGGAGAAGTATTCATGTACAATGATTTGATTTCATCGTGTACGTGACAAGAAAATTATAAATCAAGTGACAAATAAATATCGCTCATTTCGATAGAAAGCCGTTTCAATACAGATCGTTAACTCAAGCAATGAAAATGCACAGCAATTGGAGGGAAAATTTACTTTTCGGTGATTGAGTGGACCTCGTCAATGGCGATAGCTGCAACCTGCTTTCCAAGCTTTCCTTCTTGAAGTCCTTTTGTCAATTCCTTAGACAACCACGATTTGGGACTTCAGTATACAATTTCACAGCTTCCACTTTTAACGGCTTCATCCACATCTTCTCCCATCATTGCCGCCGCTACTCCGATTTTGTTCAAATGTTCCACTCGGTCTTTCATGATGGGCAATCAACGGAGTTACCACAACAATCGTAAATGGCATTCTATCCTGCCTTCATTCCAAAGCACGATTTATTCGAGGAAAAAGCTGGAAAATAAGACTTCTTCCAAAGCCAGTCGGTAAAATTGCGAAGACATCTATCCTGCCGACTAGGTGTTTTAAACACTTTCCTTGCTGTTCGCGTTTAGCCTCCACATTTGAAAAGTCACCCAGCGCTGTGTTTGTTGCGAGGAATTCTGCGTGACGGGACGTAGAGTCTGTCATTGTTACGAAAAATTTTATTGCGTGACTAGCGTGACTTTCTAGACCGGTTCGCGAGAGTTCATTGTTTATTTTAGGATTTTGTGTAAGCGTTTCTAAAGCGGTATATTTTGTAATCTTTCTATAATTAGACTATTTGGAAAGTTCTAGAATGTTGTTATGAAAGTATATAAGTAGGCGAGTCTAAGTCAAGTTTTAACTAGTTTTCACAAGCGAAGAGAGTTTGACGTTGGTCGTGTTTAGTCAAGTGTGACGAAGGCAGTGTTCATCCAAATTGGAGGAGGCCGTGTAAGTTCATCAAGTTAATTGAAGTTGGCGGAGGCCGGGTAAGTTAAACGAGTTACCTGCTGTTGTGGAGTTTTACTTCGTGGAAACTACGTTCATTTTTGGAATAAATCTTCTTGTTGCTGCTCCGACAACTCTGCGTTCAGTTTAGTTTGCAAGCTACCCGTCCTCTAAAAGATTACCCGCGTAACAGCCATCACCGCCATATCGCATTTCTCTCTGTGATCGAAGACGCTTCACTGTTGACAAAAACTGTCAAAATTGACCAATCAGAGGGTGTACCAGGATCTGGTATACCGGAACGCACTTTTGTTAAAAATTCTTACAAGCGTTCCCGCACCTCTCTCCCCAGTCCCCCTCTACTTTTCAGCGCTTTCTTTACTTCGCACCGCTCTCCTTTATCTGAACGCTTGGAACAGGCTTGGAAGTGTCTCAAAGCGGGGCAAATGTGTGTCGACACAAGTGCAATCTCAAAAAACCTCACGTATTAATTGCACAGGACACTCGATAATGCACAGAACGCCCAACAAAAATAAGGGGTTGCGTTCTCGTAAATGCCCCAAGTATATGTCAGATCTGTTTATTACTCTTTGGTTACAAAGTAAATTTCTGCATTATGTTCTTATCTGTTGTACACAAAAACTGGAACAAAATGCCTCGAAAGAAAAAAAAATGGGTTTTTATATTTTTGCACTTACACGGCACTTTAAACGAAGAAAAAGAGCTTTCACTTTGTAAAACTTGAGGCTTAATTCATGTCCTATTTGCAAATGACTCGATTGTAAAGGAGAATCGATAGCGATTAGAACCGATAACTTACTATTATCACCAAATTTCAGTGATGGTGTGCCCTTCCTTTCTTTTCTCGTACTTGCCACTCACATTGTACTCGAATTGTGAAGATGGCAATATTTCGAGCATATTAATATCTTGAAGAAAAGGTCGTCGAAATGACCTTTGCTTTGAGTCTCTATCGCCCGCAAAAACCATATACGGAAGTGAGGTATCCTGTAAATGATTCATATATAACCGTATTAAGAAATTCACAATATCCCGTATATGATTTGATCGTACTACAAGTCAGTGGTAATTCAATACCTATACGCTTCCCTCACATAAAGGACGTAAAGATGACTAATGATGGTCGATGGTTTTGCTCCCAGTTCTCTTTCTATTTGGTTCGATTCTCTTAAAAGAAGGTAAAACGACGTGGGCTTAAATTACATCCAGTATTTTTTACACGCAAATGCAAATTAAAATTCCACGAACGACCTTAAAGAAAATTGGAAAAAAAGGAAGGTTTCGGCGGATGATCTTCTCACGAAGTAGAACACTAACTGATGTGTGCTCCGTGCATTTGAGCATCTAGAAACCTACCGTATTCTTGACCATGCACTTTGAAGTAATGTTTACATCATCTCAATTATGTCCTCAATAGAAGAACGCTGAAATTGTATTTTCAAGTTGAAGCATACTTTTGGCATACTTTTATCATATACGTTTGTTTGGAAGTGATATCAAGATCACTGCCTTCTAATATATTCTCAGAATGTGTCTTTAAAGTTTCAAAGTATACTTAAAGTACACTTTTCTTTCACAAGCACTGAGGTTTGAAGAAGGACACTTAAAGTACACTTTAATATTCACAGTATAAATGAAGTACATTTGCCAAATATACCTCTTTTATACTTTTTTCGTAAAGTACAAACGAAGTATACTTCAAATGTCCTTTTTTTCCGAAAAGTAAACGGCTGCACTTTCAATCTTTTTCTCCCCCCCCCCCCCCCCCCCAAAAAAGAGAAGTCTCAGGAACAACCAAACGAAGAAGCGTTGGGCTTATATCACTAAGTCAGACGATGAGGATTAAACTTGATTTTAGAACTGCTTGATCATTTGAATGAATGAACTGGACGATTCTTTTTTTCGTTGGTTACGCTCGAATGAGTTTGATTTCTAAATGACATGTGTTATTCTGTTTTGCAGATAACATTGCATGTATACACGTTCAGGGTTCCGCTTGTTCACAACCCGGCTATACCATGTGGACTAATAAAAGAGATTTGTAAAGAGCTGATCGATTTCAAGACGGATGTGATAAAGTGGTAATTGAAGTTCGTGTCGTGCAATTTTGGTCCGAAATCATACTCGTGATTTCAAATCAATCTCACGCTGCGCGCTCGTTCGATTTTGAAATTGCACTCCACTCAGTTCAATTGCGATAATTAATGGGTACATTAACCCCTTAAGATATCCTCATGTTATCTTATTTTAGAAAAAAAAAGTACCTGCAGGGCATGGAATACAGCTGCCTTCAGGAGCGGCATAAGAACCAACCATACAAAATGTACAATTTTCACAATTAGATACACGTTCTTCTTTGGAACTGCAATCAGTACATGAAAAGCCAGAGCGAAACAGACTGTGTGTTTTTGAATAATCACTGTTTTCGAATACTACATAGAAGGATGACGATGGAGTACACTCACTAAGGAAATAAACATAACATGTTTGTTTTTCATACATCGTGGCAAACAAGACAGAGAGGGAGACACTCTCAGTTCAGTAAATCTGAACTATTAAAGGGAACCTCCACTCTTACTACAGAATAAGTTTAAATCGAATAAAATTATGTTGATAAACAAATTTGTTCGAAATTTGTCTTAAAAAAAGTGTTTATATCAGGAAAAGTGAATTTTAAAATCGCTTATTTTCACTTTCAAATTTCGCAGGCGCCGCCATCTTGAATAATTGTGACGTGTTACGGTTGCTCTATTGTTCTGACACAGAGAGCTTTTGTTTAATAACAATAGGGCAACCATTACAAGTCACGATTATTCAAGATGGCGACGCCCGCAAAATTTGAAAACAAAAATAGGCGAATCTAAAAGTTATTTCTTTCGGATACAAACGCTTTCTTTAAAAATATTTTAGATTGACTTGACTGTAACAGTTGTTTCCTGTGATTTAAAGTTATCTTTTTGTTGAAGTGGAGGTTCCCTTTAAGAGGCTGTCTCAGTAAAAACCGCCCACTCGATTTCGCGTGAAAAATTATTTTGCCTGAAACTCTAGGAAGTGAAAGGCTTTATCGAGACTATAACTAAAATGATTCACAATAATTTTATGTCCCCGCTGGGGAGCGCTGAGTATCATTCCCGCCACGGCCAGGTTTAAAAGCTTTATTTATTTCTGAAGTTTGGGACCCAGTTGAGTTGAAAGCTTTAGACCAAAAAGACAGAAAGATAGATCATCTATTTTTTAATAATATATAAAAAACCATGTACGATTTCAGTATTTTAAAAGTTATGGCCGTTTGTATCAACGCATATGCGAGCTAATGTAATATTTTCAGCTCTAGCACGTTACGGGTTTTCTCAAGCAGATTTTCTCAAAAGTATGGCTTACCTAATTCATTATTGGCACTGACTCACAAATCGAACAATAGGGCCATTTATACGAGGAAAAATAAGACGCGTCTTACATAGGACGCGTCTTAAACTGGTAATAGTTGACACTACAGCTGCCCCCGTTCTGTATATTGTCGGTCAATAGTGTTCTTGCTGGTTGTGTAGCTCTTTGAAATATACCGATTCATAATGAAGATTTTAGCCTGTTCCAAGCGTTCAGATAGTGGAGAGCGGTGCGAAGTAAAGAAATCTGAACGCCTGGAACAGGCTATGAAGATTTTCGCACATATTCCATACAATATTAATAGGTGAGATAAATACAGGAAACGCAAGGTTCCATGCATAGTTTCAGCTCGATTTACACAGCTTTGATCAAAACATTCTCAGTTTCGAGAATAGTTTATTCTAAACCATAAGAAAAGATTTAATTAGAAGTTGAATTTTTAGCTATTTGTCTTTCCCTTTTCGCATTCAGTTCATTTTATTTGCCGGGCGTAAGCCTTAGAAATTAAAAGGACGTTTGATCGATTCACGCTAGCGCATTCTTATAGTCTTATTTGAAACTTAATAACAGAAGGACATCTGTGAGCAGGGAATAAGTCAGCACAGAATTTGATTGTCGGCGAATGTCTGTAAATGTCCATCAATCTACTAGTGATAAGCTATCCGTTGTTCACTTGTCTTGCTTGTTTGGGGCTGAAGTCTTATTCCGGTCAAAGAGAGAGAAAGAGTGTCTGGCAAGGTTTCCAAGAAAAATCAAAGATTTCTGAACTCGTGTCTGGCAAACTCTCCAAGTGTTTATATATCTACACAGTTAAATGCACCTAATAACCTCCCCTGCGCTTAACGAGTGTATTTTGGTCCATAACTTTCAAGACAGCTCGCTGCTCCACAGAATGTCACTGCGTGACGCAAAAGAGTATCGAAGTATGACTGCACAATAAATGTCACAAAATCTACCTAAGCGGTCCCTTCGAGATTTTCTGTCTTTACGTCATCCTAACCATTTCGTACTTGCGAGCGCAAACAATAGAAACGTCATCATTACCTACCGATTCCTCGCGGCCCCAGTTCGAGCAAATCGAGATTTTTTTCTAGTATACTGACTGTATATTTGAACTGTAAGTACTGTCCTTAATATACGCGCGAGTTACTAGGGTGCCTCCTCGGGATTTCGCCTCTGGGCGAAATCCCTGCGGGGGCAATAAGACACGAACTTTCCGTATAAACGGCACATTTCTTCTAAAATAAGACGCGGCTTAGCTAAGACTAGTCTGCTACACAGCCATTTTTAGTGTCGTCACGCAATGCTCCTCCCCAGGAGGAGGAGCGTTGCGTGACGACACTGAAAACGGCTGTGTAGCAGACTAAGCTAAGACGCATCTTATTTTAGAACAGCCCTTGACACCTGTTCTTGATAAGACCCGTCTTAGCCAAGACGAGAAAAACGTGGTATAAATGACCTTCGCGTTTTACATAAGACGCGAACGTATAGTACGCATGCGTTAATTTTTGGCGCGCCACGTTGGATTGCCGTTGTTACGGGCAACATTCACATGAAAACGAGTCAAGAACCATTTATACGCGTTGTTCTCGTCTTAGATAAGACATGCTCGTATAAATGGTACCGTTCGCGTCTTACTTTTCCTCGTATAAATGGCCCTAATATTCTAATCCCTGAGATGCCGGATTCCATAAAATCCCAGTAAATGTGCTTTAGAAACTGCTGGTATGCGGCCATATTCGAATCCATGCTAACAATCCGTAGCCCAAAACAGATGAAACTGTCACGTTTCGTGCTGAATAGCTCGGTAAAACAACTGTCAGGAGGTGAAAGTTTGCCCAAGAATCAGAATATCAACCAAGCCGAGGTTTCATTTTGCGTCAGAAAATTGAGATTTAAGAGCTCTTACCTCGGAAAACCTTCCATTCAACCGCCTCTTCAAGGTCAAATACAGGTTGGCAACCGGAAGTTCGGAAATCCGGATCATCCGGAAGTTGGCAAATCTGAAATAAATCAGAGATAGCTGCATGCGTGTTTTAGGGCTTCGTCTGGACGCTGAGATACTTAAAATATTCAACCGCTTACAAACAAGCAAGCCGTAACTGTTTACTAAATTATTTCACTGGTGAAACGCAGCTCACCACGATCGATTGCCTTTGGCAAACAGGCTCCATAAGAAACAGTAAATGTCACTGACCTGTCACAAACATGCGATGTGCGCTAACATATTACACCTCTGAGTAATAATTTCAAGTGATACGAAACTGAGTGTGGCGAGATCTAGGAGACCAGGCCAGTTCGTTTGTCTGGGCTTTTTAGTATGGAGGTCCTTGAAAATCTCCGACTGGTGAGCAAACCGATAATTACCTAGAGAGTGGAGGGGAGGGCTTGAGCAAATGGAAGGAAGCCTTCTTCAAATTTTACTGACTCTCCTTCTTGTGAAACACATTTCATTTTTTCTTATTCTCTTCCCGTCTTATTCCGTCCCTTTGACTATTTTTACGATCGGAGGTTGTCCCCCTCCCAAACGTCACAAATTGCTGGAGAGGGGGAAATCTTTTGTTAAATCAGGGTAAATCGTCAAGGCTCGTGAACCAGGTATTTGTTTTAGTCACAGGTCATTTGGGAGAAGCAAAGGTTTGACATAGGACTTAAAATTTTCCGTTTAGTTGGGGCAGTGGGCATGGAAAGCCCTCTTACTACGCATCGAGCAATAGAATAGTTATAGCAGCAAACGTCGCCTATATGGACTTGATAATGCTACCCTGTAATTTTTTTTCAAGGCAGCACTTTATTTTTTTAAAGGGAAGGGCCCTGGAAGGATCAGTAAACATTCGAATTATGAAGAATTTTACGTGAAGGTAAAACTCATTTATCCGCGTAGTTAAAACAGCTATTTGTTCCAAAGTCTTAAGACCAATATTTACACCCAATGGTGGCACTATGGGCAAGTCCTTAGGGCGAACCTTTTTTTATCGTTGACCAAGACCAATAAAATGCAATACAATACAATAACTTTAGTATAGGTAATCACATGATTTTTCTCCTGCAATTTGGAATAAATAGGCACTTGCAAATTTTTCAAAGACTACAAAGTGCACGCGCCCATTATTCAACTGATTGGCTGAAACAGACTACTACCTTTGTCAAATTCCAACTTTTTCAAGACCAACGCTTTAAGAGCGGCCGTCTGTAAATATCGAGAATTTGCCGTCAAAACGGAAATTTCGAAATTCTTCATATTCAGTCACAAAAAACCCTTTGATGAAACTTTTTCGAAAATCACAATCAAAGTTTCCAAAGAATTTTATTTTTCGAGAAAACCGGCAAAAAGTGAAATGCTGTCCCACTCCATATAGTCGCCGGTCAAAAACCCTGGAATTACACCATTTTCAAAGCCCTCGGGAGGAAACACGTTTCAAGGAAACAAGTTTGTCTTTGGCAGGTAGGTAAGGCATCCCAGTTACAATACTATTTGTTAAAAATATTGCAAGGTAATGAATTTTTTACTCGGTTTAAAAACGCCCGAAGATTCCTATCTTCAGCACTTTCATAAACAATGAAATTTTGCAAAACTTTGAAGGAAAAAATCACGGCTTGGTACATAGAATTTTAGAAGAATTATTATACCTCAGAAAATCCCTACTGTTTTAGCACAACATATAAAAATTCCAGCTTGGGCAATTAAAAAGCAACCCGCTGAGAGAGGTAAACGCACAGCTCATTTTCGATGTTTTTGCATAAAATGTTGAAACCGTCACGCAACCGCGCGGGTAACACAAACTCCATAAAACTATATTTAATGTGCCCAGATACGCATTTTTTTCAGTGAAGATGAATATAATCTAATATAATGTTCTATAATGTAGTATCTAATTGCCCCCGCAGGGATTTCGCCCAGAAGGCGAAATCCCGAGGAGGCACTCTAACTCGCGCGTATATTGAGGAAAGTACTTACAGTTGAAATATACAGTCATACAGTCAATAACCAAAAAAATCCCGATTTGCTTGAACGGGGGGGGGGGGGGCGAGGAACCGGTATGTAATGATGACGTTTCTATTGTTTGCGCCCGCAAGTACGAAATGGTTAGGATGACGTAAAGACGGAACATCCCCAAGGGACCGCTTATAGCCAGATTTTGTGACATTTATTGCGCAGTCACACTTCGACACTCTTTTGCGTTACGTGTTATCAGTGACATTCTGTGGAGCAGTTGTTTCAGTGAAAGTTATGGACCAAAATTTTAACTACACTCGTTGAGCGCGGAAGAAGTTATAAGGTGCGTATAACTGTGTATATATAAATACTTGGAGAGTTTGCCAGACACGAGTTCATAAATCTTTCATTGGAAACCTTACACTCTTTCTCGCTCTTTGACCGGAATAAGACTTCAGCCCCAAACAAGCAAGACGAGTGAACAACGGCTAGCTTCTCACTAGCAGAAGGATGGACGATTACAGAAATTCGCCAACAATCAAATTCTTTGCTGACTTATTCCCTGCTCACAGATGTCCTTCCGCTATAAAGTTTAAAATAAGACTGATGCGCGAGTGTGAATTGATCAAACGTCCTTTTAATTTCTAAGGCTTCCTTTCCGGCAAATAAAATGAACTGAATTTAAGGTGGCTCCGTAATTAATTCTAGAGTATTTTGCTGTGACAAATTTTCCGTCATAACGTTTTGGTTTTTAACGCGATAGCTGCGAAACTTTGCAAACAGAAACAGATATCATTCGGCAATAAAAAGAAATATTCTGATTTCATTGATGGTAAATATTTCTTGAGAAATTAGCGCTTAAAAGGACCCTACTCTTCAAAGAAAATCGCGTCTAGTAAAAAATTTTGCTGATATTTTTTACTGAAATTTCTGGTATCGGCTTTCATTGACATTATAAACATGCCAGAGGAATTTCAGAAAAATCGTTGGAGCAGAAGTCCGTAACCAAAAGTCGCTCAAAATTCAGCTGTGAAATTGTTTTGGAATTTCAAAAATAAATTACTATCAGGGAGAAGGAGCCACCAGTTTGAATTTTCGGGACAAGTAAATTCAACGTTTGCTAATTCTTAAAACAAA
>OZ037779.1:16731416-16813916 GCA_964035525.1 Porites cylindrica | reverse complement strand
GTCCCCACCGTAGGGCACACAAAAAAGGCCGTAATTCCCACCCCGGGACTTTTCATCGAGCGCAACTATGCTGTTTCGTTTAATAATTTATGTAGAAAATATAGAGAACCTGACTTACATTGCATCAACAAAAAAAAACCCGGGATACCCACACTTTTTAGAAAAAACAACAACAACAACAACAACAACAACAACCGGCGATATTGTTTCACGCAAAGCTCTGGACTTTTCCCGCAGACTTCCTCGGGGCGGATGGTAGCAGATAAACAAGAACAAGGTTTTTAGGGTTTTGGTCAGTTGGGTAAACCATTTGATAGCCAATTGTGTGTGTGTGGGACAATTATTTTGTAGCTAGTACTGCGTAGAGAGCAAAGTATTCAATACGATATATATCGTCTCATCGAAGGTCAAAAAAAGACAATAAAGGGACTGATGCCAGAGGGTACTAACTCTAGGTGTCCGTTAAAGGTATCAAAGTTAGCTGGATAATTTGTCGACCAAAGAAATGGAACTTTTTCGCCTGTAAATCAGCCCGTATTTTTACGTAGATCAAGAACCCACGCTGAAACCAAACATCTGGAACGAGGATGAAAAGGAGATTTGCCACGCCCTATGGGCGTCTGAGGCCCACGCGCGTGCGAAAATGTTACAAGGGCATAAAAAAGGACCGGCTGTTTTACAGTCTCGGAACTTCTGGTAAACGCTTATCGCATATTCCAGCTTCAAAGCGAGTAAACTTGAAAACATTAGGTTTGCGTTTTAATCTGAGAGAAAACATTTAGAAAATAATGTATGCACTTTTCATGTTTATCCATTTTTCACCAAAAAATTTTGTGTTTTCCCATACACTGGTCCAGCCTGGACCAAAAATATTTAACACAGCACGCTCAAACTTCTACGTTTTTAATGTGGACAAGGCTTAAGATAAACGTCCTCGCGAGAGGGCGGAGAGCATTGCGTGACTCTAGCCCGAACGGCTGCGAAGGAGACTAAAACCAAGAGAGGATAATGACTCCGATCAAGTCTCTCGCCATGATAGAGAAAGCGTTCATGTGTAAATCACATTTCATGATCATGATTCATTCCGAATGGTGTCTCTTGTTGTTCACATGTTTGCTATGGGACGAGCCAGCCATTTATTTTGGGGTTAAGAGGGGAGGTTAGCAAAAACAGAAAAAAACAAAACAAAACAAAACAAAACAAAATCATGCACGAGAAAAGAAGGAGAAAAAATTGGTACGCAGGGAAGCATGGAAAAACGTTTATGCAAGTCTCGCCTGTTTCTGGGATTTGTATAACGGGAATGTTAGAAAGAAAATTCTTATATTTTTAATCCTATTCGAGTGAGAAGTGTTGAATAGACATAATTTCGTCCTTCCCGATATAAAATAATATTGCTAATATCATAGGTGACGAATTACTCCTTAATTTTGGCGCGAAATTTCAGCGTTAATTTGCCATGGCAACCTTCCGTACGTCTCACTGTCAAGATGGCGACGAAGTTTTAAAATGTCAAGAATGAAGATGTCAGGGCACAAAAAGACGCTTTAGAAAACCTGAACACACGAAAGAGCACATCAAGAAGGATTCTATAAGAGGTATTTTGTCGAAAAACTCTGAACTTAAGCCAAATTTAAGCTCTAAACGTTCGGGAGAGTGCAGGAGCTCTCGATCGATACGATCCAGGATAAACATGTCAAAAATCCAACATTGCTAACGTAATTCGTCACCCATGATATTAATAGGTAATCAAATGGTATACTCGTGAAATTAGGGAATAATTCAACTTGCGTTTTGTCCAAATCCTAATAATTTCCCTCGCCTAAAGGCTCGGGAAATTATAAGGATTTGGACAAAACGCGCGTGAAATTATTCCCTAATTTCACTCGTCACCATTTGATTACACATACTCACATTGCCGAATCTCCGTAAATCTGCAATGAAACGATTTCCTGCTTAAGCCCTAGATCAACTCAATTTGTTTTGGCAATGAGTCTAATCACTGCCTGTTCTTGAAAGTGTCTAGCAGCGCAAACTAACTTCTATTTTGATAAATTGCAAAAATTGCCAGCTTTTTCGTACGGTATCATCCCTGTCTTTTATGCACTTTTTCAGTAGACCCGTGTTCGTATGACAAAAGTTTATCCCTGTCTTCTTAGCGCTTTGTATCCGTAGTTTTTGTTGTAGTGGTACTGGGTAATGTGCAGTTTAGTTTCGCCGTCTTACCAGCCATTTTTGTTTCGTGCATTTATTAGTTTTTAGTTTTTTCCTCCTCTGTTTTTCTTGGCAACCTTCATTTCGAAACGTCGAGGCAAATTTTCACCGTTTATTTTTATCGTCATTTAGCCATTTTTTGATTGCAAATTTTAAGCATTGCTGGGTACTCTCCCCCTTTTTCTTACGCTTTCCACCCTTTTAGAACTCCCATCAAACGCCCTTTCATCTCCCATCTCCCAAACCCCTCCCAGTGGTCCCACCCCTTATTCTTCCGAGCTCCAGCCCCCTGTCCACCTCCAATAAATTCTTCGTTCATTTTCGCCCCGCTTGTACCGTAAATCCCTTGTTATCCCGTTCCTGCTTGGAAGTTTTATTTTAAAGTCTTCTTAACGTTCCTCTACGTTCGTTAAATATCACTATTAGTAAATGTTCCTTGTTCAGGCAAAAATGCGCTTGACTGGAAAATCTTTATCGCGCCTAACCGGTTAGTTATTTCCACCTCTGTTTCAACAAAGATTTGAATCGAGAACAGAGAAAGCCCATTGATCCATTGTAAATGATAAGTAACAGAGGCTTGCCTAATTATAACTTGTGGGAAGTTATACAGATTTTGAATGAATCTGGAACCAGTTTCAAATTAAAAGCCCATGGAGTTTAACTCAATATATTATACTATAATACAACAACTGTTGCTAGAGGTACTATGGTCGATGACTCTGATTTAACTAAACTAATGAAGCGTGGGCTGTGATAAAAGGCTATGAATATACGTGTGCAGTTGTCGCGAAAAAGAAAACTTCTGCAAATAAGAGCGGCTGACGGAAAAAATGGAAGAAATTTTTTAGCCTCTGCTCTTCCTCCGCCTCTCCAAATAAAATGCTCCTTTCCTAATGAAGTAGCTATAGCCTAAGATCGGTCTATATTTTTTGTATTGATTGCCTTTTTTCAATCAGTTAACAACGAAATCAAGAGATATACCTCACAGATGCCAAGACTGACACGCATTTGACACGGCACCTGATCTTTCAATCAGCTCGTTTAGGAAACTCATGAGTATTATTTACCTTTTCAGTTCAATGTTTGTCTGAATCTTAGTCCGTTTTCTTTCAAGCAATTTCTATAAATAAAATACACCCCACGACTCCAAAAATTTATATCAAGTAAATTGAATTTCCAAAATATATATTTTGATACAAGACTTGTTACTTTCCTCTGCAATGTTTACATTTACGGCAACGGCCGTTTGACCTTTCAGAGCTTGTTCATTAAGATCGCCCACATCTAATTTTCTAACTAGTCAATCCATACCAGAGTAATAAAAGACTCAATCAATCTTTCGATTTTACCAGTAAAAACTATTTTTTCCTGATCACCACGAAAAAATGTGAGTCAAGACAATTTTTTGGAGTCTGTGTTACCCGCGGCTGCGTGACGGTTTTAACGTGCATTTTATGCAAAAACATCGAAAATGAACTGCGCGTTTACCTCTCTCCGCGAGTTGCTTTTTAATTGCCCAGGCCGGATTTTTTATATGTTGTACAACAACAGTAGGGCTTTACTGAGGTATAACAATTCTTCTAAAATTTCATGTACCAAGCCGTGATTTTTTCCTTCAAAGTTTTGCAAAATTTCATTGTTTATGAAAGTGCTGAAGATAGGAATCTTCGGGTGTTTTTAAACCGAGTAAAAAATTCATTATCTTGAAATATTTTTACCAAATAGTATTGTAACTGGGATGCCCTACTTACCTGCCAAAGATGAACTTGTTTCCTTGAACCGTCTTTCTTCCTAAGGGCTTTGAAAATGGTATAATTCAAAGGTTTTTGACCGGCGACCATATGGCGTGGGGCAGCATTTCACTTTTTGCCGGTCTTCTCGAAAAAGAGAATTCTTTGGACACTTAGATTGTGATTTTCGAAAGAGTTTCACCAAAGGGTTTTTTGTGACTTAATAATATATAGATTTAGCCAGGGCTAAAAGCGAAGCTCCCGTTAATAAATTCATAATTTAAATCAAACAATAAACTTGTAATCCGCAGATCAGGGCACATTCATTTGACGTTTGAGGCAAAGGCTAAGTGATTTTAGAGAAAAATAATTTGACAGTCCAAGAGTGAAACAGCTTTTACATCGAGTTATTAAATAATCTTATTTGTACACCCAAAAATAGCAATCATGTTCGATCACAGTAGATTAGGCCTGGAAAACAAATAGACCTACCTATTCGTGTATTGTATTTGCATTAGCTGTTGAATCATAATGTGGCATTCACCACTCTCGCCAACAAAAATTCCCAAAATCACTTTTCGGCCAGCCGGACGTGGCTCACTTTTGACAGGCACTAAATTTGCAGTGCGATTAATAGAGTTACCATTTACGCTTCAACATGATAGATAAATTGTATGTTTAGGTTTTATTTCCCTTTATTTATTAAACTGCGGACGGTTTTGTTATGTGTAATCTTTAAAAGCGAGTGATATTTACGCGCGGCGTTTTGAGTATTCCTGCATGAGATGTTTATGTTCGACTGGATACAACCGGTGCAGCGATAAAAATTGCGAGAGGGACTACTAACAATCAATAAAATAAATATAATTCGGTGAAACATGTACAGAGACAATAATTTTCATTCACGAAGAGAAGTATTGAGAGTAAAGTGTCTTTGAAAATCATGAGTCAGGTAAGCATAAGCTTATTTATGTTTTAAGCCGGCTTCCCGGTGTTTGCTCTTTTTCAAGATGAACTCGAGGCAAGAAAATCGCTCAGGGCTTTCTTTTTTGTACGCTATGTCATAACCAAATTTTCTCAGATGGATAGTTTACCAAATTTTCTTACCCATGGTGCTCCGCTCTGCGCGCGCTTCGCGCGCGCGAGGAGCTCCGCTATGAAGAATTTCGAAATTTCGGTTTTGACGGCAAATTCTCGATATTTACAGACAGTCGCTCTTAAAAAACATTGAGCTAAGAACATAAAAATGTGCAAGGATCGATTTTACACCAGCCTGTTAAAGATAACTTCGTTTACAATCATCAGCAAAAGTTAGTGTTTTTAGAATCATCAGTCCTAGATTATGAATTGAAAGCTCGGCTTTTATTTTAGATACAAGAAGTATTCTGCCGTTTTGAAATCAGGAAAACTCGTCGAGCAGCCAAAGATGAAGGACACTGACTTGCTGAGTTGTTTAACGACTGTTCATCGTTGTCTGTTCTTGAGACCCCAACATGGCGGGATTCACGAAGAAATATTTGAGATTTACAACCCGAAAACGAAGGAGGCAATTTGTGGAGCCACAGTTGTTGTGATGTTGGAAACTGCCACTCTTTGCTTTTTTTCATAATTTCATTTGCAAGAGAGAGTGGTCGTCGCTCTTCTTCGTCGGCTTCATAGTAGTCGTTGAGGAATTTTTCCATCTGTGGCCTGTGACTGGCGATATCTGAGCGTACAATGTTTGCTTTCTTCAGCTTACTGACTGTTGTTTTTCTTGCACTATGATTCGTAAACGTTTTTCTTACTTACTTCAAGGCTAGTACCAGCTATGGATTGTTTTCATTATGTTACTTATGGTATTTTCGCCCTTTGGTTTAGTTTGAACCAGGTGTTTGTCATTAAATTTTCCGTTTCGTTTGCTACTGTGGTAGAGGTCTTCGCTCGACAAAAGACTTAAAGAGAGCAACCGGACACCTTTCTCCTCCAACGGACAGCACACTTGGCTTGAAATCCCTATTGTTTAATATGTTGGAAAACTTGTATGTTTGTTTATTTAATGCCTAACAAATGTAGCTGTCATGACTTGCATGTGGTTGTCACTGTTCTTGTTCTTTTTTTTTTTTTTTTTTTTACTTCAGCGTAGTCTATTTTTTAAAACAGACCATCTCGTTCTACTTAAAAGTATCAAGTTTAGTTTCTCTGGCTCATTTTCCTCGATTTTGTTGACAGTATTTTCCTCTTAGTACCACATTTTCAATACATTTAGCCAGAAAGACGTACTTTTTACTTTGTTTGGGTTTCTTTAATATTTTTTTAATTGTTCTATTGTTGTTTTGCATGCAAAATCAAATCTTTAATTGCTGAAACCACAGCCATTTTCTTAAATGTTGTTGTTAAAACAGCCCTAATCTGATAGGTTCTCGTTGGTAATTTGTGTTTTCAGCCAATCAGAAACCATTTGTAATTTGTACTCGTGTTACAAATTTGCACTCGTGTTACAAGAGAACTGCACTCCTTTCTTAGCCAATCAGAATTTTTCGTGCATATTATTATTACATAAACACGAATGAAAAACCAGGTGAGCTTTCGCACGAAAACATGATTTCTTCACATGTGAAAATAACAGGTTATCTTCACAAGCGAAATATCACAGTTACCATGGCTGCATAACAAATGCGCCTTTCACAGCAAAAAGCTATTTTCAAAAGTGAAATGGTTTGGTTTTCATTGGTGTTTGTTCGATAAATAGAACATTACATGGCCGCACGGAGATACGAAAGTTCTTTTCTTGTGTTGAAAAAATATTCCACTCGTTCGCTGCGCTCACTTGTGAAAAATTTTTTCAACACTCCAACAGAAATTTGGTATCTCCTTGCGGCCATGTAATATCCTCTATTTATAATAACAAAAATAAATAAGGACAATGGATATTTTCTAAAGCGCGTAACATGATCGTAAATATGTAAATCGTACCGAAAAAGTTCAAATATGGAGAAGTGGTAGTTTACACTTAATGAAGGAGAGGATAAAATTAAGAGATTTTGATGTCCGTAGAGAAGAAGAACTAAAGTAACCTTTAAGGTCAGAATTGAGATCATTGAAAAGTGTAGAAAAACTGTAGGTAAATGTGCGTTTCCTAGAGTTGCTATGTGGGTATGACACCTTTAAAAGGTCATAAAGAAAGGCTCTTGTAAGATGGCCCAAAGGTCCACGTGAAACGAGGAGGAGTTGAAATCTATTTTTGAAGCATTTGGGAGCACAACTTCCCTGAATTTCATAAGATAAAAAACGGAGATCCACTGTAGTTTTGCGAATAAGGAAATAGACGAAGATGGTGGATCAGTTACCCCAGGCAGCAGAACAATAAGTAAAATAGCTGTTAACACAAGAGTTATTAAAACGTAAAGAAGAGTCAAAATTAAAATATGGTTTAATACGAAGAAGGAGAGAAAGTCTGCTGCTGATAATGGAGCAGATTGCCGATGCCACATGGCCAAGAATTGCGCCTCAGACACTTTGCTTTAGGATTAGCTACCAAAAAACCGAAAAATGATTTTAAAAAATTGTTCCTATATTTGTCTAGAAATTGAGTTTTCCAAGCCAAAATGAAACCTGCTTAGTTCATTTCATGGTTCTCAAATTAACTCTCATCTCTCGACAATTGTTTTACCGAGCTATTTATCTCAAAACGTGACGCAGTTTTATTTCCTTGGAGCTTCGGATTTTTAGCATGGTATTCAAATAAAGCCGCACACCAGCAGTTTCTAGGCCCGGTTCAGACTCCGAACTTTTCAAGAGCCGAACCTATTAAATTGAATTAAGTACACAAAAAGCTCGGCGTCTGAACGCCTGTTTCAATTTGGAACGGCTCAGCCGTTCTTTCCGCCTAGACAGGCCGAGAAGTTGGAGCGACTTTAGAACGGCTTTGGCTCAGACGCCGAGAAGAAGCCCTAAAACACAGATGCAGCTATCTTTGTTTTTTTTAATTGGCTTCGGTTTCTGATTGATTTCAGATTTGCCGACTTCCGGATTTCGGCGTTTTCACACTTCCGCTTTACGTGTCAACGTACACCTTGTAAACGCGGTTGAATGGAAGGTTTGGTAGAAAATTTTAGCTCTTAAATCTCAATTTTCTGCCCCAAAATGAAATCTGCTTAGTTGATATTCTGATTCTTGGACAATCTTTCACCTCCGGACAGTTGCTTTACCGAGCTATTCAGCACGAAACGTGACACAGTTTCATCTGTTTTGAGAGTCGGATTGTTAGCGTGGCATTCATTCCAGCAGTTTCTAAAGAAGATTTACTTGAATTTTGTGGAACCCGGCATCTCAGGGATTAAAATATGGCTCGATTTGTGAGTCAGTGCCAGTAATGAATTAGGTAAGCCGTCACATTTTGACAAAATCTGCTTGAGATAGATCCGTTACGTTAGAGCTGAAAATATCGCATTAGCTTGAGTATGCGTTGATACAAAAGGCCATACCTTTTAAAATACTGAAATCTTACATGGGTTTTTAAAAAGTCTTAACAATAGATGATCTATCTTTTTGTCTAGGTCCCAAACTTCAGAAATAAGCTTTTAAACCTGGGTCGTTTTTGGCCTTTCGCTCCAAGGCAAATAGTTGGGGTCACATTTTGCTTGATTTCGTCTTTGCAGCTACATTTAGCAAATAAATTTAATAATTACTTACAGGAAAAACTAGAGGTGGTTACCTATAAATATAAATAAAATTCATTGGTATATGTTGCGAATCAAACATTTGAAAGCGCCCGGTAAAAAAGGCCTAATTTTCAATTTTCAAGACGTGCAAACTGGCCGTGCCGGGAGAATATAATCAGCGCCCCCCAGCGAGGACAGAAAATTATTGTGAATCAAATTAAGCAAACCTTTTTTAGTCATGGTCTCGATAAAGCCTTTCACTTGCCAGAGTTTCAGGCAAAATTATTTTTCACGTGAAATTGAGCGGGCTGTTTTTACTGAGACAGCCTCTTAATTATTATTTTTCAGGAATGGTTCAAATCCCACTCAGGACGGGATTTTCTTTCAAAACATTTATTCTGCTTATATGATTATTTAGGGTGTATAGGGTCAGTGGTTGTTGTTTTTCGCACATAATAATCATAGTTAGTATATACACACTCAGTGATCTTGGGGATTTAAGCAATCTGATTGGTTCGCTATCTCGAAATATTCAACAATATTCACCTCTTAGCGAGTGGATTATGTGGAAGGTCGTTTTTTTCCCCATTTTTTTAGGAAAGATCTTTTAAAAGTCGACATAATCCTAGGGTTGACTTTTTTTCGGGCAAGAAAAGACTTCGAAGGATTCAAAACGTCGTTTTTCCATTTGCTGTAGTTGAGTTTTATGGTCGATGGATCGTTTACAACTCCCGTTTATTCGCCTAGAAGAGGCCGTTTCGTGAACTCAGCGTTTCCCAACAAGAAAAATTTGGCCCAAAAACGAAGTTTATTTATGACAAACAAATTTGAAAGCAAATGTCTGCAGAAATTCTACGTTTCAAGTAAATACGAGAAAGAATGCTCCATGAAGACGACGTCTTACCTCGAGGAACCGAATCGCCATTTTTGACAGCACTTCATGCGAAGAACGCAACGACACAACAAACCTTTTCGGCTATAAACTTGGCCAGTCAACAGAAAACAGCACTGAGAGCTCTTCTTTTCTTCTCAGGTAATTAAGGAAACAATTCAAACTCTTAGCGGTTCTACAAAAGTCATTACGCTGTTGTTTGCGAAGTGATAAGCTTGTGAATTGCCATGTTTGAAAATTCTGCAAAGATCTATTTTTAAACTTTCGCGTGTCTATAGCTGACCTGTCTGTCAATCAGATCGTACTTTTTAATGGTTTCTTCTCTGATTTTGCTGAGATCACTTCGTGAAAATATACTAAAACAATTATTCTTTTCAATCTCGGTGAATAGTGGCTTTAGGAATATTTACCTCGCCACTTTGTACTTCGGTAAATATTTAGCCACTATTCACCTCGATTTCAAAGAATAATTGTTAAGTATATAACAATTATTCACCAAAGTGGAGGTGTCTAGTGGTCGTTTACCGAGGCGCGAAGCGGTGAGGTAACTATCCAGCACTAGCCACGGACACGCGGCCGTCGCTTTTCCTTGCCTACAAATAAATTTTCGAAGGCATTTGTTTAGCTCTTGCAGGGTAATTTCTTCAAAAGGAATTGTGATTTCTTTTTGTATTTAAAATCATTATGTAAAAAAGATTATTAAACTAGTTTTAAGCTTATTTATGAACAAGTAAACTAAATAAAGTAACGCAAGACTTAAGCTTAATTTGCATTTGTAAACAAAAAACTTTTTTTTTTGGTTTCATCGCTAAAGTCAAGTCAAAAAGACAAAGATTTACCTGTTAAAACTTCCAAACCAAACTTCGTCACCTTCTTCGAATATTTCGAGAACAGCTTGCTTGGTTATTTGTAGGAAGCCATTTTGCTCGCAACTTAAGCGAGTTTGACGTCGCTCGCTCGGAGGAACTGGAGGTGAATCAGTGAATAGCATTGGACATTCACTGATTGAGTAGCCAATCAGAGCGCGCGAAAAACACTATCCACTGCTTCACAGAAGTTCAGGTTTCACGAGTAATCATCGTTTAATTGCTACACAACTGTTTCGTATGGTGCAAGGACCACACTCATCAGGCAATTTTGACGACTGAACTGTTGGAATTGGAAGGCTGGCAGCTAAATGCGAAAATTTAAATGGTTGCTATGGTAGATGCGTTACATTCAGGTTATATGAAACTGTTGAAAGGGTTGCTAGGTAACAAAAACATTATATGAGAGGGATTATCTGTCGTTATAAAAAATGTGATATAAGGGGGTTTTAAGCTACGTTACTCTAAAGTTTCCAAGTACATATCGGTTTCTGTGGGGGCATGAACTTGCTAATTCGTTTCTTTTGTTGAGGCTACACAGTTCTTTTTTACAGATGATTATGAACTTTTCATTCAGGCAAAAGACTACATTTTTTGTTAATGTTGCTGTAGGGTTTACATTTGTTAAGAATTTTCCATTTAATCTCAAACGGTTTCTTTTCGTTTTGTAAGTTCCAAACATTTTTGGAGAGTTGTGTTTCATTTCTTCTTTTTGAGTGCCGAAAGGATGTTTTGTGGTTCCTGTAATTGCCTGATGAGTGTGGTCCTTGCACCAAACGAAACAGTTCTGTAGCAATAAAACGATGATTACTCGTGAAACCTGAACTTCTGTGAAGTTATAGCTGATGCTCCTCAATCAATTGAGTCGAGCGCTCTACGAAATACGTTCTACTCAAATAACGAATATATATATATATATACATATATATATATATATATATAATAAAATATATTTTTCCGAAACGTTTTCATCTACAGAGATACATGTATTTCGATAGATATATACCTTTGTTTCCTTGCGCGCGAAACGTTTGTGCGGTAAATAAACAGCAAGACATGTGAGAAAGTTTGGAATAGACCTCTTGACGTGTAAGAAACTCCCCAAAAAATTAATCTGCGTTTTGTAAAATAGAAAAAAAAGCACAGCAACAAAACAGCAAACAAACAGGCAACAAAAAAACAACAAAATAAACTTAAATGAGTGTTATTGTTTACTTACATGAGGGCATTGTAGAACCCTGGCGGCATCTGGTGTAAGTTTTTACATGTCACAGCCCTATAGAGAAAGATATTTGTTCAGATGTTTGACACGATGAAATAAGAACGTTGTCGGGTAAGGACAACGATGGACGATACCATTTCTGAGTTTCGGCTGTTATTTCTTCGTGGTCTTCTAAGTTTTGTCTAATTTTTATGAAATAATGTCTTACAAACACGTTAAGTTTTATATAAACTGGTAAAAACAACAAATAGTTTTATTTAACTAATCAGAGCGTCTAAATAGTGACGAGCGAAACTGGAAAATAATATATCTTGCGTTTGTCAATATTCTTCTTAATACCCAGAGCCTTTAGGCAAGGTGATTGTTTGAATTTTGACAAAACAGAAATTAATTCATTTCTCTCGTAATTTCACGAGTAAAATGGAAGCGAGAAACAGAGTAATTTCCACAGCTCATTTAACAGCTTGCTCCATTAAAAAACATGTAAAAGCGCCTGATTTAACTTGTGTGCCCTTATATGGCAATGTTCTAAGCAATATGGAAGCGAGGAACAGAGTAATTTCCACAGCTCATTTAACAGCTTGCTCCGTTAAAAAACATGTAAAAGCGCCTGATTTAACTTGTATGCCCTTATATGGCAATGTTCTAAGCAATATCAAAATAGCCAGAACTGCAAAGCAACATTGAGTTCTAACAAAACATCGAGGGCCTTCACTGCATACTATGACATCCCCGCTTTTGTATTATAAAAGAGAAAAACAAAGAATCAGAGTCGGCCTAACATACAATGCAACCACAGGCAAACCACCCTCTGTTAGTGGGGGCCGTTGTTGATTGAAATCTGAGCAACTATCTTTTGTTATTTATAGAAGAAATACATATGAACAATACGGTGGCTGTAATTTGTTCCAAAATGCAGAATTCAAAGCAAATTTTTCAATAAACGTTTGAGGAAAATGTTAACTGAGCCATGTGTCATGGTTTTTTTGCCGTCCTGTGCTGTTTTAAGCGCTATTTTGCGAGATGAATATTTGACCTCGGCGGTTAGAACTAAAGAAGGAGACAAGGCAGGCAGCAATCAGCCGCCGGTGAGTGACCCAGTCCAATTTACGCTGGAACTGACGCCAAACTATTTAATTTCTTACCTCGAAAATAGCGGCTCCAGATTCAGTAGATATGTATCCATGCCCCATCCGAATGAGAGCTCAGTCCTTCCAAAATTTCTCGAGAAAAGCGATCCTGAAGTTGAAAGACCAGCTCTCTCAACATGATCAGTGCACAAAACTCAACCAAAGGCATTTGAGGTATGTACATCGATTCAAATCCACCAATCAGCGTATCACGACCGTTGGCAGTTCAAAACCACAACCCTACCCCGCACAGGGATGTTTGTTTTGTCGTGATACGCTGATTGGTGGATTTGAATCGACGCGCATACCTCAAATGCCTTTGGTTTAGTTTTGTTCACCGGTCATGTTGAGAAAGCTGGTCTTTCAACTTCAGGATCGCTTTTCTCGAGAAATTTTGGAAGGACTGAGCTCTCATTCGGATGGGGCATGGATACATTTCCACTGGATCGGGAGCCGGTATTTTCGAGGTAAGAAATTAAATAGTTTGGCGTCAGTTCCAGCGTAAATTGGACTGGATCACGCACCGGCGGCTGACTGCTGCCTGCCTTGTCTCCTTCTTTAGTTCTAACCGCCGAGGTCAAATATTCATCTCGCAAAATAGCGCTTAAAACAGCACCGCACGGCGAAAAAAACATGACACATGGCTCAGTTAGCATTTTCCTCAAACGTTTATTGAAAAATTTGCTTTGAATTCTGCATTTTGGAACAAATTACAGCCACCGTATTGTTCATATGTATTTCTTCTATAAATAACAAAAGATCGTTGCTCAGATTTCAATCAACAACGGCCCCCACTAACAGAGGGTGGTGTGCCTGTGATGCAACGAAGGTGAAGAGGAAACAAAAATAACAAACAAGAAATGCAGGTAGTTGTCTCGCAATGCCAGTTTAATTATAGGAGGAGTTGGTTCAGTTTAATTCTTGAATTTGATTGGGACTTGCTTCACACGTCCTGCACTGTAGCTCCTTGGTTGGAAGGGAGCCTTTCCCTCCCTGGTAACAGTCTGAGATGGTGGCTCTGCGAGTTCGCTGGGTTTTTGAGCTGGGACATATGAGCTGGGCAAAGCTGGTACATTCTTTCTTGGACTCATCGCATCAGGTGTGTAGAGCGTAGTGACACTAGCTCTGGTTGCATGCGTTTGTCTGCTGCGTTAGGTGATGGAGATCTCTTATAAATTGGCAGCCTTTGCTAAGTAAGTTCAGTTGATTCAGTTCTCCCTAGGAGAGTCAGCCCTCAACGCAAGTCAAGTTATTTTAAAATTTCTTCATAGATGTATAGTTATCGACAACACTCGTTACTCGATCCCGTTTAAGTTTGCCGTTCAGATTCTTGTCTTATTTTGTTAATAAACTAGCAAAACATAGCTCAAATCTGTGGTTCTTGCATCGACCGTTTTGACCGTCTTGCACATTTACTGTGATAAAGAGCTGTTGATATCGAGGTTGGCAAATGTCGTCCACAATGGAGAGTTTTGACTTGTTTTATCATTGTATCGAGACCAACCACGCACCGGAAAGTTGAAAGCAAAAGTAAAAAGTTTTCGATTTTTTTAATCTCTCGACAAAAAACCAGTTGGAATCCTTCTTGCGGTAAAACTTGAAAGTTGTGCTCAATTGTATCTTTAGGTTTTCCACAGCGACGTTTAATGCCCTGACATCCGCATAAGTAACATCATTCAACCAAGATGCCATCTTAATTATTAGCACTGAGATATACTAAAAGTTGCCATAGCCTGCTAATACAGCCGCCTCTATCCCTCCCCGCTGCTGGGAACGTTTCACGAGCGGAGACGTCTGTGATTTATCACCCAAAACTGCATTCTTATAATGCAAATAAATGTTTGCATTACAAATCTGGTAGTCGTGTGGTTCCAGATGTAATAAATCTGGTAATCATTGGGTTCCAAATTTAATTTTGTAAGAGTTTATGTTCCCTGGTCTATTATGGCGATTTTCGTATGACCTTGAAAAATGTTTTCCGTAAGTGTTCGTTATTTGTTTTATCAGCCAATGGATGAAAAGATCAAAGCATGGACTCGTCGTTTTCCCGCCAAAGAAAACCCTAATATATGGAGAAGGTATTGCTCCATTGGCCAATTGTGTGGCAGTGTGACGTCAAAGCGAAGTTTCGATTGATTTCTAGGAAGTTCTTCGGACGTGAAGTTTTTTCACCTGAGCATTCGCTTTATCAACCAAAAGCCACGCTGCGTTTGTATCCGTTCGACAAACCAATCAAATCACTCTATTTCCGCTTGTCGGTTGTTTCTGTTTTGTTTTCACGTTTTCATTTCAAGGTCATACGAAAATCGCTCTATCGTAAAGTCCTCAGTTTAGTTTAAGAGGCAGTCTCCCTAAAAGCGGTCCGCTCAATTTCGCGACAAAAAATACTTTCCCTTCATTTTTTGTCGTTGAAGAAGCTTTAGTAGGTGTATACTAAAATCGCTATTTTTGTTTTCAAATTCTTATTCTTAGCTCTGCTACAAGCCAAAAACGAATTGAGTCCGTCTCGAGTGTTTCGAAGACTAAAATTGATGGATTTTGAAAAGCGCGTTGCAATCAAACGAATGCCCGCACAAAAAATCTGTTCAATTCAGTTTTTTTTTAGTTAACCTTTGAAAGTTCACTTCTTTAAGCAACAAACTTGAAAAACAGGAATCAAACTTTGCTCCAAAAATTATGCTTTGCCAAGCCCGAGAAATGAATTCTCATGTGCAACAATTACAATTAGCGACCTGGCAGGTTGAGGCAAAAGGGTTGGTAGGTCACCTCTCTAATGCTTTATACTGTACGTAATGTTAGAAATGTACCATATAAGAGGCCAAAATAGTCATTACAAGAAACTGGTTTGAAATGAACGGATAAAAGAGGGTTCAAAAAATGCACCTAAAGCCAACCTTACACCTCCTTGGCATGCTAAAGTGATTTTTGAAAACGTTTTAAATGAAGGGATTAATATAGCCTGCAAGGCGTATTTTGCTGTGGGATCGTTTGTAACTTTCGATTGACCGGGAGTTGGGGGGAGTCAAAAAGTGATTCCAAGGGAGAGGTTGCCTGCCCCTCCTCATCGGGTCGCGCAATAATAATAATAATAATAATAATAATAATAATAATAATAATAATAATAATAATAATAAAACGCCTGGGCGAGGATTAATAAGCCCAGTGGTACCATGCCGTAGAAAATGATTCATTACCAATACAAATATACTTGGTGTGATACGCATTTTGTGCAATTTAAGGAGGAAAAACTCATTCAATTAGGGCTTTTTTTCGGGAGAGAAACAGAAATTTCGTTTATCATAAAGATTTCGGCCGCCGACGGGTTACGTAGACACGTGACCATAACATTTCGTGACACTATCACGCTATGATTTGATTTTGCATAACTTCAGCTGCCTGGATAGACTTCTTCCATCGAGAATCTAAAGTAAAGGTAAGCGTCTTATTTACTGAGAACAGATAAAACGGTAAATGACTAATTGTTTTTGTCGTGCGTCAAACGTTTTTAAACAGCCTGATGATTACAATAATTATGGACCTTTATGCACCGCTGTGAAATTCACTCTGAAATTGCGCAAAGAACTTAAAATTCTACGTTAGTGATATTTATTTTCATTACTTAGAGAGCTTGGATAAACTTCTGATCTAGAGAATTCTATTAAAAACATTGTTTACTGTTCAGTGCAGGTAGGTTACAAGACGACGGCGCCCGCCAGTTGATCGTGGTAATCAGTAACATGCATGACCATCCCTGTTAGTATATCTCTTTCGATTCAAAAGTACTTAAAGAAGCTTAATTACTTTCTTTTAGAGGCCGGAGACGAATTCAAGTGCCAAAAGAGGCAATTTCATGGAACTTTTAACCTGTACAATCATGACATCTGACACGGCCTGTAATTATGCAAATACGCAAAATGGCAGATTATAATCTACTGTTGGTTGCAATCCCAGAAGATACCTGCAAGTCTGAGCCTATAAACCAAAAAAAAAGCTTAAAACTTTACTTTGATATGATTTTTAAACCAGATTTAGGCCGCAACTTTTGAGATATTTTCCCTCAAATCTTCCTTAATTTCAGGGTTTCGATTAAGCCTGCAAAATAGGTATTCTTTGAACCACTGTAACTTGAACATGTTTTGATCAAAGATATTTTTATTCAGCCTGTGAACTATTCAAGGTTAACTGAAAAAACTGAATCGAACAGATTTTTTGTGCGGGCATTCAGTTGTTTGCAAGGCACTTTTCAAAATCCATCAATTTTAGTCTTCGAAACACTCTCTGAGAAGCCGAGACGGACTCAATTCGTTTTTGGTTTGTAGCAGAGCTAAGAATAAGAATTTGAAAACAAAAATAGCGATTTTAGTATACACCTACTAAAGCCTCTTCACCGACAAAAACTAAAGGAAAAGTATTTTTTGTCGCGAAATCGAGTGGACCGCGTTTAGGGAGACTGCCTCTTAAGTTTTTAGTTTAAAGTTTTGCGAACGAACGGCAGCAAAAATCATCTCCTTTATCTAGGGAAGAATTACCCTGCGAGCAGAGGCCCTTCGATCTTCCTAGATAAGTCGGGAAGAGCTAGAGGAAGGGACGTAGGGAAGAATATATATTCCACGAACAATGACTTTTTTAGTAGATTCATTCTTAAATTAAAGCTACAAAAATAAAATAAAATAAATAAATAAACTACATGTTCGGGTTGGGAGGCGTTTGTATTCGCAGGCTAACGACGCTGTTGCAGGTTTGTAAATTTAGATGTTGAATGTTCAAATTTCACCCAAATGAAAGACTAATTTGTTGCCCATGATATAACTAGAAATACGTGAATCGAAGGACTTCGGAAGAATGGCAAGAAGTGGTAAGGGAAATAAAGCAATAAGGAAGAAAATTTATAAATTTAAAAAATTTAGCAATATAAAGATATACAGCAAAACAACAATAACTCAAAAGCAGACTAAACGTGAAAGAAAAGGAAAACAAAAGCAAAAACAAAACAAAAAAGAAGAGGAAAAAAGAAACAGGTTCCACTCTGAATAGAGCCCAGGACCTTCCGCACGCCAGGCCATTTCGTTACCACTACACCACGTGATACACATTACCTACCACTAGATAATATTTAATTATAAGGCTTTTCCCTCGACCTTCGGCCAGCGCGCCCTATATAAAGTTGATCGAGCCCTATTAACACGAATTGGGAGATACTTTTCAGAAGAATGACTGCTGTTTTGACGGTGGAAACCTAACGTAAACGCATCTCATCGCATTTCAAGAATAGATGCCCAACTAAGCCGATACGGTATAAACTCGCCTGCGAGCAAAACGTGTTTTGTTACCTCGATTTTCGCTCATCATGCCTTGAGGCTAATTATCCAAAATCGCTTCCATTTGCTCTTAAAAGTCTTTTTGCATTCGAAATTCACCGCAAAAAGCACTTACCGACCCCTTAAACGTTGTAATGAGGATAAATCGCTTTTAGTCCTAAATGTTTCTAAGAAACAAAAAATGCGCCGTGACGTCAAACTACTCTATGACGTCATGGCGGACACCACTGGATATACACAAGAATTGGCACTGCGAGTTTGCAGCTGGCTATGATCCACACGCGGTCACTATGATCCAGTTTATACAGACTATCAAATTGCTCTACTCCCATTGTTCCCAAAACCCCCACAAAAGAAGGGTTGTAAAATAATGCTTGCAGAAAAAAAGCATACTTACACTGATGTATTGGCAAACATTTCCTGGAACACCTTTACTGGTAATATCTCGAAGGGGTTATCAAAGAGTGTCCTGTGAACGGTTATTAAATAAATGAATATAAAAGTAAGTAAACGAATAAGTAAAGAAACGAAACAAGAAAATTGTTACTTTCCATGAGAATTGGGTTATGATGTGCATGATGACGGCCTAACATAGGTTTGGCCGCAGGAGGCGAGATAAGCCTTTTTTCGCTGCGGGTATGCGGGATGAAAGAAAATTTGTAGGCGGGATTTTTCGGCCGGGAGACGAGATAGATAACGACAATGTACTCGGATATTACACGATTCCGTGAAGAAAACCTAGTCTGCATAGGCCATTATTTAAACCTTTTTATATAAAATGACGACATCCAAATCCTGCTATTTTATCCAAAAAAAAATTCAACAACAATAACAACACAGCGAACACAAAAGCGACTTGAGGTTTCCCGATATTTCGGACAGAGAAACCGTCATTCTTCAGGGCATTTAGCGAAAAAAAGAAAACTCAAAGTCACCTCACTAGTATGGGCGAGTTACAGTTAAAAATTTGACATTAAGGTAATGTTTAAAAACCAAATGGGCCAACAATGATAAACGTTCATGCAACTGACATAATTTGGCAACTGACGTAATTAAAAAAGAGGATAAAAAAAAACTTTGTAAAGAAGATTCTTTGTTAGAATATATAAAAGAAATACGAATGCCAGTGAAGAAAAGAAAATTAATTAACGGTCACCCTCTCTGTTATTCGTATAATGAGGTATTCGCTGGTGATGGATTTGCGGGGAACTGTGATAGAATTGGATCAAAGTGCGAATTTTTCTTTTTCGTTTTGTAAAACACTGATTAAAGATTATTTATACTTACACTAATTTGAGATTCCTAAGACCAGCGAATGCGTTTCCGTCAACGCGTTTTATAGCGTTGCTGTGAAGAAACCTGCATCAATGTAAAGGCTGTAGGTGAGACTGGTTTTCCTAAGATCTTTACGATTGCCGAAAAAAGTTCAGCGGTTGCGGCTAGTATATGGAAAGAAGTATTCAATAATCGTAGATGATCGATGAGACTTCAGTTCTACTATGGAAATTTTTTTCAGCAATCGTAATGAACCCTATTCACTCCTGAACGGCCCGAGCAGATCCAAGTCCCATGTACCGCTTGTGACGTCATCAGCTCTGACGGTCATATACAACTTTGACATTTACCTTCTGCAGAATTTTTGGTCTGTTTTGGTTCGTTTTGGCCCGGTAGCAGGAAGGTAGGCAGTTCCCAACAGAAACTGTAAGACGGATGTTTTCGTCTTGTTTGATATCTAGCGGCATCCGTAACCAGTGTTTTCTACTAACCATGGCTCCACAAGTAATATTACAATAGATTACCAGAAATTGAAATACTTTCGCGGAAGCCCATTGAAGTAAAACCAGCCACCTGAAAGCAATTTTACTTCCGCACCATCTGAGAGAGTAACTTGCTGTGCACTCTCCTCCCACTAATAAAATTTGGCCTGCAACTGGATCAGTTTTCCCGCCGATTTAATGAGAGTCGGAATTAGTATTTTTTCACGATAGAGGTCCAAGGCCAATGGGATAGGAATAAAAGGGTTCTAATGGTGGAAAATTAAAAGAATTTTAATTTGACGGGAGAACTACTACTAAGTTCATATTTCTAAAAACCGTGTCGGTTGCGCAAAATTCCTAAAACTCTCTTAACAGTGTAGGTTTGACGGTTCCACTTACAAGACCAAAGAAAAGAAACTTTGTCAAGGTCTAGGAAAATTGCTCTCTTAAATTGTTCTAATACACCAAGTTTTTCCAGAAAAGGTTTTCTTGATTTTGTTTAATGGGACAATATCAAGACTTTCTTAACTCGTCAAGGTCCCGGTAACATGCGCAATTTTTTATATTCTACCCGAACAAGTTTTCCTTGGCAATGAAAACTAAATGAGGCCTTAGCTCTTTGTTCTGGCTTGACATCAAATGTTTTCGTAGTTTGCAACCGACTACATATCGCTGTAAAGGCCAGGTTAAACGATCAACGCAGTATTAATGCTATTTTTTCTAAGAAATGTAGGTTACTCTTCTAAATTTTCTGTTAGAGGAATTATAGAGAAATTATACAAGGTCTAAATATTCTTGAACGTGATTAAAATCTTGCATCCAAGTGGACAACATGCACGCTTACGTCTTAGAACCCCCTAATATATGGTGCAATGGCCGGCCCTTTTCATAGCCTGCGAGCAATGCAAGCTCTCCATTTGAAGATATCGCGAAAAGTAGACGCGCGAGAGGCACGCGAGAGGAGACGCGAAAGCGGGGGGCGGGGGGAGAGAAATGAGAGCTTGCAATGATCTCTCATAAATTTTCATTTCCACCCAGGAAACCCCGAGACACTACAAAGCGTGAAACCGCAAACGTGCCGCAGATTAGAAAAGTGACAAGTAGAATTTATTTATTTATTTATTAAATCGCATTCGCAACAACTTTCCACTGCATCAAAGCAATGTTTTTGACCACTGATATGTTTTTTTTTTTTATCCACTGGACATCGAACTTCAAAATGTCCGCTCGGATAACAACTCAATACTTTGATTCTCGTTTTTTTCACATTTGAAAAGACGTCCACATTCCGAGATTAAGCTCCCCGTCGCAATCAACATTATATATTTGTCCGTTGAACCAGAAAAAAGCGTGTCCCTGGACTTGGTTGTCTCACGTTTTACTGCAGTTGCTTCCTGCTCTTTCTATTCTCCTTTTTGACGGTCAACTGCTAATTCTTCGTCAGCTACGCTGTCATCTACATGTTTCTGAATTTTTCTACGCAGTGGAATTCAATCGGGCGAAGAAACCGACGTTGGAAGGCAGCGTTTGAACTGGGCGCTTAAATCTCTCTTCACTTTCACTCATCTCCTTTTCAGAACTAAACAAGACGCTTGACACAAACTAATACACCTGATGAAGGGTTCTGATTTTCCTTCCACAATAGCCTGTTCCAGGCTCTCAGATAGTGGGGAAGACGCGAATGTAAAAGGCACGCGAAAAGTTGACGGGGCGTAAAAGAGAAAAAGGAAGGGGGAGAGAGCCTGTAATCATTTCTTTTACGACCCTCTTCAGCCCACTTTTGGCACGTTTGAGACAATTAGATTTCGGCTGTCAAACTGTTGAAACGTCAATGAGTTGGAGTCTTTCTCAAATTTCTATTTCGCTCGGCGCTAATCCCTTATGCGAGCGTGGGCAATTTGGAGTGTAAAAAGCGGGTCGTTAGGCAAAACACGACTTTTAGCTCGTGACAAAATGTTTGTTCCAATGAAAATTTTCTCTTACGGATTAATTATGCTCTAGAGGGGTCTACATTTTGACTGAGCAAATTAACTATGTTGCCGCTTGTTTCATGCTGAGAGGTCGTGACAAGCATATTGATTTTGTTGAAGATATTGTTGTTTCTTACACATCTAAGGTCGAGATACCCGTTTCTAGATATTTATAAGTGATTTTGAGGGGGGTCCTCGTTTTTGGGTCTTAGGTCTTCGTTTTCTACCCACCCGTCTGATGCAAGAGCATTTTCTTTGACCTCTTTTGAAACGTAAAGTTCTTCATTGCGGATAAAGAAGGATTTTAGGTTATTTCAATTTTCTCTAAAGTTCCTCCTTGGTCTGAATAACTGAAAGCGATTTTCTTTTGTCCCTGATTGTGACGGTTTCCTTCAATGAGTTTTGTCACGCTGGGCCCAGCTCGTTAGTGTTTTTGCAGGATGTTAAATTCTCACGGTTAGTGATTCACAGATCCAAATTTCGAAGAATGGATTGCAGCTTAAACTGAAGCTACTTTAAATATGGAGAACTACGGTGTGAGTCAATCAAGATTGCTCTTTAAGCAATGATTTGTTTAAAACTCCAGCTTGTTTTTCTAAAGAGATCCTTATAGATGTCAGTCTCGACTGCAGCGCGAAGATAACTCCTTCTTGCGATCCTTTGTACTGTTATGTTATTGCCACTTTGTTATCAGGCAAGACCGAAGCCGGTCGGCAGGATTGCAAAAACATTTTTTCCTCGCGCCAAGTGCACAAGGCAGGTCTTCTGTTCCTTCCTCAACGTTCCCATGTGCGGGAAATCTCCTAAACATTCGTCCAACACCGAAGTTATCGTGGATTTCTCTATTTCACGCGCGTGGACGCCGCATACCATCTTTCTGAGTGACAGGAACGACCCGCTTTAAGAGTGTTGATATAATCTGTCAAATCTGACCAATCAGAGGGTATACCGGAAGCTAGTATACCGGAACGGGTCGTTTAAAGAAATAATACAGGCTCCGCCGCCCCTTCTCTCCCCAGTTTCCTCTTGCTTTACTTTCGTCTTCGCGCTCTCTCAATTCAGCGGGCCCAACTATCTCGGAGCCTGGAACAGGCTACTTCTACAAGAACTACAAACTCGGTCCGACCTATCCGCGGCTCGCAATATTCTATTGGTAATCCAACACTTTCACACGTACAGCTTTTTGAGAATCACGTCAAAAGAGCCCGTCTGCTTTTTTCTGAAACAAGTTCTCGGTTCCAATATCATCCCCCTGAGAACCAAATTTGACACACAGACGACAGTTATCTCTCAGAGAAGGAGAAAGCTAGTTTCTCCCTCCGCTGGTCTTCTTTCCGGTCTTTTCGGAGTGAGTTCAGCGATCGCCGACATAACAAGGGTTTTGGCGATAAGAGCATCGTGTTTCTACATTTCCGCGAAAATTTAGGGCAGGCGAGCTAGGCCTGTTTGATCAACTTTGATTTCCGGAACGTCATTTTTCAGCCAATGGTATTTCACTTCGTCTGAGCGAAGTACAAATGAAAATTTATGAGAGATCGTTGTAAGCTCTCCTTTCCTCGGCCCCTTGCGGCTTTGCCGCTCGCTCCCGCGTTCTCGCGCGGCTTGCTTCTCGCCCAAATAGGAGAGCTTGCTCGCAGGCTACCCTTTTCAGAGAAATCGTCACATGGTTCAAACTCCTTGCTGGAGGGCAAACAACGCAGTGGGACCTTGAAAAGAAAGGATATTAGCTTTTTGAATGATGTAGTCTTTTTGTTTTTCTTGACCCACTGCGTCGTTTCCCATCCAGCAAGGTGTTTTTTTTCCCAAGTGACCGTTTCTCTACAAAGGGCCCATTAATTAGTGTTGGACAACGCTGACTCCGTTAACACGGGCCCACACGTTTTATCTTCTGATCTTCCCTAAAATTCGAGCTTCATGAAAGTCTAAGATAAACGCCGGACCCCTTTTCAAGCAAATGCAGCATCCATCTTTTACTGCGGACAGAAACCGGAATTATAATGACTTTTATGGCGTTCTGGCCACGGTAAACCCTTATTGTCTTGTTATGTTTAATTATATTCTCTAGCAAGTTCCCAAGAAGTCAAGCAGAATAAACAAAAGACATTAATACATTTTTCTTCTGCCATCTTATTTATGTGACCAGTTAAACTAGATGTGAGAGGAGGTCACATATTATCTCAAACTTACAAGATGCTCAGGCGAGTGTCAGAAAAGGCATATTGAGGAATGAAAGTCAAACTGTTATGCATCATCATTCTAAGAAACGAAAAAAAAAAACATAACGATGGTTTATTATTCTTATTAACAAAAAACGATCTCTTTGATCCAAGAGACAATTTTTTTTTTGCGGAACGAGAAGGGACTGGGAGCAATTACATTGGAGACAATGCTAACTGGGTCATGATATGTTGTTTCGTGGAAAAAATGCGCCCTAATTAATCAGTCTGTAAGTAGCCGTCCTTTTGTGGAGGATAGTTATGGAGCATCGTTTCAAGGACGAAATTCAAGCCAGTTTCGAAGGAGTTCAACTAACATAACTGAAAAGCCCGGCAATCTGTTTGACAGCTTCTAATGAACCTTTTTTCAAGTGCCAAATTTTGTATGTTCTCTAACTAACAGCTGCCGACGAAGAGCAGATTTCAGGATGCAGTTATTGTCTGAGATCCTTGTAACTCGGTGTTCGGAGATTCTGTTTTGAAGGAAAGAGCACCACTTCTTGAGGCCTTTCTCGTTTACTGAAAATTACTAAGAAAATCAAAATGGAAAGAGCTCTGCCTTCACATTAACACGCTGACCTCAACTAGCTTTAACTAAGTCTCAGGCTTAAGGTGACGAGAGAAAATCTTCCGTGATGGAGCCAACGTTTTTTGAGGCTCATGTCCTCAAGTGAGACATTTTCTTCCTGTTTTCATAGCCTGTGCCAGGCTCTCAGATAGTATGGTGGGGACGTATTAAAACGAGCAAAGCGAAAATAAGACACGCGCGACTTGGGAAATGGGGCGGTGGCGGCGAGAAAAATGGGAGAGAGAGCCTGTTAGCATTTCTTTAACGACCCTCTTCCGCCCATTTTTGTCACGTCTGGATTCGGCTGTCAAAACTGTTAACACTTCAGTTAGCTACAATCATTCTCAAGTTTCTCGCCCGAGCATTTCGCGTGACGCGAACTCCTTGTGCGAATGTGTGGAAATTTATGTCTTCGAATTCGTTATCCTGTGAGACTATCCGGTTTTTTCGGCTCTAGTTTCTAGTTTCACCCGCCGAAGCGACGACCAGAAATACATCTGCTGTTCGCAAGCTACGAATTCGTCAACGGCGTCTGCGAATGTCGCACTCGATCATTCAAAGTGCTGCAGGTTTTATAGTAATAAAAGGGGGTGGTAAGTTTTTTCCTCTGTTCGGTCAACCTCGTCCCCAGGGCTTTTCCCTTAAATGGGTGGGGCGGGAAAAGTATGCTTCGAAAACTGATTCCCTTAATGTCCAAGTTTGAGGAAAAAATAATAAAAAAGCGCGAAGTGGGTCTTGTTATCCCTGAATGCCACCGAGCTTGGACTCGATAGGACAGGCCGGAAGAAAATTGTTTACATTGAGCACACAGATTAAGAAGATCAAATAGCGCTATCCTTACTTTTGATTGCGAGCAGTCTCTCTTTTTCTTCAGATTTAGGAAGGGAGTGCACGCGCGTGAGAGCGTCAAGTGGCGAGGCCGCGAGACTCGAGAAGCAAGCGTGGTTATTTGCGTGTCTTGGGCGTTTCGCTCGACAGACTAAGAAGAAAGAGAGACTTCTCGTAGTCTATCCTTACTTTGAACCTTACACTGAACAAGATGCAATGCTTAACCTTTTTTTTAATCGAGCAAGAAACCGAATAAATTGAACGATGTTGTTCTCTTCCCCTCTTTCATAGAGGGACGTCTAATAAGAACTTAAAAGAGTAGTGGTGGGAGTGACGGGGGGAGGGGGGGGGGGGGGGGGGCGGGTGCGGCGTTTATCACCAAAGAGGCATTTATTTGAGAGCGGACATCTGTTATTACGGAATGCAGATCTCTGAGAGTGTTATGATAACACCCTCCAGCATAATTTTTCATATCACACTCGGCCTCATCACATAAATTGTAAATTGAATTTAAGTTTAATGGGCCGTCCACACAAGTATGTTTAATTTAATCTGTAATCGCTTACGAACGAATTGTCAGTACCGACCACTCTCCGTCCAAGAACTCATAAACCTAAACGGACTCGTGCATGTAAGCATAGCCTAACACAAGGTTAAACCCCTAAAACCACCATGACGGTCATTTTACAACAACTACTCGAATCCTTTAATGACATGAGCGGGTCAGATTTGCTGGTACTTGTGATAAAAAAAGTCGTTTGAGCACACAAAATCACTACAATTGTACAAATATCTACAATATTTTTCTTGTTCTTTAACAGTTACTTCACAAGAAAATAATCAACTTACAGGGTACGCAAGTTTGTAAGCCCAGCAAAAGTGCGATTATTAATTTGGGAGATGGAATTGAAGTTTAGGTTCCTGGGGAGGGAAAACAAGAGAAACAGGGAAATTGTTACAGCCTCTCTTGGATACACTGTAAGGTGCATTTATTTCAGTACGTAACGTTAAGCAACATCATTGTAGAGGTTAAGTTGATACATAACCTGCGAGCAAAGGTTTCTCTCTTGCATGACTTTTAGCGTTTACGAAGTCGTTCGCGTGGCAGTTTCTGTCGCGTAGTTGGGATAATTGCTTACGCCTCAACTTCGTAAACGCTAAAAGTAATGCAAGATAGAAACCTCTGTTCGCAGGGTTGTTGATACATTCCTGTTTGGAAGGCATTGATATTCTAAAGAGGTAGATATACATAAACTCCACGTAAAATTAAAGTCAAAACTTACAGTTCAATTAACTCGCCGCAGCGAGAAAATACTTTATCCGGTAATGATTGTAGTTTGTTGAAAGACAAGTCTCTTCAAGAAAACAAAGGAAGTTCAGTTTAGTAAGAACATTAATTTTACGACTAAAGCATCGCTTAAGAATAGATTAAAAGGGTTATTGCAAGGTAAAATGAAATCTCATGTAGTTTGGTTCCGTAAAAGAGGGCTCCTTTGTTTAAAGAAGAAGCAAAAACGCAGGAAACAAAAGAAAGATAGTATTTTCGACATTTGCTTTGAGGGAAGGTCGGGAAAAATTTGGCTTGATGTCGAGCTTTGGCAGTTTTTTAATCTGAACGGTAAACGCTTTAGAAAAAGAGAGCGCACCCCTCAGAAGTGAGAACTTGCTATCGACTCCAAAAGCCAAATTCTTTTAATTAAAATAACACTCAACTGAAAACAGATTGGTATGAAAAGAGGATGGGTAGAAAACGAAGACCTAATACCTAAGACCCAAAAACGAAGACCCCCCTCAAGATCACTTATAAATATCTAGAAACGAGTATCTCGACCTTAGATGTGTAAGAAACAACAATATCTTCAATTATACAAAATTTCGACCAGGGTCTTCGTTTTCTACACAATCCCCCTGGTGTGGAGAGAACGAAGACCCCCCTCAAAATCACTTGGAAGCGGCTGGAAACTGCTTTTAACGACTTCTAGGCACTAAAGGAGTGTAAGAAACAACACGGATCCTGATGATTTTTAGTTAGACAAAATTTTGACCAGGGTCTTCGTCTGAGTTTTCTGCGTAATCATCCTTTTCTGTAAAGTGTTCGAAGTCAAGTCTTCCGTGATCGCCATCAAAATGCCCCATTCCATTACATTAAATAACACGTCACTCGGAGATGTTAATAATGCTCAGCCTTGTTTCTATCAGCGTCAAAATTTTTATCTGAAAAATACGAGTCTTGATTCTCTGCTCGCAGTCACGTCTTTATTACTGACGACAGAAACGTTTCCGAGATGTTTATATTAAGGCCAGTTTGCGCGCGTAAACCAGAAAACACATTTTGTGTGAATATTCTTTGTTCTTTGAGCCAAGTATTTTGTACGTTAAATTATATTACAACTTCACTCAATAAACTTGCATATTGAAATAACTTTGTACCGAAAAAAACCGGTAACCCGTGTAAGTACCCGTTGTCTTGCACACTCTTAATGAAAATCACACACACTCCAGCCACTTATTTCAGTGTCCTTCGGAAAAGCCCTGCACAGAAGATGTCGTTGATGTGTGACTTTTTAAAAGATTTTTCTGATATATTCAGCGAAGAATTCGATAAATGTAATAAACAACATTAAAGGCAGGCTCGAGAACATTGAACGTCACGCTCCGGTTAACTAGGGACCGCACGTATGCATCTATTTTCAGTTACAGCTCTAGTTAATAAATTTATTTATTTAAATCAAACGAGAAACTTGTAATCCACAAATCGGTTAACTGGGGATGTCCATATGACGTTGAAGGGTGGGACTGGGTGACTTAAAAGCAAAAATAATTTGCAAACAGTGCAAGAATGAAGCAACATCTAAAATCTTACATCGAGTTAATAGTCTCATTTGTACACCTAATAAATAGAAATAAACTTTGGCCACAGTAGATTAGGCGTAGAAAACAAATTCTTCCCAAGCAAAATCACCTTTGTGCCCACCTATACACCACCTTTATTTCATAATTTTAGGCTACAAAAAAAGGCCGTAAAGACACGATCGTTTCCGGTGGAAGCCAGTTTACTCATTACACAGGCGGCCCAGACGTAGTATGTGTCACTGAATGAATATATTAATATCCACATGGACAAATTAATGTGATGAGTCGTCGAAACTCCCATGGACTAAAATAGTCCAAAAGTCAAAGTATAACAAAACAAAGCTAAGATACCTTCAACTGAACGTATCCTTGTCTTTCCTGGCCGGTTTAAGTGGCATTTTGTTGAGTTTTGCAATTGTAGGTACTATCCACTAAAGAAGAATTAAAGGCTGGCTACAAAACAAACGGACCATCTCAACGCGCCTTCACACGACGCGCTATAAATTCGAGAATAATCGACGAATCCGCTCCAAATTGCCATCGGCTAATCTGCAGGTAACGTGTGCTCCTGCTTCTGGCTCGCTGGCTCCACAAAATCCATCGCAACTGCACAATAATTGCTCGCTCATCAACAACCACTGTTGACCTTTTACGCTTCGATATGACCGCAAACTACCAGGTTTAATACGCGACGTGAATATTCAAGCTTAGCGACCGCGTTCGCGCAACAATGCAGCACTTGCTATGGGAGGGATGGTACTATTGCTTCTAGGTAAATCAATTGGGAAAAAATATTGAAGCCCAGGAAAGACAAGGATACGTTCAGTTGAAGATATCTTAGCTTTGTTTTGTTATATTTTGACTTTTGGACTATTTTAGTCCATGCGAGTTTCGACGACTCATCGCATTAGTTTGTCCATGTGGATATTAATATATTCATTCAGTGACACATGCTACGTCTGGGCCGCCTGTGCTCATTATAACTTAGCGGTGTCTCTCTGTCTAGAGGAAAGGCCAAAATGAAAAATCAGGCCGGATTTCTTTTCGTGTGGCTCGCCACATTTCTAACTGGTAGCGCGTAAACCAGCCTTTTTATACCATCTCTGAGGTAAACAGAGATTGTTTGTTTTCAGACCTCGGACAGAATTTATGTCATTTTTTGCCCTATTTCGGCTAAGTATAATTCTGCAGTTTTTTTACAGAATAATGTTAAGGCCTACTCTGGAACCTTAAGTTGCCATAATTTTAGGCGACTTTAGGAAAATTTGGTCAAAATGTTGCGCGACTTAAGTCGATTTAAGGCGACTGAAGGAGAAAAAGGTGTCATTTAGGTGAATTACATGTTAGTGAATATGTTGCAGTTAATTTTTGGTTTACCTTTGTCTTAAATTCATTAGCATACATAACCATAACCAGAAACAATGGAAAAATAAAAATGAACTGAAATAAAAATTAACTACAACATATACAAAATCAAACACTACCTCTCTAGGGATACAGTGTCATAGCATAAGTTAATTCAGTCTTGAAGACATCCACATTTGTCTTTCAAATTTTTACCAAGGTAGCTTGTGTTGCAGGTGTATTCTAACCCTGGTTAGTAACATTTGTGAAGCAGCACTAATATCTTTGTTCTGGGCCCTGACATACTCAACGAATTACCGGCATTTTGATTTTCCCTTCAATATGATTTGCAAATGGACAATGGCATTCAGTCTAGTCCTGGCATGTACTCAAATCCTGATACACACACGGGGGGCCCAGAACTAGGATTTGCCACTGTTTTGCAGATGGACTTAACCCAGACGTTAGTTCCATCTGTGGCACAGGCTAATATCAAGGGTGTTGATTTAGTGTTACATTAGCAGAGACAAAATCCGAATTAGAAGCAACCAAAAGGGTACATTTTCACTTGGCCTTTAAATGCATTATTTTATAATACTAGGGTATCTAAAAGATAGTAATGCTGCGGCACATTCTGTTGATACTGGCATTAGTTAGGCACTGAGAGTTAAAAGAATCGAAAATGACATTGAATGTCCTATTTACATGTTGGAAAGTACTAGAATATTTACTATCAGTCCATAGAAAGAACTCGTGGAAACGTTGTTCAGAAAATGATCAAGTGGTTATAACTCTGGTTTTCCCACAGTAAATTGTAGGAAGTAATAGAAATTCAGATTGTTTATCCATATATTTAATATGCGGTGCACGATATTTTGTCTGGAAACACAATACTTTTCTTGCTGTTTGTTGCACTTTATTAAGTAACAGTTATTTAGCTATATATTTATAGAAAACAACAACACAAAAAACGGAAAAAAAAAGAAAGAAGGAAGTAAGAACTCGGTAGGACCCAAACCCTGCACCTTCGGCTCGACACGACTACGTCTAACCACTACAAAACAGAGGCTGATTACGTAATTTTAGGAAAAGTCTTGATCTTATTCCTTTTCCATGAAACTTCCGCCGGCAAGATGATCGCCAGCCGCATTAACCGAGCTATGTAAACAATGTAAACTCATATTCCATGGCAATGAATGAATGAAAGAACATAATTATGCTTTTCAAAACGCCGATACACGTTCTCGTCTGCAAAGTAGGACACAAAACATATGTTTTGTTATCTCGATTTCCGCTGTTATTTTGAAGCGAATGGTTAAAATCACATCCATTATCGGCTCATACAGTTTCTTAAGAATAGCACTGCATGACATTTTCTCACTTTCACATCACCTTCTAGCAAGCTGGAATTTGTATATCCCCCGTGTTGCGGAGTCGAAGAGCAAATGCTCATCTTCTCGTCAGGTTTAACACCTGGACGAGTCAAAGGCTCTTGAATTGAAATCCAATCCCCAAGTTACCCATCGTACTCATCTGAAAGACTCCTGAAATTTGGTAAGACCTCTAACCGTGCTGTAGAAAATTTGCCACAAAGAAAACTCTAAGTCTGAGCAGCGAACGATGCATTCTCTCACCCACCGAACTTCCCCGTGTTTTTTTTTTGAGTTGTTCGTGGCGCAATGCACTGTGGATAAATGCAATGCATTGTGGTAAAAAATGTGGTTAAAGGCAATGCATTTTGGTAAAAAGTGATGAATTCGAGAATTCGTCCCCCCTTATATATTTCCTTTAAATCCTGATTATGTTGCTGCTCGCTCCCTTCGGTCGCTCCGCAGCAATAAGCGACAAGAAATCAATGGTTCCTGTATTTCTTTTAACCAAAAAATAAAACCCTAAAAGTACAGTATTTCAATACATCTCTGTAAAATACTGTAAGCTGGTTTGTAGCAAAAACATTATATTGAAGTGTCTTTTTTGCATAATTTGACAACAAACATTTAAGTAATTAATTTAAAACGTCTAAAATCACTTATCGACATGGCACATTATGGAAATGACCATCCCCACTGTATGTCTTGGCAGCTGCTCTGCCAATGTTTGTCCTCACACGTTTGGTAAAGAGAGTATTTTTCCAATTGAATTCAAAATACAAAGTTGGTAGTTCTCGCCGTACATATTGCTCCTTTCCTGTCTCAGTCAAACAAAACACTTCCAAATACTTGCTTCGCTAATGAACCGTACTCTCTTATCCATGGCCTCTTTGGAAACTTTCCAGTCGGGTTAATTTCATAAGTGCATTTATGCACCAGCAGAAAAAACTAAGCTTAGCTTCAATTCAACCAACCTCGCTCTGTTCCACGCGGCAGTGTTTACGCTCTCAGCACAAAAGGAAGCATTATGCGTCATGTTTAGCAGTACCAAGTGTAAACGTTTCCATTATTATCTCAGAAATTTCCATTTAAAAGGAGATCTTCAAACGAAAACGCAATGTACAATTGACAACAACAAGAGCGCATTTCTATCCGCCATTTCGCTTCTCCCAGAATTCCTCTGCAGTCGCAAGCTAATTTCCATTGTTTCTCGGTCCCGCCCTCTCCCCGCCTCCAGACCAGTTAGCACATGACAAAAATACAGTATAACGTGGAGGAAAGAGCTGTATTATTTCGCTTTTCTGAGTTCTTCATCAATAATGGTCGATTACATCAAATCGTTCGGCAGGGAGAAATCACGACAACATAAACAAAGCGCAGTTTTACACACCTTCGATGTACAAAGCTTGAATTTCTGTCTGGAAGGGAACACCTGCAGAGACGACTGTACAAGCCAAGCTAAGTGTTCAAGTTTGTAAGAGTGAATGCGTTTCTGTCAATGATAGATGGATATGATTCGACGGTAAATACAGATCAGAGGTTGTGTGCTGGAGAAATAACTTATCCTTGGTTGCTCTTAAAATCTGGGTCGGTAATTTACATGGACATTAATTTTTTTTCGATGGACCTTTAGGCTTGTAATAACTTGTTTGCCCTGCTTACGGGAAAATTTAGGTTAATGTTGTGGCGGCAATAATATTGTTGTTTTTTTTTCCTGCAACCTACCTGTATTGATCTTAGTTACTTGAAATGTCTTTCAATGTTAGTCACTCTCACAAAGCAGTAGAAAAGAGACTTACTTTTTAAATTATATTTGTGTTCATGGAGCAAAGAAAGTCAGCTTTGCAGTTTGCCTAGCATGCACTAGCCTGAAAGCTATTTTGACTAGCCCCAATTTTTTTAATGAATAGGATTGATTACAGTTCTTTTATAATCTGAATTACCTAAAAAACTTTACTTGCCAGCCAGGCAAGTTAAAAACGCAGTTCACCAGCCCAATCATAAAATCCAGTACCCCAGGGCTATTTCCTGGACACTTATCTGTCTACTCTCTTTGCACGCTGTTTAATATAATTTAGCCAGAACTTGAACCTTTGAATACCTTTGTAACAACATTTTTACTCATTCGAGACAAACCTCGCGGATGAAATTAATAAAATACTATTACGAGTGACTGGATAAAGTTGTGTACCATATGTTGTCATTGTTGCATAAACAATACAGGAATGATTATTCTTGTATTGCTTACAACTAGTTATTACGTGTATTAAATTGCCTAAAGTAATTAAATGAATAAATTAGAGGGCTGGAGAAGAAATTAATGGGTCTTAAGTCACCATGGGAGTTTTCTGGTTGGGGGTGGGGGGAAAGGCCGGGTCTGTGGCTAATATTTTTGAACATGGGTTAATACACACTTTATGTGAAATCATGAATTTTGGAAATTGAAAACTAAAAAAATAATAACTACGAGACAATTTGAACCTCTAAAAGATTATAATGATTTAACGTGACTTAAGGCGACCAAAGGCGACCTTAGGCGACTTAAGGTCCCAGAGTAGGCCTATCTTACAAGACAAATTGCACTCATTCAGTATTCAGGATGATCGAAACACGCGCTTTCCTTCAACAACAAATATTAACAACATCATAAAAAGTCTTTGCGTAGAGAATTCACCATTAGACGAGACTGTTCAGTCAGGCCAATCTGTCATTATGAAGTATGCAGGGTAATAATGGGCTTTGACCAAAAACTTTCGAAAAAGATATCATTTAACTCAGCTTACAAAATCACCCGTCTGACCAGCCAATTCTGAATTTTGGCCAGCGCAAAACTCACAATGGGAGCTGTCAAGTATTTGAATCAACGCTTAAGTAATGAAGAAGAGGTCTCAGAATCATTGTCGTTTACTTGGCATTTTACTTCTAAAATACCATATGAGATTCATTTTATACACATGGCATTTTAAGAATTGCTGCATGCGGTGTTCACGGACGACTGAAAACAACAACTGGCAAAGCGATCATGTAAAAAAGAGATCTTGACAAACAATTAAGACAAGAAATACTAATTCAAGGAAACATTCAAAGGACAAAAATTTTTATTCATGAAGACGGGTATTGAGAGTGAAGTGTCTCTGAAAATCCTGAGTCAGGAATAAAACCTTGCAGATCTAAGCCTTATTTCAAGAAGAACTTCTGGCAAGAATATCGCTCAAAGTTTTCTTTTTACAAACAATAGGATGTAACTAAACTATTTTTTAGAACGCTTCCTTTCTAGTCGCGGTCAGATAATGTCTAAAGACTTTTTAAGTTCTTTACCAGGTCAGATAAATTGTCTCAAATCTTATTACAAACTGACGGCATAAACATGAAACCAGAAGAAAGCACGTCAAATGCAATATAATTATTCAAGCTTATCGGTCGAGATGTAGCACGGAAACCCATCAAGTAAGGCCAGAATCGCTTAAGACTTTTCGCATAGTCCAGCAAGGCGAAGTAAGCTTACTAAGAGTTGCTCATTTTTGGAAACTATTTTTCCGTTTTCTTTTTGTCGTGCGGCTCATTTCTCAACCACAACCCATGCCAATAAACAAGCCAGGCAAGCCGAATAACAAAAGAATGCTGATATTTCATTTTGTGGATCAACTGCAAAAAGACAGGTAAAAACATCACAAGATGACACAAAACTTTGTCAGCCTCAGCTATCAGTAAACAAGTCTCAGATGCTGCTTAAATTTTCCACTTGAATCCTCTTCGCTAGCTCGCCTGTTAATTCTTGTTTTACGCCTTTCTCTTTTTCCTCTTTCCCGTCGCTCTTCACTTACAGGCAAAAAGGTTGAATAAAATCCGATATTGGTTGTTGCCATATCAACTTTTTCGAAACAGTTTAGTAGAAACTAAGCACTACGGTCACAAATCCTTATGCTTATGATGCTTGAAAACAAATTTCTAATGTAAACAGGTTTTTGAACGCGATGACGTTGGCCACGCCATTCCTTCCGCGATTCCCCGCCAAGAAAAACGAGGGTTGCACAAATGCATCGCACGATTTATAACACACTCCCCCCCTCGACAGGCTGACACCTGATTCCCTTCCCTTCTCCGCAAAGAGTGCACGGGCGTAAGCTACATCATAACAAAATTTTCTCGGATGGATATTTTATAGTTTACCAAATTTTCTTACCCATGGAGCTCCGCTGCGCACGCTTCTTTACAAAAAGTATATTTGACTCTTCCTTGAAACTGTGCGTATATCTTATGAAATTAGCCCTTAAAATACCTTGAAACTGAAGAAAAATAAGACACTTCGAGTCTCTGACAGACGCAACTGGGTACATTTGCCCGGCTTTGAACGCCCGCCGTCCTCAGATCAGAGACATCATACGATGAGAGAAAAGAACTCATAAACCCCTTCCACCCGATGGTGAGGCCGCCATAAAGGGTTTACCGGCCTTTTTCGCTCGCGCCAATCAAACTGGACAGACACCAACCAGTGCACCAACCAAGTTTTTGATATCCTAATTAAGGCTTCAACAAAAACATCGAAAAGAAGGGTAACCAAACAAAAAAGGACTGGGAAAGGTAAAACAGACTGCATGACGGGTGCTTCCATTGTTAGCATCAGCTACAACCGTGGGTGGACTATTCTTCGACGATTTAAACAGGATATCATGTCGCTGTACTAAACTTACATCGCATAAAACACCTCTAAATTCCTTAAAATGTTGACCGAAAGATGCTCAATCTCATTCTCTGCTAATGACCTGGAAAGCAATATAAGATGAAATTAAAGAAAGTCAGTATAGTCACGTACGTTCATTACGTTCAACGAGAAATCATTTGGTGAAGCGCAAAGTAGTTTTGATAGATTTTTAGATTTCAAAACATAGACTGAGCTCGCTTTTTAATTCTCTTGCATATTTTTTACTTCACTACATTCCTTTAGTACAAGGATTTTGAAAGCAAGCGAACAAACAAAAACAAGAAATAAGCCAACATAAGGTAGCTTTTTAAGAATTGGCAATATGTAGGAAGAAAAGATTTTCTTTCCAATTACCTACTAGTCAATTTGACTTTTTTGGAGTTTAACTCTGGCCCATTTGTCGGAATAGTTCTTAATTTGACATTCTTTGGATTGTATATAATTTATCTTATATATACTTGTCGACCCGCTTATTATATAGGCTTTCCTTGAAATATTAAAACTACATCGTAGTCCGTGCTAAGCCAAAACAGTATAATCATGTTGATTACATACAGCATGACTGGTGCAATTTCCTGTTGGGGATATTAACCTTATCTCAATTACTTCCCCCTTAAAAGACCCATAGATTAACCACTGACAATGGGCGGGAAAAGGAATAAAATGCTATTCTCAGGTATGAAATTTATCCTTGCTACTCATACTTACAATACGAGAACAGATGAAATGTTGGATTTCTCTAGCCGCGAAATATCTTTGATGTGGTTTCCACTTAGCAGCCTGAAACAATTAAGTGAAATCCATTAGCAGACCCCTCTTGATTGACTTGGATAAACAGGAAAAAAAAACTCCAGTGTACCAATATAATTGTTTGTTTGTTTGTTTTTTTTTTTAATTAAACATGGAACAATTTAGTGTAAATCGCTTTTCGCTTGATCGCTATCCTCCTTTTCAAAGCGCAATCGTCAGTAACAATGACAACGTGACGTATGCTACGCCAAAAGTGACAAAATATCAAAGATTCAACTTTGTAATTCAAATCCACCAATTCACTATCAAGATCGATAAAATTAACATCAATTTGCTTTTTGAATGTGTCAAGATTGTATAATTTAATTTCAATTCGCTCGTGTTTCATGTCATGTATCAAGAGACACGTTTTCTAAATCAAGATGCATGTTTTTTAAAATCAAGAAGGGAGACGACAATTTTTTATCAGTTGTGTTTCCGAGGGGGGATTGAAACCGAAAAATCTGCCATGCTCCATGGACTGCTCCATGAAGAATCCTGCCCATTCCCGCCTTGCCGCGTTAGACATGGCGGAGGAATCGAAGAACTTGTCAGAAGAATCATTCGAGCAGCACAAGGAGTTAACACATCTCGAACACATCTCGAACACATCTCAAGCGTGTCAACACCTGACGAAGAACTGAGGCGGTGATGTAAGAACGAGATAGGCTCGATCAGAAAGAAAGCGGAACAGGCTCTCGTAGAAGCGCTGGTGAAATATCAGCACAGGCGCGCAGAACGATTAAAAACAAGCTTCGTAAACTCGAACAGTATAAATCTCGCAGGAATACTGTAAGGAACAATATAGGAATACTAAGCAAACGTCTCACCAGAAAACGCAATCATCGGCTAGAAAGAAAACTGTCAACAAAGATGACAATGTTAATTGAAGACCAAGATTAGCGAAGTCGATGTATTGTTAGAACAAATGAGATCACAAGTGTGTATTCTTGTCTCTTATCAGACTCCTTAGAAGTAAGGGGAAAAGGGAAAGCAAACCGCAGAGATAACAAAGCGGCCAAAAACCGCAAAAGAAAAGAGCGGAGAAAAATCAAAGACAAAAAGCGCTCTTTTGACGCCATTGAATCACACAAACAGTATATCAAAAACCTGTCAAATAAACAACTGATAGATAAGCAAATTACTCTATTATCGCGTGGTCTAAACTTTATCCCTACACCCGAGACAGAAGAAAATCTTATCAGGCGCCAACTTCTCGCGGATTTCAATCAATTTGCGAGACGAATGCGACTACAATATATTTTTCACGGGAAGAAAACGAACCTCATCCTTTCCACGTGAAGTTGTTCTGGGAACCATCAGTCCAGCTATCTGTAGCTCTTGAGACCTTCCAAGAGGAGGTAAAATTAGAGCTCGCAAGTATTGAATTTGACAAGCCAAAAGATAAATATATCTACGGGAGAGCGCCAAGCTCTCAAAGAGTTCTCGCGCAACAAAAAAAATCTTATAAAGGTAAACACCACCGTATTGATGAGCAGGCAGGACAAACTAAACGAAGGTCAGGTTCTGCTTGATGATTTAAATAACTACCGACCTATAGACAAACCAATGGTTGAAACTATTGATAAAACGACGGCTAAATGGCTCTCCCTTACGAGAAAGATTATCATCAAACCCATGGAATAACCATGGGCACGAAAATGGCCGTAGCCTTTGCTAACATCTTCATGGCCAAAATAGAAAAAGAAATACTCAGACAGAGCAGCATTAAGCCCATCTTTTGGAAAAGGTTTATCGATGACGTCATATCAGTATGGGACACAAGCAGAAACGAAATAGAAGAATTCGTTCTACAGGTAAACAACTTCCATCCTACAATCAAATTCACACACGGCTGAAATATCAGAAACGGAGACTACATTCTTGAACACGAAAGGTACAAAGGTGTCAGATTCAACGAGGATTCTATCCTTGACGTTCGAACACACTTCAAGCCTACAGGAACATTCCAACACACGAATTTGTATTCGTGTCACCCACCAGGCGTCACAAAAGGCTTCATCAAAGGAGAAGCTATAAAGGCTTCTAAGAACAATTCCTCTGAAATCACTTTTGAAGAGAACATGAGGAATTTTTCAACACGCCTCAAGAATAGAGATTACCCAGCTACAACTGTAGAAAAACAGCTCTCAGAGGTCATTTTCGCAGACAGAAAGAAAGCACTAGAACAGAGAAACAAAAATGATAGTAAGAAAATACTACCCTTTGTAACGCAATACCAGCCTGCGTTGCCCAACCTCAAGAACATACTCATTGGGAAATGGCACCTTATACAGAACCAACCATATCTCAGAAACATCTTTAAGGAACCTCCCCTCATTTCATATCGCAAAGGAAAGTCCCTAAAAGACACTCAAGTAAGAGCTAAACTATAAAGGTTTTAAGACCAATCAATTTGCGAACTGTAGGAGTTGTGCAGGCCCCTCAACACTTTTAAACCTTGAATTCCAACCTGTCTGCTCGGTTTCAGTCCCTCTCGGAAACAAAACTGATCAAAAGTTGTCGTCTCCCTTCTTGATTTAAAAACATGAATCTTGATTTAGAAAACGTGTCTCTTGATATATGACATGAAACACGTGGGAATTGAAATTAAATTCTACAATGTTGACACATTCAAAAAGCAAATTGATGTTAATTTTATCGACCTTGATAGTAATTTGGTTGATTTGAATTATAAAGTTGCATCCGGCTTTGATATTTTGTCACTTTTGGCGTAGCGTAATGACGTCTTATAAATATGGTTAGATTAAGCAGAACAAATTTATATAAACTTACAAATTTTGCAGGTTTTCAAGACCTGTCAAATCAGGTACCGAGTCTAACTTATTATCGGTCAGCCACCTGAAAGAAACAAAGATCTTTTCGTTAAAATTTAGAAATTAGAGATTTTAGAGTTATGCTTCACTCTTTTTTAAATTTCATCTGAAGAGTGAAAATGTACGTAGTTGAGCGTCTATGTGCGCTCCGTTCTCGTAACGACCACCTAATATTATCTAACACATCGAGATTTTCTCCTCCAAGGTACTATACATTAAGCCTCTCGAAAGACGAACACCTCTTGTAATCGACAACGACCCCTTTTTAGGATGACAAGTTAGTTATCTTTCATTCTTATTTAAGTATTTCGTGAGGGAAGACTTGATGCACAACGAGGTCTGATCTTCATTGATCAGTGCCAAGTGGATATTGCTACGTAGTTCCTACATCACAAAATTTTATTTACAATATCAAAAGCTGTCTGTTTATTTATAGTCTCCTCGCCATTACTCTCATTTTTGTATCTTTTTTGTTCTTATAATAATTTATCCGTGTGGCAAATAAATAAAATACAAATACATTTATGTAACTCAAAGTATACGATAGAAGCTGTGACTTTCTTTGCGGGCGAACTCGATTGAACAAGTCGAATGTCGTGGTATAAAGTAAGCACTCTGAAAGGAGTTTGTTACTTGAAAAACACTCCTTTCGCGCCTGCAAACATTTTGGCAACCCTGCAGAACATCCCGCTGGTGTAATCAAAGATTTATGACACTACTCGTGTACATGTCACCTCGAATATTACCGTAATCACAAACATTTATTGGTTCAATTTGCGTCTCTGTGCCAAGATGGGTTTTATGGAACATTACGTAACGAGATGCTTGGTCGTGACCTGAGTTATATCAGTAATAGTCCATCAGATGAGAGCCGAAAATTTGGATTTATGGCTCACTCGAGGGGAACAGGCGAAACATATCACATATTAATCTTTGACTTTGAGGCATCACAAAAATGCATGATGGCAAGGATAAAACGGTAGCTTTCACTTTGAAAATCGAAGTTTCATTTTGCCCCTCATAATCTCCCTTTGGCCGCCATCTTGAATTTTGGGGAAGGCGGTAAAGTTGCTTATATTCTTTTAACGTAGACAAATCTTGTTTTAGCGTAGATTTAAAAGATATTTTAACTAAAAACATGACTTCCGTTTATTCTAGTGCTTAATTTATAACTACCTGACGAATCGATAACTACCTATGCGAATCATGTCGCCCGTCCGTTATCGGTCACTCAGTAAGACCGGCCGTTCGCAATTTGTATAATAACTAGAAAAAAATGTGAGATTTAGAAAATTGTTTCAGAAAAGAGTAAGTAAATAAATCATATTTTCACACTGCAAGTGTGTTGAATAGAGTCTGCTCTATTTTTTGGTCGACACCCTTATCCAGTCACGCGTCCATGACCAGAATCAGTGTCAAAGGTTTCAGCTGAATGTAAATTCCCCGCACAAAATCATCAAAATCAATGTAATGGCCGAACTAAGTTCACCAACGAGAGAGATTTGCAACTCGCTAAGCTTGTCCACAAAGAAGTAAGTGATGACTGACTGCCCTCCACGGGCAAGAGAAAGCAGCCAGCGAATGACTTTGTAATGAGCCGTTGCTCATCCAATCCCACGCTTACTTTGATCCAGTGAAGAAAGCCAAGGTAAAGGCTGTGCATAAGGTTCGCAACAAGGATCTGGTACTTCCTCTCGGGATTGGATGGCACTTCTAGGACAGCTCCGGTAAGCCGAGAACATATTAACTGGTAGTTCCGATGAAACGGCAGGCTGCAGAAGTTGTAGTAATATCTCCCCTGGAACTATGTTCCATGTGGTCGCTTAGAGTAACTAAGGACCTAATGAAAGTACAACAGCGACGGCAAGGAGAATGTCATATACTATACTGTGAAGTCATGAAACGAGCCAACACAAATAGACTGAGATCGTCAAATTCCTTGTGCCACAGGGCAAAACCGAAGCATTTAGATGCAGACTCGGCAACTGGGTAATGGACGTGTGACAACCAAAGATCAGTTGGGCGACCAGCCGCAGACACATGATGATCAGAGACCGTGTTCCTGAGGTACAGTTCCGTGACGAAGAGGCTGATACGCATATTGTTCTCCATGCCTGGAATGCACGCAGTGTGATGCACTCTGATACACTGACATTGATGTCTTTGTCCTACTGCTTGCTCACAACAAAAACTTGACTTTGAAAAGGTGCTACATGAAAAATGGAAGAGGCGCGAACTTTCTATGCAACTCGACTAAGGCAATGTCAACCACTGCTTCATAAGGAGCCCCTATCGGTGTAAACTTGATGATAGGCTGTGATAACATCTCCGCCTTCGTTGGTAAAGGGAATAGGAAAGCAGTCCAGCTTCTCCAACCAATGGAGGGTACATCTGAGTTATGGCGAGTATTGCAGGAAAGAGTAATCAGTATCCAATGAGAACTTTAAATTCAAGATACGGAAGCCTGACCCGTGTGTGAACTGTACGGAAAGAACTGGCATAGTGTGGATGTGCTTGCTTCGAGATTTATCCCAAGCTTAAGGCTGGAAGGTCAAGCTGGAGAATCTGCCACCATGCGAGTCATGTTTTCGACTTTAGATGAGCAATTATTAATCCGCAATGTGAAGAACCATTGTTCTGCTCCCCTCGTTCGTACGTTAAGTAGAGTAGTAACTTGTGCGTGGGAACCTTTCTTCAGCTTATGATGTTTGAGTAGCACATGCAGTACAATTGAATCTATGTTTATGTTGAATTTTCCAATCGCGAAGAAGAGTGGAGCACGTTTCGAGGTGTGTGTGTGTGGGGGGGGGCACTCCCTTATTTGGCTTATATAGTTCGGGTTTTTGCTGCTGAATACAAGGTCTTGAGAATTAAACAGGGTGTAATATTTTACTGTTTTAAAAGTAAAATTCTATTTTTTTTATTATTATTTTAATAGTAAAGTTCGCTTAAAAGCGTCTTAAAAAGTGTCTCTTTGGGCTGGAAGCAGTTTACATTCGCAATATCAATAATCATTTTCCAAATTGAGTTTCTATTTCTGTGATGTTAGTTTGAAAAACTACTTGATTCTTCCCGTAAAACAAAACAAATTAATATCAGAATCTTAAACACGGTCGAGGTTTGAAGGCCTCGGCGGCACAGCTCTACCAAGACTTCCCTTGAGTGCACCCCCCGGAACACGTTATCTGCTCTTATTTGTGCCTTATTGCCTCTTGGTACAGGTATGATTTACTTGCCGTAGAAAACGGCGTTACCATAGCTCTAAACATGTTCCTCTAGCATTGTGATTTCGGTGGCCTTAAACCTTAGAGGACTACTTTGGTCGTTATCACTCCATATGGAACGATGCATGATCATGCATGTTTTTCTTCCTAGACCCATTTAGCTTTCAGTTTAAGTTAATAAATTGGTAAGCAACAACGTCAGCAAAGGTTTCCAGCGATATCTCGTTTTGGATATTGTGACTGATCCTAAGAACGTTACAGTCACAAAAAAGGTAACATTTTGAGGAATAAATTCACTGCCAATGTCGCTGTTTACCTGTTACTCTTTGAAGATTAAATTTTTCCCTTTTCTAAAAAGTTGGCTAGCCACAATTCTATGCAAAAAACGACGATAAAGTGGGTAAAAACCTGCTAATAAAGAAGAAAGGCAAAGAAAAAAAGGAGAGCGATAGAGAAAGATCAAAATAGAGTCGCAAAGAAGAAAGGCAAAATTTTGGCCTGTGCGCATGCGTGAAAAACAAAAAAGCTGTTTAATTGTCGGAAAAGATGCCTTTTTTTGATGCAAAATTCATTTTTAGCCATTCTTTTAGCCATGTTAATTAGCTGAAAACCAGTCCAAAGAAGAGGAATTGCTGAAAAATGCGGCTTTTTTTGCTACTTGCCGGCCGTCACTATTGGGTTAAAGAAAGTTACCAATTTGTTTCAAATTGGCCTTTTTCCTCATAAAAACAGGTTTGTAATGTGAAAAAGGACTTACGTCTTTAATTAATGTTAATAGTAATTTTTTTATTTAGAGGATTGAGATATCAGTTGAATACGCTAATTCTAAAAGCAAAATGGCGGTCACTGTGAGATCATATACGACCGTGCTTTTTTAGCTGCGGCACCTAAACTGTGGAATGGGTTACGATCACAAATACGAAATGAGCCCAACTTTCATAGGTTTAAAGGTTTACTTAAGACCCATTTTTTTAGATTAACTTTTTATTAGGATTTTTTAGGATTATGTATATATTGTATTTTTATAGATCCATTGTTTTTTATTTAATATTTTTAGTTATTTTGGATAACTTATTAATGTCGATAATTTACTTTCATTTAATGCGCATTTGATCACATTTACATGTATTTTGCACAATATAAATATTAAATTATTATTATTATTATTATTTATTATCATATCTTGACTAACCTTAACAATGCTAAAATAATATCTCAGATACCTAGTAGTTCAAATCTTCTTAAAAAAAAATCGTGTGTTTAAATTAAGAGGAATCAAAGGTTTGTTTATAAATTCAAGATGGCGACCAAAATAAGGGTTTAAGTGGCAAATTTAAAATTCGATTTACAAAGTGAAAGCTATCGTTCTATCCTTGCTATCATGCATTTTTGTGATGCTTCTTACTCAAAGATTTAGAATATAAATGTTTTGTTTGTTCCCCTTAAGTGAGCCATACAACCCCCAACCTCAGTGTTGAAATAGTCTCAGTAAAAATTGTTGGCATACTTTACTGTCCTCTTACCCAGCCAATGCTGGTGTGCAAGATTTGGTGAGTTAACTGCGATAAACAACATTGAAAGGACGAGGAGATGGGCCAGGGGTGAGAAATAAGAAAAAAAAATTTAAAAAAAACCATAAAAATAAAAAACGGCGTTGGGTGGAAGAGTCCCAGCTATTTTTGTTTGACACTGTAGCTCTCAAATTGTGTAGGAGTTTGCCTCATACCTTGAGAGTCGGTATCAAGTTACACCTGTTGAAAACTGCCAGTCTCCTCAACAAGAGGTTTGTGTTTGGAGTAACCAAAAGGAAGCATCCTTGGACCTCTCCTTTTTTTCATCTACGTTAACGACCTTCCCAACTGTTTAGAGCGCTGGCAAGTAGTCATGTATGCAGACGACCCAGTGATTTACTTCAGTGCGCATTGCTGTCAAAATATTGAATACCGCCTGAATGCTGACCTTACCAATGTTGTAGAATGGATAAACAACAACTATCAGACCTCAAATACATCGAAATGCAAGTTCGTATCGTTTGGTGGTGATAGCAGGTTGAAAACCTGCCAAGGTATCAAGCTTGTCATTGATCACGAAAACCTTGAGAGCGAAGATTTAATCAAGTATCTCGTTGTTGTCATTCATAAGAATGTGACTTGGAATGAGCATATATGAGCATATCGAATCATTAATTGCGAAAGTGAATAAAAGGATTGGCTTGTTAAATCGTATGAAACATCTATTGCCTTTGGTTGCGCCAGTCGCATTAGACAATGCTTTAATAAGACCTCTCCTCGATTTTGCTGATACCATCTGGGAAGACAGAGATAATTAATATTACATTCATGAATGATTTACAGGTCTTACAAAATAAGGCTGCCAAAGTTATCTTTGACTGGTCCAACTATGCTTCATCAACCTACCCTCTCAAAACACGCGGCTGGCCTACCTATCTCAACAGCGCCTTGTACATAGAGACATTACCTCGTTTAAGTAAATCCACGGACCTATGGATCACAATTTTAACATTCTGCGAAACTCAGGAGAAGAAGGAGCGATTTCCGTCTTCCTCTCGTTAAAAGAAATTACGGAAGGCAGAGACCTTTTTATCAATGCGCTAAGGAATGGAACCTTTTCAGTCGACGCATCTTCGTTTTAAATAGAGCATTAAAAGTTATTTATTTTTTTCCAAGCTTGCGAGCGGGCGATATTTTACGATCTTGCCCGCTTACCCGGGCGGAATCGTTGGCAACTTCATTCATAAGTTTGTTTGTTGTTTGTGAATGAGCAAAAAACGTCATTTTCAAACCATTTTTCTTTTAAAACTTGCGCTATAATTAGCATTAGCTAGGGAAAATACTATTCAGACAAAAAATCTGAAGGGAGAATCAAGCAAGTCAGCCAGGAAAACCGACAAAGTAAAGCAAAACAAGTGATGTTGCTTCACTAGCCTTATGACCGCGCTGTAAGTACTGCAATCTTGCTTTTATGCACCGTTTATCGCACGTTTTGCTCTGTTTTTAATTTGTTTTCCATTTTTTTCTGTATGATTCGAGACGCTGCCGTTTTTCATTGAATTTTTCCTCGCTAGTTTTCTACTTATCAGAAAAAGGTTGTTGTCAATGATTGCATTTAGCTTTCAATCTTAAGCTTAAGCTTAAATAAACAACACGAATCACTTTTTCTTTTCTTTCTTTTCCTGAAACTTTTAATTCTCAGTAGGAAAAAAATAAAAATGTTATTCACCGGCCTAGGTCGGTCCGTATTGGGAGAAACTTTGCCCTCGGTCTGAATACCAATAATCCCATGGCTGGGAGGTCGGTATTGGGATAATCTATGCCCGAGGTCTTGAGTATTGCCCGAGGCCGTAGGCCGAGGGCGGTACTCAAACCGAGGTTGTTAAGTTCTAACTTAACAACTTTAGTAACTTTCCTGAACCTTGCGCCCTAGATAGATGAAACAATCTGGTTGTATGAGATTACTACAGCAACTAGTACATCGAGATTTACCTCGTCAACTCTGGCATCGCGCAGTCGGTCATAAAAGAGCTCAAAGCAATTTTCACAGGGTTTTGGATCCCCGAAGTGTTAGTAATAGACAACGGTCCACAGTATTATTCAGCTGAACTTTCTACGTTTGCACGGAGCTGGTGTTTCGAAAAGGTGACATCATCGCCTAAATTGCCGAAAGTATTCAGGGAGTATCCAGCGCTACTTGAATGGGCAGAACGACAACGGAGGGATTTGGGACTATTCCTGCGCAACGGTTTATGGGACGTTGCAGCAAAACTCTGTGACCAACTCTGTGCTACCTATCGAAGAAACTTGCGCTCAGGAGGTCAAATACATTCAAAGAAAACTGGTGCAAAGGAAGAAACAATTCCCGACAATCATTAATAGCTCATGGTTACACTGGAGGCCGTTCAATCAGATATTGCTGTCTTGAAACAAGCTTTAATCCCTGGAGGAAAGATAAAAGCACTAGTACAGGCGACCGTTTCCAGGTTTGTGAACAGGCGAACCAATAGTTTTATGAGCGTTGTTTCCAATGTGGCTCAAATGATCATGATGGTCGCGGATGTTAATTGTAGAGGTTCCACTGATCCTCAGACTCAGAGGGAAAAAAAGGTTTCCATGTTTGTTAACTGGGGTTAACGTAATGAGCTTGAGCCCTCCTGATGCCTCACAGGGGAGTGCAAAGGCTTTGATCAAATTCATTAGGACATCATGACCAATTGCACTGTGTAGCGCAAAACTGACAGTAGGCAATGTGTCAATTCTAAAGAATGAGACAGTAGTAGTGACTTGCTCTGTAAGTACTGGTCTAATTGAATCAAGACCTCCGATGCTGTTTAACCAGACATTAAATGACCTTGCCACGACAGGTTGGTATGCCAGAAACATTCATTGACTCTCAGAAGTCACGATTAGCTTTTTTTATCACTTGTGGTATGCGTGCGGAAAAGGAATGGTTCTCTTATATAACACTCTGCATCGACTTTTAAGCTGCACGAGAGGACAGTTACTGACCGCCACCATCTTCCTGGTGTCCACACAACTGTTGTGAGTTTTGGAAGCAGCCTACCACCAAGAAAGATCTCTTGTACATGGAATTAAAATGAAAATATTTTCACACTTGCCCTTGTCCAGGGTATTCTAATGACGGCACCGGTTGAGTTAATATCCATTGACCATCAACACTTGAAAAAATGCTATGATATGATATGATATGATATAAGAAGAAGAAGAACTTTGTTTAACGAAGGGAGAAACATTATTGCCGATTACCCAGTAGTTTTCATAATGGCCCTCCACATATAAAAACAAAAGCTATAAATTAAGAAGAAGAACAAAAAAAAGAAAAAAAAATGATAAATATTTAAAAAGTTTTGCAAATCTTCAAATGTTCTAACGAGGCGTTGTCGTTGGTGAACTTATCCTGAAGTGTTTTTTTTTAAACATCGTATGGCAAACTATATCTCTATACGATTGGCCTAATTTGTTCCATAGACGACAAGCACTTAAATAAAACGTCCCAAGTCCTAAGTTTCTCTTACAGAAAGGTGTCAGAACGTTGTTATTCTATGACCATGTGAAGAACGAACATGAAATATTCAGGACAGAGATTTTGACTCACTTTGTGTAGCATGAGAAGGTTTCTTACACACATGATGTCATCTATTGGCAGCCAACCTAATTTATCAAAGAGTTTTACAATGCTCTCGTTTCTGTGGCATCCAAAATTAATTAATTAATTGTTGTCTCAAGAGCCTTTCGAGGTTTTCGACAGAGCAATTTCGCCATACGGTACATTTTTCTACATTTAATAGATAAGTGGGTCTTTGCTTTCTTAAGGAGGCATATTCTAGAGTCAGCTTTTTAATAAGGTAGTCAATTTGTAAGTCTCATGAGGGGTTGGCATTGATGACGACACCAAGAAGCTTTTCACCTAATAATTCTTCTAGCCTTGCGTTGTCAATGGAAAGTTCTAAAGCAGTCTTTCACAATTACTGGGATTTTTAGCAATACCAATAAGTAGATGCTTGGTCTTTTCAGTGTTAGGTTTCATTTCGATGAGTTTAAACCACCTGTTAGCTTCTCCTAGATTCCTATTCAGAGTTTGCTGTATTTTAGTATAATTGGTTCCACTTGATCAAATGGTTGTGTCGTCAGCATAGATGTCCATTTCAGTTTCCTTCAAAACAAAAGAGAGATCGTTCATGTAGACGAAGAAGAGAAGAGGGCCTAAAATTGAGCCCTATGGGACGCCTCTGTCTAGGCTTGCTGGACTGGAAAGCACACCAGATACTGAGCAGACGTGCTTACGTTCGGACAAGTAGGACCTGAACCAGTTAATTGCAGTTGAGCTAGTGTGATACTTGGATAGCTCAGCTATCAGGATATCATGACCCACTAGGTCAGAAGCCTTACTGACGTCCAGAATAACTCTTCCCACGAGTTCACTGTTGTCCATAGCCTTAAGCTATTTGTCAGTGATGTTTAGTAGTGCAGTTTTGTAGGAATGAAAGGGCCGGTTGGTAGACTGGTTCTTGTAGTGTAGCTTAAATTGTTCGTAGTTAGGCCGATGCTACATGTCGTTCCAAAGGTTTAGACAAAATAGGCAAGACAGATCTTGGGCGATAATTGCCTCTTTCGTTCGTTGATTTTTTGTTTTTGTTTTTGTTTTTGTGAAGTGGTATTACCCTGGCTTCATTGAATGTCGCAGGAAAGACACCTTGACTGATGCTTGCTTTGTAAATATGCTCAAGACTCGGGGATATTGCTGGTAAAATCCTCCTTGATTACACGAATACTGCAAACGCACCCAACGATGGTTTCCTCCTAATTGCATTTAAAACACTTTTTAGGTTATCCAGAGTACTTTTAGATCTCTAGAAATGGATTCTAAGCGGCGCTATAAAATTTGTATCTGTTCGGTCATCCTAGTGGAACTTGCGTCTTTTTTAAATTACAAGGGCTGGAGTATTATTTTTCTGAAAATGTTAGACGAAAATTGATTGTATTACGAAAGTGAGACATTTTCTGATACCAAACGCCATCACATTTTTGAATCCGAAAATTTAAGGTTCCTTTTTTCCACAAAAAATTAGCCTAACTTGGGACGTTAAATGTGAAAATTAAACTTTTGAAATCAGAAAATCGTAGGGAATGTATAAGATAAGCTCCGAGATTTCTAGATTAATGGAACGGTCATCTAGAAATTTTTAGCCGTCCTCAAGTAATGGAAAATTCTAGGCAATAATTGCTTCTCCGAACAGATATTTTACAGAAAACAGTCGTTGGGCGCCCCTGATACTGATGCCATCAAGGTCCCGTTTGTTAGATGGTATTTTTCTCACATCTGCTTCTATAATTTCCTTAGTAATAGGCTTAATGGAGAATTAAACTTTATCAGTTATTTGAGTATTGACAAAGTTTAATAGAAGAGCATCAAGCTCAGATTCTGCGGTTACCAGATCTTCTGATAGTTTAGATATTACATTCAACGAGGTAAAATATATTTCATTTAAAAGCATCTGAAATTTTCTTTGGGTCTGTGATCTGTTCTTCGTTAACTTTAATAGCGACTGGCGCTTTGGAAGAAGGTTTAGTTGGCACAGTTTGTTTTACCAGTTTCCAAAGATTTCTTGCATTGTGTTGTTTTGTTTTCTAGGATTTTATCTTTGAAATACTTTGACTTTGCATTGCAAATCAGTACAACGGCAGTGTTTCAGGCTCGTTTGTACATTGTTCAGGCTAGTATATTATTCTTGGCACCTCCTTTAAACTTGTCCCTGACAAATATTTGCTGAAGAGTGTCTTGAGTCTTCCATCCCGGCAGTTCTTTGTTTTTCACCCTATGAGTGACATGTGGTATGTGCTCGTTCATCACATTCATAAACAGGGTATTCCAAATTGTAAGATTGTCCTCAACATCCGAAGAAGCATCGAGTACTGACCATGATAATTATGACTCTGCTGTTGAGTTTGAGGTACAAAAGAATAAAATGAATAATAATTTTGATCCTTCAGTGTGTTGTTGTTGTTGTTTTTTTCTCGAGACACAAATTCAGCATTTCGTTTCCTATATAAGGAGCTGTATCCGTCGACATACACTTATAAGCGAGTCCTTCGAGTAAATCGCTGTTCCTCCCCCTTCGGAGTCAGTTCTATCACATCGGGGGTTGTATTGCCGTCGATCGCTAATTTAGGTTCACGCCAAGTGTGATTGCGCCAAGTTTCTCTCATTGCGAACACATCCAACTTGTTGATGAGCACCAGTGCCGTAATTTCTTCGAAATGGCCCGCCCGAAGAGATCGGATCTTTAAATGGCACAGTTTCAGACTTTTTTCTCTTTCAAACTAAAACATAGATGATCTGTGCTCTGTCTAGTTTCTTCATCTGGCCTTGGATTAGGAGACATGTTACCAGAAAGCTGGAGTCTTGATAACTGAAAATAGGACGACGAGTTTGAATACTTCGCAATTCTTGTCTTAAAGTAGCCATTGAACTTCAGCTTGAATGTAGAGAAACTGCTTTGGGATAGAATTGCCTTTCATCGATTAAAGCTGACCGCTACGTGTGTCCTCGTAGTATTAGCATAAAATCGAATTGAAAGCATCACCACGAATGCAAAATATACGGAGCCTGTCAAAAAGCGTTCTCAGTCGCCATGATATGCAAATGATGTGTATGATATGATATGATATGACATGATATATGATATGATATATGATATGATATGATATGATATGATATGACATGACATGACATGATATGACATGATATGATATCATATGATATGATATGATGTGATGTGCCATGATATGATATGATATTGCTTTGCATTTCCAGCTCACATCTTACACGACGTGTTAAACACGTTTGAGAGCAAACTGTTTCATCTATAACACCACTGGAATGGAATGGTCCGTTCAAAACCTATATCATACCACCCATAGTACAATGGAAAAGACTAGATAATTAACAAGACCCTTCTGGTATTGCCAAGAACTCTACCCGAAGAAAAGTATGGTGAACGGCATCAGTAACTCCCAAAGTTGTTAACGCACAAATGCAAAAGGTGCGAATCAACAGCCTACTCCCCATTGTTTCTTTTGTTGGGATGAGCACCACGTTTACTTGTTGACATTCTTCACCAGGATCAGTGAAGGACAGTTACTCCGCTTTTGTCAAGGAAATGCAAAGCTGTTCCTCGTGTTCCGTTGGAAGCAGAAAAGGGTCGCTCTCTAGCTCTCAAGGAAAATTCATTTCAAGACCACAAAGCCCACGGTACAACCTTAGAACCAGGGGAAAGAGTTCTTGTGAGAAATCGTTCGGATCCTAGAGAACCGGGTAAACGTAAGGAATACTGGGAGGAACAGATTCACGTGGTGGTGGGAAAGGGTAGAGCCCTGTCTACGAGGTATATCCGGAGGGAAGCGACCACGATAAGCGTGTTCTTCACAAAAATCTGCTCTTACAATATCAATTTCCCCCAGTAACGTAACAGCAGCACAGTCAGGCGGGTGACAGAACTTGGAGCACTGCAAAGATTTCAGTGAAAGCGCACAGAGTATCACAGATCAGCAATGACAGCAAAAGCGGTTATTCTAAAATCCCAACCAGCTAACCAAAGCCGGCTGAGTGGCCTAACCAGTTTCTACTATGGAAGGCCATGTACAGTTTGATTCCGGTGACAACGAATCAAAAGAGTCTCAACACGGTGATTCCACCATGTGGCAGCAACAAGGTCCAACATTTCTCGGGAGATGCTATCTAAGGAAAGCAAACACAGACCACGAGCTGCAATAGCAGTCACACCTACTAAAAGAGCATCATCACGGCCATAATTAAAACCAGAATCCGAACCACAGTCGAAATAACAGCGCTTTAATACAATGTGTTCGACACTTACCGTTGTTGTTTACATGCCACAGATTAGGACAGCCAGCTATTTGTAATACCCAGGCCGTTGTGAACCCCAACACTGGCTGGTATTACCCACGTATTCATTCACAAGGGATGATCTCAACGTACCCTTTTTGCCCACCACCGTCTAATGGTTCTTCCGCACAATGGCCTATGCAGATGATACCAGTGTAACGTATGGATTTATGAACTGTTTTCATCGTTCTTGTTTTAAACATGCAAAAAATATATAATATAGATTTAGCCAGGGTAGCCAGCTCTCGGTAATATCTATAGTTTGCTCAAACTAAATATAAAATCGTGTAAAGCTAAGGGGCGAATGCAACGAGAACTTTGAAAAAACAACAATAGGTCTAATAAGAAAAAAAAAACAGCTTTGCCCGTGCAGCGCACTTTTTTTTTTTGCACATTTCTTTGCCGTTGTTTTCCAAGACTGCAACGTCAAACGTCAAGAAACTTCCTGGTTACACGTTATATGGAGGAAATGTCGTACATGTTCTTGTTTCACTTTTTCACTGCCGCTCATTTTTTCTTTGGTGGCCGCTAGCATTTCTCATTTTCTCACCGCCGCTGTAAATTTATGTTCCTTCAATATCCGGCAGATTAAAGTTGTCTTATTAACCATCGCATTCGACATTCAGACTGATATGACCTGTCACCTATTAACCTGCGATCAGGCGTTTTTTTTTTTCCCAAGGGCGGACGAGGCGAGAGGTAAAAAAAAATAACGCCTGATACATTTATTTAACATGCCGCCAGTCGCCCTCTAATTTAAATAAAAAACGTCAGCTCTACCTGTCAAGTTAATGGGCCAATCAGCATTTACCGGAAGTCAGCCGCTATGCGTACATTGGCGGGAATCTTATTTCAAAAGAGGCGCGAAAAACGTCTGTCCGCACTGAAAAAAGGGAAAAGTAGCCTAAGATCATGCTCTTCGTATTATCCCTCTATGTCTCTCACGGGAAGAGAAAAGAAAATTACACGGCGATGTCCAGATGGCGCTCGCTAAAAAAAAATGTTATCTTTGTGATGAAATTCTGCTAGCTGGGGCTGTGCCGTTATGCAAGGCCACAAGAAATCGAGAGTTAACAGAAAAGAAATTGTCCACTGCCGGCAGTATCGTGTTGTCGGACTTACTCAGAAGCGTTGGGATAGGTATTTGTAACGCAGCGAGCGAAGAATTCAGATCGGCAGCTTGCAAAGAATGTGCAAGAAAACTTTTCAATTGCTGCACGATGTTTCATGAACTTGAAAGTGCTGTCAAAGCCAGGATCGACGTGGGCTATTCATAGTCTACGGAAGGTGGAATTAAGAGGCTCCATGGAAATTCCCCCAGAGGATCGACACCAAACTCCAAGAAAATAAAGGATATTCCACAACAAGTACAAGAGCCAAGAGAACCTAAAGGTCGGTCAAGGAAATCCTTATTTCAGCTCGAAGCCGATTGGACTGAGCGTGAAAATCGTGAAGGCGCTATAGCGAATTTGATGCGTTTACCGGTAACAACAACAAAGGACGAAACAGCGCCCAGGCTAGTCGTGAAGGGAAGTGGTTCTTTTTCCAGATAGTTAAATTCTAAATTAAGCTTAATAGCTGCAGCTACTTGCAGTTAGCGTTTCTTTCAATGGACGCAATCATTTAATTTCTTTCCTTCTGATACAGGTAAAGAAACTTATTCAACGAAAAGAAGCTTTACAAATTTGAACTGAAATTGACAACTGTTTATCGATATTCACATAAGCCTTTTAAATTCTATAAGAATTGCCCGCACGTGTTCTACTCATTTTTGTTTATCAACTGTTGTCTTTATCTTCACCTTTCAGATATTTATGGCATATTCCAGTGGTCGAGTGATAGAACACGAGTGTAGAGGTGACGAAGAGCTTCTTGTAAAAAACTTAGGAATCAAAAACTACAAAGCCGCCGCAGTTGGCGTCACTAAATTTTCTCCACTGCACGATAAAGTGCTAGAAGAGACTGGAAAAAAAATAAAGAGAGAACTAAAGAACTACTCAAAAGATCCGACGAACACGTACAAGTATCGAGGGGAGTTAAGGAAGCTTGCTGATTTCCGAAATGACCATTTGATTACAGAAATCCAACAAAAAGCACCCAACTTGCATTGCCTTGTTTCTTCGTCATTTCCAAGGAACAAAAAAGTAAAGAACGCGAACAACAAGGAGGCATTGATCTTTGCAAGCATTCTGAATCCATGGATTCCGAACTCTTATTTTACATTTAGAATTAGCACCATTCTAGTGCTTGGAGGTTGTAAGAAGGAGGAGATGGACTGTTTTAACAAGCTAGGCCTCCCGAGCCATCCTAACACCGTGCGAAACATGCAGAAGAAAGCATCCTTTGCTTTCGACAAAGCTGCGACGAACTGGAAAGATGAGATAGTAACACGCGAGAAGAAGATTCTTCTCCTAGAAGAAGTTCTCAACAGACACTCAGAAACAACCTCTCAAACTGACGATGGCATGGAAGTGCCGCACGATTGATTTTTCTAGGGAGGCTGTTTCTTGTTGTGAGAGACATTAGAGGGATAATAGGGAGAGGGCATGATCTCAGGCTAGTCGCCTATTTTCTCTTTTTCTCCGTCTTTCTCGTCATTTGTGGACATGATAATTAATCTATTAAGCTTAATACTTTAGACAACACGAATACAGAAGCAATTTCTGTTTCCGTTTTCCGTAGTCTTTATCGACTCTTTAGTTGTCTCAGCTTCACAAGCTCCGCTATAAAAATACATACCATTTGCCCCAATGCTTTTCAAACAGGCAAATAAGAAACTTAGGTTTTTTGTTCCTCTGGCGGTAATAGTTGTCAAGTAGGGAATAAATGAGAAAGGGTCTGAACATGTGTATTCTTAAGTTTGTATGTAATTGCTGATTTGACCTGACCAACCAACTCAGACCTGTAAGGGATGTATACAAAGGTGGGGAGGCACCCGTGACAATTCATGAGAGAGAAAAAACGACTCTCGGGAACAGTTTAGAGTAGTAAAATGTATCGGATGACATTTCTTTCAAGTCGGGAAATGTTATAGATGACGTAATTGCTAATCACGTGACAGAGAAAAACTCTGTGTGGGCTGTGAGATTTTTTTTTTCCCAGAGAAGTCGATTAAAAAAGTCGAATGTCTAGGAATAAAGAAAGCACAAAGAAGTCTATGTGGGAATTACTTTTTTCGAGTCTTGCAACATATTCCTTATGACCGATTACTAAAATGAGGTCAGTGCTAAAATAGGTTTCCACAAATCGTTTCCTGGTAGTACTTACAATGAATCAACACCACTGAAATGCACGAATGTGCCATCAGATATGCTAAGAAGTTCATTTGTAGACAGGGTTCTGTTGGAAAAGGAACAGCAAAAATAGTAATAATTAAAATGTTCCAGAGAAAAAAAATGAAGAATTTTGATTTCCCGAGTTTAATTTCTATTCCACCCTTCAATAAAGGCTAATTTACTGGTACAACGTAAGCATAAAAACAAGTAATTTTTTTGTACAATGCAGGCGAGTCAACTACTAACCAAACAAAATCAAACAGTTTATGCCATCAGACAGTGTCCATGGCAGTCAGCCAGTAAGCTTCCAGAATTCTACGCAAGAAATGCAATCAATAAATACAGATAGTGTATGCTTGTGCAAATAACCCGTTGAAGAGTTTAATAAGGTCAGAGTCAACTTACAAAATTGAAAGCATGTATCCTGGACCTTCCAATACATCTGCACTTATCGCTTTTAACTTATTATTTCCCAATCCGCTGCAAAATGATAGAATTGAAATGCACTAAAATGAATGTCTTGTAAAAACTTAAGAGTATTAATCGATAAGTAAATAAAAGCTTTATGAAACAGTAATGCAAAGATAACGTCATTTGGAAGAATAACAGAGATGGAAGAAGAAATTGTCAGGCGTACGATTCATTGCCTTCCAGTTTTCAGGCAAAACACCTTATATAGAAAACTAAGCAGAATAAATTGCAGTGGTAGGAAAAAACCCTCACTTTAAGTCAAGGAGTTTCAAAAGACCAACTTGCCAATTAAACAGTCTAGACTTGATACTTCTGGGCTCATAAAACAGTAAGGAATATCTCTGAGTTGAGGATCTTCAAGGAAGGGTTTCCAAATAAGTTTAATTTGAACTGGAAAGAAACCTACTAAACTGAACTACAGCTTATTTCTTACATGTATCTCCTCGAAATTAACGATCTTTAGTTAAAATAGCTATTAGGTCACTACAGTTCAGCAGAAGAATATCTCATAACTAAAGTCTAAGGTAGTCCTCTGCGCCCACTATTCCTAAATTATTTCAGTCAATGGGGAAACCTCCTTTTTACTAGTTTTTGGCTTTCTGAGGTCTCTTTTGATCTTAATTGTATTACGTATATTACAGGTAACTCATCTTGTAAATTGTATTGCAATTCGAGATTAAGGTATGTTGTGTTTTAATTATGGTATCACGATGAATTTATCCCAAACTGGTTGTAATGATGAAGTGTTGGTGGCAAATAATAATAATAATAATAATAATAATAATAATAATAATAATAATAGTAATCCTCGTTTTGTTTTTATTTTTCTTCAAACAATGCGGTCTCTCGCGATTACATGGTTACAGATATCTTTGACGGATGGGGCATCCTGCTGTCCTGCTTAAAACTTACAGCATTGTCAGGTTTTTCATGGCTCGAAACGTTCCACTTTGGATGTACTTCAGGTTGCAATTGGAGATATATCTGAAACATAATCAGTAGTAAAGGGGATCACTTCCGCCAGTAGCAAATCCGTTGAGTATTTTGTACCACCCGACGTAAATAGACCAATAAGCATGTCAATCTTTTTCTTTCACTACTATAGCTTATCAGACCAGTTAAGGTGTCGAACTTCTCACTAGATTTGGAGAGCTCAAATTGTTTTTTTGGGTTTACCTTTTTGACATTTAACTGCAACCTTTATTAGCTGTCATGATGATTTTAATTCCTAACTAATTATTGTATCGTGTTTTGTTTATGTAAACAGGCTCATAAAAAACAATCAACTACAACCTCCAGGACTACTACCAGAAGAAGGAGAAGCGATTCATTTTAGCAGGCTTTTGTCATAGAAGGTGAGGCAATTTTTTTACTAATCCTTCAGTCTTTGATTACTGTTTTGATGATTCGTCTTTGGCCGCTGCACTTTACTGTCTCTTGTGTGAACATTTTGAGAAAACAACATTTCGATTACAGTCGGCATCAGATTTTATTTTAATAGTAGAAACAGCTAGTTTTCTACTACATAATCTGGAAAAGTATTTGCTTATTATACTGTTTTTGCTTAGCAATGCTTCAGTGTCTTTGCCTTTTTGATGTGGATGGCATTTTTAGACACTTAAAAGTTTATTTTTTTCTTTTAATTTAAATTGCTGCTAACAACTTACAACACTCTCATCATTTCAAGACCAGCGAAAGTATCAGCTGTCAAGATCGGCCCTATTGGATTTCCAATTATATTTCTGAAAAATTAAATGTAACTACAGTCAATATAATATCTGAAATCTCACATGTCTTAAATGTGGGAGGATAGATCTTGGTTCAACACTTGCAAGGTAATCGCCGTCAAAAAGAAAGCCTGAAATAAAAATCCGGGCTTGACAGGGATTTGACTCCATAACCTCTGCGATACCGTTGTAGTGGTGTTACCTACCTAGTTATATGTGAAATTTCATAGATTCACTTTCATAATATGAAGGCAAAGATACGACGTGTAATTTACGAACCTACAAGGTGACCAGTTCGAGAGTTCCGTGTAGGATCCATAGCTCAGTTGGTGAGAGCAATGCACTAGCTAAAAGGTAGCTTTGTAGCTTAAAGGTCATAGGTCCGAATTCCGTTTCCTTACGTCTCCAGCTACTTAAGATATGTACACAACTGCGATGATTTCTTACGTAACTGATTGCTTATATTTACTGCGATGTTGTATGAACTGAGAGGAAAAAAGAATAAATTTAAGACAATCAGAAGTCGACCTTGATTGATTTAACTATGACTATTAAATTCCTAAAAATGCTGCTTTACTATTTTTCGTCGAGCAGATTGAGTCAAAAATGGCGGTAGGGATTTCTGTCGAAGCATTAAATGTGGCACAGAGAGAGATATCGAGATAATCTCTACCCGGTCAATTCCATCCAATTCCTAAGACTGTAATATACATCGAAACAGCCAGATGACCTATACTTACAAGAAGTTGACGCGTTTGGAGTTTGAGAGGATTGTTTTCAAGCCTCCTAAGGATAGCCTATTGTTGGGCATCGTGCTGAAAAGAAAAACGATACATATCTTTTCAGTTACATAACGCCTTTTTATAGCGGAGCACCTTGCGCGCGAAAGCGAAGCCCCATACCTAAGAAAATCTGGTTATCTATCCATCCGAGAAATTTTGTTAGTCATGTGATCGTACGTCAGTCTGTTCGCCCTCACCACAGGGTAACCAATGTGAAATGTCACACTTTCTAGCTAGTGTGGGAGCCTGTAACCTATCAATGGACAGCTCTCAAAACAGAGTACCCACTGACCAGTATGAGCTACCCGTATCGAGGGCACATGTGTCGATCTAACGAGGTTGGGTGTTTTCTAAGTGGGCTCGGCTGACAAGTTACCAGTTTTCAACTTAGTACATAGGGTCATGTTAATTCAGGATTCATTCACTTAATGACGTACTTAGACTATACTGGGATCATATTAATAGAACAAGCTGTACTTGCGATAGCATGTTTTTCACCCAGGCTAAGTAACTTAAGCTTACATTTTTGTTACTGTCCCTGGGAGATAGAATCCACCTTCGATTTTGTTGTCATCAAGATTTCTAAAAAAGAGAAATAGAGGCAGTTTGATTCTAAAATCAACAAAGGAACTTGCAATACCGTTCTATTGTTTTAACAATACTGGAAAAAGCACGGTGGCGCTCAGCTGTGCTTTTTTAGCGGTTTTCTAAATGATGTCTGTTATGTTAACCAAGCCTGCGTAGCAAGCGTTTCTGTGCGGTTTAGAGTAAAGAACGAGGAACAAGAGACAAAGACCGCGCGAAAAATGGCGCAAGTAAAAGAGCGGGGAGGGGTGGGGAAGACAGGAAGGAAGCGCTTGAAGACAAACCCCTCGATGTTGAAAACCGCCTACTTGGCCTGTCATGCCTGAGTTCACGCACCGATATTTGATGCTGTCATCAGCTGTCATAATTGGCCAATAAATTGTTTGTCCTTTCGTTGAGCGGAAATAAACTTTAAAGGAGCGTGTGTGGAACCAAAATATTTTTTTTGCATTTTGGAACGCGTGGACGGCGTTAATGGTGAAATCTCAATGAATACGAACGATTATTGCAGGTCAAAGCTTAGCTAGACAGAACGGCTTACCGTTCTCGCCAAGGCACAGACAACTAGAGTGTTCTTGTAAAAGCATCTAAGAACAAAGCTGACCCGGCAACTGATGAAGTTAGCGTGGAGAACTAATCAGCAATTTTGACTGAGTCACAATGCAGTTCTCTATAGTTGATGTAGCTTCAGTTTTTTTTAATCTGTAAATCACTATCCCAGAGAATTTAACATCCTGCAAAAAAAAAAAACCTAACGACCTGGGCCCAGCACGACAAAACATTACAGGAAACCATCGCATTCCCTGACAAAAGAAAATCGCTTTTAGTTTTTCAGATCCGGGAGACACTTTGGAGAATAAATTAAACGACCTGAAACCCTTATACTGTCGCAAGAAGAGCGTTGCGTTTCAAAAGAAGTTAAAGAAAATGCTCTTGCCAAGGAGGGTAAGTCTTGCCGACCAAAGTAAACAACAACTGGAGGAAATTAAGATGACTGTCACTTACCATATATGACCTCTCAGTATGAAGCAAACCTTTGATCGACACATCTCAATGTTGTTCGACTAGCCGAGCCAATCAAGCGCTGCCTTCGCTTTTTTCAAAATCGAGGGGTTTTTTCCGCAAGCGTTTCCTTTCTTCCTCTCCCCCTCCACTCTCTTTCATTTTTTTGGTTCTCGCTCAATTTCTCGCGCGATCAAAACCGAAAATCCCCTTCCACGGTCTCTTTTACTCCGAAACCAAACGGAACCCCTTCTACGCAGGCTAATGATAACCCAAATGCATGCTAGCTTTGCACCTGCTTAACTCGTTCTAGTTTTTTGTACTGTGATTGTTGACTTCGTCATTGGTTCATAGCATATTTAAATCCAGGACAGAAGATATCTTCGCGTGAAAGAGTCGTTGTATTGAAACTTGATGACGATTAAAAAGAAATAAAATCATGCACGCAATGAGATTACCAACATTCTTGATGCCAGTCTTTCTTTACCTCTACACCTAAATTTACAATTTATGACTTTTCAATGTAAAAAAGGTTATTTTTGGTCAAATTATCGCAGTGGGCCACATCTTGTCGAACAAAGAAAGAGGAAGTATCAAAATCTGGATACAAGAGCGCTGAAACGAGGAGTGTTGCCATGTCAAAATTAAAGTATACTTCATCATGTCAATATTCCCTATTTTCTGTGTCATTTCTGGTTGCAAACCACCGATGACGTCATCAGGTACCTAATTTCCATAATACGAATGCCTCAATTTCTCTTGAACGATAAGATCTATTATGACAAAGAAAGCACCATCCATCCTTATCTTGAAAATATATAAAATGTCAGCAAGTCCACATCAACAAACCGATGAGTGGTGCTAGATCTCCCAGTTGTAGACCTTGATCAGTACAATTAAACTTGTAGAAAAATATGAAACGGCAAACTGATCCTTACGGCAAGGCGATAAAGACGTAAACGAAAGAATATAGTGAAACAAAAAATATTAATATATATTTAAACAAATTGCCCAATATTTCGGATTGAAAACAAAACTTCTTCAGGGGCCAAAAGAAAAATGAAAATAAAACTAAAAATTCTTTATAATTACAAATAAGAATTTGAAAATGTGGCAATAAATACAATAGATTGTTATTGGTATTGGAGACTAGGTGGTATCATATATCAGTAAGCCTCGTCACGTCTATTTATTCCTAGAGGAGATAATGTGTTCCCTTTGTGTATTAACTACGTCTTTCTAATCCCACTTGAACTCATACGCAGCAACCGTGATGCAGTGAGAAACGGTCGAGAAGCTTATTTAATACACAAAGGGAACACCTTATCTCCTCTAGGAATAAGTAGATGTGACGAAGCTCACTGATATATGATACGAACTAGTCGCCAAAACCAATAACAATCCATTGTTTTTATTGTCACATTTTCAAATTCTTATTTGTAACGAACTTTGACCCCTGTAGAAGGTTTGTTTTCAAACCGAAATATTGGGCAATTTGTTTGAATATATACTTTTTGTTTTATTCTTTTGTTTAATTTTTCATCGCCTTGCCGTAAGGATCAGTTTGGCGTTTCTTCTTTTGAAAAGGCTACCAAATAAGCTCTTATAAGCACCGCGTGTTGCATACTTACATTATCTTTAGGAAGAATAGGTTCCTGAAAATGTCTTTCGGAATAAACTTTAAATCGCTTCTTGAAAGATCACTAATGAAAAAGTAGGGTTAAAGTAAGAAGATTATTTTACATTGAAGAATTTATACTTATTATAAAAGTAAATTATATATCATCATAAAAAGTATCCCAGAATCCTTTAGGCAGTTTTTTTAAAAGCTTTATAACTTTGACAATTTTATACGTAGAGAACTGTCAGACCTCAGCAAGATAACAATTGCCATAAAATAGCTTCCCATGTCACATCTAAGGTAATGACGCCATCAGTCACGTGACTATTTCCGAATTAGTTTTTTTTGTTGCTGTGACAAGATTTCATTAACGAGTTAAAAACAAATAGCATATTTGAGGTTTTAGTTGACGGTCGACATTTAAAATTTAAGGGAGTAATGAACATGAGCGAAAAAGTCGGGAGACTAGGCCGAGGGCTGTAGAGAGTCAACCTATTATCACGCAGCAGAGGAAATTTGTGGGAAAGTAATGTTCTACCTGATAATTTTTTTCATGACCAAAAGAGGAACATGGCGTTATCAGTCACGTGATCGAAGCGTGTCGAATGTTTTAGTTCGTTTCTAAAGTACCTTTTTTGTCATAAATTGGCAAGGTTTTGCTGTTTTTCTCAACAATTCTTTACACTGTATTGTCTGTTCAAACGAAAACTGAGCCAGAAGTTTAAAAGTTACGTAAATTGACTGTTACTGCAAGTTAAAATAAAAAACAGACCTTCTCTTGAGACGTTTGTGAAATCCTTTTTCAACCTAACTGTTTGCTTGCCGAAATAAATGTTCAACTTTTGTTAATAAAGGAGAACTTTAAAAACTAAAAGAATGTATTTGGCGGCCATATTGATTTTCTTCATTCCGGGGAAAGAGGTCATGTATCAGCTCTTCTAACCCTAAAAGCCAAATGGTTTGCAAGCCTAACCTAAAAAAAATGGAAACAATGATGAACAATGTTGTATTAATGTTTTCCCCGACCGGTGAAAAGATACGTTACGAGCAGAGAGAGAATCGCACGGTTATACGCTTCAGTCAGTAGCCGCGCGATCGATAGTTCATAAAGTTCTTAAACGTTCCCCGGCATGGACCGTACCTGAAAGAATATTTTTGGGTCTATTGTGACCCTTACGTCTAGCTTCGATCAGTTAAAGATTTAATTCTACGCGAAAATTATAAAAAAAAGAAAAAGGCATCCTTGAAAACTGTCAATCACCATGGAGAAGGAATATATAACTCTTTTAAACTCGAATTGTCAGCGTTTGCCGAGGTGGTCCAGTGGATAGAGGCGTTAACTTTTAGTTCTAACTGATTCTGAGGGTCCGAGTTCGAATCATATCAGGAAAACCATTTGTTTGTTTTTGTGAAGTATAGATTTCCGTGAAGCTCCGGCATCTCCATGCAGAATGTAAGTCAGACACCCGGGTAGATTAACTGGGACACTCTATTTCACGCTGGTGAAATCCAGGAGATAAACATAAAAAAGGATTTATTTCATAATAAGCTTTCACTAAAAGGCAAGATAAAAAGAACGGTAAAATCCAACGAATCATCGCTCATGTTTCTTTCAAACAAGTTTAGAAATCGACGCAAACATCTCTAGGAAAGAGCAAGAAGTATTGTCTGGTAATTCTGTCGAAATAAGTGACTGTGAGCTTGACCTTGTTGATGATTATTGCAGTAGTGGGAACTCCTCAGGGACCAAAACTAACGAGGAAAGCCTCTGGACGTAGTTTTGGGACATCTCATTTCGGAGAAATTGTGACTGTTTTCTTTATTAGCTTTAAACCGTGCCAGTAATGAACTGTTAGCCTTAAGAGGCCTGCAAACGAAGTACCGTTTGTCCCGAGAGCTCTGAAAGTATTGTTTAAAAATAAAACAAAAATAAAAAATCAGGTAGCCCCCTCTTTGTTGGCAGATTTATTGATGACCCCCCTCTGACCTTCCTGGCATAAATAATGAATGGTCCCTTATCATTACCCAGCTCAATCGTCGATTTTCACATGTACCTTATTTAATTCGCGAGGTAAGTGCTTTGAGATGGGATGTCTGAATCAACTAAATTCGACAGTTTCAAATTAAATTCGACTTTGTCGAATCTGTGACAAAACAGTCAAAAATTCGACTTAGGTTCAACATTTGATTTAGAAGTCGCATTTAACATTTGCCGAATATAATGCATTAATTATAGAAACCCTTATCCGTATTGGATAAAAAAATTTTCTAGAGACTGGGAATATTTACAACAAACGGTGTTAAGGTGGCTCGATACAGTTTTTCAAGGTCAATACCTCCCAAGTTTGAGCGTAAACTACGTCGCCATAAACAAAGATTTAGAGAAATTAACACCACAGTTGTATTAGATAAAGATGAAAATTTGTTATGATCAGGGTTGCAATGACATCGGAGTTGTCATAGCGACGAAATGACGCCATTACCTATTTTACTTACAGCAGTATTTCTCGGCACTGGGAACTGTTCTTCCAAAATCGTTTACCGGAGCTTTTTCCTACAATAGCCGCCTCGATATTTGTGAAGTTTAAGCGAAATCTGTAAGAGCGTTATCCAGATATTTTGGGAAGAAGTTTTTATGGTTAGAAATAAGGTAAAAAATGGACAATCTTGATGTTCGACTGTTATCTGTACTAAACGAAGCGTTTTTGACATTCAATTTCACCTCATAGTAGTTTCAATCTTTTTAAAAACGTGTGTGAAAGATCATGGAGATACCTCCAGCCGATTGCTATAAAGAAGGATTTGATTATCGGTATCGGGGCGTTCTTGTTAGCGGTAATGTAAACATTTAACTACTTTAACAAATTAGCGAATAATTTTTAAACCGCTGGATAAATTTTTTAGAAAGTTTAAGAATCTTGAGATTAACTGTCCTTTTATATGACCTCTTAGTTTCAAGACTATTGATATATTATAAGGCAGTAAAATAAGGGCTTCAATTCGCTAATATTTTGTCAGAAATTTGGTGTTCACAAGTGAGAGCCTCTCATTATTCACGGGTATTGTCTCCAAGTTTCATATTTTCGTGTACAACAATAGCTTGCATTTTTGCATATGTCAAATGCATTGTTACTGCTGTTCACGTGAAAATGAAACTTTCAGACAATACCCCTGAACAATAGGGTGTCAATTTCTAGAAATCTTTGTTTATGGCGAAGTAGTTTACACTCAAACTTGGAAGGTATTGACCCTGAAAAACTGTATCGAGCCACCTTAAATTCGGCACTGTCATATCCGACGTCTGAATCAACTGGCGTATTTAATTACTTTCATCGACTAAAATAGGTGTTCGGCACTCATGAGAAATTCCACTTTTGAAAGGGGCTTAACATAACATAAGTTTCAGTTTAGTGGTTTGCAGGCTGTTATTAAGTTGCTGTTTTCTTTTCAGTAAAAGCAATTCGTACCTCTCTTTATAAATCCATTTTATCGATCGGTTTGTGGCGCGAATTAAGAATTCGAATCAGCTGTAATAGTTCATTGTATTTCTCTTTGACATGATTTAATTGTTCATCAAAAAGAGCGATCGATTTTTACTGAAGAAAGATGAAAAAGCTAACCCTTTTTGATCAAATTATTTTAAGGTTTAAACTCGAAGCTTTAAATAGTGTAAAATAATAATTTACTTTTACCCGTATCACTCGTAACAATAATAATGATAAAAAGAAGAACAACAACAACAACAGCAACAATAACAACAACCCTTACAGCACTGAAGTAGTGGGTGGCAACCCTCTTGGTATTTGCTTTATTCCCTTGCATTTAACGCAAACTTTGCTGCCAAACGGACGACAGACACATTTCTTTAGCCAGCGGCAATGTTGAGCACACTTGACAGGGGACCACAAGATCAACGTAAACAGGCACAGACAGATGCACAAAAATACCTTCGCTGCAGATCTTATTTCCATCTATCAAACGGAAAGTTAATAGACGCTATCATCAGAAGTCGAATAAATGTTGATAAAAACGATATATAACCAGTATATAACATAGCGCGCGTGCTTTCCCTATTTAAGTCCTATGAGTCGCTATGGTAAAGATCGTGATCTCTATATACGCAAGGCCATGCGAGAGAAAGGTTGTTCGCAAAACATGTGCACGCGACAATACCGAAAGGTAATATGGGATATGATCAATACTCTGTTCCTGACACTGTAGCTGTCGAACCTACTTTTGTTTCTTTCCTTTAGCACTCGCAAGCATAAGTCCACGGCCTCTCGTGCCATTCTTTCAAATTTCTTCGAAGAACAGTGAACCCAAAAACAATCACAATACCTTTCGGGATTGTCGCGTGCACTTTTTCCGACAACCTTTCTCGTAATAGCTGTATATAATGGTAGTCTTTACACTAGAGTGTAAATAAGGTAAGAAATATATCAACACAAGTAAATTTTAAATACTTCACGTAAAATAAAGCTTCACACACAGCGGTTTCTTTTTTACTTTTCAACGCAATATAATTAAGATTGATTGACATGATTAGTCCTTTACAAAGCTCAGGAAACCGCAAGTTCGCTAAGTTGGTTTTAAGGATGGTTTTCAAATCACTTGAAAGTTTTCTTGAATCGTTTCAACTTTCCGACTTTAATGAGATGCAAAGTAAAATAACTTGAGATTTTACTTAGGCCTTCTCACACGTATCTTTGGTTAAGTAAAACTTAGCAGCTCTTAAGTCTTACGGCCTAGTGTAAAGACTACCAATGACGCGTTCAGCTGTGTTTATTAAACTCGGGTTTTTGTTAATGATGAACTTATAGCATTCTTGGAATTGAGCTTAGCCACCTGAAGCAATAACAAAGCAGTGAAAATGTTTCGCAAATTATTAGAGCCCGAGTTGTAGAAAATTCTGTGTCGGGAAACATGGAAAAGTTCCCCCTCTTTTTGCGTTTGTTTATCCTTACGAAAACAAGTTACTTATCCAGTAACAGATAGAAATTATGCACATTTGCTGTAACCGAACAATCCGAGGCTGGAAAATTACTCTTGCAATAAGACGAGAAGTTTTTTTGTCAAACTATGTTATAAAAGAATTGGTTCATGCTTTTAGCTGTACGTTTATCGAGTTATAGATGCACTTGAGAAGTTAAGAGAGCATTCAAGAAGCTAAAGTTGCTAACTCTTACGCTTCTCTCGTGCTCTCCAAACTTCCCCCTCACATCTAGGCAAATTTATTGGAACACCAAAATGGCCGCCGTTTCATTGTTTTGGAACAATAAAATGGCTGCCGTGCCGTCATGTGAAAGCGCTCTTTACGCATGCTGAGCGTAAACCAATTCAAATGGGACCATTGCTTCAAGTTGCAAGTGTTACCTAGAATTATCATCTTCAGATTCGATATTAATTTTATTATGTGCGTAAGCAAACCAATTTCGACTGGTATTGTATCAGCACCAACTATTCCCAAAGGGAGGCCCTATAGGAGTTGGAGTGTAAACTCACTGTGAACGATCTGTATACTACAATAATCAACGCTCACATGGATGCAGCTGAGAATAGCATTTCTAAGAGAAAACGAGTTAAAAAAACGAGTGCCCTGGGAGAAAGAACTTGTCAAGGAGAAAAGGAGCGAATTGAAGAAAGCCTATATGAAAAATAAGCGCCTCCCCAACTCTAACATCGCAAACCACCTAAAACAGGCGAAGGAGGAACTTCAAGCTGCATGTGACAACGAACAAGCAGAATATCTGGCCGAGATTGAAAAGGCTGCCGTGCAGCATCAGGCAAAAAGAGCCTGGGAGACGATCAATGAGATAACGGGAAAAACCTCGTCAGCTACAGATCGTCTTAAAGGCGAAACAGATGAAGTGAGGCTGGATAAATGAAAGGTTGATTTTGCTACACTCTTGGGCCAGCCAGTAACCGAAAACAGGAACATAGTAAGATTGTGCAGGATACACTCCCGATCAGCACCAATGTCTTCACTATGGAAGAACTCTATCAGGATCAACTCTCTCGCCAACAATAAGGCACCTGGCATAGATGAAATCCCAGCTGAGGTGTGGAAAAGTGGTGCACTCAACGATCAGTTGCTAGACGTGTGTAATATGATGCTTGAAGGTGGCGGAAAACCTGAGCTATGGTCCAAGAGCATTATTACTCCCATACCCACAAAGGGAGATCTCAGCGAACCACAGAACTATCGTGCTATTGGATTAGTTCCGAAAAACGGTCAAGGTCTGTAATACTCAGAAATACTCAGACAAAGCACCACAAAACCAATTTTTTGGAAAAGATTCATAGATGACGTCATATCCATGTGGAACACAAGCAGACACAAAATAGAGGATTTCCTTGTAAAGGCAAACAGTTTTCTCCCAACGATCAAATTCACGGCTGAAATCTCAGAAACAGAAACCACATTCTTAGACACGAAAGTGTACAAAGGTGACAGATTCAAAAAGGAATCTATTCTTGACGTGCGAACGCATTTCAAAGCTGCAGAAACCTTTCAATACACGAATTTCTATTCGTGTCACCCACCAGGCGTCACGAAAGGCTTTATAAAAGGAGAAGCGTTAAGGCTTCTGAGAACAAATTCCTCTCAATTTACTTTTGAGGAGAACATGAGTAATTCAAAACACGCCTGCAGAATAGAGATTACCCAGCTAGAATTGTAGAAAAACACCTTTCAGAGATTAAATTCTCTGATAGAGAAATGTCGCTAGCGCAGAAAAACAAAACCGCACCTAAGAAAATACTGCCCTTTGTAACACAATACCATCCGGCTTTGCCTAATCTAAAGGACACACTTATGGGGAAATGGCACCTTATAGAAAACCAACCGCAACTGAGAGAAATCTTTAAGGAGCCCCCCATCATCTCATACCGTAAGGGAAAATCCCTAAAGGACATCCTAGTTAAAGCTAAGCTATGAAGGCATTATTAGAATTTATTCATCCGCGAACTGCAGGAGTCGTGTAGGCTTGTCAACACTTTTATCACAGAATGCTTCTTGACAGGATCCACTCTCACTTTCAAGGGCGGGTCTAGGGGGATGGTGTAGGGGGTGCGCACTCCCCCCCCCCCCCCCCCCGCCTGAGATGACCTGCGGTTTTCTAATACAACTGGTATTCTGCAAAAAAAAACTATGTGGTTTATTGGTGTTGAAGTAGAGCGAGAGACGAGTGCACCCCCTCCTAAAAAAAATCCTAGATCCGCCCCTGACTTTCACCCCCTGCCGCGCACAAATCAAAATGGTTTCCGATCAGGCAGGTCAACAGTTTCCCAGATACTTACTCTTAGAAGATTGGTCACAACATAAAGGCCAAGAATCTAACACCCGTTCTTACCTTTGTGGACTTCAAAAAGGCACAAAATACACAATACGATCCGCAATTGAAGGCTACGGAGACCTTGGATTCACCCTCAATGACTGAGATAAGAAGACGTCGCTTCCCCTCAGTTATGATCACTGACACAGTCTTTGCCGACGATATTGCATTGATTTCAGATAACTTGGATAAAGCCCAATCACTGCCAGAGCGAGTTGAATGTGCTGCCCCAGAGTTAGTCCTCACATAAACAGTAGCAGGACCGAATACATGGCATATAACCTCAGAAGACAGCGCGACCTTACTACCCTGGACTATGCAAAGCTGAGCCAAGTGGACGATTTCCAGTACCTTGGCTCCTGGAAAGATCAAACGACGAAAGACCTCGAGATCCGAAAAGCAAAAGCATGGGCCGCTAGCAACAAACTAACAGTGGTGTGGAAATCCAGCCTAAGCAGAGATCTGAGGATACGTTTCTTTACAGCTTCAGTTGAGTCTGTTCTATTGTATTGGTCGGAGAATTTGACTTTGACCACTGCACTGGAAAAACACCTTGATGGCTGCCATACAAAAATCCTTCGTGCTGCTCTAAACGTAAGCTGTAACGATCATATATCTAACAAGGAGCTCTACAGGGACCTGTTTCCAATTTCAACAAGACTTAGTCTCAAAGTACGTCGGCTGCAGTTTAGTGGCCACTGTTGGAGAAGCTAGGATGAGACTGTTTCCCACTTCTTTTGGGAACCAAACACTGCAGATGCTTAAGGAGAAGCCCAGAAACAACATTCATTGACCAACTAGAGAGTGACACGGGCCTTAAGAGGCAGGATCTTGCATCTGTCATAACCAACAGACGGCAATGGGACAGACTTCACAAATCTGTGCGGGTGCGCCCAAATAGATAGATAGATAGATTAGCGTGAGATTGATTGTGCCAGGTTTCACTTTAAAGGTGACAACATAGCAACATCGAAAGCAAAAAGAAAATATTGAACGTACCCCGTGCCCTTAATCAGTGGGATTTTTACAGTGTTTAGTGTTACCTAGATGTCAAGGATCTGGCTGTGGTCTAGCGTGCATAGTCTTTGTGGACTTAACTAAAGAAATATGGCGACTCATATTTTTTATACGTACGCTAAGAACGCCGCAGTTTTGAAGGTTGAGAAAGACGATCGCTGATTCTTATCCGTGTTTGTTCTCTTCTTAAGGACGATTAAGGTGATAACGCTTTCGTGTCCTTTTATCTCATTTTTTTATCGTTAATTTCAATAGATAGTTTCGAAACAAGATCTTTCTATTCGGTAAATAGAGTTAATCCTATCTATTGCCAAGAGCATATCGAAACATGCAATTATTTTTCTTTTACGAATACCAGCACGACTGAGGTTCGAAGCAAGTATCTATTCATACCAGTTGCGAAAGGTATCGATCCATCTCGCTATCAATCTATAGCTATTAGCATATTCAGAGCTCTTTGGTCCTCCCAGATTTCCAAAGAAGCACCTTACTCAAGTAGATATTTAATGCACATTTTCCAAAAACCGTTGTTAAAGACATGCACTAGGAATTATAGATAGCAGAGCAAAGTAAACTAAAAAAACTTGAAAACAAAAAAAACCCAAATAATTCGTGACGTGACCGACCACGCCCTCTATTGTTCAAAAATTGTAACCAACTATTCCCACCACTGCGAAACGTGTATCTTCAGTTTCTCTGTATCAAAACATTGAACCTAAAAAGTGTCTACGAAATCAGCTGGAATGGTTCGAAGCATTACAATTGGCAGGTGCAGTTGGTGTTCATTGACTAGTTCCAGTCCTCCTCTAACTAAGATTTTTGTCATAAGAAAGACATTTGTTGAAATCGTCTCATTCCGATCGTTTTACAAGAAGACTATTTGTAGCCACTGTTTACACCTATAAATAGGAAACGGCTTGCTCTTTATGTAGTGGGAATTCCCACTCAACGAATTTCTCGATAAAACAGGGCGTGGCCGGTCACGTGATGCAGTTATAAACAATTTTTAAAATGAAATTGTGAGATTTCTTGGTTAGGATTGCCCTTAGGTTATTAGTCATGGGATGTCTTGAAAATACTTTACATTAGACCAACCCCTTTTTAATATTCTGAGAAATCTATCATGACCCAGGCCTTAATCTACTTGAGTACTTTGAAGCGACAATAGAGAGTTTTAGATCGGAGTTTACCGCGAACCTCTAACCGCGGTTTGCGGTTACCCGTTTGCGGTTCGACGTTCACACATAATTCGATTTAGATTGGCGGTGGATTAAAGAAGTGGATTCTGGTTTATTTTTCCAATTAGAAGTAGAAGAAATATCAATCAGTGAAATAAAAGAAATTTACGGTAACACTGGGTTATCTAGTAGCAAAGAGCTGTAAATTCTTACATTAGTTCTTCTTGCACGGAATTTACGGCCGCCATTTTGAATCAGCAGCCATGAATGGCACTTATTTTCAAGATCCAATAGGATTTATCAAATTTAGCATTTCGCCCGAATTTCTGCCCATGTTAATGGATAAAGACTTGCTCCACAAGATTTTTGTATCATTACGTGAGATAAAACAAGAATTATAAGCTAAAAGCTTTCAGGTAAATGACCTACGTGAAAACCTACCTCCCCACGTTAAAAACGCATGTCGTAAACCTCAAACGTGACGCGAAAGACTTGTCACGTGACCTCCAGCGGTTAGAGGTTCGCGGTAAACTCGGATCTAAAACTCTCTAATGTCCCGATTATTTGCACACGCGAGCATCATCTGTTTTTTCTTAAAAAGACAACTGAACTGTCATATTGACGCGACAAGATTTCCTTCCGGACCACATACACCGCCGACGGAGATAAGTTGTTTACATTCTCAAGTTATATTTTAGACTTTCGAAGAAGTCTTCGTCTTATTTAAAATTTGGCTCGCGGCACGAAGACTTATCGCGATTTTGTCGCTAGCTCGGCCGCCTCGTGACCCGAAAAGTTCGTTCCGCCCGCTTTTAAAACAGCTTTTCTGCTCTGAATCTCGTGTCAGATGTCAATTTGTGGCAAATCCAAGTCCAATAATATTTGCTGGCGCTCTAGCCTTAAAAGTTCGAAAGATAAAAATAAAAATTCAATTTCAACGCAATGAAGATCGCAAAGGTTAGTCAAACATAATATTATGATTTCATTGCACTCGTTTCTCAAAACATTTAGTGCCTGTTGCTTTGATTTTAACGGCCGTAGGGAGGTTTATTTAAAGTTTACTAACGCGTCGTTGCAAAACACTGTGCTTCACGAAGCTTATTCTATAAGATCTCTCAGCCACATCCATGTCTCAACGGTTTCTTTCTTACATAGTCTATTGTTGCTGTTCCATTTCTGCGTATTCCTTTCACGATTATCTGAGCTTGTATGAAAGCTGGCGGGAGAAATAATCTTTCAACTGGCATTAAAGCGCTTCCCTTCTCTTGGTCCTCCAGCCAACGGCAATGAAAGTAACGCCAAAAAATCCCGATTTCACCCAAATCAAAACTTAATAGGAACAATATATCATTGACCTGTAATTCTGAGAAGTTATAGTATAGTATCGAACTCGGCCAAGCGCGAGTATGTTCATATTAAAATGAACAATGAAAAAGTCAAAACCAAACGTCAAACTTCAGTACTGCCATTTTCCTCTATTACTTTATTTGCCTAATTAATTCATTTTTCGTTTCTATAGGACGTCGTAATACTTCAATTAGGTGTACACGCTGATTTTCCTTATAGTCTAACGGCTTGTGAAATTTCGTATAACAATTTTGAAATATCACTCGTGGTATTTAGGCCAAATATCACTACCAATCATGCTATTAACTATACTAATTTGAGTAATATTGAGTAATAAATATGGTTATGGTTTTGTAGGGTTTGAAATTTCGTTGTTTAAGAGCAGGGCACTTCCATACATTTTCATTAATTTATATTAATTTGTTGTACTTCTTCACGGCTTATGGTAAATGCCGGAGGGCCTTTCGACAATCAATTCCTCTCTGAACTTAGCGTTCGAAAGCAATGTAAAATAGCAACTTGTGATTTGTAAGGGTTTTCGAAAGGAAGTTTTTACCAATATATATTTAAATATCGCATTGTTTGGGAAAGCTTTTTTCTTATTAATTAGGGCAACTTTTATATGACTGTTATCGTTTAGGGAAAGTTGACGCACGTTTTACCGAATCTCTAATTTCATGTGTTCTGTCCATTTCCATCGTTAGAATTGTGCGACTTCAAAACAGTGCAAGCTCAACACTATTAAAGCAAGCCACATGCACTCTCTGATCTGATAGCGCCCTGTGTCGGATCAACCGTGATCTTACTTAAGTAGTGATAGAATATATGAAGCGAAATGCCCCTGTTTTCGATGAAATTCGACTTCATTAACGTCGTCTTTAAAAGATCTTTGATAAGCGAAAAATAAAGAGTTTTTGCAAGTTTATAGAGGCGTAGCCGAGCGTTATTAGACTTCATAAATCACGTCTCGTTTGTTTATTAATCAGTTTGAAAAAGTATGAAAAGTATGTGGAAAAAAATACAGCAGTTCTGTTCATTTTTTGTATTAATAATAACGATTGGCTTTTTTCCTTTATTATCTTCCCTGACTAATTCTGTGGCAAAATTAAGCTTTGTCTTCTATGAGCTAGAGATATGGAGACTCATTAAACGTGTTTTGGTGTATACATGATTCGTTCTTTAGTACTTTGAAAACAAAACAAAAAGGCATTTACCAAATTTGGCCAAAACTAAATATGAAAAGACATAACAAATTATAAGCATTGCATAACGACAATGTCGAATTTGAATTGATCGTCCAATATTTAAAGTTTGCGGAAACTGGATTGGGACATGCATGAAAGAGGCAAAATTCTGCAGGACATAAAGGTAACCAGAAGCTTCATTTTCATCTATCGTTTACATGTACTTGTAAGTAAAGTGTAAGTGTGTCGCGGTGATCGTTTACTTACGGCCAGTGGTACGACTTTTATGATTTTTTTAAACTTAGCCAAGCGCATGCTACGTCTCTTTTAGAATTTCAGTGTTTCGTATCAGTGTTTCACTGGCATGAACACGTTCTAAAGTTCAGCTTATATTCTAAAGTAGTATTTCTGGAAAAAAAAGAAGAGTATTTCGGCGATTTTGTGCCAAACAGGCTACGAAATTTGGCAAAAAATAGTCTTTTTTGTCATTTATTGGAAGAATGAACTTGGTCACAATTTTGCTTTGATTGCTGAAATATTGCCAAATACAACAACAAAAGTGTTAGGCTAAGGAAAAGGAGGATCTGGTGAAATCTTATGCAAGAACTGTCTTTTGATTTTCAATTGTGGTAAAGACAAAAACAATCGGGTAATATGAACACAGTGGAACTTAATCGTTAGATTGCTTTTTTGGCAATCGCACCCAATCGTATTAAACAAAACATGCCAAACGAACTAATCGGAAAGTTCGCTTACCGAACGAGTCAGAATTAAGATACTAAAAGGGGTTCACATTTTATAGCAAAAAACGAGATCCCAGGCAAAAAGTAAGATGTTGGAAAAGTAACCATCGTTACAGTGCGTTTGCGCATATTCGATCATGTATTACTATGTTAATTTGAGTAATATTAAATAATAAATGTGGTTATGGTTTTGTAGGGTTTGAAATTTTTTTATTTAGGAGCAAGGCACTTCCATACATTTTTATTAATTTATATTAATTTGTTGTACTTCTTCATGGCTTATGGTAAATGCCGGAGGGCCTTTCGACAATCAATTCCTCTCTGAACTTAGCGTTCGAAAGCAATGTAAAATAGCAACTTGTGATTTGTAAGGGTTTTCGAAAGGAAGTTTTTACCAATATATATTTAAATATCGCATTGTTTGGGAAAGCTTTTTTCTATTAACTAAGGCAACTTTTATATGACTGTTATCGTTTAGGGAAAGTTGACGCACGTTTTACCGAATCTCTAAATTCATGTGTTTTGTCCATTTCCATCGTTAGAATTGTGCGACTTCAAAACAGTGCAAGCTCAACACTATTAAAGCAAGCCACATGCACTCTCTGATCTGATAGCGCCCTGTGTCGGATCAACCGTGATCTTACTTAAGTAGTGATAGAATATATGAAGCGAAATGCCCCTGTTTTCGATGAAATTCGACTTCATTAACGTCGTCTTTAAAAGATCTTTGATAAGCAAAAAAAAAAAGAGTTTTTGCAAGTTTATAGAGGCGTAGCCGAGCGTTATTAGACTTAATAAATCACGTCTCGTTTGTTTATTAATCAGTTTGAAAAAGTATGAAAAGTATGTGGAAAAAAAATAAAGCAGTTGTGTTCATTTTTTGAAATAATAATAACGATTGGCTTTTTTCCTTTATTATCTTCCCTGACTAATTCTGTGGCAAAATTAAGCTTTGTCTCTATGAGCTAGACATATAGAGACTCATTAAGCGTGGTTTGGTGTATACATGATTCGTTCTTTAGTACTTTGAAAACAAAACAAAAAGGCATTTACCAAATTTGGCCAAAACTAAATATGAAAAGACATAACAAATTATAAGCATTGCATAACGACAATGTCGAATTTGAATTGATCGTCCAATATTTAAAGTTTGCGGAAACTGGATTGGGACATGCATGAAAGAGGCAAAATTCTGTAGGACATAAAGGTAACCAGAAGCTTCATTTTCATCTATCGTTTACATGTACTTGTAAGTAAAGTGTAAGTGTGTCGCGGTGATCGTTTAATAACGGCCAGTGGTACGACTTTTATGATTTTTTTAAACTTAGCCAAGCGCATGCTACGTCTCTTTTAGAATTTCAGTGTTTCGTATCAGTGTTTCACTGGCATGAACACGTTCTAAAGTTCAGCTTATATTCTAAAGTAGTATTTCTGGAAAAAAAAAAAGAGTATTTCGGCGATTTTGTGCCAAACAGGCTACGAAATTTGGCAAAAAATAGTCTTTTTTGTCATTTATTGGAAGAATGAACTTGGTCACAATTTTGCTTTGATTGCTGAAATATTGCCAAATACAACAACAAAAGTGTTAGGCTAAGGAAAAGGAGGATCTGGTGAAATCTTATGCAAGAACTGTCTTTTGATTTTCAATTGTGGTAAAGACAAAAACAATCGGGTAATATGAACACAGTGGAACTTAATCGTTAGATTGCTTTTTTGGCAATCGCACCCAATCGTATTAAACAAAACATGCCAAACGAACTAATCGGAAAGTTCGCTTACCGAACGAGTCAGAATTAAGATACTAAAAGGGGTTCACATTTTATAGCAAAAAACGAGAACCCAGGCAAAAAGTAAGATGTTGGAAAAGTAACCATCGTTACAGTGCGTTTGCGCATATTCGATCATGTATTACTATGTTAATTTGAGTAATATTAAATAATAAATGTGGTTATGGTTTTGTAGGGTTTGAAGTTTTTTTATTTAAGAGCAAGGCACTTCCATACATTTTTATTAATTTATATTAATTTGTTGTACTTCTTCATGGCTTATGGTAAATGCCGGAGGGCCTTTCGACAATCAATTCCTCTCTGAACTTAGCGTTCGAAAGCAATGTAAAATAGCAACTTGTGATTTGTAAGGGTTTTCGAAAGGAAGTTTTTACCAATATATATTTAAATATCGCATTGTTTGGGAAAGCTTTTTTCTATTAACTAAGGCAACTTTTATATGACTGTTATCGTTTAGGGAAAGTTGACGCACGTTTTACCGAATCTCTAAATTCATGTGTTTTGTCCATTTCCATCGTTAGAATTGTGCGACTTCAAAACAGTGCAAGCTCAACACTATTAAAGCAAGCCACATGCACTCTCTGATCTGATAGCGCCCTGTGTCGGATCAACCGTGATCTTACTTAAGTAGTGATAGAATATATGAAGCGAAATGCCCCTGTTTTCGATGAAATTCGACTTCATTAACGTCGTCTTTAAAAGATCTTTGATAAGCAAAAAAAAAAAGAGTTTTTGCAAGTTTATAGAGGCGTAGCCGAGCGTTATTAGACTTAATAAATCACGTCTCGTTTGTTTATTAATCAGTTTGAAAAAGTATGAAAAGTATGTGGAAAAAAAATAAAGCAGTTGTGTTCATTTTTTGAAATAATAATAACGATTGGCTTTTTTCCTTTATTATCTTCCCTGACTAATTCTGTGGCAAAATTAAGCTTTGTCTCTATGAGCTAGACATATAGAGACTCATTAAGCGTGGTTTGGTGTATACATGATTCGTTCTTTAGTACTTTGAAAACAAAACAAAAAGGCATTTACCAAATTTGGCCAAAACTAAATATGAAAAGACATAACAAATTATAAGCATTGCATAACGACAATGTCGAATTTGAATTGATCGTCCAATATTTAAAGTTTGCGGAAACTGGATTGGGACATGCATGAAAGAGGCAAAATTCTGTAGGACATAAAGGTAACCAGAAGCTTCATTTTCATCTATCGTTTACATGTACTTGTAAGTAAAGTGTAAGTATGTCGAGGTGATCGTTTACTTAAGCCAGTGTTACGAATTTTATGATGTTTTTAAACTTAACCAAGCGCATGCTGCGTCCCTTTTAGAATTTCAGTGTTCCGTATCAGTGTTTCACTGGCATGAACACGTTCTAAAGTTCAGCTTATATTCTAAAGGAGTATTTCTGGAAAAAAAAAGAGTATTTCGGCGATTTTGTGCCAAAAAGGCTACGAAATTTGGCAAAAAAATAGTCTTTTTTCTCATTTATTTGGAAGAATGAATTTTGTCACAATTTTGCTTTGATTGCTGAAATATTGCCAAATACAACAATAAAAGCGTTAGGCTAAGGAAAAGGAGGATCTGATGAAATCTTATGCAAGAACTGTCTTTTGATTTTCAATTGTGGTAAAGAGATAGCTCGAAGTTGATATAATTGCCAACGTCTTATGGTAGAAATTATGAAATATGTTTTATTTTTCCAATTTAGAAAATAAATAGGGTAAATTCTGCTGTTAAATAGGAATTATTTGCCAAAACGGCAAAAGCCTTGTGCTTTTTTGGTACTCAAACGCCCCAAAGTACTTATAACTGCCAACAACTAAACACACTGTCAAAAAAAAGAGTAACTTGAGGAAATTTTTGCAAAAGGAAGATGGACATTTCCTTGTTCCTCCCAAAAACCGAGCTGTTCAAAAGGAACATAGAAATTTCCGTATACCTCGCGACAAAGCTGATCAATAGGAGCATAGAACTGGTCCTCCCGTAAACGTTGATAAATTGGTACACGGAAATGTCCAGATTTTTGCACAGTGATACTAGCACAACCTGAATAATGCGGTAAGGAGAGGTAAAGTATCCGATAATTTACCTTTTCGCATCAAGACATCGAAACAACTCATGCCGGCTTGAGAATCTTTCACACTACGAAGGAGTATTGTCATGAAAGTCTTGTCAACAACAGGTCGACCAAATGAAATTTATATATTTTATTTAGATTTTAATACTCAAGAAATGTGGTACCGATTCGTTATTTTCTCTCTTCAAATGTTTTTGTTTTATACACTAAGACGCATCACATCACGTATATTTTTTATAATATTATATATATTAAACAATTGTATATGACATGGTCTGTCAGTGAGCTTAGTATAAAGGTGGTCCTTCCAATTCATAAATTACAAACACGTAGCAAAATTCATGGCCCATTATTTTCCTATTTTGCATAAGATGTCCACAACATTTAAAAAGGCAAAATCATTTTTTTAGTCTTTTCAAGTGCATGAAGTTATGTACGATACCAGGCGGGTAATAAGAAGCGAAAACAGGTCTTTGTACAGGTGTTTCTTCGCGAGGTTAGAACCTGCTAGTAAATGAAATGAAATCATTTGCGAGGTTTTTCTAATGGATGAACCTTTTATTTAATAATTACCCTGAGAAATGAAGTGGGAATTAATGTACTACTCGGGTAGAGTCTGTGACACTGCAAGGAGTCAAAAGCGGACTTACTGAAGATCACAGTCAGCTACAATTTGGTTACTCGAGGCTTAATATTCGGTGAATCATACAGAATGGAGTATCAATCAGATCAATTGAAAAATGAAATAACAATTTAATATTCTCTTTGTTATTTAATGATATGGTTATTAGTGGCACGCGCTTAAGGACTGACGGGATAAAAGCAATATCACGTGGTATTTCGGGGTGCAATCAAAATATAAAATTTGCCAATGCAAGAAATCGCGGTCAACACGGACAAAGAAGCTACGTGCATGTACCTCTTCAGATCCAGGCATTTTGGAGAAAATGAAAGAAACTAAAATTTTTACTCACTTAGTGTGGCAAAAATAAGATTTAATGTTTAGTCAAAATTTATAATGTGTGCGCAGAAAACAAAACCATATACGAATCACTTTTGGAGGGAATTATGCCCTGAGAACTAAATTTTACCAGATAAAACAAGAAACGAATCACTTTTGAAAGGAGTTATGCCCTGAGTACTAAATTTTACCAGGTGAAACAAAAAAGTGGTAAAACTGGGGTAAGGCATTTCTAAATAATGTTTCTATAATTCATTCCTTTACGAGGGCGTTTGGTAAGAACTTCTTTGAAACAGCGATATTTTGCCAGAAAATTACTTCTTTAGAATATCAAGTTTAACTTAAGAACGTGTTTCTAATACATTTATTGGTGCTCTGATAAAATGTCTCGTCAGAGTCAGAAATTAAATAAAGAAAAATACCCGAGTTTGTCGAAATGATGTATTTAACCTTCCAGTGATCTTTCAACGAGCAGGAGTGTATTTTTGAAAAAAGAAACGATAGCGATGACTAAATGAGATATATTAATGACGCATCATCTCAAATAGCTTTATATTTTGTAGTGTCTGTTTAAAAGCATGACTAATGATTTGGTTTAAGAGCCAGAAAAATATGTGTTGAAGGCAGGTATATGTCGAGACAGTGTAACAATGTTGGCAATGTTGCATAAAGTAATCTGCGTTCGGAATTGACCACTCCAGAAATACCATAACATACCATAATGCTCTTTGTTTATCACCCCAAACTTTTGCATAAGCATTGTTTTCAGTTTCTCTTGGGGCCATTTTAACTCCCAAGAGAAACTGAAGACAATGCTTATGCAAAATTTTGGGGTGACAAACAAAGAGCATTATGGTATGTTATGGTATTTTCTGGAGTGGTCAATAAAATACACATGTAAATTACAACGAAACCTTTGAGGAATATTATGCATATCAGAATTCTCTTGATTAGACATGCGATCGGAATGCAAGAAATAATAATCGTAATCATAATAAAAACTTGAGACAGGACTAATAGAACCCAAGTGCAGAATGTGACACAAAAACAATGGCCATTTCATTTCAAGCTTAAAAAAACATTGAAATTTCTTCAGGAACGAGGGCCAATTTGCTTCAACATAATATTCAAGCCAAAGGCAACTTTCAGTTTCGACCACATATCTGTGTTTATGTTAATTTTTTTTTGGCCTTGAAATTCTCATATCTTTACAAACACAGGATACGCCATGAAAACCAAGTTTCTGCTTGCAAACCTTCTCTTAGGGTACGTGGTGTTGGCCTTTGGGATTGAATTGAAATATATTAAGTATTGCGGTAAGTGATAGTCATGATGGTTAACGAGCGTTGAATTTTTTAACTACAACTTAAAGTAAGGATAAAAATAACAACAACGATAATTCTCGCAAAGCGAGTTTATAATCTCATTGCGCGCGAAGCGCGTGTTCCGCGCGTGGCCTTAGCGACCTGCAAAGTAAAAATGATATCATGATAAAGTTTACTCTATGTGCTATACATGTGTTATAATGGTTTTACCATAAAGATCAAATTGATTAAATATAAGAGATTCAAAGATGGAAGATGTCGTTACAGAATTATTGTATCGAGCCAGGTAAATTGGAACAAGTTAGCTCTTATATGTTTCATGGTAAATTCCATTGCATCGACAAAACTAGAAGCGTTTGAAAGTAATATATTGCTCGAATGAGGCCTTATCAGGGATGAGAAAAATATTCCGCGTGGAGTTAAATATACGAAAAAGAAAAAAAATATGTAGAGTAAAATATGTGAAAAACGTAATAATGGGGCGAAGTAGGTATGAGAGGTATACAAATGTAAAATTAAATAAAAGACAACGATCTAATGAGCGAGTACAGTGTCACAGGACAAATAGTCTCCCTAAAGGCATGTAGATAGTCTCTAAAACAAAAGATCCACAAATTTGTTACATCCCTAACGGGAGTTACAGGCTGGCTCAATGTAAACCAAGCTGCGAAGAACACGCTGGTTCTGACAAAAATCTCTCGAAAGACATTAAGATATTCTCTAAAATAAAAGGTCCGCAAATTCCTTGCACTTCTCACGGGAGTCGAGGGCTAGCTCAATGTAAATCGAGCTGCAAAAACCACGCTAGTTCTGACAAACTGATTTGAGCGTTGAGCCGTATTCCTTGATTAGCTGCTACAAAACAGGTCACTAATAGCCCTTTCAGACAAGAAGTCGTAAGCTTGCTCACCTGTTAGGTACTCAGCATCAACTCAACAAATGCAATCCAAAGTCCACGACCAACACTTGGACACTGGATCATCCGGCATCGCACCACGATGAGTAAATGCAAGACCGTGACATCACTGCACAAATATGGGGTATGACTTACACCCAAATATGGACAAAAAAAAGAGGGTTACGCAGACTCAATACATTGCGCGGCATAATGAATTGTCGCTTCTCAGCTCAGCTGCTTCGTTGGAAATAATAATAATATTATAAATTTTGTTGTTTTGCTTTTTAAGGTCCTAAAGACAAGACTTTGCATTTCAGCATCAAACCATGGGCGGTTATTACACCCGGCCAGTTTATACATATCAACTTAACTATCACTCCACGTGAGTATAGGTCATATCTCGACTTAATTGTCATTAGTTTTCGCACTGTTGTTGATTTAGCTATTAAAAATTCAACATGCTTCTAAGGGCGTCAAAGGGCTTATAGTACCGAGTTATATTCTGCTTTTGGGCCTTATTTGTTTTCTATTTCCCACTAAGAGTTTTTAACTAAAATCGGGTAGATTCTTTGTGAATAGCAGCCACTCCTAACATAGGCGTACAGGGTGCAAGCCCTTATATTTATTTTAAGTGTATAATCCACGGACATTGGCCGCGGCCGCAACAGGGGACAATACCGAGTTATTTCTAATTAACTCATCACAATTAAGCGGTCTAAAAAAGTGCGAGTGCGGCCGTGCATTTTGTGTCTTAACCGAGTTTTAACTTGGTCATGCATTAATATCGCAAGAACAATAGATTTTCTTAACTGGGTCACTCGTTCTTTTAAGCTACCTTGTGGGTAGTTTAACGCAGGTTAACGTTATCAATCATTTAATCATCTATGCCTCCGCGTAGAATTATCCCAATTAGGGCTTAATGTCATGCGCTCAAGCGCTGCATTTTCGAAAATTACTTTGTTCGCTCCTTCTTTTCTTTTAGTTAACACACTTGAGTCGGACCCCTCGTAAAAATTTACCCCGGTTAAATTCTTTTAGCCAGGTTACGTTTTAAATAATTTTTGAACAGGTTATTCAAAAACTAACAACCCGGTTTACTCGATAAGTGCGGCCGCAGCCACTGTTTACAGGGGTTCCCTTGAACTGCTGGGTAGACTTTTGTTCTTTTCTTTTATCATGCGTTAGAGAGAATACTTCACTTTAAGGGCAGGTGGGGTGGGCGGAGGCGGAAGACCTGTACTTGGAAATGAACGAAGGAAGGCCCAAGTTTA
>OZ037779.1:16686416-16726416 GCA_964035525.1 Porites cylindrica | reverse complement strand
TACTTTTGAATCGAAAGAGATATGTCAACACATGTTAACAGAGATGGTCATGCATGTTACTGATTATAATTACCACGATCAACTGGCGGGCGCCGTCGTCTTGCTACTAGAGAACTTAAGATGGAGACGTTTTCGGGGCGACGGCAACTTCAACCGGCCGTGACGTCATGATTTGAGCAATACTGCGCATGCTCTTGCTCAACACATTGCCGTCGTGCTCGAGTCGGCGATGCGAAACTGGTCTGTTTGGCGTTGTGGCGAGAACGTGAGTATTTAACTTTCATTTCAATCAGGTTTGTTGCGTTTAGCGACCAAAATTTTGCAGATTATCGTTCTTAAATTGTCCTTGTTTTCTTTGAGTCACATTACAAGCTCGATTTCCAAGCTCTGTTCTCTAAACTTACATCTTTATAATGTTTCTATGTTTCATGTCACAGAGTGAAGATCCAATCTGATCCAATATGGCAAACAGCAAACCGTAAGAGAGCTTCACATGGACAAAATTGTCCTACGAGCCAAATGAAAGTATCCAGACAAAAAGTATGAACTCCGATATTTTAATTGTGTGTTTTTAGCTCACTTTTTCGTTAGAGTATCGTATAAATGAAGCGTATTGAAAATTGTTTAGAATAGTAGGTAATACCACGTACTAACGTGGGAATACTGAAATGTGAAAGTTGTTGTCGTTGTTGTTGTTGTTATTGTTGTTGCATGCAAGCAAATAAGCATTAATTCTCTTAATTCTTTATGTGAAGCCATATTTTCCTCTTCAGTAGTCTTCCAAGGCGCCGTCCTCCAGAGTTCACTGCAATCTTAATGTTCGAATTTTGGAGGGAAGCGACGGCTGCCTCTGGTTCCAGGCTTGCTCTGCTAGTCCGGTCGCCGTCGCCCCGAAAACGTCTACAGTTACCTACACTGAACAGTAAACAATGCTCTTCATAGAATTCTCTAGATCAGAAGTTGATCCAAGCTATCTAAGTATTGAAAATAAATATCCAAACCCTGGGATACAAAACATGTAGAGGAAAGGTACCGCATCTCAGAGTGAATTTCACCGCGGTGCATAAACTATTGCAATAATCAGGCTGTTTAAAAACAGTTGACGCACAACGAAAACAAGTCATTTACCGTTTTGTCTGTTCTTGGTAAATAAGAAGCTCACCTTTACTTTAGATTCTTGATGGAAGAAGTCTATCCAGCCAGCTGAAGATATGCCTTTTCGTTAATTTTCACAATCAAATCATAGCGTGATTTCTGACGTAATGTTATGGTCACGTGGCTACGTAACTCGTCGGCGGCCAAAAACAATTTCTGTTTCTCTCCAGAAAAAAAAAACGCTAATTGCATGAGTTTTTCCTACTAAAATTGCCCAAAATGCGTAATGAGTCATTTTTTTTACGGCATGGACTCCGTCCTTCCATATTTTCAGGCCCGGCCAGCTTAGACTGGGAGATGGTGGGGGCAGTGGGATACCAATATAGCTAAGAATTGTAAACGTTTGATACCGATAAAATGTTTGGCAAATCAATAGCTATTTCTTATGCGTGTTTTCAAACACTGAAAAAATACTGTAAATATTTTATAAATAAAAAAATAAAATAAGTAGATAAATGCTGTTTCATCACAGGTTGGCAAGGGCCCGCCTTTTGTAAATATTTCCATAGTGCTCATACAGAGCTCACTGCGCCTGTCCTCAAGTCTAGCGACTTAAACAAACTGTAAAGCTTCCAAAGGTATATTATCCTTAAAGCTCGCATTTGGACCCGCTCTATTTTACTAGGCAGATGGGCAGGAAGGGCGTTATATCAAGCTACGCAACAGTGTACTCTAGGACGGAACGTAAGAGAGCGAGCACCTAGGGGCAAGGTCCACTGCACCAGACTGACGCCACCTCTGCATATAAGAAGGCTGATGTGCAGATGCGTAGCCTTGGATACAATCATACAGATGAACTCATGCCATCTCAGATTTTCCTGGATAACCAGACCATTGTAGAACCTTGTGCGAACACACTGTTTCGAGTACTTGTCGATCAACTAGTAAAGAGGGTAGCTGAGGGTCGCTTTAAGAAACACACCATTGGCTCTTTACTTTTTTTAGCACTAAGCTTCATTAAGAATAAGTTTGGGACTTCCACGCAAATAGAGATTGACAGTAGCACTTCTTAATTTTTCATGGGCTTAGGTAGCCCATCAGATCCTATAACAAGCACTGGAATATATTCTTCGATATTTTGACACACTCAAAAGCCACTTGAACTGCTGGAAGAACGGTACCTCATATACGCTTCATCAAGTAATATTGGTGCAATCCCAAAGAAATCGGGATCATTAGATAGTTTGGTGAGAAACAACATACCCAGATAACTGTACAACTTCGGTTCACTACAAGTCGTTCACGAGTCTAATCCGGCAGATTTCTTCTTTTGCCAGCCCATGCGAACTTTTGGTGAGCATATTTCGATCACTGTGACAACGTGCATTTACATAAACAAAATTGTGTCTAAGTATCAAAAACTTAGAAAAAAGAAAATTTATATCCTTATTGTGAAACTAAAAGTCCGTAAACCTGAATAAAATTGAGCCCGGATACCTGAAAACCCAAAAATCCCGGCTAGGCCTGTTCTTAACGTAACCGGGATGCCAACAATATGTCACATTAAAATACTCTACATGCAAACTACAAGGCTTTCTGTAAGTGCATTTTTTAAAGACTATTGTATCCGTTCTTTGAACACGTTTTTCTCTTGCTAACTATTTTGCCTATCATGTGGGACATTCTAAGTCGACAGCAAAAGGGATTAGAGACCAGGCATCACAGGCCACCCCACCAGGTTCCTAATCATAATTGTTGTACATGCGATTTCACTTCTTTAAGCAACGAACTTTAAAAAAAAGGAATCAAATTTTGCTCTAAACATTATGCTTTGCCCGATATCGAGAAAAGAACTTTCAATTGCAACAATTTACAAGTAGCGACCTGGCAGGTTGAGGCAAAGGGTTGGTCTTACACCTCATTGGCCTGCTGCTTGCGTGATTTTTGAAAACGTTTTAAAGGAAGGGATTAATATAGCTTGCAAAGCAGGCGTATTTTGCTGTGGCTGTCCCTCCTCACCGGGTCGCGCGTTAAAAATACGCCTACTCTGCTACGCTCCGCCTACTCTCTGGACCAACACGTTTCGGAAAAGCCCTAAATTTAATCTTTCCTCAACATGTGTGACTTCCATCACGCAACGATTCTTAGTTCCAGTTTCCAGGGGTCTTCCCTAGGAACGCCTGGCACAATGACCCCCAATTTGTGTATAAAATGCGAACAAAAATGCGAAAACACGTTGCAGATTATGAGTCTCGCTGCTCACGCAAGTGAGACTAATAAAGCCAGTGGTACCATGTCGTAAAAAATGACTTACTATGAATGCAAATTTCTCGGTGTGATACGCATTTTGGGCAATTTAAGGAAGAAAACTTCATGCAATTAGCGTTTTTTTTTCTGGAGAGGAACAGAAATTTCGTTTATCACACAGATTTTGCCGCCGACGAGTTACGTAGCCACGTGACCATATAACATTACTTGACAAATCACGCTATGATTTGATTGTAAAAATTAACGAAAAGGCATATCTTCAGCTGGCTGGATAGATTTCTTCCATTAAGAATCTGGTAAGCTTCTTATTTACCGAGAACAGATAAAACGGTAAATGACTTGTTTTTGTTGTGCGTCAAACGTTTTTAAACAGCCTGATTAGTACAATAATTTATGCCCCGCGGTGAAATTCAGTCTGAAATTGCGGAAAGGACCTAAAATTCTAAGTTGCCTTTCCTGTACATGTTTTGTTTCCCGGGACCATGAGTGATATTTATTTTCATTACTTAGAGAGCTTGGATCAACTTCTGATCTAGAGAATTCTATTAAAAGCATTGTTTACATTTCTGTGCAGGTAGTTACAAGACGACGGCGCCCGCCAGTTGATCGTGGTAATTATAATCAGTAACATGCATGGCCATCCCTGTTAACATGCGTTAATATATCTCTTTCGATTCAAAAGTACGTCTTCTTCCGGAGGCGAATTCAAGTGTCAAAAGAGGCAATTTCATGGAACTTTTAACCTGTACAATCGTGACATCTAACACGGCCAATAATTATGCACAAACGCAAAATGGCAGATTACAATCTACTGTTGATTGCAATCCCAGAAGATAACCGCAAGTGAAACCAAAAAAGATAAGCTTAAAACTTAACTTTAACATGATTTTTATACCAGATTCAGGCCGCAACTTTTGAGATATTTTCCCTCAAATCTTCCTTACTTTTAGGGTTTGGATTAAGCCTAGGTCGTTGGACCACTGTAACTAGAACATGTTTTGATCAAAGATATTTTTATTTAACCTGTAAACTACCGAAGGTTAACTAAAAAAACTGAGTCGAACAGATTTTTTGTGCAGCATTAATTCGTTTGCTTGCAACGCGCTTTTCAAAAACCATCAATTTTAGCCTTTGAAACAGTCTCTGGGAGGGTGAAACGGGCTCGATACGTTTTTGGCGATTTTAGCATAGACTTACTAAAGCCTCTCCACCGACAAAAAATGAAGGAAAATTATAGCGGAGCTCCCGCGCGCGAAGCGCGCGCAGCGGAGCACCATGGGTAACAAAATTTGGTAAATTATCCATCCGAGAAAACTTGGTTATGACGTAGCGTACGCCCACCCGTCCGTACACACACCTCATGTAAGCCGATGTCAAATGTCACAATAGATCTTGCACAACTTGACTCGCCTTTCAGTTTTGTAAGCCATCCGTATGAGTACGATTAGATTGACAGCTGTCAAAATCAGACATCCGCTGACAATTATCACATGACCATCTCGCGGGCTCAGAAGAAAGACCAGTCGTTTTGCCCCTACATATAAGCTGATATAATATGTCACACTTACCAATTCAACATAAAAGCGAAACTAGGCCGGCAGAGCTGTCAGTCGCCTGACAGTCGTTCAAAGTTATATTGGCAAGCCAAATTAAGGTCAATTGACAGCTTTCAAAATGGGACATGTGCAGACCACTATCAGAAAACTAATAACGTGGGCTCAGGTTCGCTCAGGTACACGATCTGGCATTTTCCACTACAAGCCGGACGGATATGTCTTACTCACACTCGTAGTCTGTTAATTCGAATATTCGCCATTCTAATGAAGGTTAATTGACAGCTGTCAAACTAGAGTATACGCTGACTATCATCACCTGACTGTATCGCAGGCTCATTTTTCTATCTATTGAGGTCACGTAGTTTTTAAAGTTTTCCGCTGATATTTTATTTGATCATGGGCTCAATTCGAAGCCCTATGGCTTAGAACATCTCTCCATCCTAGAAAATTCGGTAATCGCGTGACCGTATCACGACCACCCGACCTTCCGTCCGTCCGCACCACAGGCATACCAATGTTTAATCTCACACTTTCTAGCTAATATGGGAGCGTGCAACCTGATATTGTACACCCATGTTTTGATTAATTGACAGCTGTCAAAATAGTGTTTCTGCTGACCAGTATCGAATGACCATATCGCAGGCTCAGGTATCGACCCACTTAGTTCGAGTGTTTTTGGAAGTTATCCGCTGGCAAATTGCTAATTTTCAAATGATCGCAGGCTCCAGTTCATTTTTTTCAAAATGTATATAAAAGAAGTCGTGTTCATGAGCCGCACTTTTAAAAAGTTGTTGCTTTTCAAATGATCGCAAGCTCCAAATCAATTTTTTTAAAATGCATATGAAAGAAGTCGTGTTCATAAGACGCACTTTTAAAATTTTGATTTCGAGCTGACCTCGGACACGAAAATTCAACCGGCTTTTACATGCAGGGAAGGCAATCGCTTTTGACTTTTCTCACTGTCACGCGTTGATCACTCTCTACGTCCAATTTTTATGTTCTGATTGGTCAAAATTTGACAGGTGAGTTCATGCGGAAAATTTATGCAGCGTCTGGAAACTTGCTTACTGATAGCTGAAGCTGACATAGTTTTGTGTCATCTTGTGATGTTTTAAACTGTCTTTTTCTACTTGATATACAAAATGAAATACAGCTGCTATCAAGATTGTTTTGTAATTCATGGTTTGTTTATTGCGCTTTTTGTTGACAAATGCACCGCTTGCCAAAGTCATTGGAAATCCGATTTCGGATGACATCGTTTTCAAAAATGAGCTTACCCACTTGCCCTTGCTTGAGGGGTAAAAGGGTTGAAAAGTCTCAAGCGATCCTGGAACACTTGATGACCTTCGGAAGCAACATCTCCAATGGTAAGCCTGAGCAATTATTGTCTTTGATGTGTATTTTTTTTTTCGGTTTCCTGAAGTGGAGCGTATGGTTTATAGGGCTTAAGTTTATACACGAGCAATGATCTAAGCTACAATAGTATCAAGTTTAAAAAGCCTTCAAACATTTTTTGACCGAAAATTCAAAGAGAAGGTTCCGAAGAATATTTAGGTATGATTTTGGCTGTAAACAGAAAGCTCTGAGCGATTTTCTTACCTCCAGTTCATCTTGAAAAAGAGCAAATACCGGGAAGCCGGCTTAAAACATAAATAAACTTACGCTTACCTGACTCATGATTTTCAGAGACACTTTACTCTCAATACCTGTATTCGTGAATGAAACTTATTGTCTCTTTACATGTTTCACCGAATTATATTTATTTTATTGATTGTTAGTAGTCCCTCTCGCTATAGACGACATTCGTATTCCCCGACGGCCCTGCACCGGCTGCACCGGTTGTTATCAGTCGAACATAAACTTAGCACGCAGGAATACTCAAAACGCCGGGCGTAAATAGCTCGCTTTTGAAGATTACACATAAAAAATCATGAACAGTTTTATAAATAAAGGGAAATAAAACCTAAACATAACAAATCTCTATCATGTTGAAGCGTAAATGTTAACTCTATTAATCGGCACTGCAAATTTGGTGCCTGTCAAAAGTGAGAACCCGTCCGGCTGGCCGAAAAGGTGGTTTTGGGAATTTTTTTTACCCTGCATATCACATAGGACCAGATTTTTCTTACTGAAAAGTCCCGTCATTATGGAATTCTCTTCATGAAAACGTTTTATAATGTGGTCAATGCTATAATTTGTTGTGCAAAGGAAGCGCGTGCTTTGATCGTCCTGGATATTGAATGAGTGCCATTTGTCTTGCAAAATTGTGAAAAACTGCAGAATTATAGGTTTAAATAGGGCAAAAAAGAATAAAATTCTTGTCCGAGGTCTCTATGATAAAATAGGCTGTCATAGCACTGCGTTTACCTGAGACGTGATGAGAAAAAGTATGTTTAAAAGGCTGGTTTACACGCCACCAGTTTCGTCGCCAAGATTTACTTGTAAAGTAAACTTGTCGAACACAAAAAAACCGGCCTGATCTTTTATTTTGGCCTCCCTTTTAGACAGAAGAATACAACGTGTAAATTGGCTGCCACCAAGGACTATCGTGGCGCGTGTGTTTCGTAAAATTATATTTCGGGTTAATTCACTCTTGGACTGTCAAATTATTTTTCTCTAAAATCACGTAGCCTTTGCCTCAAAAGTCATATGAATGTACATGTGCCCTGATCTGTGGATTACAAGTTTATTGTTTGATTTAAATTATGAATTTTTTAACGGGAGCTTCGCTTTTAGCCCTGGCTAAATCTATATATTATTTTTTGTCCCGAAATCGAGTGGACCGCTTTTTTTAGGGAGACTGTCTCTTAATACCCAGAATTAAGGATGCTGAAAGGAATATGTGCAACTGATTACCTCATGATCCTTAGGATCACCAACCTGTTTCCATTTGGATGGCGATTCGCAGCGATTTCTGAGAAAGAAATACAAATACCGTTAATTGGGAACAGAAATAAACACAACTAAGGAAATGAGTGAAAATGTGGTTCTATACTGTTTGGCTAACTCCATAAATGTGGCGGCAAAATTTAAATTTCCTCAATTAGCCATAAAATTGCGACAATTTAATGAAGTTATGAAGGGGTTTCATTGAAAAGCACCTCTTAAAATATAGATTGAATTTATGAAATCAGTAAAGTCGACTTCCTGCAAAACATAGAGAAATGCTAACACCGCCGCCATTTTCCCGGAACGCGTTTCCATTTGTCGTCAGAAACAACTGAAGCAAATGATTAAGACTGGCTATACAGTGACTTTTTATATTTTACGTAGGAAAATAAGTTGTTTCCTCAACTAAGTATTATTAACTTAAAAAAGCTATCAAGTGTTGTTTATTTTGCTGAAAAAGGTACATAATTGTACATAATAATAAAAAAAATTCAGGAAGATGGAATCGCGCACCATTTATTTGGCAGATGCAGTTTTTATACCATTATTCAACTGATGTTTATGTGGTTGTCTTTAATTCGTTCCAGAAACAGCTTCCTGGTCACTCAATAAACGTTTAGACGTCCAGATATACAGTATTAAGGTAATCAACTTATTATGTATATAAAGTCTTTCACCTCGCCACGAAAAATCAAGTCAAATGAGGTTTTTTTAAGACTGTTCCAGAAAAAAATTAAGGAATTAATGCGAATTCAGTCTTTGTCGGCAAGAGAGGATGAATATTCCCATACATATCTGACTGGATTTATGAAAACATGGCTTCAGTGAGTGTCTGAAGGTCCTATGCTAAGTGCGTCCTTAGTACCAAGACTTTGACCCTCCCCACCCAGGACAGTGGGTGACTATCTGCACCTCCCACTGAGCTCTGCAATTATCATGATAATCATTCTCAGCAGAGGCATGATTCAGCTGGCTAGGGCAAATTAAGACCAACGTACTCGCAAGTCAAAGCCTGCACTGAACACTTCTGCTTACTGAAGGGGTTGTGTCAAAACAGCCCCCTCCCTACCCCACTAGTTTTGACCCCAAGGCCTGATCCACCCACCCACTGTTAGGGCAGTCCCTGGGCTATCCAGCTGTACCGACCAAGACGTCAACCCCCCGACATTTTTGGGCACCGAGCTGGCCCTGGAGCCGGGCTGCGCCCGGCGCCAGGTGAAAACCCAGTGGCCACGTTTTTAGGAAATCAGACAGATATACATGGGCCTGTTCCAACCGACTTGTCCCTATTATTTGTACGCGGTCGCGTATCGGCGGTCGTGGAAAACTTGCCTGGCATCCAGGCTTAGGGAAAGACTGGAAGGAGAAAAGGGCAAAAGAAGGGACGTCGTCTCCCCTTTCTACTCCTCCCACCTTACTCTGCGCGCATCTCCAACGCGCCGGCTCCCACCGTCAATAGTGAGTTTACCCAACAGGACGGCAGAAAGAAGAGGACGGCAAAACGCTTGTGGAAGGCCTATTATTTATGTCTTTTTTGGTGATCTTCACTTAAGTTAATGTTTTCTAGTCTTTTACAAAACGACCTGATTAAAGAAGGGTGAAGTTCGGCGGAAAAGTTTTCCAAACAAAATTATTGTCACGCTTGTCACACTAGCTTCGCCGTTTTCTTTCCTCTCCCGTGCTGTTGGCTAAGCTCACTAATAGCGGAGCTCTCGCGCACTCAAAGTGCGCGCCAGCGGAGCACCATGGGTAAGTAAATCTACCCATCCCAGAAAATCACGTGACCGTACACCGACCGCCCGACCGACCGAACGACCGTCCGTCCGCATCACAGGGAAACCAATGTTTCCTCTTCCACTTTCTAGCTAGTTTGGAAGCCCAGGAGAAATCTGATTGCAGATCGATGTTGTGATCAATTGACAGCTGTCAAAACAGTGTATCGGCTGACCAGTATCACCTGACCGTATCACGGGCTCAGGCGTCGACCCATCGAGTTCTAGTATTTTTGAAGTTATCCGCTGACAAGTTACTAGTTTTTAAATGATCGCAAGCTCAAGTTTATTTTTTGGAAAAAATTCATTTGTAATATATTGTGTTTATGTCACTATGGCACCGAACTATTAAGATCTTGATTTCAAACTAACTTCGGACGCCAGCTATTTAAAAATACAGGCAGGAAATACTTTTTCTTTCCATGGTCAGGCGTTGGTCGCGCTCTGTGTCCAATTTTTATGCTCTGATTGGTCAAAATGTGACAGGTGAGTTCATGCGGAAAATTTATGCAGCATCTTGCAACTTGTTTACTTTGACAGCTGAAGCTGACAGAGTTTGTGTCGACTTGTGATGTTTTTAACTGTCTTTTCCACTGGACGTACAAAATGAAATACAGCTGCTATCAAGAGTCTTCTGTTATTCATAGCTGGTTTGTTTATTGGGTTTTTCTTTGAGAAATGCATCGCTTATGAAAGTCGGAAATCCGATTTTGGATGGCATCGTTTTCGTTTTTCACCTTGCTTGATCCGACTATTAAAGAGGGTTCAAAACTCTCAAGCGATTCTGGCCTTACTTGATAGCTTTCAGGGGCTGCATCTCGAATGGTGAGCCTGAGTTATCTATAAATTTCATGAAGTCAAGCGCAGTTTATGCGGCTGGTTTATGCACGTTTTTAAGATTTGAGACACTGCAAATTTGGCGCTTGTCAAAGTGAGAACCGGCTGGCCGTATAGGTGATTTTGGATTTTTTTTATACGGTCTGGCGAAAGGCCCACGATTGATCATCCTGAATATTGAATGAGTGCAATTTGTCTTGAAAAATTGTGAAATACTGCATCCTAGGTTTGTATGATAAATACAGCGTCTCATAGTACTGTTTCACCTTAGGTGTGATGCACTGAAAAGTATAAGACGGAGTCCCCGATCGGTGCGGCTTAGGGGAAGTAGATTGATGCCTGTCAATCAACTGTCAGTCTATATTGCTTAGTCCGTTTTCGTTTGTATGCAACTGCGGGAAAGAATTATTCTGAATTCAGAAATGGCGGACGTAAGAGCGATTTTTAACTCTACTGTCGAAACAAGTCTTTTGGAATTGCTGGGAGTGTCGCGTGTATTACGCAATGAGAAAGTCAACGCGATTTCTACACTGGCATCAAGACAAGAATTACTCGCAGTGCTAACCCCACTTTTACCTCAGGCCAAAATGCTGCTTGTTCCAATAGGTTTTTTTTTTTTCGATTATACTCTGGAGGGTTCAATGTTTTGACAAAGCAAATGTGATTTTAGCCATTTGTTTCACACTGAGAGGTCATGACACGTTTATTGATTTCCTGTGGTTTCTGAATTTCTGGTCGGCATGATTTGCCCTCTGATGCAAGAGCATTTTCTTTGACCTCTTTCGAAGCGTAAAGCTCTTTCTTGTGGCTCAACAAGTAAGGCTTTTAGGTCCTTTATTTTTGTCCAAAGTGCCTCAGGATCTGAATAACTAATCGATTTTCTTCTAGTCCCTGAATGTGTTCCTGCAATGTTGTATCACGCTGGGTCCAGCCCCGGGTCCAGCTCGTTAGTGTTGTTGCAAAAGCATTTTCTTTGACCTCTTTTGAGGTCAAAGGCTTTTAGGTTTTTTAATTTTCTCCAAAAGAGAAAATGAGAGAGACTTTCTTGATTTGCCTTTAGTAGCCGACGTGGAACCTTCGATCGAGGGTGACTTAGCTGCTCGCGAATTGACACGGATGGATTTTGATTTTCTCCATGCTGGTCTGGCTTTGTCCAACGTGTAATGAGTATGCTTGCTGCTCTTAACCGGGTCACTTGCCGTGGATGTAATTACAGCTTTGATGAACTGGTAAAACTGGCCCAAGTTATGAATTTTCCGGCCACATTGGGTTACAGACCCGATCAGAATATTGCATGAAATGAACAAACTGCAATCCAACTTCTTTTCAACTTTCGGCTTACACAACCGCAAAGCACTCCTTTTGTTGTGATGGCCTGAACAGATTTCCTGAGAAGAATGGCCTTGCTTTCCAAGATTGCTTCCAAATTTAACTTTAAACGAAGTCGCACATAACCTACAATAATCACTGACACTCGAATCAGACGACAACACTTTCCTTTCCGTAAACTAGCAGCTTGCATAATGTACACTACAGATGTGTTTATTTTTATTTTATCGAAGTGAAGAGAGCTCGCGGTGCAATAGTTCTTCAGTGTTGATTGGTCGGCTACTCATTTCCGGAACAGCGGTCAAGCGCGACTAATTAGGGGGTGTTTCTCATTTTCACAGTGTTTTCGTGCAGGCGTTTCCTCTTCTCTCTCCCCGCCCCCTAGCCCGCTCCTTTTGACTGGCCCAATTTTCTCCCCTCTTGTAGAGTTTCAACATGCGCTTTCACAAGCAAAACATTCGCGCGCCCGAAGAAAACGCCTGCACTGCAGGCTAGGCTAATACTCTCTCCCAGATTTGTTGGCAAGATTTTGTAAAGAACTTGTCGATCACAAATAATTCGGCCTGAATGTGATCGAAGATGATTGGTATTTTGGGGTGTAAGATGTTTCACTCTTAAATCACTTACCCTTTCCCTCAAATTAAGTCACATGAATGTGCTTTTATAATAAGTTAACTGGTTTGTGGATTACAGGTTTGTTTGATTTAAATTATAAATGTATTAATGAAAGCTTCAATTCTAGACCTGGCTAAATCTATATATTAAGTAAGAGAAGCAAAAGAGAAGGCTGGGGATACGTCAGCTCTTTCGATTTTCCCTCGTTAATTTTCAAGAGAGATAAAAACAAACCACTGGGGATTAGTCAACTCTTTCAATTTTTCAATCTACTCTTGGTTTGATACCTGTTGAAAAGATATTTTAAGAACGATACCTGACTGGTCGTTTCGGATGACTTCATGTACTTAAGTACTGGTTTGAGTAATACACGAAGCGTAATAAGCACAAACAAGATGGTTAGCCACGGAAAATAGCATACAGCCTTAATTGTAGCCTGCGAACGGCAGACGTTTCTCCTCGCTCATGCCGCTGAGGGACGTTTCGCGAAACGTCCCTCAGCGGCGATGAACGAGGAGAAACGGCTGCCGTTCGCAGGCTACCTTAATTGCTGTTTTTTGTAAACTTGGTGCTCAAACCATGCAGCTTTAAGGGTTGCTAAGCGATATCTTGAGTCTGGATGGTAACCGAGATCACTCGTTCGTGTACTAGAAGAGTGACCTTTACAGCGTGAGTGCGAACTAAAAATTCATTGATAAAAATTTCGATGGCGCATGGGTGTCCTCTCTTATACCTAAGCTTCCCATGTCAGCAAGAGAGGGCGTCTGTTAACTTCATTAGAACTTACATGGGACTACGCGGACATTATACTCGAAGCGAAAGACTAAGAAAAAAACCTGTTTGTTAGGCTACATTGAATGCCCTTATTTTGTCAAGACAAAAATTGGCAAAAATCGCGTTTTGGTTTTTTTCACCAGAATTTATTTCGTATTTTTCTCAGATTAATGTAATTCTCAAAAGATTCTAACTTGTTTTTAAGTTTTACATTTATCTTCCTTTCTTTTTCAATTTAAGGGAACTTTCAAAGGAAGGCTTGAAGCCTACAACCAGGACCTCGTGATGTGGATGTGTTTTGAAGGAGAAGTCCAATTTCCCTGAAATTCCAAACAGAGGGCTTGATGTCAAAAGATCTGCCTTTTACTTAATTTTGTATGAACCTTTGTTTTTCGCAATCTAATAAAGACCCCATATTTGTAGTAATTTTTCACCTTTTGCGTGCCTGCCTTTGTAGTAAGAATGCGACTGTAAGCGTTGTTAAACCACGACATCCGTGATAAAACGTGATGTAAAAGAAATCAGAAATATATATACCACATGTACAGGGGCGTAGCGTGAGGGCTTGAAGGTGCACGCACGGAAACAAAGGCTGGACCTCCGAAGGTACTGGAAACTGAGGGGGTTATGCTCCCCCAGAAAATTTCTCAAATTTAAGGGCTCAGAAATGATTTCCTGCGTTTTCCTCAGGACATTTTCAGTAGGTAGATACGAAGGAAAATGCAACAGTTAGTTGTTAATTGAAAACAACAACGCCATCAAAGAGAGGTTACAAGCAAAGGGCGAGACGTACCCTTAAGACAGGCAAATACACCGATATAACGCGAAAGATATATCAGTCATCCCGGTTTAATGACAAAAATGCTTTCAGGAAAAAAAATATATTTTTCCCAGATTTTAGCTGTACGCACGGGCGTAAGTGCGTAGTATAAAAACGCTACGCTTCTGCACCACTAGAATCTCAGGTTATCAAAATGAAAGAGTAGACTGTGAACTGCTAAAATAATGCGCTCAATGCCTACAACGAAAAATGCTATCCCGCTCTTTTTTTAAATGTGTTTCTGAATGACTCGACCATTGTCGCAGCGGTGTAGAAAGGAGAAGAGATACGTTAATGGTTTTCCCTTCGGGAACTATAATCCCATAAAGTGTCCCTAAAAAACATAGCATCGACAGAAAACTCTTACCACTTTTTAGCACTGTAGTTGCCCTTTCTGAGAAGATATAAACCCTTAAGTCCGAGTACTTCTAACCATCGAATTTTTCAGCTGCAATGAAAACCGTTTGCTTGGGTAATTTATTAAAGCCCTCTGGGTTTTTATTTTACATTTGTCGGGGTACGCCTGGGTTATGTTTATGTCATTTACGATGACGGAAGTTCTTGGCCGTTTAAGAAGTGGATATTTCGGTCAGTCACGTTGTCAAACCCTTCGATTCAACGTTTTCCAGACGAGAGCGAGACCGGGAAGGACAAAGGAAACATACTTGGATTCATCATAAGCGGGCAGGTCGCCGATAGGCAGTTCGATTGGTTTGTGCCTGACAGGGTGAACGGACTCACACAAGCAGGACTCTCACGTTTGAATCAGTAAGTCGAGGCCTTCGTGTACTGCATTCTCGGGGCACAGGTTAATGTGCGCAGCAGCATTCTTGGTGATGGAGGCTGATCGATTGAAGCGCAGGGCGAGTTTCTCACATTACTGCGGAGGACGTTTTCAGGCAGCCAGACCTGGCCAAGCGCGTGCAGCGCTACCAGCTGGCTGTAGACAAGGCAAAGGTGAGACTTGATTTGGTAGCGTCGCCCGGAGCGTGGCTGATCCCCTCTCACATGGCGATTAATACAGAGAGAACAGTTGCTTACAACAACAAGCTCAGCCAGGCAACTTACACCAAACATGAATCTCTGGTTGAACAATGACGTAAACAAAATGAGGTAACGCCTCATGGCGGCGGTCCTTCCCCCTCCTCGCCACCCCCTCCAGCGACTACAAGTCAGGACATAATGACATAAACAAGGCGATGCTCGTTGTGGGTGCAGTTCTTTTGACGGGGCTTTAAATTTGGAAGCGTTTTGCATTAAAAAGGCGACCACAGCAAAATTCATTAGCCAGGTGTGCTTCGTCAGAAATGAGATGACCTGTCCTGCCGCTAGAGATGACCAAGTTGAAAGTCTTTTTTTGATGGATTTGAATATTTATTTCTTTGCTAATAAGGAACCAAGAAGAGAGTCACCTTAGAAGGCTTATGGGTAAGAGCTGAGTTTCTTTACGATATTTACTTTATTTAATTGAAGTTAAGCTTTGTGGCCTAGAGTTGGCACCTAGCGCAGTTTTCATAAGTTCGGCTAGATATATTTATATATATCTATCTATCTGGATTTCCAAAAAGGTACCTCCATGAGTTTTTTTTAGCAACAGTCTCATTTGAATCTCAGTACAAAGATCCCCTAACAAGCTGCAGTAGGTAAAAAAACATATGTTTATAATTCTGTGGGCGGTGACGAGTCTCTAGCCTCAAAAAGTAGTTTGTAGGAGTCACATCTGTTCGTCGAGAGCAAAATTGATGCAGATTTCTGAGCAGGCCAGAGATTTAGTTAAAAATTGTTTTGAAGGCCGGCCTCTGTGTGTCCCTTTCAAAACGGCTCTTTTACATCCGGGATCTTGAATAAATCGACTGCGTCAGGAGAGTTTACATGTGATGAATTATCTGTAGAAAGGGAGAGTAATTTGATGATATTTGGCCCGTATTAAGTGTGGAACCATTGTGCCTTGTTGGTGGTTGTGGACAGTTTTGTCAGCGCCGCGAACGTGGTTAATTGTGTGATTTCCCGAAGTTGTTGATCGACAGAATTCAGGTATGTCGTGGTGGTCGTGTTATAAGAATATTGTTTAAAAGCAAAAAAACGCTTCGTGATTGTTTAGTTGAATTGATTTTGTCTTAGACAACCGATTCTGGGCTCAAGAAAGTTGGATTCTAGGTCGGTTTTAGTCGGGCATCTCGCTATGAGTCTCATAGTTTGAGAGACTGAGGCCCAGTTCAGACGTCGTGCTTCTGCCGTGCCGAACTTAATTGTAATTTTTCGACTGTAGCACGGCAGGAAAACAACTTTGATTCAGACGTCGTGCCAGAGTCGAACCAAATTCAGGATTTACTGATGCCTCGAAACAATTCTCCTCCTAACTCCCCGTGGGAACGCAATCTGGCCAAAATACATTAATATAATTTACGAATTTTGCTTAGCGCGGCAGAAGCACGACGTTTGAATCGCTGCCGTGCCAGGGCCGTGTAGCACGGCAGCGCTCGTCGAACCTAATTGCTTGCCGAACTTAATTCAAAAGTTTGATTCAGACGCCGTGCTTCTGCCGTGCTTTTGTCGAACTTAATTCCTGAATTTAGTACGGCAAGGCAGAAGCACGACGTCTGAACTGGGCCTGAAGGGTCATAATTTCTGTGCTTTTAAGAGCGCCGGTCAGGAAAAATCGACCAAAATGTAATTTTGTGGCAAGAGTTGAAAAATCAGTTTCTTTCATTTTTTGTTCATAGATAGCTTTTAGGTAGATAAGGGCCCGGTTCAGACGCCGAACTTTTCATGAGCCGAACCTAATTCGAATTAAGACCGACCCAAATTATTTAGACCGGCTAAAATGATTCAGACGCCGATCTTAATTCCAGCCGAACTAAATTCAGAAGGCGAAAAATGCGCATTTCGGTCAAACTGCTTACAAAATACGTTATAAGAATTTCTGCATTTTGTTCGGTACATGAAAAGTTCGGCGTCTGAATTAAAGGCGTTCCAAAGTCGATCCAAAGGCGAAATTCCCGGCCGGGCTAGGCGAAAAGAACGGCTGAGCCGTTCCAAATTGAAACAGGCGTTCCTAATTGATTCAGACGCCGAACTTTTCATGTACTTAATTCAATGTATTAGGTTCGGCTCATGAAAAGTACGACGTCTGAACCGGGCCTAAGAAACCTAAAGTAGATTGTTCCGCCGAAATTGTTTAACCTGAAATTCGCTAACATTAACTTTCCTCGCGTTCGCAAACGAAGCCTCATGGAGAAATTTGGACGCTTTCCATGAACAGAAAAATTCTTTTTCTTCCACTAAAAGATACCTTCAGGGCAATAGCGAAGCTCGTCGTACTGAAATAATTCAAAAATAAGGGATAGGTTTTCAGGATAACAAAAACCTCAGCTAAGTATGTTTCGTACCAAGACTTTGACCCTCCCCACCCAAAACGCTGGGTGACTGTCTGCGCCTCCCAATGACCTCTGCAATTAGCATGATAATTATCCTCAGTTGGGAGGTATGGATGTTTTCTGGAACTACAACGTCAATTAAAGCAAAAGATACTAATGAGCTACGAATAAACAATGAGAAAATGTAGCTGCTAAAACGCAATAGGTTCCCAATTCTGGGCCCCTGAACATTTTATATTCATACAGGAAAACACTAAAACACAGCCCCAAAAGAGGACTTTAGACTAAAGTAAATATAATCCCCACTAAAGGCCTATGAGTAGTAAAACCAGCACAAAAATAACAGGATCCCTGAACAGGGCCCCTAAGTGTCTAGGCAGCTACAGGCTATAACTACAAAAACCTATAAATATAATGAAGAATTGATAAAACACGATGGTCGGTTGCAAGGGCTTTTCCTCCCGCAACTTTGTAAACTCAATTTTTGGCTCACAGAGTAGTATTTTATATTCCAAATGAAGCAAGACATTAAAACATCTTAAGAAACAATTTCTTTAAATTTGTACCAATGTTAAGGTATTTTTTTATTAGCATAAAGGTGCAGTTCATATTTTTGCTTCTACGCGTAGGAGGTAGCGGTTGGCTTTCTTGAGATAAAGCAAAGACTATAATTTTGCGTCTGCGAAAAGTTGATTTCCGTCTTATTCACTCAGGTGTACAAACCTCGCATTGTTTTTTTCAATTAAAGTTTTATCCGACTGGCAATCACACTTTCCGTCTTTTTCAACATTTAAAAACTGAAAGCCAAGGTCAAAGCACGGAAGATCTTCGGCCATAATGGCGGACAGGCGAAAATATAAATTTATGTGTAAATGTTTGGCAGAGAGAGTGACGTAGCTTGCGTACATATGTTGCGCTATAATGCACGCGTGACGTGTGCTGAGTGCCTTATGGAGATATAATGAACTGGTCTCGACCAATCAGAGTCCAATTTTAACCTTGGTTATTTTATAATACTACCATAAGGCACATCTTGCGCCAACATACGAAGGATTTTTGGTATTCTAAGGATGAAAAATAACGTAAGCCAACATGCTTTTAAAGCAGCCCGGCCACTCTCTCCTCCGCCTAGGCTCCCGCTGGATATCCCTATAAAAATAGCAATAATAGAAAAAAATGGAAAGCGCGCGGGGGACGATGGGAAGAAGGAAAAGGCGTTATCTTTACAACAGTCCTCAAAAGCGTCCAAATAGTCGGCCGGCTTAGCCAAAACTACAGAACTGCAAATCCGGCCAGTGAACCGCACATTATGTGGCAGAGGCCTCTTTTCCCCTTCCCCCTTGCCATCGTGCCCCGCGCGCTCTCTTTTTCTTTCTCCCCAGCCTCCCCACAACACAAAGAGGTCTCTGCGGAGGGGAGAGTAGCACACATTTTTTTAATATAATCACGGATTTGACCTCATATTCAACTAAATCAGATTCATTGCCTGCCTTAAGGGCATTTTATTACATAAGGAGGCCTGGAATTCAAAGTCATTTTCCAATCAAATAACTTAACATATTCATAATATTTAATTGGGTGATGTACTGATAGTGACACAAAAGCTAACTTCCGCAAAGATGATAAATATACCTAGCAACCTCAAATTTACACTTATATTTCCCAAATTACGTTTTAGGTTAGAGTGATTTGCTTGATCTGTGAAACAGATACTAACAAATAGTGCCAAATAGCAAGAGGTAAACAAAAGAATACAATGGAATTAGTGCATAACAGCGCGTAGTAATTTACTACTTATTTCAAGGGTCAAGTAAAATCACTCTAACATCCCAGTCCGCTCTAGTATGGCTGCAGCCAGTGTGGTCGCTTTCTTCTCTACTGCCGTATTTCTCGAAAATGTTGCTTTCAGTGCGACAGGATTTGCAAGAGTAATTGTTTTCCTCTTTCTATATCAGCTTGGTTCATTATAGCATGGCTTGATTCTTGTAACATTAGATACGCTGTTTTGATAGAGACACTTGGTTTCGTTGCCATTCTCCCAATCACACTTTAGCGTGCTAATCTAAGAGATAACATTTGTGCCGAGTTACTTGTTGCGTTTTTTCCAATCACATTTGCAGGAACACCACTTGGTCAATACCTGCAAGATTTCACTCCGGCGGTACTGGGCTTTAAAGGTTCTGATTAGCTCCCTGACAATACTAGTTACAGCCTGGCAGATTCATGAGTATTGCAAGAAAAGAAGGACAGAAAAGCGACTTGAAAAGAAAAAGGAATCCAGAGTAACTGAAGACAACGCTTTGACAGCTCATGTACAAGGAGACTGAGACATCCTATTTTCTTCTTGATTGGTAGTCGACGGTCTGGTAGCATCTGGCGAACCATTCTCCTCGCGGTTTCTGTGCCCTCGCCCGCCTTACGGCACTGGTTTCACTTCATGTAAGAGAATCCAAGACAGTCTGGGATTCAGGATTGTCCTCGCCGTGGATTCCGGATTCCAATCGTTAGTGGGATTCTGGATTCCTTGAGCTGTTTTCTGGATTTAAAAGCCCAGGATTCCGCATTCTACAAGCAAAATTTCCCGGATTCCAGAATCCAGACTTCCATACATGGGGCGACATGTTACATGATTGGTACCATGATGAGGTCGATGAGGTGTTTCAAGTATTAATACTTGTTGTAAATTACCATTAATAGAGAGAGGATTAGCATCAACAAATAATTTAACAAGGAGGTACTAAAGACAAAAGGGAGAAAATAGACATGTACAGGAAGAGTTAGCTCTGAAATGTTTTGTGCATTTGCTGCTAACCTTTGCCTTTCTTTTGTTTTGCTGATGAGGAAGTTGGCATGAATTGTATCTGATTTCCGTGAGTACGAAAGTAGTTCAAAAATTGCTCCGTGCTTTGCCTTCAGTCATAACAGGAACTTTTTTTGCGTGGATGAAGAAGTTTAGTTTGACAAAGTTGGGAGAACTAAATAGTGTTCATGAAGAAAGAATTAGTAAAAGTAACGACAGCCATCCCAAAAAATGATCAGTGTTGTCGGGAGGAAGAACAGCGGCCGTTTCGAAACACAATAAATGTTGAGATCACAGCATGTGACATCACGCAGCCTCGAACTGTTCGGATGGCCTGCTTGTGCTCGTAAAAGTGTGTAGCAAGGATGGCACTTAGGCACCCGATATTCTTCGACCCTATTTTGCTTATTCTCTCTAAGCTAGAGTACTTAAGTCCGAGAAACAGTACAAATGTAAGAAAACTAACTTATGTTACCTCGGACGGAATAGAATGAAAACAGGTTTGCTTATCATATAACAGAACTTTTATTAAAACAATTATAGACTCAACCTAAAATAAGAATCACAAAGATCACTCGCTTCATCGTATAGTTATTTGATCTAAACGATTACACGATTTACGCAAAGTCCGTCCATTGTCTTTGACTTTACTTCCGTTAATTACATACTTATAATGGTGTTTTTGTTGTTGCTGCTGTTGTCGCTGTTTTATGAAAATTACACTAATAATAAATTCTATAAAAGGCGTTAAGAAAAATTATACTCTTGAATTAAATGGTTTTAATGTGTCTTTCTCTCCCGAGGGTTGCTTTCGAACCGTTTAATTATTATTTCCAAGTTCGAAACGCACATAAGTAACTAAAGGGTGTTGGACCTTAAAAGGCCGGAAAACAAATTGCTTTATCAACTGCAGGGAAGGTATGTTTTGCTCCGTCAAAACATTACAGAAAAGCACACCAAGCATAGATGAAACGGTATTGATTGATAGGGTAAGTGACGAGTATCGCTGTAACAGCAAAGATCGTGGGAACGGGTCTTTTGTGTCATAAAAGAGGCGTGCAGCAAACTGTGATGAACCAAAATTTGGGTATTTTATAATACAATGTCGAGGAAGATTAACTTTCTTTCGCACTAATATTTATTTTGCCGTCAAACTTCTCTTAAAATGTTCACGGTTATAAATTTTTGAAATTTGCTCTCTGAGCATTTTGTCTGAAAGAAGGAAAAGATACTATTGACCACTCCAGAAAATACCATAACATACCATAATGCTCTTTGTTTGTCACCCCAAAATTTTGCATAAGCATTGTCTTCAGTTTCTCTTGGGAGTTAAAATGGCCCCAAGAGAAACTGAAAACAATGCTTATACAAAATTTTGGGGTGATAAACAAAGAGCATTATGGTATGTTATGGTATTTCTGGAGTGGTCAATTGGAGACTGGAGAATTTAGACGCTTTGGTAACTTTTGGTTTTGAGGACCCCTATGAGGGAGGCGCGAGGCTATTTCTGTCAGCTAGAGCTAGAGGGGACAGTCGACAAGAGGGGACTTACTCTTGCACATTACTGTATCAGTGGTTAATAAATGATGATGCATCAATTGTGATTTACCATGTCACAAAACAAGAAAAAAGAAAAAGGCGACCATAGGGTGTTTCCCAGCCTCAAGAGAAGGACCCTTGAAGGAGGAGTGTGGTACTATTTCTATAACATTGATGAGGTTGTGCCTTACATATTTCCTTGCGGTCAGACATTGGGAAAGACAGGAAACGACATGGTATAGAAGATGAGGGTTTCGTCGCGAAAAATATACATCAGCCACGAATTTAGGAACCTTGTACTTAAGACTCATAGAAAAAAAACGCAACATCAGCCAGTCAGGTATAAAAAGGATGACAGTAGATCTCATTTAAGCCTTGTTCTTCATACACAGAGAAAAAAATACTTAGTGGTTCAACTACGAGGAAGATCGAAAGCGAACAATCAGCCTTTAGACTTAAATTCTTGCTTTTAAACACTGAACACTTGCCGTATAAAGTCAGCAGTATAATCAGTAAGTAAAAAATGAAAGAGAAGAGACTAATTACTCTTCATGGAACAACAATGTTTATAAAGTTCTGCCAAAGCTTTCGCAAGCCGTCGGTCCTCTTTTTAGTCACTGATATTTGAAGCCTCGTTCCGATGATGAAGCTGCAAAATCGTTCGTAATGCGAAGCATCAGATCCGATCGGCCTAAACCCCTTGGACAACTTATAACGTTTACACACTATTCTTTATTGCCTCTACACTACCCTTAGATGAAATTTCTAAGTTTCTTGATAATTCTGCTCAAGAAAAGTTCATGAAAGTGTAAGTCTGTTCAATTTTTAATGAAAAAGAAAATTCAGAACAGTGAAAGTAAGAATCACTCCTGGAGCGTAGTGAATGCAGTCCATCACCTATACCACTACGCCACTGAGGATCTGCTGGCGAGCATTGGTTTGATTTGAAGCTTAGTTATATAGTAACAACCCTAACCCTAAATAGAAGCAAACAGTTTGGAATGAGTGCTCATCCCTAATCATTATTTTTAGGGCTTAACCCTAATCAGCACAGTAAGTGCTTAACCCTTATCATTATTTTCAGTTGTCAACCCTAATCTGTGTTGTTTCTTATCCGTAATCACTATAGACAGCGCTCAAAACCGAAGCGATAAGGAATGCTAGGTGTAAACTTCATAAGGTGTCCAAGGGGGTTTAGGCTGCGATGGGATGCTAATCGTAATACGACGAGGGCAGGAATAAGAAGGCTTGTCTTCCTTAACGTGTTTGGGCACTACACAATAGATGCACTTATTTTCGGTGTTCATTTAGTCCAGTACAAGGGCCCAATTTTCTTAAAATTTTACCGACGTACTCCCCAGCATAATCTTTGTTCTTGATCTTTAAATTTGGGTCTGTCCAGAAGGAGATAAGGATGTCACGTGGTTTATAATTTACTGTGCACACCGTATTTTAATGTTCCTTAAAGCACTTCCACGGTAATAAGGGAACACAACAAGTTTCTTTACATAGTTCATTGTGGCCTGTTTAAGACAAGAAAGCTAACCGAAAAGACAGGCTGTAAACAGTAACACAAGATTGTGATAAAGGAGATTATTTATATTTCACCCAAAATGAGGAAAAAGTAATATATGGAATAAGTGCATTTGTTTTGTAGACTTCGCGGTCACATGACATCTAACATTGAAACTGTTTCCCGCCAAAATGTCTGAGCGAGCAACATTGCAAAAAACACCATTGCAAAAATCTATGGCGTCAGAGGGTAACAGTGCTCTGTTACCGTAAGCCTTTGTGGCTATTTGTATAAAATGCCTTACTGTTTGGAAAGGAGAATAAGATCTTTTAACATTACTGCCTCAAAATTTTCCACCTTTTAACAAATCACTTAAAGACTGTTCCCTCAGCAGACAGTTAATTTTGCCTCCCGAAATTCTCAGAAAACAAAAATAACTGTTTCCCTCGTTACACGGTATGTCAGCAGATTTTACAGAATATCTTTCCTGAAATATATGACAATGATAATGATGATGCAAGAGATAAACACGCACTGTTTCTGGTCATTCGGTAACGTCTTATTGCAAAGTGGTTGAAAAGAACTAAAGATAGACCATGCCTCTTTCACGTCGATCGGTGGCATACTGTCGACGTCTGTGGAACGTCATATGACCTTCCATAATATGTCAATGTTCCATGTACCAATGTCTTTTTCCTGCAGGTCTTGTAGTCAGCATCATGTCAAAGACTCCAACAAAGACAATTTCATTTGTCAATCTCAAAATGCTTTTCTGGGCCATCACATGTGTCAAAGGCTTGACTCCAGGACTGGAATTCAAACGTTTTAAACTCTGCGGTAAGAGTTTATACAGTAGTGGAAAATAGGAGACAAGTTTTCATTACACATTGTAGTTTTAAATATATGTACAAAGCCTAGAGATTGATCCCTTATATAAAAGTTTAATGACAAAGCTATACATCATACCTGTAAATAGACTAGTATACATGATGTATCCAGTGTCAAGAGAGTTGTAAGCATGCCCTCTTATATATTGATGATCCTGGGAGCACTCCTTAATCTCATGGTTCTAGTGGCCCAACCAACTTCATTATAATGTGCGGTTACCGGCCAGTTACTTGTAGCTCCAATCACCAGTTGTATAACTTTAACATTCATATTCCAGAGTTTGAATTCCATACATGTCTCGCCAGGTCCTGAAACGTTTAGATAATTTGATAACTCCTCTAATACTCGACAAATGTTACATACTTCATTGTCCTCGTCAGTAGTAATAGTAGTAGTAGTAGTAGTAGCAGCAGCAACAGCAGCAGCAGCAGCAGCAGCAGCAGCAGCAGCAGTAGTAGTAGTAGTAGTAGTAGTAGTAGTAGTACTAGTAGTAGTAGTAGTACTACTAGTAGTAGTAGTAGTACTAGTAGTAGTAGTAGTAGTAGTAGTAGTAGTAGTAGTAGTAGTAGTAGTAGTAGTAGTAGTAGTAATAGTAGTAGTAGTAGTAATAGTAGTAGTAGTAGTAATAGTAGTAGTAATAATAATAGTAATAATAAATTGCTTTATTTGCATGACCGCATCACTTTACAGTATTGCAAAAGCATGTATATGACAATCAAAATAAAAACAAAACAGCACTACTAACAATCTAGAAAAATTCGGTTACATTACTAACAATGAATCACGTATTTTCATGCAGGAGGAGACAAACTTCATAACTAACTTATTTACATGATGTTCCTTCGAATTCATTATCAGTTTTATGCTTTCCGGAGATGATTTCTTGTCAAAGTCAGGTATTATTCGATTGATTTGATTAATAAATGCCTGTCTCTGTACTGAGTATTTGTTACATTGAAAGAGGAAATGAATCTCATCTTCTACCTGATTTGAGTTACATAAAGGACATAATCTATTTTCTCTTGGCAAATGATCGATTTGGTATCGACCATGTTCAATCATAAGTTTGTGATTACTTATTTTAAATTTAACAAAATTCTGTCGTTCGTCATAATGTCTTAGCTGGTAGAGATAATCAGATGTAGAATATTCATCTTTAAAACTTTTATAAAATTCTAGTTTTTTTGAATTTTCGAGGCTGTGCCGCCAAAAAGATAGATATTTCTCTCTCATTTCTGTGGTATATCGTCTAATTTTATTATTATCTAGAGATTCAGCATCTAAACTGGTTAGATTGTATTGTTCAAGCATGTTTATGAAATTGGAAAAATATCCGGAATTATTCATAGAATGTAGATTCTTTGACATAAGGAAAGACTGTTTGACTATAGAGTCATTATCTTTGTTGTTGAGGTAAACAAAATATTTCATAATTTTCTGATTTATCGGGATAAGCAGCGGCAGTCTATCAAGTTCAGCTCTGCAGGCTATGTTAGAGGCCTTATTGTTAACCTCTAAGTAACGTTTACAGAATTTGAGGTGGATTTTTTCTATTGGGGAGCTATCCCATTTTTTAAAATCTTGCTTGGTGTACATTCCCCATACCTCGCTGTTGTAACTCAAGATTGGGAATACCATGGTGTCAAAAATTTGGGATGCAGTATTAGGATTAAGTTTGTTAAGAATTGTCCGCTTCCGAATACTAGAAAACGCGTGAAGGGCCTTTTCTTTTAAGTGTTCGAGTGCAAGTGTAAAGTTTCCCGTTGGAGTTAAACGTGTACCTAAATAAGTGTATTCTTGGATAATTTCAATTGACTCACTGCCTATGTTGAATTTGATGTCAATAGATTTTTTTGGGCGTTTCTGGAATATCATAATTTTTGTTTTCTTCGGATTAATTTTTAGCTTCCATTTGTCACAATACAAAGAAAGCGCATTTAAACAGTTCTGTAATCCAGTTTTCGATCTTGATAGAATAACTAAATCATCTGCGTACAAAAGTGAATTTATTTTTTTCCCATTTGGGAGAACAAATGGGTCAGATAAGGTGTTTTCGAATAAAAGTGGTAGATTGTTTAAATAGAGGTTAAATAAAAGAGGACTTAAAATACAGCCTTGACGTACACCTCTGGAATATGAAAAAGGCTGTGTTTTGTTTTCACCGATTTTGATGGAACATGTCGAGTTGCAATAAAGACTTTTCATGAGGTTGTACAAGTTTCCTCCTATATTCGTTTTTAGCAGCTTATAAAACAATCCTTCGTGCCAAACAGAGTCAAACGCTTTGCGGAAATCTACGAAACAAGCGTAGACTTTTTCCTTGTGATAATGCACATATTTATCTATTAGGGTCCTTAGAGTGAAAACATGGTCTGCAGTGCGGTTTTCAGGCAAAAAGCCAATTTGGGAATTATGTAATATCTTATTTTCCTCAAAATACAAGTGAAGTCTTCGATTTAAAATAGAACAGAACAGTTTTCCAAGGCAACTAGAAACACATATGCCTCTGTAATTTGTTGGATCACTCTTGTCACCAGATTTGTAAATTGGGGTTATGAGGCCTTGACACCAAACATCTGGCATTTTTCCGGATTGTAAAATGAGGTTAAAAAGTTTGACATAGACAGGCATTAGTGGTTCGAGGCTTGCTTTGATCATTTCATTTCGTATTTTGTCAACAAATGGTGATTTCTTATTTTTCAATTTCTTCGCCGCTTGACGTATTTCCCTCTCAGTTATCTCATAATCGAGATGGTTAAACCGTTCCTTTTCGTGTTCTAAAGAATTTAGTTCCCTATGGATTTCATGTTCATGCGTGGAATTCGTCGGGTCAATAGAATGCAGAGATTTGAAATGGTGAAGCCATGATTCTTCCGAGATTGGGGCAGGAACATTTTCGTTGAAAGTGTCGCTCATCGAATTTAAACAATTCCAAAATGACGCCTTGTCAGGATTTAAAGCTAGTTCGTCGAGTTGTAATGTTTTTTCTTTGTGGAATCCTCTCTTCTTTGTGCCTAGGAGCTTTTTGTAATCATTCAAGGTTTTGTGATATCTTTCCCGCACTTCGGAGTTGAGGGGGTCACGGTGCTTTTCATTTGAGACTTTTCGTAATTCATGCCTTTTTAAGCGACATTCACAGTCGAACCATTTCTTGTTGGATGATTTCTTAATACGCTTATAAGTTTTCTTAGCTTTAATTTTTAGGCATAGCTTGGAGATCTCAGTTAGAATTTTCATAGCGTTTTCTAAGGAGATATTCACATCTTCGGTGTTTCTCTCCATATATTGTCTAATTAGAATTTGGATTGGTTCCGTGCGCAGTGCGTTTTTGAATTTTAAATGTGAGTCAACTTCCCAGCAAAATTGCCGTGGTAATTTTGATAATCTATTGCTACTATTTGGAGTGTGCATTTCGTCTCCAATTAACCTGGTGTTAAGATTGAGCCATGCCACGATGGCACTATGATCCGATAAATAAGATGGCTGTTTAACAACAAAATTTGCAACGTTGAGAAATGTACACTGATCACATATTAGATAATCAATAACGCTCGTTCCGTTTTTTCCATGAAAAGTGGGTCTGCCTAGGGTATCTCCATTAACTCTGCCATTAACTATTCTTAGGTCAAAGGTTTTACAAATTTCCAACAGCCGTTTCCCATGGCTATTTAAAACATTATCAAAACTGTTTCTTTGAGTTGGCTGGAAAGCAGATTCCGACTGATCATTACTAATTCTACTGTTTCCCTCCTTTGAGACAGTATCAGAGTATTTCCCGGTTCTCGAGTTAAAGTCACCCATGAGAATTATTGATCCTTTCGAAGAAAAACGTACTATGTCTTGTTCTAGCTGATCAAAAATTTCGTTATCAAAGTATTTTGAGTTACAGGGGGGTATATAGACACCACAGACGTAAATATTCTTCACTGAATTTAGAAAACGATTCTCAATTTTAAACCAAATAAAATGCTGAGTTGTTTTAGTGATGGAAATGTTTTTGTGGAATTTGTTCTTATAAAATAAAGCGATTCCTCCGGAGTTACGCCCACCTCTCCCCGACTGATTTGGTGTGGGACATTGAAAAAAAGATTTGTATCCCGCAATTTCCAGATTAGAGCAGTTGCCAATTTCTGTTAACAATATAAAATCGGAGTTATTAATAACACTCAAAAAATCAGTATTATCTAACTTATTTCCAAGATATTTCGAAGAAAGGCCATTAATATTCCAAGCGCAAAAGGACAATGTGCTTGAAATATCGGGACTATCTTCGGTGTCCGTGATTGTATAGAAAATAATAAATGGATTACTCTTTATACTGGTATAAAGTTTATCATTAATACTTAATTCAGTGTCAAGGGTAAGATGAAATTGTTCATACAAATGATTTTATAAAACGAAGAAAGGATATGATTTCCTGAGGCATTGCTGAATCCGTTAATTTGTTGGAGGGGCGAGTTTCTTCACCTGCGGTTTCCATTTTAGCGGCCTGTGGAAACGTTTGATGCGGTGTTTTGGAGTATTGATGCGATATAGTTGGTGGCGGAGCTGGGAGTATCTGGTCCGGCAGGGTTTGCATAGGAAGCTGGAATGCTTTATTTGAGGCATTTGGTTCATGATGTAGTGAATTTTGCAATGGTGTTGGAGGTATTCGTTGTGGAAGTTGTGGTGTGACAAATGGTAACGGCGGAGGTTGAGTTTGAAGAAGGTGAGGCCAACGAGGCACTTGAGGTGGTGTGTTCTTTACGGCATTGCTGTATGATGTGTGATGTAATAGTGGCTTGGGACCTTGGGAAGAAGTCGGTTGAGTTTGTGAGGATCTTTGTCTTTGGGCTGGCATTGTATTAGAAGGAACTGTAGGTTTTGGTCTGGCACGACCGCGAATTGTGTCCTTAAGGTTCTTGGCGAAAAATTTTACGTACCGTTTAAGAATATGTTTCTGATCGTAAAGAATATTTGATTGATTCTCAAAGAGGTTGTCATGTTTGACTAACTGCACATTGGGTAATCTTGAGCAGCTACTGATCAACTGATTGTTTATTGAAGTTATTATTGGTGTCGGGATGTCGCTGCGGGGAAGAAGTGTTGAGTAGAATATTTTGCTTGAAGGAAATTTCGTTGAGGCTTCTGTGATCAATATTAAGATGTTAGAAATAAGATCTTCAGGAGAACTGGTTCTTTCTAGATCGTTTGTTCCTGTGTGTAATATGAGTAGTCGGGGAGCAGTGTGGATTTGACTTTGTAAGTACGATCTAGCGTGTTCAATCAGTGGAGTTCTAACATACTTCACTGCCTGGTCTGAAGGAAACATTTTTTCCATGTCTAAAAACTTTCCATTTGAATCACATAGAAAGATCACTTCATTAGAATTATTGGTGTCGTTGGTAGCAGGAGACTTAGGAGGGTGCTGCGAATTAGTGTCTACGGGTTTGTTTTGTGGTTCTTTTCTTGGCGGGTTTTCTGGTAGATCTTGAAGGGGAGAGAAAGAGTTTGATGTTGGAAGATTAACAAGTAGTATCTCATCTTCTGACCATTGGTTGTCGTTTGATGTAGGAATGGCAGCTTTATTCTTTGTGCTATCATTGAATTTGTCGTCCATTTCTTCACCAGAGGTCTGGCTCGACGTCTTAGTTGTTTCCGGCGGCAGTTGTATTGTTTCCCAGAGGGCTTTAATTTGGTCCTTAAGAAAGGTGATTTCCGCTTCAAGCTGGTTCTGTGTTCTTCTCATGGTTGCGTTATCCTCCGATATTTTCGCATTTTTCTTTTGAAGTGCTTGATTTTCATTCTGTAATTTGGAAATTAAGTCAGCGTGTTTTTGTAAATCGTGATTTAGAAGTTTAGTATTGTTTTCCAGATCATCAGCAAGGCCCCCTAGGGTTGTTGTTTGTACTTTGAAATTGTGATCTAGTTGGGCAGCTTTGTCTTTTAGGTGCTCGAGGTTACCAGCGTTTGTTACTTTAAACTCAGTAAAATCGGCTTCTAAATTTCCGACGGTATTTCGAAGAGTAGTTAAGGTGTTTAGCCTGCTCGGTGTAAGGGAGAGTTCAATGGGTGTTGGCAATTGCGTTATTCTTGTATTTCCTTTGTCTGCACTGGGTGTTTCTGTTATGTCACTGACATCAGCATTTTCCACGGTAGTGTCGTTTAGTTCCGAAGCCCTTGTGTCCGCAATCTCACATCCTTTGTACTTTGTGAAAAACTTTTGGAGTTCTATATGGAAGGTAGATTTGTCCTTTGCGCTAACAGCGTTAAGGTTTCCTGACGACCCGAGACTGTTAACAATAGATAGCAGTGCAGGAAATTCCTGTTGACTCCACTCGGCGAATTTTTTGCCTTGAACCATGATTCTGCCAGTAGAAATAAAGATAGTTATGGTGACCATTTGATCTTCAATGTTATTTTCTTCCTCGTGAATGTGCATGATGATTTTATCGCTTTTGGTTGGGCAGCTATGTGACTCTTGTTCTTGCCATGTTACTCGATATCCCATCACGTTCAGGTGATCAAAGTATCGCACAGCGAAGGTTTTGATCCATAAAAGTAGCCGGTCTTCAGATGTTACAAAGGAGACAACCTTAGCAGCCGTTTTGTAGGCTGAAAAATCGATTGCTTCGAATAAAACTGATTTGGATTTAGTGGATGAGTGAAATTTGTCGACCAGATATCGGTGAAGATCATCACATGGTTTCATGTCCACCATTGAGGCGGGCTTGAATGTTACCTTTTTCTTTTGTCCAGGATTATCTCCAGGCTCCAAAGAGGGGTCATCTTTGTCTTCATCCATGTATATTTACGTTTTGATAAGCTTTTTACCAGTATAATTCAATCCTTCCATGAAAACGACTAAACTTCTCGCACCTTAAAAAGCAGTGACCATTTTCAGTGGTCACGCAATACGTAGTAGTAGTAGTAGTAATAGTAGTAGTAGTAGTAGTAGTAGTAGTAGTAATAGTAATAGTAATAAATTGCTTTATTTGCATGACCGCATCACTTTACAGTATTGCAAAAGCATGTATATGACAATCAAAATAAAAAAAAAAAACAAAACAGCACTAATAACAATCTAGAAAAATTCGGTTACATTACTAACAATGAATCACGTATTTTCATGCAGGAGGAGACAAACTTCATAACTAACTTATTTACATGATGTTCCTTCGAATTCATTATCAGTTTTATGCTTTCAGTAGTAGTAGTAGCAATAGTAGTAGTAGTAGTAGCAGTAGTAGTAGCAGTAGTAGTAGCAGAAGTAGTAGTAGCAGTAGTAGTAGTAGTAGTAATAGTAGTAAAGTAAGTAATAAATTGCTTTATTTGCATGACCGCATCATTTTACAGTATTGCAAAAGCATGTATATGACAATCAAAATATAAAACAAAACAGCACTAATAATAATCTAGAAAAATTCGGTTACATTACTAACAATGAATTACGTATTTTCATGCAGGAGGAGACAAACTTCATAACTAACTTATTTACATGATGTTCCTTCGAATTCATTATCAGTTTTATGCTTTCTGGAGATGATTTCTTGTCAAAGTCAGGTATTATTCGATTGATTTGATTAATAAATGCCTGTCTCTGTACTGAGTATTTGTTACATTGAAAGAGGAAATGAATCTCATCTTCTACCTGATTTGAATTACATAAAGGGCATAATCTATTTTCTCTTGCCAAATGATCGATTTCGTATCGACCATGTTCAATCATAAGTTTGTGATTACTTATTTTAAATTTAACAAAATTCTGTCGTTCGTCATAATGTCTTAGCTGGTAGAGATAATCAGATGTAGAATATTCATCTTTAAATGTTTTATAAAATTCTAGTTTTTTTGAATTTTCGAGGCTGTGCCGTCAAAAAGATAGATATTTCTCTCTCATTTCTGTGGTATATCGTCTAATTTCATCATTATCTAGAGATTCAGCATCTAAACTGGTTAGATTGAATTGTTCAAGCATGTTTATGAAATTGGAAAAATATCCGGAATTATTCATAGAATGTAGATTCTTTGACATAAGGAAAGACTGTTTGACTATAGAGTCATTATCTTTGTTGTTGAGGTAAACAAAATATTTCATAATTTTCTGATTTATCGGGATAAGCAGCGGCAGTCTATCAAGTTCAGCTCTGCAGGCTATGTTAGAGGCCTTATTGTTAACCTCTAAGTAACGTTTACAGAATTTGAGGTGGATTTTTTCTATTGGGGAGCTATCCCATTTTTTAAAATCTTGCTTGGTGTACATTCCCCATACCTCGCTGTTGTAACTCAAGATTGGGAATACCATGGTGTCAAAAATTTGGGATGCAGTATTAGGATTAAGTTTGTTAAGAATTGTCCGCTTCCGAATACTAGAAAACGCGTGAAGGGCCTTTTCTTTTAAGTGTTCGAGTGCAAGTGTAAAGTTTCCCGTTGGAGTTAAACGTGTACCTAAATAAGTAGTAGTAGTAGTAGTAGTAGTAGTAGTAGTAGTAGTAGTAGTAGTAGTAGTAGTAGTAGTAGTAGTAGTAGTAGTAGTAGTAGTAGTAGTAGTAGTAGTAGTAGTAGTAGTAGTAGTAGTAGTAGTAGTAGTAGTAGTAGTAGTAGTAGTAGTAGTAGTAGTAGTAGTAGTAGTAGTACTAGTAGTAGTAGTACTAGTAGTAGTAGTACTAGTAGTAGTAGTAGTAGTAGTAGTAGTAGTAGTAGTAGTAGTAGTAGTAGTAGTAGTAGTAGTAGTAGTAGTAGTAGTAGTAGTAGTAGTAGTAGTAGCAGTAGTAGTAGTAGTAGTAGTAGTAGTAGTAGAAGTAGTAGTAGTAAGAGTAGTAGTAGTAGTAGTAGTAGTAGTAGTAGTAGTAGTAGTAGTAGTAGTAGTAGTAGTAGCAGTAGCAATAGTAGTAGTAGTAGTAGCAGTAGTAGTAGTAGTAGTAGTAGTAGTAGTAGTAGTAGTAGTAGTAGTAGTAGTAGTAGTAGTAGTAGTAGGAGGAGGAGGAGGAGGAGGAGGAGGAGGAGGAGGAGTAGTAGTAGTAGTAGAAGTAGTAGGAGGAGTAGTAGTAGTAGTAAGTAAGTAATAAATTGCTTTATTTGCATGACCGCATCACTTTACAGTATTGCAAAAGCATGTATATGACAATCAAAATAAAAAACAAAACAGCACTATTAACAATCTAGAAAAATTCGGTTACATTACTAACAATGAATCACGTATTTTCATGCAGGAGGAGACAAACTTCATAACTAACTTATTTACATGATGTTCCTTCGAATTCATTATCAGTTTTATGCTTTCTGGAGATGATTTCTTGTCAAAGTCAGGTATTATTCGATTGATTTGATTAATAAATGCCTGTCTCTGTACTGAGTATTTGTTACATTGAAAGATGAAATGAATCTCATCTTCTACCTGATTTGAGTTACATAAAGGACATAATCTATTTTCTCTTGGCAAATGATCGATTTGGTATCGACCATGTTCAATCATAAGTTTGTGATTACTTATTTTAAATTTAACAAAATTCTGTCGTTCGTCATAATGTCTTAGCTGGTAGAGATAATCAGATGTAGAATATTCATCTTTAAAAGTTTTATAAAATTCTAGTTTTTTTGAATTTTCGAGGCTATGCCGCCAAAAAGATAGATATTTCTCTCTCATTTCTGTGGTATATCGTCTAATTTTATCATTATCTAGAGATTCAGCACCTAAACTGGTTAGATTGTATTGTTCAAGCATGTTTATGAAATTGGAAAAATATCCGGAATTATTCATAGAATGTAGATTCTTTGACATAAGGAAAGACTGTTTGACTATAGAGTCATTATCTTTGTTGTTGAGGTAAACAAAATATTTCATAATTTTCTGATTTATCGGGATAAGCAGCGGCAGTCTATCAAGTTCAGCTCTGCAGGCTATGTTAGAGGCCTTATTGTTAACCTCTAAGTAACGTTTACAGAATTTGAGGTGGATTTTTTCTATTGGGGAGCTATCCCATTTTTTAAAATCTTGCTTGGTGTACATTCCCCATACCTCGCTGTTGTAACTCAAGATTGGGAATACCATGGTGTCAAAAATTTGGGATGCAGTATTAGGATTAAGTTTGTTAAGAATTGTCCGCTTCCGAATACTAGAAAACGCGTGAAGGGCCTTTTCTTTTAAGTGTTCGAGTGTAAGTGTAAAGTTTCCCGTTGGAGTTAAACGTGTACCTAAATAAGTGTATTCTTGGACAATTTCCATTGACTCACTGCCTATGTTGAATTTGATGTCAATAGATTTTTTGGGGCGTTTCTGGAATATCATAATTTTTGTTTTCTTGGGATTAATTTTTAGCTTCCATTTGTCACAATACAAAGAAAGCGCATTTAAACAGTTCTGTAATCCAGTTTTCGATCTTGATAGTAGTAGTAATAGTAGTAGTAGTAGTAGTAGTAGTAGTAGTAGTAGTAGTAGTAGTAGTAGTAGTAGTAGTAGTAGTAGTAGTAGTAGTAGTAGTAGTAGTAGTAGTAGTAGTAGTAGTAGTAGTAGTAGTAGTAGTAGGAGGAGGAGGAGGAGGAGGAGGAGGAGGAGGAGGAGGAGGAGGAGGAGTAGTAGTAGTAGTAGTAGTAGTAATAGTAATAAATTGCTTTATTTGCATGACCGCATCATTTTACATTTTGAAGTAGTAGTAGTAGTAGTAGTAGTAGTAGTGGTAGTGGCAGTAGCAGCAGTCGAAAGCAATAGCAGTGAAAGAGTTAGAGCAGCAGAAGTAGAAGTAGCAGAAGCATCAACAACAGTGGCAACAGCTTAACAGCAGTAGACTGGTTGAAGTTTCGATCGACAAGAAAGGAATGTTAGGTAATTTTCGTAATTACACTTGACTCTTAATTGATCGGCTTCAAGTCACTAAACCATTTTCAATCTGTTTTTGAAATCATATTTCTTCTATCAGGCCCAACAAACCAAAAGAATGTAGAGTTCAAAGCGTCTCCCTGGCCGTTCATACCGTTCAGAACACGATACAATTTCACGCTTGTATTTATTCCAGGTAAGCTAAAACTATCTTGGCTTAATTCCTTTTAACGACTCGCTGCAATAGTACACATGTGTGATTAGGTGAGGAACTACACTCAACTCTTCCTAAGACGGACATCGAAGGGGCCAACCCTTCCCTCTTAGACAAGTGTCCGACACTTAGAGGTGCAGATAACGCGACACCGCCGATAATTGTAAGATGACTGATAAACCTGGACCTACGCTCAATGATAGCTATAAAATGAAAGTGGTGCAACACCTCGCCTCTTAACCATAAAATCGAGCTTGTGAGAAGCCTTGCAGCTGTTCAAAATGTCCAGTTTAATTGGACCCCTAGCTGTACGGCCCAGTTCTTTTGTTTTCTCGCTAGGGTTCAAGTGTTAATTTTTTTTGCTCACTGCAGTTTTCCCAACTAATCCCTTAAGGTCTTCCGAGAATTACTCTGCAAGGTCGCAATTTTTTTATTTATTTTTTTAATTTTTAAAAATTTTTAAAATTTTTAAAACTAAACTAGTGAGCAGCACTCTGCGAACTGTTACTGTAAAACTTGTTTATTCTTCAATGTTTGCGCCCATTATTATTTTTAGTCATATTACGGCTTAAATACAGGCGTTTAGTATTTTATTGTAAAACTCCCTGAAGAAGTCTACGTTAGTTAGACGAAACGCGTAAGGAGAATAAACAAGTTTTACAGCAACAGTTCGCAGAGTGCTGCTCACTAGTTTAGTTTCAAAAATTGAGCTTATTCAAATTTTTCTGTGACGAGCGTTAACAGGAAAAAAACCTGAAAGGCGGGAAAGATGGCTAGTATTTCCTTGGTAAAAGAATTTTGAGGGAAAAAAATTAACCGGCATATCAAGAATTTCCTGGATCTGCCTCTGGTCCCATGAAAAAAACTAAGAAATAACTTGACTGCTTAAATCATCTCAAGCTGATCAATTATTCGACTTAAAGATAAATTTATGATTTTTTTGTTATATTTTTGTTTTTTTATCCTCCATAAGATGAAGCCATTTTTGCGGCGACATCAGAGTACAAGGTGTGGATAGAACCGGGCGGTCAATTGTATTTAAGGGGGACGGAGGACGTTTGCAGCCAGAATGAAAAATTCTGCAGTTTAGCGGCGGGTGGTGAGTAACTGGTTAACTAAATAAAAAAAATAAATATAAATAAATAAACAAGTCAATAAATAATTATGATGATGATGATGATAAGTCATTAGATGTATTGGAGTGTTTTGTTCTTTAGTTTGTGATGGAAATAAGATGCACAATACATTAACGGTGAAAATGGAAAGGTTGTAACCGAAGAAAAATAGACTAAAGGAATTCCACTTGTCCTATTTTAACAAATCTTTTTAAGCACCATTTAAAACGCCCATAACATTAACATCGAGTAATGATAATAACAATAATAAAGATACATGTACACGAAATGACACATGACACGGCGTTATTCTGTGGGTGTTATTAAAGAGTTCTGGGTCAGGGCTAAAATCTGAGTGCGCGGATATTTTTCATCAGAGCCTGATCTCTGGTTGTTACGCCAAACTGACGAGCACCAAAGAGGGCGAAACAGCTGTCTATGGCTACAATCCCGCTCTGTTTTGAGTTCTTTCGGTGTGGTGTTGATGTCTTGCAGAGTTAATTTTCACGTAGTACGATCAGCATTGCACTATTCTGCTGGCAGAATTAAATATGTCTACATTAATATTTTTGCTAATCAGGTCTTTATAGATCCTACGTTCTTCGGCATATTCGTTTGCGGTCCTTTGCAGTCCCTTGTGGTTAATGTTTGTACCCCGAAATTAGTTAAGATGCCATTTTAAGTTTCCTAACTTTAAGGCCCTCCTTCTAAGAGTGTTAGTGGATATTTGCTAACTAGTTTTTAATGAAAACTGAAAAAAAAAACGTGGAAAAGTCTATTCAATTATGTACGAAAAAAGTGATTTACTAAAAGGCAGTAAATACAGTCGAACCTCCAGTCAAAGTCTTACCTCCAGTAAGCGACCGCAACCACTTTTTGGGCCTGACGGTTAATGATTTTCCATTGTTTTTAACCTCTTGTAAGCGACCGCTTGACGCATTCTCTGATTTCTAAGTTCGCGGTAGGGGTGCACTATGCTACTCAGAATATACGACGAACTTTAGTGACAACATGGACTAGACATGTGGTAACTTAGAAATTGCATGCAATAAATTATTCTCCATAAAGGGGATGTCCCTCAGGACCTCTTCTCGGTAGAAGTCTCCGGTGGTTCGATTCTTGTAAACAACCACGCCCAGTAAGCGACCACTCAGTCTTTGCATTTTGGGTATACGCTTACGGGAGGTTTGACTGTAATGGTATATAGAAGTATAAACGAAGTGGATGTTGCTGTTGTTGCTTTTTTTATTTATTGTGTGTTTTTTAACTGTTGTTAGCAATTTGTAATTTTTCATCCTTGTTTCCATTTCTTAGAAAAGTTTGTTTTGAAGCATTCTGATATACTGAGAACATTTCCAGCGGGTCTCAAGGTAATATAATGTTAGACTATACTATTTTGCTTTTTAAGTTTATGGTGAGGGGTTATCTTCTATTTTTTCGGTGACTAATTGCCCACCCACGTCGTTAAAACAAACAGTCGACAACACTCTTGTCGACATATTATACAACTGAAAAGGGTAATATTGAAGCAAACGGCGCCTTGTACGTGTACACCGCTGCTTGTGGAAGAGGCAATTATTCTCCAAAAGATTTTCAAAACAGTTTTGAGAGAGAATCCATTGTCTTTCGTAGCTGCTTGTTAATATTCCTTGCAACTTGGCACTGATCGTCGGCTGCTACGGATATGAGTTGTAACGTCATATGTTGTAAAAAGTACTTCCATTGAAAAACAAAAATTTCCAAACGTTGCCGGCATTCTTGCGCAAGAAAAGGTGTAAAACAGTACCAATCACAAATCCACGCTTTAAGTGGAAACAAAAACATATAACCCTGAAGCGTATAACTCTGTTCCAATGCTGGTGTTTTGGTGAATCAATCAAAATGGAGTTACTGATACGTGCGCGCAATAGTGTCGGGCGAGTGCCTATGAAAGCCTTGTACGGCGATGAGAACGAAGCGCAAGATGTAGAATATAAAAAGTTTTACCATGCAAACTGAAACAAGAAACTACTTATATATCGAGCAAGAAGATATTTTGTTAAGGTAAGTCTTCCAAAAGCAGCTAAAAGTTGTACACTCCAAAACGCAGTTTAGCGCACGAAAATAACAACACGCTCGTCTGATCCACGATTTGTTAATGTAAATTTTTTTGTCTGTTGATTATCTTGTATAACAAATTGAAAACTGCCCAGCGTGAACTATGGAGTTACGAATGTACTCTAAGAATCCGTTATTAGAAGGATGCCTTCAACAGACCAATTTCGATATGTTAAAATTTAGATTCGGCAGCGAGGTTTGGGGAATAGCGCAAAATAAATGTATTAATCATTGTTGAGCCTCTTTTGTTTATTCCCACAAGCTTCGGTGCTAAGTCTGAATTTTATATTTCGAGGTTGGTCTATGCTGTGATTCCATATTTGGACAAAAATTTCTGTGCTCCTGATTGGACGGCAAAAAAACCGCAGCACGGTTCTGGTGCAAATAACTGCTATTTTGAAATTGATATCTCAGGTCCACAGCAGTGCAATATTCCCCATTCCTATAGAAATTGGAAATCTATCGATGCCAGAATTTTGATGTCAGCGTACACCCGTTCGCCCACCCGTACAGACTGTAAGGAAGGGGGAAGGGGAATTCTGCAAGGAAGGGAACGTGGCTCTCCCAGAAAGGGCCAATGGAGTTGTTCCAGTTAAAGTTTCTTTCGTTTGACTTACGTCAAGAAAAACTTACTTTTTAGCTTTGTCACGCTATTCTAGCTCCTTGCCGCTAGGGATGTTTCGGGAGAGACGTCTGTCTGTTTTGCCAGTGTCCATACTGTCGGAGCATTACATTGCTTGATATATTACCGTTCCTCACGTCCAACTTTTTATACTGACCGTCTTTGTTCTTTCTTTACATACTGTAGGTGAATTTTGGAGCAGAATTGAAAATCTTTAACCAAGAACACAAGATGGTTTTTTGCGCTTCATGTGAGGCAACGTTACGTAGTTAAAGAGATCGTCTCTGTTATCAAGTAACAATTTAAAATACCTTGGCTAGTGAAAATAAACCTGAACCCTGAAGTTCAAATTAGTTAAAAAGATGATTCGGTTTTATTCGATTTGCTGGTATTAATTACAGAATAATACATGGGCGCGCAGAGATATTTAATACATCTAATTTCAGCGTCAATTTGAGACATCGAGATATAGCTATTTGAACACAAGATGATAGCAACTTCCATTTTTTCAAGCGTCCATGTATTCCTATGTCGAAAAAATACCTTTGTTGTTAAAATAAATATTTCAATCCAATTTGTCACAAATCTAACTAAAGGTGAAACAGCTTTAATACTCAAAACAGTAAGAAGCATGCTCAATTTAAGCTATGTTTTTTTACGTTACATTCTGATTTATAATCTAGAAGTATCGTTCAATTTTCATATAACATTTTTACAATTAAGGTTTTTTCCTTACTTCCGGCTATTTACTTCGAGCTCCCCATAACTCGAACTCCCGATATCACGAACTTTTTCGATTTGCCTTGAAGGTTCGAGTTATCGGGAGTTGTCTGTATATAAAGTGTCTATTCTACAGATATGAAGTTTTTAGTCAGAATTCTACGTCATTTTACTGAGAATATCTAGAGGAATAACCTTGAGAACTGGATAAATCACTATCAAAAGGATTAGTGTTAGGGAAACCAATAGCACTATCCAGTGGATAGCGTTATCCACCTTCTGAACAACTGGGGCTTGATTGGTCAATTAAGTTATATATAATTATATACACCTAATTGCAAAAACGTTGTCATGGAAAAAATGAA
>OZ037779.1:16661416-16681416 GCA_964035525.1 Porites cylindrica | reverse complement strand
ATATAAGTCGATCTTGATGATATTGATGAACACAGTGGTGTGAACTACGACGATGCTAATAGCTTAATTAATGGCCGATGATTAATCATAACAATGTACTAGCTCAACAGCTGCAGGTTTCTGTGTGTGTTTTTGTTGCCGTTGTTGTTGTCGTTTTCAATTATATTTTGATGATAATCAATTATTTCTGCAGGCTTTACAATTGGTGTCAAGTTGCAATCATGATTATGAATTCAAGCAACGTTCATCTACTTTCTTACCTCGTCCTGCTGTTTTGTGCTATAATGAGAGTCAAAGCGGTCAAAGACTCGCGCGGAGGACTGGAATTTAAGGATTTCAAACTCTGTGGTAAGACTAATCTTAGAAAATCAGGCGAACCAAACAAACCACAGAAGTATATATTCCATAAAAATTGGTGACTGGTTAATGTTAAGAACCTGGTCTCTCTTGTTCGTTAACTACATAACCAAGCCTGCCAGGATTACCGGGAACACGCAGTTAAGCTCAGTTTGAAAGCCAGCAAAACCTGGTTTATTGAAACTGACTTGTACCCATGGCTCCATTAGGGTACGGGATTGCAGAACACCACATACCTACGCGTCTGCATCTACTTGAATTAAAAAAGAATAACAAAACAGCTAGCAAGAGCATTTGCTAAATGTTAAATGCCTCGGTAAGATATCTTTCCGCAATCTACCACCTCACTCTACCCTGTTCACCTACAGCTAAAATTCATACCTGGCTACTTAATGCTAACCTGCGTTGAGAGAGAGAATTCCTTCAAGGCCAGAATTTGCTTGTAAATTTGCCGACTGGTTTTCCAGTGTCTTCCAATCGCGTCATATTCTCTGCCGCGTATTCTGCAATCTAGCAGACAGTTCTAGCGTCGAAACAAATCAGGAAATCATGATGTTCACGGCCAAAAATAAAACTACGCAAAACGAGAGCAAGAAAAAGCTGACTCTAAGTATAAGGTGACGTTTCATCATATCAAGAGTTCAATCTCTCTTGTCACGAGCCATTCTCGTTCCCAGAACCCGTCGTTTCTTGGTCACGTGGTCGGGAAACGAGGGGCTCTGGAAGAAACCGTTACCGGATGTCAGAAAATTCTGACATCCGGTTGCGCGTGTGCAGAACTTACAAATATCACTGCTCATGCTCATAACGGATTTTTGTCCCTCACCCCTCCACAAGGGGGAAAATTTTACTTCCTGAGCTCTCTCCAGAGAGTGGCTTTTTTGGGATGTTTTGAAAATGCACCACTTCACTCAACTTGGATTCACTGATAATTTGGAGTTAAAAGAAGAAGACAGTAACAGAAACCAGTCGAACACACTGTTGGTTGCAGAACTGAGACAATTAATCGGCAGACAATCGTCTGAGTTACGTGAGTTTTTTTTTTTCAATACGTTTGGCGAACAGACACTGGGAAACCATTATCGCGAAGATCGAATATAATGCGGGAAAAAGTCAATCTAAAAAGGTATCTTTTTCCATGACCTGCAACTGCTATCTTACTTCAAAACGCTTTTTTGAAACGAAACCATTCATGTGTTGTGTTAGGAGAGTAAAATATATGTTTCATTTCACTCGAACTGGTTGTGTTTTTTGTGGTGCCGCATGTCGTGGTTTTAATTTTGCCCATGAGCTTTTGTGGACAACACGTGTTAGACAACCAAAGGATTTACGTCGAAGCAAATCAATATTAATCATTTTACCGACCCAGAGTTAAAAACATATATTACAAGGTTTGTCCAGGAGAATTGACAGTCTAATACACCTCCATGGGCTTCCATGCATGGCAACTTTATACAGTACTGTGTGAATCAAATTCCAGTTCAGTTCTCTCTGTATATCAACCCTAACTGAAACTTGAACCCCAGTTTCCTAACCCTAATCATTAAACTTCTGGGTCATTTGGCGTTTATGGGGGCCATTCAGTGTTCTGCTGAAAGGGTTTATCCTCCTAAAGATTTCAGGTATCATCTCCTAACTAAAAATCATCATCAGTACCTCAGAGAGAGAGTTTTCAATAATTTTGCTGTCAGACTCAGAAAATCATTAATACCTGAAAAATGTTGATTGTGTAGTGACCAATTACCATAAAGTTCAGTACACATGACCAAACCTCAAAACCACAAAGTGATTACCATTGCTGTTTGGGGTTTTGTTTTCTCACCCCTTATTAGCTTTTTCTTTGCAACGCAATAGCATTACTTAATATTGGTGGTATTCATGGTTTTGTAACTTTCACTGTATAGGTGAGCTCTTGTCACCTCTGTTGTAGAGGTATAAACAGTTATATGTTTTTGATTACCGGTTACTAATAAAAAGTGTTTCCCAGGACACTGGTTTAGTAGGAAGTGATGGTAACTATGCAAATGCATCCAGAGAGAAACCTGTTAAGCACCACTTATGAGCTCATGGGCTACACATCCTTGTAAGAGGTTTTAAGGTTTGTTTTTTTCTTAGGGGAGGGCTTCACAACTAGGGGGACATTTTTTTCTTGTTCACCGGTAAATGGGCTTATAACTGGGGGGGCTTATAAGTTGGCTGGGGGGGAAGGCTTAAAAGCAGTGTTTATGGTAGACTGTGCCAGACATTCAGGTATTGGGGAAGGTGCAAAGAGAACAAAACTAAAAAAAATCCTGCTTTTTTAATGCTCTACTTCTCACTATCTGAATGCCTAGAACGGGTTACCATAAGCTATATAATTGTACTTTCTTATCTGGAACAGTGAAATGTAAAGTGATATATACATTGTATATAGACTGTATGCTTTAAGAGATCCCCCGATTAAGAAGTACACTTTGAGTAACATACGACCCAAAAGCATTTTCTAGGGTAGCGAGACCTGCAAGGTTTCAAATTGGGGATAGAACTTTGGATCAGGCCTGAAATAGGATAGTGAAAATCACATAGTTTGGTAAAAACTTAGCAAGGCAAGAAGCATACTGTGAGGTGAATCTGAACTGATTTTTGGAGGGTAGTGCCCCAAGCCCAATCCCCACCCTCTGCAGTTGTATTGAAACTGGATGTGTTGCTTTTTAGAGTTAAACTACAATATCTGCTCACAGGTTTTGATAATTTATAATTTTTTTAGTTCCCTTAAAATTCAATATTTTGTGTTATAAGATGAGGCCTCCAACTGGGAAAAATTTTTACCAGAACTGAATCATTGACCAGTGGAAGGTTTTAATTTGGTTCATCATTATTTGTCAATAACCAAGTAAACTAAGATCCCCTATGCTTCAGTAAGCCAATGCTGTGTGCAAGCTCAAGGAGGGGTGGAGAGCTGGTATGGTTAGGATTGGCGAGTAAAATATGATATTACTGTTGATCAAGCTATAATGTTATCCGCGCTATCAAAGGTGACATACTGCAAAATCCAGTTGTTATCATCAACAACCACTTACCCCAATATGATGCAAAATAGGCTACTCTAGGCCGTTGTTCATTTATCATTTTAGTTATTAACACCTCAGTTGTCCCTAACATTGTCAAAAAATCTAGACCAGTTTTCACATATGTATGCCTTAATTATAAACAGTTAAGTTTTCTTGTATTTTGGAATTCTTCAACCAAAAAGGTTGAGAACATTGTGCTACCTTATGTAGTGATCAGATAACATAATAAATTATTATTTATCAAGAAAAATTGTGCAAAAGCTGCTTCTTCGTTAACTGTTCATCAGTTGTAAATAACCCCAGAGCCCCTTGTTTAACTTTGTTTAAATGCCACACGACTGGAAGCCAAGCAAGGACTGTTAGGATGAGAATATCTTCTTGCAAAACATTTGTAACAAGTTGGCCACATAGCCTTTCCTTTCACAGCCCAATTCTTACTGTTAAAATAAAAATTAAAAGAAGGCCTCCGAATTATCTAAGCATGATTCAGTTAAGCATTAATTCAGAGGAAGAAAAGGTAAATTGGAAAGAGTACTTGCTCTATCATCTTTACACAATTAAAAAATTGCCTTTTGCATGCAGCCCAAAATGATTCATAATCAATTCAGTTCTGGCTTTGTGCACTGCCATCAGTGGTCTAATGAAATAAAGGCATATAACAAATATTATCTTGACCTTAGAATAGCAAAGGAGATGTTCTTTCAGCAGAAAATACAATAAATTAAAAACACACTGCAATAAACTTAACGTACAAGTCATATCATTACTGTAATGTAGTCGGAGCTTGATTTCCTTTCCTACTGTAATGAGCACCGACGAATATCCAGAGGAATATAGAAAAACTGATTACACTAATTAATAACGCCATACAGGTACAGTATGAATCGCTTGATTTTTAAGGAGCAAGGAGCAACAGCAAGAGCTAACTAACCATTACTCCTCCTTTCAGTTCCCCAGAAGATGCGACGGTCGAGACGCGCAAAGTTTAGGGCACAACGAAGGCAATACTTTCTATATCAAGGCTCGTTGTCTTCATAGAAACTTCTCAAACTTTACCTGCAATTCTCTTCTTCACTGCTATTGCATGTAAACAAAGCAGGATTGTCGCAATCACAGGCATTTTATGTTTGCAGGTCGAGAGGGCACGACGTAAAATGTTATGCGCAGTAAATTATATTTTTAACTTGCTTTGCGGACTCAATTGCCTTCAGCCAATGAAAAAATTCGTATTTTCCGTTGCATCCAGAGCCACTGGTCGGTTACAAATTAAGCCGAGTGGCTCTGGAGACGAGAATGGTCACGAGCTATTGGTCGTGTTTGGCTTTTCGACCCCTAATTCAAATCGGACTGATCACAAACTGCGTAAGAAGCTAGCCAATCAAAAACAGCGACATATGTCCTTGTGACTCTACGGGATTCGAACACGATATTGTGCATTATTCGCAGACGCTCTATACAAGGTTTAGAACGTCTGCGACGCAGGCAACGTAATTCAAAAGTTGTCAAAACAGTTTCCCCTCCCCCTTGCCTAAAAAAGGAAGAAGATAAAATAAAATAATGACACATTTAATGTTTTTTTTTTTTCTGGGGTATCTTATCAGTAGTTAAGATCGCGTGTGCATCCACTTGTATCTTTACTAGTAATACTTCTTAACTACATAAAGTCGCACATCAAGAGGAGTCACACAATGGCTCAAACCCCCATTGGGAGTAAGATCAAATGCACCATCCTTGACCTGTGTATTGCAACCCGAATGTTGTCACGCCAACTTCCTTAAAGCGTTACACACACTAAGAATTGTCACTATTCGTAAAGAAGGCATAAAATCATATTTCCAAGCAAATATCCCATTAAATTTTTAAATTCTGAAACACTTATATTTGTCGTTAAAGACCCAAGAGATATGCGACTGAACTTTCAAAAAATCATCAAAACTATAATTACCATTGTCTTAAAAGTTTAAGTTTTGTTTTAAAATTCAAGAAGAGCAAGTGAAGAGCTAATACAATTCTGACCTTCACTTCAATATTGCTAACTTAATTCCACTATGTCGACTACTGGAATCACATAGCAATAGCATCACAGCAAGCCCGGCTTTTGACCTTCCCGTCGACTATACTGGGGCCAGGTAATTTAAGTTTAAAAACCAAACGTTTGGATTCTTGGGGCAATCTTTGGAAGATGGCAATTTATACCATTCATATTACATCCACGATCTTCATTGCTAGTCCTCCTTGTGTATGAATAATTTTTTTCTATAATCTGTCATCATTACATAATGGGCAAAAAATGGTCCTAAATCAAAAATGAGGGATTTAATTTTACTGTCTTTCAACAACTGACAACATTTAAAAGCTGATGGAATGTTTTGCGTGTTGGGTTTTCAAAGCCATCTTTGAGAATGACTCACCTATTTTGTACTTCCGGAAAGAGACTCTTGTATGAGATGAAGTTTTGCACCAATTTCCTTAACAATGCTTGAAGACTTCATAAAATCGGTGCTCTTTTCTAGGGCCCAGTAATCCAAGCAACACAGAATTCAAACTTTCTCCTTGGCCATTCATACCATCTAAAGCACTATTCAACCTCACTATTGCATTCACGCCAGGTAAGACCTTAGTTGATCTCATTGATGAGTTGTTACTACTCTTGATTGTGCTACCTAGAACATATACAAAAAAAGTGGTTTATTCAAATGACAGCTTTATACACTGCCGTGTTTTTATGTTTGTTTTTTTTTCTCAGTTTTTGAAAAGGACCAGTTAACTACACTCTGTAAAAAAACAATTAGTAAACTTGGATCCAACTTTGAAAATATATCGGGACTTGGGTGGGGTCCCGAAAAGTCGCGAAATTTTTCAGACGATGTTGTGTGATGAGAGGCAAGTTTATTCACCCACCCCCATTTCTCATAACAAACAAACGTTAATCAAAATGACAAATTTACTAATTTTAAGGCTTTCCAGTGTTGTCGAAGAATTTTTGCTGACTGGTTAATGTCAAAAGTTATAAGAAATAACCTTGGAGGACTCTATTGCAACATCATGATCAGACGCACACTTTCAAACACTGTAACTAACACTGTTCTCTAACTGTTCAATATCTTTTCAAAAGCTGAAGACATTTTTGCCGTGACATCAGAGTACATATTGTTGTCAGAACCGGACGGTCGAATACTGGCAAGGGGGAGGGATGACATGTGTGGCCAGGATTTGAACTTATGCACCTTAGCGGCAGGTGGTAAGCATAAAACAATAGCTCACATAATCACAACAAAACTCATAAATACTCCGTGAGCATATTGCCCTGTTAAATGCAAAGATTAAATCACTTCTAATGGATGGACCTGATCAGACCTGGTAAAATTTCTTAACTGAAACAGGGGAGGGATTTGGATGATTTAAGCAATTAAATACTTATTAAGATGAACGTTTTACATAAAGAACATTAAGAACGTTACATAAAAAAGAATATCTGAAAAGCACAATCATGGGAAAAAGCCAAAAGAGATGTTCAGCCTAAAACTAACAAAAAGTCGTCCATACATGTTAGTATAGGTCAGAGCCTTCGATTGTTGACCAGGTAATTTAAGGTTTTTGTTTGACCCAAAAAGTCAAATTATGACGTCACAAGAACTGGCGTCACCAAATTGGGTTAAATAATTTTTTTAATTTCAACGTCAAGCTTATATTATCTGAAAGAGAATTAGAATGGAAGTAAAATCGTTTTATGGGATTTAAAAGATATCTTATTGCACCCCCAGGAACCATATTTTTTCCTTAAAATCGAATCCTTTGGTTTAATTTTAACACCACTTTTTTGTAAAATAAGCTGATTTTCCGGTAACATAAATCTTTTATAGTTGCTAAAAATCGTATCGTTTTAGATTTTCGTTTTTTGACGCAAAAACGCAAATTAAGGCAAAACAAAAATAATCACGTTACCTTTTAATGACGTCACAAATCTGCTTTCTTGGATTTTTTTTCAGTTAAGAATTTTCTTTTTTAAAATTTTTTGTTCTTTAGCTTTCGACAATAAAGATGTGTTATGTTCAAATCAAATAACAATGGTGACGCGACAATAAAATGCTTAAATTTAGATTTATTTAACGAGGGGGTACAGCGTTTTTGTGCTACGATTTTATCCAAATTCAAACGTTATATTTCAGTTCATATGTAAGATATTAGAAAATTTTGTTCATCTTTCAACTCCCCGTGAATAGTTCTTTTAAAATTGATATAAAAATACAACGATTCTCAAATTTGAAATTTACGTATGAATGACGTCAGCAATTATGACTTCATATATTAACATTTTGACGTCAAAATATACGCCAAATTGATTGGCTCAACATTTTGGTAAAGAAAACGTGAGAGCTAACAAAGTTATTGTAAATAAACCCGAATTGAGGTGATTTTTCCCCAGTGTGATTTAAATACGTTTATTACTATTATTATTATTATTGTTGTTGTTGTTGTTGTTATTATTATTATTATTATTATTATTATTATTATTATTACTAGGAAACGTTTTTTAAGGACTTTTTTTTAAAGAAATAGGAATTTAGGAATACGAGATTTCATTCTTTTTAACTTGTCTTTTTTTAATATCAGAGATGGATCGATGATTCCTTTTTGTAATGACCTAATTTAAAACTCTGGACCGCCTGCAAGAGTTATTGATCGCATCTGAGCAGCAAGGAATGTTTTTGGGAAATCGGTATTGACACAGTGATTGTATTTTTATGATTCATATAATTGTTAATGTTATATAGTGCTTAATTCTTACTTCAAATATTTCTGTAAATTATGTCCATATTTTTAAAGTTGAATAAAATTATTATTATTATTATTATTATTATTATTATTATTATTATTATTATTATTATTATTATTATTATTATTATTATTATTATTCTTTGTTTGTCTTTGGGTAGAAAAGTATGTCTACAAGTATTCCGATATAATGAGAGCTTTCCCACCTGGTTTCAAGGTAAATATAGCTCTATTTTTTTTTTCTATCAGCAACTACTTAAAGACGCTATATCACTCTATTTGCTATGAATATTTTTTAAAATGCTAAAACTTTATCAGTTACATTCTGTGAATTCCAAAGATTTTGGTGCAGTTTTGTTATTTGAGACTTTATATTTCGCCAGACCTCTCGTCTGCTCGGCAAAGGATTCAGTCAAGGATGGACACGCCGGCTCCCGACATGGATTGAAACTTGAAAAAGTTGGGCCCACTTTTTCAAGATTTAATCTGCCTGCAAAAATCACCAAACAATTTATTATGGTTCAGTGCGCACTGACGAAGTTTGTTTGATAAATTTTTGACAGCTCTACAGGAGCATTTCGTGTATGGAAACCCGGGGGGGTTACTCAACAAATGTTTATACGGGGAGGCTCTGCCCCGAGCTCCAACCCCTTATATGATGTTTTCCCATGGTTAATGCATGGGCACCCTTTTATATACCATTTTTCAAGAAAAAGGTACCCCTTTCGCATAAAACACCCTGCCGTCGCTTTCGACCGTTCACCAAACCTTCGTGATATACTCGTTCGTGCGAAACTCGCCAACATCGACAACACATCCAAGCCCCCTGCCAGCACATTCCGTTTGTCGCAACTCCAGACATGACTGCCTCACCTCACTTTCAACAACACGGGAGAAACAAGACAAATTAAACATCACATTACTAGTGACTCAACAAACCTAACATATATTATCCAATGTAAAAGATGCAAAAGACAATATGTAGGTGAAACTAAATGCACATTTCGTGAACGCTTTAAAGAACGTAGACAAGTAACAAACAATCCACTCCACGCAAATGCCACAGCAGCAGTCCCTTCCCACTTTAATCAACCTGCTGGCCACTCCATCGCAGACATGGAACTTGTTCTGCTTGAATTACAACCCACCCTCAGCATGTCACGCCGTAAGGAAAGAGAAGCGTACCTCATAGGTAGAGGCAAAACCCTGTTACCAGACAGTCGTAACCGAAGGAATGAACATTGAACTGTTTCTATTTCTAGTTTTACTGCATAATCATTTACCTGTATATTATTCTATTTAGTATTTATAATTGTAGTTAATTATTAACCACTTATGTGAATTTTCAAGAGCAACCAGTCAGTTATATTTACGTGTTGCGTGGACCTCTGCATTCAAACAGTTTTTCCTTTCGTATACCTTCTATTGACAAATGATACCCCTAAAACTTTGCATCCCTTGTATTGCTGTAAATGCGCTGCCTTTTAAATAGAAATCAATCAACAATAATAGAACGTCTTCTCGAATTTATGAAGCCATAAAATTCATCTGCTAGCCCTTTTGGGCCCTTTCACAGACCCAAATAACAGATTTCCCTACCCTTTTTTATACATAAGCTGGTAAAATCCCTACTCTTTCATACACCTGAAGCCTGAAAAAACGGACATCCCTCTCGGGCAGGCGGAGCCTTCCCGTATAGGCGATCATAGGGAGTACCCCCCCCCCCCCCCCACCCCTCACCTCCAGGGATGGAAAACGCAATAAAGAGAATGACTCCAGTAAAGAATTTACCTTATCCTTTTGACATAGCCCTTTTGACAGAGTTTGTTTTTAAATAAGCTAAGTTAAGACTTACACTTCTGCTCTGGATTCTGCTGCGACCTGCCTCTTTCAAGCACAACTTCACTGCTTATCAGTTTTAATTATTTTTGTCACTGTGTTTACTTGTCTGACATTTCAGATGACGGCGAGAGCAAAAGGAAAACTCTTCAATGAGGAGCACATCCCGTTTTTCTGTATTGAAGGGTTGATCACGATAACATGACAAGGAAGTCTTCATCCATCGGATAACAGTAGTTCACAATAGTAGTCAGACAGGCAGATCTGCAAATGCGATGCGGTAGGGGCTCTCCTTAAGGCCAGGGAACACTCTCACAAGCGAGCATCTCTAGATCTACTTGGTAACGAACTCTATGGTAAAATGAATAGGGACTAAATAGTAGGGTTTAATATTAAATAGAGATTTTCCCCGTTAAAAGCGGAAGAGTTTGTCAAAAGTTCCAACTCTAATAATTTTTTTATCTCAATGTATGTAATTCAACTAGACTAACCATTTAGAGCGAAATAAAGACTAATTGTTTAATTGAAACCCCGTTGAACTGAATAAAAGTACAAAAATGTCGTTTCCCAAACATCAGTTAATGTATTTTGTTTGTTTTGCACTATTTGTTTAAGTATGGACTTGTGCTCATATGATGAATAAAATGAGGTCTCTTAACAAGTGGACAGCAGCTGTTTTGTCCTACTTGGAATTCGTTAGCTCTGCGTAAGAAATGGCAGACGGTGAGTCTGTGTGTGTGTGTGTTTGTGTTAATTTTTATTACTTACTCACCCCCGCAAGGTAAGAGTAACACTATTGATTCGCTTTCCCAGGAGTCAGACCAAACTAGCACCGGTTGGATCAAGTGGGGGGAGGGAAGAACTGAACATCTTACATCACACCTTACTGACCTTACACGGTGTTGACACCGAGTCGCAAGCATGGAATTAGCCCTTAATCGTCTTACTTAGCAACCGCCGGCCGCGCTCGACCTATATACTGATGTGATTGTGTGATAAATCAGTTGACCTTAGGCCTTAAAAGGAATAACACACAAACTGCGGTTACAAACATCAGAAATAACAAACGCATTGTATAACTGACTTTTACAATATCGAACTTGAGGCTTCGTATGCTTCAACATACGTCTTCAGAAGTGACCGTTAACATGAGTAGTAACTAATTTAAATAATAAAAAAAAGTAAGATAAGTAACTAATTAAAGTGAAGGAAGAAACAAATTAATGTGACAGATGAGAAAATTTGCATGAAATTATGCAAACTAGTATAAGTAAAAATTTTCGCTGCTTATATTTTCATTTCCTTGAATATATACTTGGGCTCTGAGTGAGCGACTCTTCGTTTCGCCTCCGATAATCGCACACCAAGTAGGACGAATATGCACCTGTCTACTGCTAGGCGTGGTATACCTGAGTCGAGTGTAAGCCCCGATCCATACTTAGAGAAATGCCATTGTTGCACCTCGGCTGCTTTCCAGCCAGTACAGTGTATAATAAATAAAACTAGGTCAAATTGCCGAGTAACTGAAGAGAAAATTTAGTCTTTGCTTGTGGAAGTAGACTCCTGCAGGGGGGGGGGGGGAGGGTACTCCCATATATAAGCTATCATTAGGAAAGTCGGCAGCCCTAAAGTGAAGGGTTTTTGCGCCATTTTGGTCTGTAAACAGGTATAGACTTTGCCCAGGAATCGGGTAAGGAACCACAAGAGTGTCTAGACGTATTTATCGTTTCCATTCCAAATGAGTACCCATATTTGTTCTAAAGTCGTTCAGTACATTTACGGAACCTTTGTTAAACATATGCCAATCACATGCCCATAATACGCTTTCTTTATTGGATGGTTTAAATTTCTCTGATTTCTGGCGCCATTCTGGACCAAGGAAGTTGCTCTATTCAGGCATAGTCTCTCCAAGGTCAGTGTATCTTGTTGCAGCAAGTCATGGACATGCATATTTGTTTCAAAGGTAGGGAATTTGCTTTTTAATAAGACTGAATAGGAGCTTGTGATCTCTGGATCTCCTTTGATAATGAAATTCAGTAGCTAGCCCAAGAGTTTTTATGCCCTAAGTTCCAAGCCGGGTATGCACGACCGTCTGGATGCGTGATTTTCTGCAGGAATACACAATTCGATTCTATTTCGAATGGTCGTGGATTGATGACATTGATACTACTGCAAAAATCTTACGCTTCAGACGCTTACCTCAGCGCTCAGAAAATCAATATTCCAGTTGACACGATTTGTCGTGATTCGGTCTGTTTATCCGGGATTATTGACTAAGGAAAGACTGGCCGCATTGCAGACTTCAACTTAAATGACTGTACTCAGAACGTTCGTTTTTCTTTTCTTCGTGTAATCAACCGTATAACAACTGCAAGTCACTGTTGCTCCTCAGACTCGGCGACTATGTTGTACATTGCGTTACGCGAAGTTTACGTTCAGTGAAAGAGCGACTCCTAGCACTTCCGGCTTCGAACACATCTACATGTCAGACTGCTGCAAAGTCAAACTGAAAAACCTTCCCACAAACCGTCATCTAACAAATGCCTCGGTTTCATTTTAAGTCAGGTGTTAAGTGAATTTAGTAGCTCTGAAAAAGTGCATGGTTTACGTAACTTTTACTTTTACTTCGTCGATATTACTTCCACAGTTAATAGAAAGTGAAAGCGAAAGTCTTGCACGATTTAAACAATTTAATTATTAATACAGTCGACTCCCGATAATTCGAACCTTGAAGGTAAATAGAAAAAAGTTCGAGTTGTGGGGAATTCGAGTTATCGAGGGTAAAATATATAGAAAACGATCTGATGGAAAATGAAAATTGCTTCGAGTTAGCGAGAGGTTCGAGTTATAGGGCGTTCGAGTTACCGGAAGTCGACTGATTGCGGAACAGGAAGTCAAATAGCTTAATTGGTCGGAAGCTGCTTGATGCACGTAACCAAATGTGTTGGCTTTCTAGTCTCAATCTTAATCTTTAAAGTCTTGTTGAGCCTGTCGGTTTAGCTTGCCCGCCTGAGTAAATAAGGTCTGGTTACCGTAGCAGTCTAGTTTTGCTAAGCCAGCCTCAAATAAGACAAATTGAACTTTAATCGCTGTTCCCTACTGAGCGGTATTTACAGTACAGAGCCTTACATTGCGGCTACGCTGGATATCCCGGCTTCGTTTAATTCCGGGAAAAGTCCCCGACGGACACTAGCATACACACATTCTTTTGTGGGTAGCATTTCGCTTTTCATGTCGTACAAAGAATACACGGTCAGAATAAACGATAAATAAATATGTTGGAAGAACAACTGGAAAGGTAATGTTCGGATCTTGTCGATCTTCATATCACATGCAAAGAAGGGCAACGAGCTGAGTTGGTGTCACTTATTTAATTGTCCCTCTTCCAGCTAGGCGGCAACTAATAGTTACAGCGGTATATTCCCCACCTCTGTATACATAGATTCATAGAGTCCAATGGTATATATTCAAATAATCAGCAAAAAAACACTAGACAAATAATGAGATAGTCAAGCGAAGAAGAACAGAGTGCTAGAATATATGGTTCTCAAGTGAATGGAATATAGGTTGGCGTTTTGCCTGATGCTTTGTATCCGGTACTTCATTGTCAAGTTTACTTGTAACACTAACCGATGCAACGACAGTACAACCCCAGATACCTAAAGGGTATAAAGGTAAGGCAACTAAATTCGGTTGGTGTCTCATTAAAGAATTAATGGAGCAAACTACGACAGACAATGAGCAAATCTTAAGTTTTTCAACTTTTCTTATTGTGAATTCAATGCTTTAAAGTCCACCCAATGGTAATAGTTATTCACTATCAAAATTAACAATAAGCTGACCATTACTCCTCTCACTGGGACTTGAATTCAGTTAACGACTTATCCAGAATGTGAGTATTTTGATATTGAAATATTACATAAGGATAGAGGACCTGTCACAGAGCTGAAATATTGATTCGGGGCAATTGATTTATTTTTGTTCATTCTTTCAAATGTTTTTAACGCACTGTTTGACCATTAACTAAGTTTGTCAGTTTTATTTAAAGCTGTTAGCCGAGACCAGTACCATTCTTGGAAAGTCACAGTTTATCACTTGACTACGAGAAAATCAACAGTCAACAGAATGAAAAATTAAAAGTTCACAGTACATTTGCTGCTTATTTGTGGGCGCAATCCTTGCAAAGTTTACAGGAAAATTAAGTCCCTGGGGCCGGTTTATCGAAAGTCCAGGTAACTTTTCGGGCCCGAAATCAAATATGAAAATCGAAATATCAAAAAGAAAAGCGAGGGTCCTGGCTAGCAAACTACTGCAATTTGTTTAATTAACTGATAGTTTTATCATGTCAGATGCCAAGCTATTTAAACCTCTATCTTGCATGTAAACAACAACAGCTTTGCGGGTCCGTTGATTATCGGGACTTTCGAGAAACGGACCCCTGAACACTTCCTCTAACAGATATGATTCCAAAAGCATTTGAATTTCTTCCTTCTGATTAACCAGAGATTAATTATTGGTAAATCAGAAACACATCCAGCACACAATCCATTTCAGTTTCGAACATTTTTCAGTTCAAAGATCCCGGACCCCAGGGTAAACAACCTTAGGCAAAAAAGAGAAAAGAGAGTCATGTTTCAATCAAAGAGTCATGTTTTCAATCAAAGTTTCCGCATTCCGAAACGTTTTGGTAATGATAGACTAATCACTACAATATACGTGCCTAAAATAAACCGCCTCTTGCATTGCTAGTTCATTGTTCTAGAGTACTTAGAGCGTGACATATACGTTTTGTAATAGGCCCTCGCTTCACTTCGGACGATTTCTACTTACTTTTTTTTTCAGTAGTTGCACAAATCACACATAGGTTCTCTTATGACTCGTTTTTGAATGGGCGCTCCGCTTTTAGTCTTTTTAGGTTTCCCTAAATATCTGTAATGGTTTTGTTCTGCGATGGTTTGACTATTAGATGACATGAAACAAAACAAAAAACAATAATCTGTTGCGATTTTTATGGAACGATGAATAACTTAGTTTCGCAACCAAAAATTAAAAACAATACCGTCAGGGAGCGGTCATTAACTATTGGGGGGGGAGGGCTGGTAAATTTTGGGGGAGGGCTGTGTTTTTTTGGGCGCCCATTTGGGGTGGGCCATAATTTTATGGGCCCACGTTTTATAGGGGAGGGTTACAATTTCTGGGCGCCTTTTATTAAAACTTTGGGCGATGTGCACAAATGGGTTTTGTGCTATTGACTTTAGCATGGCAAGAGAATCTTCATAGAATCGTATACTCAAAGCTTAATTGCACAGTGAAAAAGCTCACACCCAGAACAATTTTATAAACATCACTTGATTTATTGTTATTTTAAAAAATCAACAAATTCTGGTATGCTATAAAACTCAATCAGTCTTAAACAGTAACGGTATCAAACATATTGCCAATGTCCAGTGAAGATGTATAAACGACTACTCAATGGGCTCATAGTAAGGAGTGCATTCCATTGTGTTCCAGTAGGGGCCAATGTCTTCTGCACTGCTGCTGTCGTATGCTTCCACTGCAGTAAAGACACTTCCCGAATCCTCCTCTTGACATTGTTCAGTTACATCACTATCATCGGCCCCGTCATCGCTATTTCTTTCACTGTCTTTGCTGTCATTGATGCTACTTAGGTTGTCTTGGTCGCTACTTTCATCGCCGTCACTTGCATTAGAGCTACTCTCACTTTCAGAAAACCCTAACATTGTTCTAAGCTCTGATTTCGCGCTGTCATTCAAAAGTTCGCACTGATCAAACATCAAAGCTACCGCCCATTTCTGCTCTCTTTTTCCAAGTTCTTTTACGATGTCTCCGCACAAATCCTCCTTCTCACAAATCTTACCCTCCAACCAATCAGGCGCAATCTTCTTGAGAACCTCAGTCGTCCTGGCCACATGCCTCGCCTTTTTCCGCTTCACACTCTTTTGGGTATTTTGTTTCCTTTTTCTTGATTTTCTTTTCATTGCAGAAAAGGGGTGCTTAAATGCTGCTTTGCAGGTTTCTTGGAGCTGACTTAGACTAGTTATTAAAGTGTGTAATTCATTTCTAAAACCCTGCAATTCGGTTAGCTTTTGCTCATCAAAGTCATGTGCAGTTTTATGTCCTGTTAAAACTCTACCTGATGAATGGATTGTTCTTTCTAAGTGTTCCTTTAGGTTTTTTTGTAAAGTTTCGATTGAAGTTTCGACCCTCTTTATGTGTAACATGTTCTGCGTTATGGTCGTTGAATCATGCGGCTTGAGAATGTGGTTTTCTCTTAGAAGAAATCCAGCCTTAGAAGGATCCTTTACAGATTTCAGTTGCGCTAATTGCTCTCTAATTTTTTTTACCGCCTTCTCATTGTCGTATTCCCTTCTCGCTTCTTCATGGAATGCTTTCTTAAAGGCCTTCTTGTTTCCACCAAAATAGCCAACCCGTTCCAAATAAAATGATTCGTACACTTCGTTATAAAATCTGCTCATGTCATTCCGGGGATTTGGGATCCAGCCAAGGTTTTTATCCTTGTTCACGCTTGCTTGATTTTGTCTATTCGCCGCATTTTTGTGACTTGTCATTTCCGCTGTGGATTCCTGAGACTCTTTGTATACTTCTAAAAGCCTTCTTGCTTCAAATACAGTCATTCCTGAGGGAAAAAAAAAAAGAAAAAAAACACATCAAAAAGAGCAACATTTTATTAGAGGAACTTTGCCATGGTTAGCACGTATGCTGTCAGAGATTTCGTGTTGTCTTTGGATCTCTGCACCTTCGCGAAATCTCAGTTACTCTTGATATGAATCATGGATCAATGTCTTTCTCAAACAATGCCCATTTCACCTAACAATATTCGTCAAAATATTTCGCCTTCGAGTAAAATTTCCGCTCCTTTGATATCCTGATCGACCATGATCGCTGAGTGCGAAAAAATCAGTAGAAATTAAGGACAAACATTACAACTGTAAACACAGTGAACGTGTGAGTACTACATGTATGTACTGATATCTGCTGCTTTTTTCATTTCGTACCTCCCATTTTGGTCTAAATATAAAAACCAACTATATTTAATAAAAATAAAATAAAACATTAAAACCCTGGAACTATCTTTAATTACATGTATTAAAGCTTACCTAATTCCTGCCTAAGAAGCTCTTCGTTCACATGTTGGAAGTGTTCAACTTTTTTTAAACCTTTTCTGACGCAAGCACCCTCATAATCTTCTAGATCTGCTCTTTGAAGTACATCTAGTATTGGCGATGAACCCAGTATAAATCGCGAAGAACTAGCCATGTTCATTAGAGCTGGAATGCTGGAATGAAGTCACGCGGAATTCTTGAAAAAATGAAAAGGGCCGAGGGTTTTTATTTCAGATAAGACTTAGGAAGACCAGATAAGCTTGAAACTTTTGCAAAAGACCGGCCGATAAAAGTGCTAAAACATATCTCCTGAACACAACAGCTTCATACCTGAACACAAACCGAAATTTTACCGCGAAGTCAAGAGTCCGTGCCGCGAAAGTGCAGCTCGTAAAGCAGCTATTCACATAAAGGGTCAATAAAATAAACAAAATCCCTTACCCTTGGAAAGTTTCAGCGATAAGGACCACTAAACGTAATTTCACTAAGATAGATAAAGTGTCTCGGAAAGGAAAAACTCTCAAAGTCATGTAAAATATTGATTTTTCATTTGGAACGTGTTGCTATAAGGTTGAGATTTTCCCGCCGACCACTCCCGGCCGACGTCATAAGTGACGCATGCGCAATTGTTTTGCAGCTCTGTCTGCACGATCCAAAATGGAGGGGAAAAATAATGTCACTATGCAGGAAAAATCCAGTTCAACGCGATTCAAGGCAATACCGCGATCTGATCTACGGAAGAAATCAACATTAGACGAAAATTTTCGAGTGTCACTTCAGACGTGCCCTTTGAATGCAAATGAAATCAAACTTCAAGGGCTTCCCTTTACTTGGTGAACCATTGGGTTTTGTAAATAGTGTATTAAAATAGTAACACTTTTTTCTTATTCCAGTGAAATAATTGTCTCAAAATAACGTTCGTAAAAAAATCAAAAGTTTTTCACAGGGGAGGGTTACAATTTTTTGGGCTCACATTTTAAAGGGGGCCAAGATTTTTGGGCTGTTAACCTGAGAGGGGCTAACATTTTTGGGCTCTAACCTTTGAAATAATACCGACCCTCCCCCCCCAATAGTTAATGACCGCTCCCTCAGGTCTGTGATCTGGTAAACTACAGAGCGTTTGAACGCAGGCAATATATCGACAGTGACGTCTTAGGGATGACGTTCGTCGACGATTGAGAAACACTAGAGGGTAGTTCAAGTTCCGTTCAGGAAGAAAATGACTTCCATTATTAAAATACTTACGTTACTTGAGACATTGACAGAGACGGAAATTATAAATCAATAATGATATTATTGACGCAATAACAGGTCAACATGCCACTTTTCCAAGTTTCCAAGTTTATCGAGACTGGCGGGGGTTTCCCCCGCCATCACTTGAACTGTAGCCGAAATTTTAAAGATATTGTTTAGTTCTACAAAATTACCATTAAAGCCTTTCTAAAGTTGGTGATGGACTGCCTAAACATTAGCTTTTCATTTACTCACTGGATCGTGCAAGTTGGGGAGTAAGTAAAACAATACGATTAACTTTGCTTCCGCTAACTTTTGAATTGTTAAAAAAGCTTGCTTCATTTTTAATACATGTTTGTAAGAAACAGGAATCGAAAAAGAAAAAATCACTTTGAGTAAGTTTTGGCCGAATGTCTGTTAATCGAAGAGATTCCAATCGGCTTAACATGGACTCACTTCAGTTATATGGTAGGTGAATAGCCCACGTTAGATATATTAAAATTCTAACATGACTCCGACTGCCTCCGAGGTTTTCTGGTCATTTTTCTATATTTGGGTTGGTTTTCTTTGTGCTCAATTCTTAGTCTGGGAATTGCGAGACAATGGAGTCGTGAAAAATTTGCAATTTTGACCCTAAACTAGGCTAAGCCCCGGAGTCATGTTAGAATTTTAACCAAGCAATTCCGGCTCCCTAAAGAAAACACATATTGAGTATGTATGACTCAGGATCCAGGTCTGACGTCGAACTTCACATGTGACGAACCGAATAATTAGGTTCGTAACTCGTAAAGTTATATTGACCCTGGCCTCAGATCAGAGTACGACAGTGACTAGTTTATAACAGAAAGTCAATTTGAATTGTAGTGCTCGACAGTGGTTTGTGACTAGTGTTCGAGGCCACCCGAAACTACTATTCGCTTCGGTTTCTCCCTTACCAGTCTGCACAGCTCCGCTGGTTACTCCAAGTCCTTAAAATTATCGTAACCAAAGATTGAGTGATAAAATAAGAAGTCTTATGCCTGGAAAATTATATTATGCCATTTTATTTCTTGAAAACAAGTATTCAATTGCATTTTAATTTCTACCCTCTAATTTAGCCTCTGACTTTTTAATTATTAGGAACTCCTCCTAGACGACATCTATTTTTTGCTACATTTCGTGTCCCAAATTTTATCTATTGGCTAGGCAACAAAAAATATGCATTGTGTGGATTAACTATACTTTGCAACGTGTCGAATTTATGCTACACGTTTTCCAAACTAGGTAATTGCATATCTGTGCAAGTTGAAAAGCGATTTTGTACAATTGCTGTAACAATGTACAAAACTAAAAATAAAAAGAGGCAAAAAATGGACGCCTGTGACTCTGCTCCCCCTAGCCCCTTATTGGGAGATAGGCCACTGGAGCAGAATCTGCATAGCTCCCACCCGCAATGGTCCGCTCACACGGGGGACGATGGAAGTCCAATACTGAAAAGTACACATATATACAAGCCGGAGGCTTGTTTACCTCACGTTTGGGAGGTTCCTCAATCTCGTCCCCAGAGCCTCCGTTACTTTTGTCCAGCGGAGTAATCCCCGTCGCTGTACAAAAGGATCGC
>OZ037779.1:16626416-16656416 GCA_964035525.1 Porites cylindrica | reverse complement strand
AGTTACAGATGGTTTCGATGGGCTATGCCATAAGACTACTAAAAGCCTCGGCGCTTTTCAAAGATCATCGTAAAGACACACTCTGGAAGGACTTCTATTTCACTTTCGCAAAGCAAAAGCTCCGTTGCAGATACATATAAATATCGGAAGGGAAAATGCCAGTGAATCCAGTTGAATAATTTCTTTCCTTTAGCAAACGAAGAATTCTTATATATACACCGCTATTATCAGTTTAGAAAAGCAGGCTAGTAGAATTCACTCCTCGATTGAGTGGACCGATCCTCTCAGGAATGCTCGCTACGCAGGTTTTAAGATAGGACTCTGTAGATATCCATAAAGACAGAACGGTAACATGTTATCATAGCTGATCATAACATTTTGCTTAAGGTTATCAGAATATCTTTTTCGGTTTTATTACAATAAACCGTCTGCATGACAGACCTGCGTGCTCCCTAAACTTACCGCTGAACTGGTATATCCAATTTTAAAAGCAATCGGAAGGTCGGCCGAGGAGAGAAAGCCAAACTAACTTAAATAAATCGTGACTGATACTGAAGCAAAACAAAAATTTTCTTTAATATTTCGGTTTATAATTGTGAAATGGAATCAGTACAAGAAATAACCTTTCTTCATTCCAAAGTGTAGTGATAAAGAACCAGGTCATCAGGGTACTTTTTCTTCGAGAGAGCAGCTTAGTTCAGATGCGAGGTTGCGGAATGATCGATGGACCGGCCACTCGTTAACGAAACGAATACTAATAATAATGGACACTAGCTCTCGGCGCAACGATTTCCGGGATCATTTCGGCGGATGTGTATAAAAATTTGTATTATTTTTGCCCCTTAATAACTTTTTCCACTTTGCTGTGTCCTTTTTGTTTTCGTACGATCACTTTCTACCTCGTAGAGCGGTTATTAACGAGGTTGCAGTTTACTATTATATCAGGGGCACCCAACGAGAATATAGTTCAAAACCACTTACAATACAATACAATACAATACAATAAAGAGTTTATTGTGAAATACACTTAGCTACAATAATGGCGTGCTTTCACGAACGGAACCGAAGTCGGGGTCTGTGAAAGCACGCCAGCTAATTTACAGGTATTCCACGAACACAATAAAATTAAGAGTTAAAAGCTAGATATGGAATATTCTATAATTAAAATTATAACAATAAAATCTTAATAAATATGTCTTCTATCTAAATGAATACTAAATTTAATAAAAAAGCGTCGAAATTATAAAAATTGCACTAGGTCAACTTGACTAATGGATCTCTTAAAAGACTTAAAATTCGTTATATTTCTAAACATGTTCGGAATTGAATTCCAGAGTTTCGGATTTATATAACGGACTGAGTTCAAGCCATATGTAGTAGACTTTGGCTTGGGTAGCGAGAGAATATAATCTCCTCTTAGATTGTAGCTAACGTTCTTCCTATGAACTATAGAAACAAATTAGAATTGTTAAACGTATTTTAGTATTTAAACGGTAGATATAGGCATATTTTTATCCCCTAAAAATTTTTCATCTGTTCGGATTTCCTAGCTGAAAGTCTAGTGATCCGAAAATTATAGGGATCAAAACTTAACTTTTCGAAACTTTCAGCCAGAAAAAAGGCTCCCGAAAATTCTAGGTGACCTTTTTAGGGTAAAAATCCGTTAAAAATAGGAAATTATACCATTTTTTAGATGTTCGCAAATCCTAGGAGAGGCAGGCAAGCAAGAAATTTTACAACAAATGTTTCGAAAATTCTAGATCTCGAATCGTCTTCCGAACAGATATTTTTCCGAAAATTGTCGTTGGGTGCCCCTGTTATATGTGTTATACCAGCAGAGTAGCCCATGCATTTATTATATACATACTGCGAAATACTCGCCAAAAACCTATGTCGTAAATATTCACATGACATCAGAGTTTGTTTGACGCTTACTTCGCTTTCCCAGATACTAATGTGAATATATCATCTTCTCATTCGCAGATAATGCACCCGAAATCTATGAAAGAGTGAACTGAAAACCCTTGCTTGATGCCAGGGTACGCAATATCAGCCGACAACAAAGGCTCCATCGATAAGAGATACTTCTGCTTGCAGTGTAATGGCATCTTCAGGGATCCTGTGCAGACGGACTGTGGTCACGTTTATTGCAAGTCTTGTATTAGAGACCTCAAACGGTAACAAGTGTATTAATCGCTGCAATGAAACTTGTTCTTGATTAAAACGAGCGGCCTTTCAATTGCTACAAACCTAACGATGAATTTTTCAAGTGACAGGGACCTAGAAAGAATGAAAACAAATATAAAACTTAAAACAGACTGTATGGTCTTTCCCCCTTGTATATTTAAAACCTCGGGTGGAAGCTACATTGTATGTAGGTTTGACTCAATGTTGTCTTTGTTGTTGTCATTTATGTATATGCGTCCTTAAATCTAAAAATAATGCACATCCTTCTTTTGCACGTCGTAGAGATGATGGGACGTTCATTTGCTTGGTTGATAAGTCACCATTTGCAGCAGATCAGGTATGAATTACACTACTACCATCTGGTTTACATAGCTCAGTTAGATAAGCGCAGGCCAGGTCTGCCGAGCCGGAGATAGCGATCTGTAAGTAATCCCATCCGAAACAAAACACAGGGTCTTTAAATAACTGAGGAGAATTTGACATCTAAGAAACTAATATCTTCCCTCGAAATTCTGATCGACAACGCTAATTATAACGTTGGAGGAAATGATCATATCAACACTTGTGGTAGTACAGTAGGAATAAAGTTGACTCTTCTTTCGAATCTCGAAGATTTGCCGACGTTAGCGTCTTGCCTAGTCCCTAAGCCTAAGTATTCCGCGAGGACTATGCGTTTTTGGTCACGTGGTCCGAGCGTGGTGCGAGGCCTGCGTACTTCTAGATTGTCGTGGCTTCTCCCCGCCGTTAATTCGTCCCAGCTTCGTCAACGAAAAGCATTGAAAAAATTCCGTGTGAAGGCAACATACCTCAGCCCGTCATCAGTTATGTATTTTTGTTTGATAACGCACACATTTTTTGCCTTTGAATTCGTAGTGAAAGCTAAAACGATCTAAAAGCCGAGGTTTTCAAAACGATTTTGATAGTGGAAATTATTGTAAATGGAGGCAAATCGTTTTAGCATGACCAGGCAAACTTGAAGGTCCCACTCCTCTTTTCTAAGAAACCGCTTATGTTTAATTTACAATATGTTTGTCTGTATAATTCGAGAATCGCATCCAACTTTAAAGTATAGAAAGTTAATAGACTACCATTGCTAGTAAGTCTGATTAATTACCTACTTTAAGAAAACAGTTTGGAAGATAAATCTAGGGCACAAACCGTCGGGACAGTTTTTGAAGTGAAATCATATCATTCAACTTGGAGCTAACTCATGTTCGTTTATATTATTCTCATTTAAGGTGTTCCCTGATAATTTTATGAAGAGAGAGGCCCTTTCCCTAGTTGTTTCATGCCCCAATTGTAATAATGGTTGTGTCTGGAAAGGAGAGGTGCGAAATGTGGAGGTAAGTAATAGCTCGAAAGTTTGCAAACAGTTTACATCGTTGACATCATTGTCATTGTAATCATCATCCTCACCTCCATTGCCTCTCTAAATGTTCACAATTAACCTGAAACCATACATTGAAAAAGACTGTCAAGCCAACAAAAGTAAAACATATTAGAGACCTTCCTTCACATAATCTTCGGACAAATATGTATTAATCAAGACAGGACTATTAGTGGAAAAGACTTCTTAGAACAATTTAAGTCAGCGTCAACTTTCCCACGCGATCCTAAAAAAAGGAGGCCACCGCTTAAGGGAATCAGCTAAAACTTTTTCCTTCACGTTTTACATCACAATATAATGGCACCGACACATAATCAGTATTCTTCGTCCATATTTTGGGCATGAGACATATGTCCTGCACAGCATTTCTTTTCGGCCAGGTAACGACCCATAAAAGGCGACGCCTTGATGCTAGCAGCAATCAAAGAAGGACAAGAAGCATGAATTGAACTGAATGGTTTTCTAGCTTGCCAAACTAACTAGTTCTCCTCCAATATTTCTTGTAGAAACATCTTTCGTCTTGCCCTTACAAAGAGGAACGTTGTACAAACAAAGGCTGTTCCGAGTGGGTAAGAAGAGTAGATCTTCAGCAACATGTCGAAAGGAAATGTCCATACCGCCCTCAGCCGTGTCCTTCGTGCGGGGAATCCATTACAGCAGCTTTTCTAAAGGTTAGTGTGTCATTATACCATCAGGATAGACATCCAAAGCATGACGCCTGAATCTTTAAAACTTTGCAGTAAAACGACTCGCCTGCGGCTCGTGGTTCCACTTGAGCTTTTAACATTTTAACGTCATGTTTATGGTCTATAAGAGTATAGATGTGCAGTCGTCTAAGGCTACCGAGTCTCTAGCCTGTTCCAGGCTCTCAGATAGTGGGGAAGACTTGAAGGTAACAGGCAAGAGAAAAGTTTTGTTTTTTTTTTTTTCATGTTCGCGCTTTCTCTCGGCGGACCCGACTATCTAGGCTACTGAGACTCAAACGTCTACAGCAAAGAACTTCAAAAGTTATTTAATGTATAAAATTCAGCAAATATAAGTAACTTTGAAATTTTGGGAAAAGATACTATCACCCGCGTAGATAAGACAGGATTGTCGCCAAAAAAAATACTCAAATATTTTATTCAATACAATTGCAGGAGACGTTTGTAAACATTTGCGTTCGTTCTCTAATATTTGTAACTAACTTTGCAGGCATCCAAGAAATCCCACACACATGCGGGTTGGAGAAACGTTTTATTATGAAAACGGTGTTGAAGAGCCCCACTGTCACCTTATATTGCTCTAAAGCCGGGTTTACCGTTCGTCCATACCAAATCAAGACACGCTTAATTGGGAGTTACAAATGAATTACTTGATTTCATATAGCCAATTAAAACTTTGTGATTTGTTTCCCGTTCTTCAGAGCCACCAAGAACAGGATTGTAAAATGCATCCCGTGCAATGTGGTCTATGCCGTAAAGAGGGAATCCTTCGAGGAGAGGTATGATATTCCTAGAATTAATAAGCACCCATAAATGTGATTTTCGTATGGCGAAATAAGTCAAAACTAATTGATGATAGCCAAGGTCAGGTTGAAACTACGAGCCAAACTTGCCACCAAGCATTAGCGCAAAGTATTTGACATCAACAACCTTGATGCACCTGAGGTTAAAAAAGAGTTCAATATCGAGCTTAGAAACTGCTTCAGCGCACTTAGAATTAAAGATGGGGAAAATTAGGACCCTGTTGAAACAACCTGGAGTAACATCCTAAGAGTGTATAAAGAAACCGCAGAAAGTGTATCTTGGGCTTTACAAAGAAAGATAAACAATGGATAACATCTGATACGTGGATGAAAATCGATGAGAGGAGGAAAGCCAAAGATAACCAGCTAAGTGCAAAGTCCCCTAGGCTGACTCAGTCAGCATGCAACAGAAGTATATACATGTAATATCAAAGCAAGACGTCAAAGAAAAGTGCCTGAAGGGGCAAGAGAGCCTTTGTGGAGGAGCTAGCTGATAAAGCAAAAAAGGCTACAGCCAAGGGAGACCTCAATACTGTGTACAAGATCACTAAGCAGCTAAGTGGACAGAGTAACACCCACATCAAACCAATCAAAGATGAGGAAGGGAACGTTATCACAACTGAAAAGGAACAGGCTGCAAGATGGGTCGAGCATTTCAAAGAAGCGCCTAACCGCCCACAGCCTAATGAGGCTGCGAACCCAGGACCTTTGGATGGCCTCAACATTAACACCGACCCGCCCTCTCGGGCTGAAGTGGATACTGTAATAAAGCCCTTGAAAAATGTAAACGCTCCAGGGATTGATTCGCTACAAGCAGGAGTACTAAAGGCAGATACCATCACTACATCCTTGGGGCTGAACGATTTCGTTACTAAGATCTAGAACCATGAGGTGATTTCTAAAGACTGGAGTATGGGCCTTATATGCAAGATCCCTAAGAAGGGGGGCCTCACTAATTGTGACAACTGTCGAGGCATAAGACTGTCCCCGAGGAATCCAGTGGACCTAGTCTGGGACCAGGCTCCGCAGTGGACGAAAAAGGGAAAAACAAATCGACGAGCGAAAAGAGCGGAACGGAAGTCTGTGGAGGGAAAAAGGGTGGCTTCGCTCGCCGATTTTTTTTCGCCCCCATCGATTTTTTTCCTTTTCCCCCAATGCGGAGCCTGGTCCCAGCAACAGTGGACCCTGTTCTCATATTGGAAGACGCTGATTTTGCCTATGATCTGGCAGCCCTGTAGGCTACTCTTAGCCATCTCCAGGAGAAATGTGACCGACTAAGCCGTTTCGCAAGAAAACCGGTCTGTACATCAACCTTAGAAAGACCCAGGTGATCTATGTCGATGCCCCTAAGCACCCCGAATCACCAACAGTGGAGAGGAACTGGACTGTGTTGACGATTTCACTTAACTCGAAAGCCTTATTAGTAGTGACAAAGGTGCCGATAAAGGCATCAAGACCCACATTAACAAAGCCAGAGGTGCTTTCAGTCAACTCCGCAACATAGGGAAGTCTGTGCAATATAGCCTCAAAACTAAGATCGGGCTTTATAACAGCAATGTTAAGCTGCACTTTTGAATGGCTCTGAGTGCTGGAGAGTGACGAAAGAAGATGAGAAAGGTCGATATCTCTCATAACAGCTGCCTCCGTAGGATCTGCAATATTTACTGGCGTAACAAGATCAGTAATGAGAAACTGTTCAAGAAGACGGAAGGCATGAATATGTGATTATGTCAGTCGAAATTAAGAACCAAGGATGCCCGGCCAGTGAGAAGTACCCAAAGTTGCCTTAAGATTGACCCCAACTGCGAGGAGGCCAGCTAAAAAACAACTGGCGGATAACAGTGATGAGAGGGCTGGAGGTATTGGTTCTAAAATGGCGTGAAGCGCAGGCCAACGCTCAGGACAAGATAGAGAGGTGAAATTTCGTTACTGCCTCATGTCCCAGCCCGGATGAAGAGGTTGAGTGAGTGAGTGACTTGACATAAAGGCCACAGGGCGCGAACTAAAGTTACTAAAGCTCAGAGGAAAGCTCACACCTGTTCTCTTGAATAACTGCATACGTAAATTTATAGGTAATATTTTTACGCAGCTGGAAAACAGATATGAAAGTTAACTTGATGTGATATTGCCGTACAATTCAATTTAGTGTGTTCCTCTTAGCTACAGTTCAGATCCTTATTTTACACACGGCAAATTTACAACTTTTAATCAATCTAAAGAAAATTATCCTTTTTTCTGTGCACAGATGGAAAAGCATGTTAGTCCTGTTGATGGTGACTGCGAGGAAGTAGAACGAAGCTGTTCTTTTGAGCAAATCGGATGTGAAAAGGCTACGAAGGTTTGCTTTTGGTATTTATCTTTCAGAATTACACGCTACGGGTGCACTTTGTGAACCGTCAACGTACCCACGTGCTAATTTACTGGCCTCCCTTGGCAGTTCATGTCTAACTTCAGTAACCATGCTTTTCTGTAGAAAATGAAGTATTCTGAGGCAAAGAAACATAACCAGATATGTTCCGTATTTCACCTGAATCTGCTGCTGAATTTCGTTCTCCGTCTTGAGAAGCACGTAAAGCACATTGTCGGCGCGTCTGGTGCATGGGTTGGTAGTGGCGCTGATGACTGGACGAGGGGAACGGAAAGGCTCGTTTCCGAAGCAATATCAAAAATAGATACAGCTGTAAGAGAGACAACAGATTTGCGCCAGAAACTGGTGGAACAAGGCCAAAGACTTGCATTACTGGAAGGAAGGGTTAGAACTGCTAAAGACATACCAATGGCATCAAATTCCGCTATGTTGTTGCCTCAGAATTTGCCTGGGGACATTTCAAGAAGACTCACTAACGCTGAAAATGGAAGTGGTAACATAGAATTCCTCATGGACGAAACAGTTCGAGAGATAAACAATGTCAAGCAAGAGGTAAAAGATTGTCTATCTTTTTTTCTCCACATATTTTCCCTTCACATTTACAAACGATTGACCTCTCCTGAAAATTTGGTCACAGAATTAAGTCCCAAACTGTAACATTTTTTCTGGCCTTGATATTGCCGACTCTTACTCAACTGATCTGGAATGCAGAGTTAATAACAAGTTTCTAACACCCAATAGAGAATGGCTTATTCTCTCTCGTTCATTCTCTCGTTACACACTCTAATGTGGGTGTAAAACCGGGAAGTCTGGGAATTGTTTGTCGCTTGTCTGGGTAAGTTAATGATAGAATTCTGTATGGTGGATTAATGGAGACTCACCTTTTAAGGATAATGCAGGTGTACATTCTAAGTCTGATGTCAATGTGTGCGCAATCCAGGGTAACATTGTTTGGACAATATGTCATTGTTACCAGAGAGAAACTGAGCTGGAGAAATTCCGGCACCTTTAATCGTTTAAGAACTGGGGGATGTAAAACTCTTACTGATAAGTGTGTTAAGATCAATTTACCAGCTCTCATTGACCCTGTTCATGCGAATTGAGGCATGTACTTTAATATGATTTTATGAATCAATTGCATGTCGTTCTTTTACGGTTTTACTAATGGATGAATGATTCGTTCTTCTCCTTGACCCATCACTGCTTCCTTTACGCTAATTGGTTAAAATACAGGTTCACTGTTTAACACCCTAATCAAATGAATGACTGACTGACTGACTGGCTAACTCTTTGACATTTAGAGTTTGATCTATTGATTAGATATCCTCTCTTCGGGGTCAAGTGGACGAAAGTGTAAACAGCGTAAGGCGACTTGAAAGACGAATTGAATCCATAGAGCACAATTTGGCACTCAGAAACGTAACTGTACAAGACATCGAGGAACATGTACGTCAAGAACAGTTCTCTACCTATGATGGCATATTACTCTGGAAGGTCACAGAAGTCGCTCGTCGCACAGAAGAAGCGCGTTCTGGACGGCAATCCTCCATTTATAGCCCGTGCTTCTACACCAGTCGCCATGGCTACAAAATGTGTGCCAGGCTGTATTTGAACGGAGATGGCATGGGCAAAGGAACACATCTTTCGTTGTTTTTCGTTCTCATGCGTGGTGAGTTCGATGCACTTCTCCGTTGGCCTTTCCGACAGAAGGTCACTATGATGCTGATGGACCAAGACAACGTGGAGCACGTGATCGATGCCTTCAGGCCTGACCCAAGGAGCACCTCTTTTCAAAGGCCAAGGCGACAGTCAAACATTGCCAGTGGATGTCCAAATTTCTGTTCGCTGTCTGACCTAAATAGTCACGCCTACGTAAGAGATGATACAATGTTTATAAAAATCATTGTCGACACCACTGATATTTAGAAAAAAATAGCTGACGACCGAGTCCACCGTTTCTGCTTTAAGTTTAGAAAGCTTGTCGAAACGTATTATCTGTAACTGATTATTTCTACGTTTTTGTTGAGCATAGGAGGAGGAGGCGGCAGCGTGGCCGAGTGGTCACCGCGTTGGACTCGCAATCCAACGGTCTCGTGTTCGAGTCCCGCTCTTGCCGCTAGCTGGATCTGTTCTCGGTCGTCCCGAGCTCAAATCCTCGGCCATGGTAAATAACCAACTGGTTGCCTTCTGCCAGTTCGTTTTTTCAATCCTGTTATGTTATATTTGAACAAGAATCGCCGAAAGGCGATTTTTAACTGGGCTGCCAAGGGGCTATTTTTTTCTGAGGGGAGGGGGCGGCTATACAAACTCAGGCTACCATAAAACCTTGTCGGCAACCATTGCATGCGACAGAACCTCATGTGAGACTGAAACATAAACTCATTCAAAACATTGTACCCTTTTGAAAGACTTTCGTAACCCAAAAAAAAGAGTACCATTTTTAAGTGGGGGCTGTATAATAACTTTTAAATTCCACCACTATGAATAAAATAGACAAGTTAGCCATTAATTCTAAGCAGGAAACAATTTGCATTATTTCCACGTACCCCTCCCCTAATCCCTCTGTGCCCCAAAATATAGCGTGACAGTATAACGTGACGTAACTGGAAATTCCAAAAATTGTTGTCGTTCTACGAGTATAATGAACTGATTTACACTAGACAGAAATATTGTATTATATGAAAACCAGAAGTATACTAAAACAGACAGTTAACTGCCCATTGATCCCGCCTGATCCAGGGGCCTCACTGACTGCACGGAGACTTTACTGCGCTTTTCACAAACATGCGAACTCTAAAGTTCAAAAGCCACCTTCACAATTGTGTTTATCGCTGCCGTCAATCATAATTACGATCAAAAGCAACGAACCTTGAAACAGAGAAACACACAAAACGGATCGAAATCAACAAATCACAAACCATGACCTTTTGAGCCCGTGAAGTAGAGTTTTGTTTCCTGAGAGGTCCGTTAAGATGATTGACAGCAGCGAAAAACGCAATCGTCGGTTGGCTTCTGAACTTCGGAATTCGCATGTTTGTGAAAAGTGCGATCCTAATTTGCGGTCCACAGTCTACAAGAAAACGCACTATTTTTTCCACAAGAAGAAAAGTATTCAGTTTTAAGATTTTCCTCATGGTATTTTTCTCTAACTTAAAGGAATAAAATCCTTTGCATTTTGAGACCTAAAAAAGTTTAAAGACTTCTCGCTCGCATGTTGCGTTCACCAGCACGCACTTCAAACAATGTAAATAACATATTTTTTATGTATCGGTCACCGTCATTAACGGTAAGACGTGCTATATCTCAACGATCTCACGAAAAAATAGGGGACTGTGAACAGTCTATCTAACATGGCAAAATTGTCACGTCCCTCGCTCATAGACGTGCGTAGTGCCATTCATCGGCAACTGAGTTGTTCGCTTCACTGACTACGAAGGCTTACAATCAAGGCTTCAGCCATAGTGTCGTCAACTGGTGAAATACCTTGCTCATAAATTGTGCTTCTTAATTGCTCATGTACTACATCGATCGATAATTCTCTCTTTGAGTTCACGAAGCGGCCACGGCGTTCCAAACCTGAGGCTCACAATCTTTTAGTGTGAACCTACCGTGAACAGCGTGTCGGTTTGAATGCAACGCGAGCATTTCTCTGAGTTTCCCAGCGCCAACATCATCTAACTGACTTAAACTCGAACAATAAAAAAATTATAGAGTGACTCCCATGATCGAATCGCTTCGAACAACGCAAATAGCCTTCTTCAGGTTCACAACGCTTTGTGGGTTTTTCAGGGAGCGCGCAGACGAGGTACAAAAAGTATCCGTGCAAGGGTTCGTGCAAGAGAAACTCATATGAAACCATTTGTGAGAACATCGTTTCTCGGTACCAGACCCTCGTGTCTTCCCTCCCCCGGGGGACCACTTTTTGACACCGACGACCGAAAGCCCATTTTATGACTGGGCGCACAGGCAGCCCAGTAATTATTTGCTTCTATGTAATTGAGAGGAGGGCCTGTAAACTGCCTCGATAAGCTAAAAGCACCTTCTACTATAAACAAGCCTTTACACTTTTTGAACTTTTTTCAAAATTTTTAACGTTTAAACTTTAAAACCTTTATAGATTAACAATGCTTGAACTTCTTCTGAATATTCTCTCCTGATACGATAAGATTAATGTTCCGCTCTGGCTACTGGCTGGACATGCTTTCAAAGTATACCACCCAGAACAATATTGCTTTTGAATAACCTATTTACTAGTGTTTATGGTATTTAGCAAATCCCTAACCGCTATTTTCCAAACTTAGTTAAAATAAACTGATGCGATTTCTTGTTAGCCAATTAGCCAGAGAACCATTTTCTCCGCGCCCAGCGAAATGACAGCCCACCATGAGCGGCGATATAGTGTTCGAAAAACTTTAATGTATCCTAATAAAGAGGTTTCAATGAAGTACTTCAATAATTCAACACTGTTGTTATTCACTGGAAGGGACGAGGAGCTTGGCCCTCCCAGGTCAGTAAATAGGGAGCTTAAGCAACAGCGTTTTTGAGCGACGGACGTCAACCGGAAGTGGACTTTTTTCATCATTGGGCAGTGGTTCTGTTAAAACCCTCCGGTAAATCGTCTCTATAAGAGAAGAGAAACTTAGCAATACAAATTTGTTAGTGTCAAGGCATGTAAAAATGGAGAAAAGGTCACTTCCGGTTGACGTGCGTCGCTCAAAAACGTCTTTGCTTAAGTTCCCTATTATCAAAACAACCCCCACTGAGGCACGGCTATGTTCACATTTTCCTTCATCAACCTTTTTATGCATGTAAATATTTTTTTAATCCTTTTCACTTCAAAACTACTTAAGCAGATTAAGCACTGAGTAGGGTGAAATATAAGTTTATTCTAAAGACAATACTCTGACCTAATGCAGAATTTAGGGTCTACACTGATAGTGATACGGAGAAAGATCTTCGTGCGTTCGCCAGCATGGAGGTAATAATACATTTTCTTCCTCCTCCTTCAAGTGAGTGCCGCACGCAGTACATTTAATAGAGAACAATCCTTGGAAACTGCTTAACCATTTCTGCAAAGAAAAATGACATCAGGGAATTGAATAATTCCAATTTTTGTGGACAAAAACCTTGTACCAGGATAATTTAAACAATATTACATTCTTTCTTATATTTTTAAGGGCTATCAAGTTGAATTCGTTGTCTGTAATAATACCACAAAACATTTCTCATGGGAGCACAAGAAAACGGCAAATTTCACAATAGAATTGTGAAAACACCGGTAAAATTCCGATTATTTAATGTGTAAGATGTCATTTTGTGAAATTTGACATTTTTTTTCCATATAAGCACTGCAATCGCTGACTGAGTATCGAGGGCACCTAGGTGTGACAACATCGTTCGCGCAGTTCTTCAAATTCAACACCATACTCGCACCGCCTTTCTTCCAAAACTAGACAGCACTGATTTCTTTAAAAATCCCGCGCACATTGTTCTTCTCTGCCTGATCGGTACTCAGGTCGAGTTTTTCCTCAGTTGCTTCTCAACAATTGTTTTTCTTGTCTCGTCTCTATATTCTGTGGAAAAATTTGTTGTAAACTAAGGCACTCGTATTTTTGCGCTTCCTCCATAAAAAGTGCCAAAGCTAATGATTTCTCGGTACTCGTAGTGGTGCCATCTTGAAATGGGGGAGCGTACGCATTGCATCCTGGTATTTTTGCTGTCACTTCGCCCGCTACAATCACTAGAGAGTGGTTTCCATATAATTGCTTTGATCGCTGGATAGTGCTTTCCATATGATCGCTACGATCGCTGAACCTTTTTTTCAGTGATCAAAGCGATCATATGGAAACAGGGCTTTAGCTGGTCTGTAGGTGGTTCATGCATGAACAGTAATTAACTGACTCACCCAGACTCCTCGCAGTTGTGCGGCAGGATCAGTCGCAGAGTAATAATGCAATAACGCTGAAGTCGCGTAATCCGTTACCTTGGAGTTGAAAATTTTAAAAAGGAGAGAGAAAAAGTTAATACATAGAAAATAACAAGTCTAACCAAAAGTCACAGGGTAACCATTCAACTCATGAAACCTCAATCTTTGGACAACTTGTAATTCAGTTCTATCCTTGGTTTTTGTTTCCCGTTTTTGTCTCTGGTAGTTATGTAGTGATAAGAAGACGAAAAAGAAACAGAAATGTCGAAGCAAAACAAATACGTCATGTGCTAATTCAGAGTCCAGAAAAAAAAAGCTAAACTTAAGACCCTTGCGCCTTCTATATGTAGGAATAAATTAAAGCAAATCAGAATGCGGTCATAGAACGACAATAGCAAAAGTTTAAATAATACGTAAAGTGATTTTCTTATAATCAGCACGATTGTTACTCTTCCATTCATGGATATTATAAGAAAAGGTGAAGATCACAGGTTACCTCTCTAGTTTAAGCAACTGACTAGCTAAGCACTTTCAAACTGAAATTGGTAACACGGAAGGACCCACAACAAATCATTGATTTGGAGCTGTAAAATGCGTTACTTTCAAGCTTGTTTTTGCCTCAAATGCAGTTTACTTGGATTTCATCATGTAAACGGCCGTGGAAAGTAGAGTTAGTTAACAAGGCCAAGCATTTTCAAACTTGATATAACTTTGGACTCCCTGTCAAAAATTCCCGGATCGGCTCTTGAAATATTTAGTGTTTGCTAAATACCTTCCTAAAAACGGCATAGCGTGACTGAGACCAAAGTTCCTGCAATAATAAATCAAAATATAAAAAGGTAAAAATAAACCATTAACGACACAAAAGAACACACTGGGTTGGCGTTTTGTTTGGTTAATTGGATAATTATGCTAAATCACATTCCATTGGCCAAAGTAATTCCTCCGCTTACGGCTTGTTTACGACGCTAAAAAGAACATCGTCGTAAGAATACAAATTTTCGGATGCCTATTTACAACCTCTCATTTGAAAACAACACAGTACTACTCCTTCTTTGTTTTGTTCGAAGACGATAACACTAACATAGTAAGAATATGATAGAAGAGGACAATTGCACGATCACGATATTTGACTACAACTACCAGAATTCATTTTGGTGTTGCTTTGTTATTTAAATTTGTCAATCCCGCTGAGGATTAACGAGCAATAGCCTTAATTTGCACAAGAAAACAACAAACTCAAGGATTCTGGAAGTTGAAGTAAAATGACGTCATCGTGCAATTGTCCTATTAAAGCTTCTGTTCCCCGTCATATGACGTCACGGTGGCCACACTCGTGTGTAAAACAATGAAACGGCGGCATTGTTGGTGTATTAAAGAAAACTTGAGTGGATTGAACTCTTTCCTCATGAAAAACTTTCTTTTGCTCCAAGTCGGATCATTATGCGTTTCTGGGAAACTGCTCACCTACCCCTCCCCTGAGCCAACATTAACACTTACTTCTCACTTAGGGCAAAATATTGGCTTAGGAAACGAGTAGGTGGGCAGTTTCTCAAAAACGTATCACGAAATTTGCATAGCTGCTGACTACGCGAGTAAAAATGATCCCCAGTTATAACACAAACAGCAATGACAACACCAGCCAAGTTAGCATCTCAGCAAAAATATAAAAAAAGCGCGGCATAATTGCGGGAAGAATCTGCCTTCGGGGATCTGCCGTGCTTATAAATATTTTTCTCTTACATGTACGTGCGGCGCTTTTTCCAGTTTAGTCTTGGTTTGCAACTATGGCGGCCATGGTGGTCAATAAAATAAAAATTATTTCAAAGAATTTGCATGAAAATGGACTTTAGTTCCCAAAGGATAGAAATGTTTCAGTTCTTGACCACCAACATGTCTGTCATGACGTCGCGTGCAAACCGCCAGCAGCAATACGGACAACAATTTTAATCGCGTCTTTGTACTAGAAGGATGAAGTAGGAAAGAGATAAGTTACTTTTGAAGCCGCCAATTTGGTAAATTAATATAAAAACACAAACCTCCTTTTCCAGTAAAGGGTTCTCCTGTAGTCCCCGGATGACAAGCCGGTCGATCTCTGTCATTCTCGGCGGCATGGAGAATATCGCCTTGAACGTCTTAGGAACGACCACCTGACGTAGAAATACAGAGCACCGAGTTCAAAGGTCACTTTAGTTCCGTTTTCCACTTGTCAATTCCTGAAAGCTAAGACCTTTACTTAAAAGGGTCAGAAACTTACTCCACTAACCACTTATGATGAATAAAACGTGATTTTTACAATTACCACTTTATTAAAGCCATATTGCAATCGCAAAATTCATTCAGTATTAATATTTTATTGATCAAGTTCCCGCAAGGTCCGAAAATAACTTTTTAATACGAGCGCCAACTGACGATCAAGTATAAATTTTTGGTCGCCAGAGGGCAAATTGTGGTCGCCAAAAATTCCCCCTTCCCTTTTCTTCAAATAAAATTTTAAACACGTATAAAAAATGCATGGTATGGACGTTTTTGTGCTCAAAAATGGCAACACTTCAGCTCCCGATACCAGAAAGAAACCGTACGTGTACGAGTGAAGTCTCATTTTTTCCAGAAATTACTTTTTGGAGATATACATGTAAAGCCATCTGATCTAGAACGTAGGAACAGAAAGCTGTCTGCCCATGACTGCACCTGATCATATCAAAACTATTTTCTTCCGATAACTACCACGAAACAATCTACAAAACAACCACGAAACATAGCCGCCATGTTGCTCGTACCAGGTCACATTTTTTTGTGCCACATTACTCGTAATGGCGGCTTGGAAACGTTCAACTCGTATTGATAGTAGCTGTTGTGGAGGTATTATTACAGGAAGCTTCGTTTCACTTTTAATTCAAAAATATCAGCAGGGCAAAAAGTAAGACACCTGTTGGCAAATAGCTTCGAGGTTTCAATTCTCCGAACGTTTAAGTCCACAATAACAACCTGCTTTACAAGTCGCTAGCTGGCGACCAGCTATGAAATTCTGGTCGCCAGAACTAAATTTTTAGTCGCATTGGCGACCAGGAAGGCGCAATTTAGGACCCTGTCCCGGTTTGTTGAAAAGCGGGCAAAAAGGCTTTTACATCGCATTTTGTATTCGAAACAGAAATGATGCGATATTGAATTTAAAAAATGGTGCGATTTTAAAACAGATCAATGATGCGATTTAGAACAGATGTGTTTTAAAGCGAAAATTAGTGTGATTTGTGAATAAATCACACTGTTGAGAACCAATCAGACTGCAGGAATCACTAGTGATTTCAAAATGGATATAATAAGTATGTTTCTGATGATGATTACAAGCATAATGATGATGATGACTATGATGGTTAACACTACCATTATGATTACGATTACGATTGTACAGTTACCACGATTAAGATTATGAATAATTAGGAAAACAGTTAAATGCGTTGAGATCCTCATTACAATAACGGTCATGGAATTGGTTATGATGTTGATTATGGTTTTGATAGTGATTTCTTGTAGGTTTCAGGGTTTGGAATATGGTATTGCCAGCAAAAATTCCACAGTAAGAAAACTTTTCGGTAACACACTGTAAACGTACACGTAAATTGGTACATTGGCATTGGCAAAGAACTCTCCATCAAGAATGAATAAGTTCTTATTATTACAACAATGTGTTTAGAATCATACTTTCACTGGTACGCTGTGTGTGCAGAGAACTAGAAATGTTTCCCAAAGATGGGACTTAATTACTGAATAACTACCTCATAAAAAAAATTTAAGGGAACCATCAAAGTTAATGTAGAGTAAATCCTTAAAGTAAGCAATAATCTTCCTCATAGTATTACTGATATTTTTGCAATTCAATATGCAAACTAACTGCGCTTAATCTCAACTTTTAATAAATACAAAAATCACACTAACCTCAAAAACATAAACTCCCCAGCTATTGGTTGTAGACCATGAAAACTCTAACTGAGGATACAAGGTCTTCAATTCTTTTAAGGCATTTAATATTTCGCTAATGAAAGGTGAATGAATAAAAAAACGTCACGAAAATGTCAAGAATACACTTCTTAGAAACATGTGCTGACCTACTCTTTTTCTGGTTTTATGGACTGAGGCATCTTGACCAAAAAGCTAAGTCAGTTACGGGTTACGTCGTACACAGAAATCAATTCATATCCCGTTGATTAGTACTCAGTCGTCTAATAGGTACCCAAACAGTGGACACAGCCTTGCTCCCACTCTTTGACTTTGGGTGGAAAATGCTTTTATTTGGCACTTTAAATGAGCATTTTATTCATTATTATTTTCACGCATCACAATAATGGTGGTGCTGTTGAACATTAAAAATTTTGCATAACCTTTAGCTAAATGCATTTCAAGCCTTGTTATGTGGCAATTATTTATGACATTCTAGTGAAAAACATGTATTTCAGCACATTCCTTACCTTTTTAAATTGACCTTGGCTTTCTTTGCTGCTGAGGCTCCATCTGAACTTTGAACTGCTGAAGGATGATGTCGTTTTAGGCATGATAAAGCCTGCTGTGCCTCTGAAGTCAACTGATGAAAATATTATATATGAAACAATGAATATACGAATTTCACATATAATTGGAACTGAGGGATGAAGAAAGAAATGCAAAGAAGATCCATGCACTCTTGCGGTTTAGGACACAACTTCTGCAGTTGGAAAAAGAAAGCCATCACTTTGAAAGTGGAATCTGAACTTTGGTCAAAAACCAACCTTAAATAGAGGTTAAATTTGCTGCTTGCTTAATATCAGAAATTTATATATAGTTTTCTAAACATATAGGACCAAATATTTAAACAAAGTCTAACTTAAGCAACGGTTTACCGAATATTTGAAACTCCAGATCTCTTCTTTGGTGGGTTGTTTTAAGAAGATAAATGCTTTTCCAGTCTTCTCTAAATGCTTTCATAAAACTGTTCACAATAAATGATGTTTAGATAAAATTGTTGGGCAAATTGAAAATGACTTAGAGTGTGGTTTTGTTAAAACAAAGCCTTTTCACAATGAGTTTTTTTGACAAAAACTACTCGATAATCCACCCAGTGTTTGTTTCCTTGAGTTCTTTGGAGCCCTTTTTACTACATTACTAATAAAAGCACAAAATGTACATGTAATTAGACCTTGCTTGGATTAATTACTAATTGGAATAACAGAGCAAAAACAAAATGAATCCTGGTACATGTAGTTGTCATCAAACAACATCATCATGGAATTCACTGGTTCCTCAGTGATTGGCCAAGGCTCAACAATAGAACAACATTTCTCCCCATATCCTTATCTTTCTATCTACTCTCCAGTTGGTTTCTGAAAAATACTGAAGTTGTGCTTGGTTGAAAAATAAAAGTTATGTATAAGAACAAAACCTTAATCTGCAAACATTTTTTACGCATGGTATAACGTGTGTTACGAACTTACAGTAATTCCTTAAGTTATCAGGTACATTTTTTATAAAAATGTGTTAATCACCTTAATCTTAGTTATAATTCATAAGGTACCTTTTCATGCCAGTCGTAGGTTTCTAGAAGCTTGTCATAGAGGGCAGTTCTGTCTTCCACAGGGTCCAGGCTCAATAAGCCAGTATTCCCCAGAGATTGGGAGCGGTTTTCTGAGCAAGCCAGTGCATCACTTGCTTTGTCCAACTCGCTGTTTGGAAAGAGAAAGTGTAACAAATCAGTAACAGACCAGTTGAATTTGACTGATGCAAAACTACAAAACAGACAAAAAGTAGGAAGGATCCAGTGTAAAGAAAAAGAAGAATGGATAAGTCTGCATGTGAGGGGAAAAAGGGGGAGCTTATTCCGGTTTTTTATAGCTTGAGGCATCTAGGAGTATTTCTACTTTGTACTACCACATGGATGGGATGCCAGTCGATCACAGGGTTACCCCCAACAGTATGTTGCAGGTACACATTTATACTGAAGAGAAAAACCGTCAAACAAAGTTATTCAGCTTAAGGAAACAGCATGACAGCAAGGCTTGGACCCAGACTTCCATATCTGGTTGGCCACCATGCCCCCAAAAATTAACATGGTTTATGTAAGATTTGTACTCAGCGCCATACATCTATTATGCATAAATGTTTCGAATCTATTCAGTAGCAACTGGTTTTACCATTTATCAAAATAATTCAGGTCTGCCATGCTGCTGAGCTGCCTCAACCAATATACCTAGAACATTGACCTTGTAGTCTACAGTTATGTCAAAAAAAATGGCCCTATTCGGCTAACTCAATGTTATACACAATTCAAATCTCCCAGGGTTAAGATTCTTTGTGTATTGTATTTGCATTATAATGTGGTATTCATGTTAGGCATAGAAATTTCATTTTAGTAAAAGCATTTCTATTTAGTGCCAGGCGTCCGTGTGCCAAAGGACTGGAAACCATATATCACGTTTTGATGACGTAAGAAAAAAACCATGTGCGAAAAAAGCAAGAAAAGTAATCGGCGTTACGAACTCAAGAGTTGTAAAAGTTAAGGAAACACATGAGCAAAATACACGTGGAATATTCTCAAGCAGTGTTTATATCCTGTGTAACATTCACATTTAAATGATATGGAAATACCTGAAACAAAATGTTTTATTCCCAAGGATTTTGAATTGGGTATAACATTAAGTGAGGAGCTGGGGCCCGTTTCTCGAAAGTCCCGATAATTAACGGGCCCAGTAAGCTGTCTCCGTTTACATTAAAGATCGAGGTATCAATGGTTTTGCATCTAGCAATCAGTTAGTGAAACAAGATGGAGTAGTCTGCTAGCCAGGACCAGCGCTCTTATTCTTTACATTTCGATTTGAATATTTGATTTCGGGTCTGAAAAGTTACGGGGACTTTCGAGAAACGGGCCCCTGTTTACATGACACTGGGGCAACTCTCGCACCAGAGTGAGTTTGCACCAGTTCCCTCTCATGGCTCTACATTTGTTTACATGATACCACCACAAAAGTCATTCCGGCACAAGTCACCCCGGCATGAGTTCATCCCGGTCGTTGTACCGGCGCGAGAATTTCACTCCGGTACGAAATCTCGCAACGGTATCAAGTAAACACGTTTTGGTGTGAAATCGGTCTGCCGGTAGACTGGAACAGGTAGCACATTCGTAATGTTTACGATTTTGAATCTTACATGTATTTTATCAACGCGAAGCGTACCTTCAAATAATGAGATATGAAATGACCCAGTCATAATGCAAACACGATACGAAATAAAAAAGTCATCCAGGTATGAAACTCGTGCCAGTGCAAGTTTTCTCATGTAAACACCCCCTTAGCTGAATAGGTCTATGGAGCAACTATATAATGCAGGGCTCGTATTGTAAGGTCAATATAAATTAGGGTGTTGCGTGATAAAGCAAGTCAAAATATGCACTATTGTGTCATTCTATTGTGTGAATTTTATTAGGTTATTGTGTAAGGGCGAGGGATCATTGTTGTGATCTTTGTGACGTCACTTGAGACTTGCTATTCACTTGGTATATGGTGCACCAGCCAAAAATTTTCACTATTTGTGTAAAATAATTACACATTGCTGCATGCACAATAGGTGTAAGGAAAAATCGTACCAAAAAATTGAGCAGAAGTTTAATTTATGGGCGTTCTGTAAGCCAAACTTTCAATGTGTCCACTACCTACCTCAAAACTTTGTACACGCTTACAAGATTTTTCTTCAATGTTTGAGTGATTTTCGCTCCTTTGCCCGCAGCTGAAAGATCAGTCGCGTCACTAGTCGATTGACTCGCTACATCAGTATCAGAAGCAAGATCTTGAAACACTCTGTTGACGGTCGATCTTAAATTACTTGCTGTCGAAATACACTCTTCGATGTTCTTTACTTTGTCCGCCATATTTCTCACCCCTCTTAGAGGCAACCGCTGGTCAGAAAAATGTAGTCAAGAAGTTCGTGCCGGGGCTGGGGGAGGGGGGGACTTTTCGGGGTGGAGTGAAAGTTAAATGCGACACGACATTTGCACTTAACCTCAGCAGTGGATCGGGAGACCAACTTTGACACGCCTGGGGGCCCGGTAGGGAACAGACTCCTACACCGGCAATTTTAGGGCAAGAGACACAACTAACATTTTACCTACTTCTGAAACTTCAAAAAATTTTAGCTTATACCAACTCGTAATGACAGGAAAGTTTTCAGTTAAAAAAATATAGGTGCATGCATCTGCAAGCTATAAAATCGTAGAAAGGTTTTTAAATTTCCCAACACGTCATAAGTTACAAACCCCTTTTAATTTAGATTTTCTCGTTATAAATTTACTTTAAATGTCTTTTTACAAGAAAGGATATGTTTAATATTTACTTCTATTTGGACTATAGACGGAAGGAGATCCGTTCCTAAAAGTTCTGCCCCATCATCCCTAACACGGATAATTGCGCGCGGGCTCATACACGTAAATTCATAAATTACTTACAACGCCTGGTAAAAACAGTAGCAGAGGATAAAAGAACAGTGGATACGATGATGGTGTCCCGTTAATATGGTGGAAATCTGGCCTCTTTCCGTGTTTTATCGAGCGTATTTTGGGACTATGAAGTTGAAAGAACGATTCGCGTTTTGTATGTGTTTAGTTTGTCTTCTTGTGCCTTTTCTATGGCTGCGATCGCAGATCTCGGATGAGAATAAACACCCGCTTATTCTCTCTGTAAGCGATACACAATCTCTTATGGACGAAATGGACTTTAATAGAGTGGATCATACGCATCGGCAACAGCGATCGAACGAGCAAATGCTTACGTCGCGTTCAGAAAGAAAAGGTCATATAAAGCCAAGCGTATCTATATCTTTGGAGAACAGAGACGAAAAGTATGTAGGCGACGTGGACGCCGAACAAGGAAACAAATTAAAGCGACAGGACGCTGTTAATGACGTAGATTATGAATACGATGATCCGTGGACTATATGGAAAGACATGGTGAAATCTCGTCAAATCACCTCAAATAATGATAGTGACTCAATAAATATGATATTAGAGGCAATGATTTACAAACCCATAGTGGCAGCCGGGGTGGGGCATGGGGGAACACAATTAAAGGCTTCCTTAATCCTTGAAGGAAATCAGAGGGTTGTCTTCAAGCCTATGCGGTGAGTCTGCTCAAGTCAAAGTTCTTATAGTTTTACCATAAGTGCTTGAAATAGTGTTCAGCTACAAAAAAATGTCCTCTACAAATAACTTACCCAAGCTCAAAATATGAGTGTTGGCACTGTGGTGTTAGGCCCAGTTCAGACGCCGATCTTTTCGTGAGCCAAACCTAATACATTGAATTAAGTACATGAAAAGTTCGTCTGAATCAATCAGAAACGCCTATTTCAATTTGGAATGGCTCAGCTGCTCTTTTCACCTAGCCTGGCAAGGAATTTCACCTTTGGAGCAACTTTAGAACGGCTTTGATTCAGATGCCGAACTTTTCATAAATTATTAAATGAGCATTTTTTTCCTTTTGAATTTAGTTTGGCTGGAATTAAGATCGGCGTCTGAATCAATTCAACCGGTCTAAATAATCTGGGTTGGCCTTAATTCAAATAAGGTTCAGCTCATGAAAAGTTTGGCGTCTGAACCGGACCTTAGCCTTCAAAAAAATAAGGATTCCACAAACCAGTTTGGGACCATACAGGAAAAAAGATCACAGTCACTTATATATCTTTTATGTGTTCATTACTTTTTTAAGAAAATCTCCATTATGTTCGTGGGTTACAGAAACAATCGTTTTTTACAATACAAATCCTTGTACTTGTGTTATTGTTCAAAGGATAACCGACCAACACAATATTGTTCTCGACAGGTATTCTAGAGATTATGTAATAGAAGGGCCTCCATACAAAGGTTTTGACAGACACAATGGAGAAATAGCAGCATTCCATTTAGACAGGTACAACACAATATATCAAGCTCCTTCTCTGTATTAAACGGTGAGGATACTCACGTCAGAAAACTGGAATATGAAACCTGATCTGCTTTCTTTATTTCTTCATGCACAATGCCAAGCAGTGCCAGTGCATTGGGTAGGATATACCCCTAACATTCGTGTTGGAGCTCCCGCAGGCATTAAGAAGTCCTCTTTTTACCTTCAGGCTATGTAACTAATTTTGCAGAGCAAAGTAGATCTAACAATCCAGTGCACCAAAAGTCAAATATTTTTCCTGTGCTGTTGTTAACCCTCCATCTGCGATTTAATTTCTTAAATGGCCAGTGAGCTCCAAATCTCAGAATGACAATTTGCTTTTACAACTAGAAAATGAATGTGGAAAAGTTTCAAATTTCCATTTTTCTACCCACCTGTCGCATCAATTCCTGTGCTAACTTTTGGACTTTGAGCTGTCAGGTTGGCAGTGCACAGCACTGAAATCCTTGTTCTAAACCCCCTGCCTGTTTACAAGTGTTTATAAGTACGCACCATGATTGGCCTGTTAAAAATCCCATTTCTGGTTTGCCAATCAGGTGAAAGGGAAAAATGATATGCACCTCCAGTAATTAGTAGAGTCTGTTAGGGGCCCAGAACAAGGATCTTGGTGATGCTTCACAGGTGGCATTAACTGGTGTTAGATTGTGTCTGTGACACAGGCTATGTGGGTTGCTGGTAACTTTTTTATCACTAAACAGTTCTCGTCTCCTTTTCATATCAGGGTATTCATGTAAGGAAATGTTTTTTGCAGAATTTTAGGATTCTACAGAGCTCCCCCCGTAGCTGGAAGAAGAGTCAACTTAGAAGAAGAGATAGAACCGATTGGAGAGAAGAGACTTATGGATACCTTCTTCAAGGAAGGCAAGAAAAATTATTGCGTAAAATAGTGTGTTAATTATGTTGTCCAGACATCTGAATTAAATGGAGTGTTAAATGTTTGTAGGTAAAAACACTTGCTTCTATGGGGTATGTTATTACTGTAAGAAAGCTGAAGCTGCATGTGCCAATGGTACAGTCATGGAGGGCTCTGTGACGCTGTGGCTTCCAGCAGGCTGGCCCCTCAAGAACTGGAGACATCCATGGCAGAGGACATACCGAGATGATAGAAAGGCATTGTAAGTAGGACTAATCTTATATTTACATTAGCTCTGTTTAAGTTTGTAATCTTTTCATTGGTGGGACAATCTGTGTTGATACATGTTCAATTTAAAGTGAATCTGTTTGAAGTGATAAGAGAAATTTACTTCCCAGAGGTGGCTCAATGTTTGTTGGTGAATAATTACTTAAAAGACAGGGCCCAGTTGCTTGAAGGCCCTTTCTTTTTCTTTTGTTCAGATTTATATTTTCAGATAATGTTCTCTTTTCTTTTTAGAGCATCCAATCATCAAATAATTGATAAAAGAATTACACGGCATTTGCTTTCAAATGTTGCACTAACCCTGGGTTGTCTTAACCCAGTTTTGAATAACCTGACTGGGGTTTTATTTATAGACCATTACAGTCTGTGTGTGTACCCACAAAATGCCAATTTAGTCAACTTAATGTCACATTTTGTGTAGATAAACACATGGGATGTCCGGGGGTCATTCCACTATAACTGGTCATCTTGAGGCTGAAGGAATCAAAAGGCCTATCTGACTGATCAAACTGATGACCACTGAATACCCTTGATCAATATCCTTTATTTATCACAATTGTTTGTGTGAGTAACTCAGCACAAAGAAAGGCTTTTGTTGAGGTGATACCGGAAAGATAATTATAAACGTCATTTGGTTTATCAACAGTAAGGAATGAGATATAAACAACTTTAATTTAGAGAGAAACTATTAAGAAATCGTAATAATATCCCATAATGTGAGAGCCATTGCACTTTCCAGATGAAGTTAATTTCTCTATAGTTTCAAAATAACTTTGGAATTGTGTTGTCTATAAATCGACAGCAAATATTACATTTTTCTGAAAAATAAAAGAAATTTCAATCCAGAAGGCTTGGAATGCTAAATGAGATGAGAGGTTTTTTCTATGTCTATATAAATCAATATTTCATCAATGAACATTCCAGCATCTCCGGAGCCAAGAGGCGTGGAAAATTATTCAAATTCATAGCCTAGTATTATGGGGCTGTAAGAAGGGCATCGAAAAATATTGAAATGGAAATTAAGTTCATCCAAAACATGTTACTTATACTACTAATACAGAAGATTGAACAGCTGCAATCAATTTCATCTTTCCTCAAATTGCTTTTCATTCCTTGAAAATTAAGAGGGGAAAATATCACTATGAATACACTGATTCGATAGACTATTATTGTTTTTTGTATAGTTCTTCATCTGGTCTTGTGTTTAATCGATCGAAGTTATGCAAACTGAATAATTTATCCGAGGATTTTTTGGTTTGGCAAAATTAATGTTAATGCAGTAGCCATTTTGTTAGCGCAAAGGGATAAATTTCCAGAATGTGTGCACCCATGAGTAGAGAAAAGGAGCGGAGGCGTCCTCTCCCCTTGTGCACTATATAAAACCCAAGCAAAAAAAATTAACCAGCACCTCCTCTGTCATTCTTATCGACAATATTTTTGTAAACAATTCTGTACGAGTCAAAATCAGTGGAAACTTGAGAAAGACCTACGAAGATTCATAAAAATAATGTCGGCGATTATATACTCCTGATTTTTCGCGGACCATTTTAACGGTGACCTCTCCCAAATTGAGTGGGGTTAACATTCCTTGCAATGATGCATTTGATGAAATTGATAAGACGTTGTCCTCTTTTTACAAGAAGTTCAACAAAATTGTTGAACAAGCACGTACCTATGGAAACCGGTTTCTATACAGCAACGCGGAGCTAAAAAAAACTGAGATAATTATAGGAATCAGAACTCAAATACCTTTGATTAAAGTTTAAAAAGGCTAGATATATCTAGCAATGACACGAAATATAATTTATATAGAAATAATATCTGCAGCTCGACACTTATGAGAAAAAACTGTTTTTCTTTCTGATCAGTACTTCAATGGGAATTTAAACAACATAAAAAGACTTGGAAAGGAATACATAAATTATGAAATCGTGAAAACGAAAAAGTCCAAATCTATTAATTACAGTGCCCTAGTAATAAGGCCGGATTACAAAAACTAAGTCACCCGTGACCTGACCCTGATCATGAACTAATATCCTCAATGACCACTTTACAGCAGTAGGGCAGAGATTAGCAAGAGCTAGACCCTCTGCTCGGACTTGCTTTACCGATTTCCTTAGGAAAGTTAAACCATCCGATTCCTCTTTTAATTTCGTCTTTTAACCTATCGTGTTAAGTGAAATTCGGTTAGTATAGGTAATAGCATGATTTGTAGTGATATTTAGCATAAATACCACGAGTGATATTTCAAAATTGTTATGCGTAATTTCACGAGCCGTTAGGCGAGTGAAATTTGAGACAATTTTGAAATATCACTAGTGGTATTTATGCCAAATATCAGGTACAAATCATGCTATTATTTGTTTATACTACTACCCGCAAAAGGTTTGTAATTTTCACATGTAGGTATTTCAAATTAAGCTGAAATACCACTGCTCTAAGCCAATCAAATTGCAGTAATTTCTCATGTAGTAGTATAAGAAATGTAATATACCGGTATTCCAAATTATAATTTACATGGCCTCCAGTAATCCTATCCCGCACCAATATCAAACTGTGCAAAGTCATACCCATTTTAAAAGCACTGAGAAGACAAGACTGAAACCAAATGACTACCTGTTAATTTCTTTACGATATAACTTCAACAGAAATGTTTTCCAAAAAATGAAATCTTTCACAAACAGAAAAGAGATATTTTATACCCATCTCAATACTCAACACGCAATTGTATTGACATCGTAAATGCTATTCAAACAAATATGGAAACACGCCTATATTCGTGTCGCGTCTACAAGGTATACGCCTAAAAGAAGTTTTCGATACAATCTTTCTTGACAAGCTTAACTATTATGGGTTTCGTGAAATGATAACCAAATGGTTTCTGTCTTATCTGCGAGACCGAACACAAACGACACAAAGTTGTTCTTATATATCTGAAAGAGTCGTAACAACTTGCGGTTTTCAGATCTGTATTAGGCCCGTTGCTTTGCTTTGCTTTATAATGTATTATTCGTGATATCTGCAGCTGCGCAAATAATCGCAACCTTTATCTTTTCGGTTATGATACTAATATTTTATATGCCAATAAAAATCGTAAATCTTTAGAACAAGCAGTGAATTGTGAACTCCAAACATTTAACTAACTTTAAAAAGCCAAATTTTGTCAAATTCCGTCCCTTTAGAAAAAAACTAACATTTCCGGTCCATTACAGATAGATACTTTCTTTTAATGAGGGTTTCATTTGATACCCACAGACAATACACGCGTGGCAATCAACAAAAATTAAGCATCAAAAAATAATAAAGTAATTAAATAAAAATTAAATAATATACATAATTTTAGAAAGTCCTACTTATGATCATGAAAGGTATGTTTTATAATGAGTATTTTTGGCAGTGAGAGAAATAAGAAAATCTCCTTGGATTGCTAAGATTTTGTAAAATACCTCGCATTGTTGATATATTATAGCCTCTCTTGGAAAAACATTTGGTAACCCCAGCCTTCACTGGCCGTTTTCTGAACAGTTATGAAAGTCCTATATCGCCCCATGTAGGGAAATGTGGATCCCCGAAACCGGGGAATTCTGGCTTGTGGAATCCGGAATCCTTGGTCCTAGAATTCCTGAATACTGCCCAAGGAATCCGGTATACCACTAAAGATAAGAATCCGGAATCCAAGTTCTATTGACAAGAATTCGGACTCACTACCTGGATCGGGAATCCATGGGAAGTTAGCGAACGTGGCTCGTGTATTGTAACTTGAGAGATATTGTTGGCAATAAAGTGTTTCAATGCATTTTTTTGTTTGTCTGTTTGTTTAGATGGGAGGTGGACAACACATATTGCAAGAAAAAGGTGCTAAGAACTCCACCATATAATTCTGGGCCTCGGCTTCTTGATATCATGGACACAGCACTGTTTGATTTTTTAATAGGTTTGTAAGTTTTGTTATTGTTGTGTTAACCTTGAACTGCTCGCCTAGTGTAGAAACTCAAAAAGGCATCAGGCGAAATCGAGAAAGTTTGAGGTACAAAAGAAGGGGAAGTTCAGTACGACCGCTAGCTATGAGCCTTTGCAGTGACTACAGAAAATCCAACCATTAAGGATGGCCAAGTGTGTTGCTATGTATCCAACTTGTAATTCAAAACAGCTTCTACAGGTCACTCGTTAGAAAAGTCAATGTTTGCTTCAAAGTACCTCACAGACTGAGTAGTAGTACTTCTTTAGTTGATGCATTGTATGCGGAACTTGCAATTGCCGTATCTTTGACGGGCATTTTTTTCTAAGGACGAGGGGTATATAATCAGTTTCGAGGCTGGTTGAATTATAGTAGGCAAGTTGTTAGGTAAATAAAGCAACTTAGAGTAAATATTCTTCTATCACCCCTCCCTAGGGAATGGAGACAGACATCATTATGAGACCTTTAGAGATGAAGGTGTTAGCGGAATGTTGTTACACCTTGATAATGCAAAGAGGTAACTATTGGTTTCTATTAAACAGTGCTTAGTCAGTCTTAAGTCATTCCATCCGTTCATATATTATACATGCGTAGTGTCCATTGGTGGATTTACCCGTTTGTAGGGCAGACTTCTCGCCCTTTGCTAGCAAAATCATTGATGGCGTCTGTGTTTTACCATTTTTACCGCAAACATTGCACCTTACTGATAACACAAGAGATGAAAATGAAACAACTAATTATTGCATTAGCCATTTTCCTTTACTGAAAATGCCCTGCGGAAAATGCAGGAAATGGCATTTCTGAGCCTCTAAATTTGAAAAATTTCCCGGGGGAGCATGCCCCCCAGACCCCCCTAGTTTCCAGTACCTTCGGAGGTGCAACCTTTCTTTCCGCGCGTACAACTTCAAAACCTCTCGCTACGCCCCTGTATATTTTATGTCAAATTGTTAAGGGCCACAGTCCAAGTTCAAACGAGGAAGGAAAACTGTCGTCGCGTGTTCACGTCCTAACATAAGACTCGCATTAGAGTTGTTGTTTTGCAAGGAAAAAAACAATTTCCCTTTACGGTACTATTTTGACGTCCTGTGATTAATTAACATTCTTTTTCCTCAAGCTTTGGTAACCCTTATCATGATGAAATGTCTATTCTTGCTCCAGTGTACCAATGTTGCAAGTAAGTCAATAAAAACTTTTTGACGTTTATTTAGATCATTTCGTTGCAGGTTGTAAAGAATAGTTTAAAGCTGATGGACCTTAGTACTACTTGTATTAATTGTTATCTGACTTTTCGTCGTTAGATCATTTTTTACCGTACATGACACTAGGGTGTTTTTATCTGATATAAAGGCACTTATTAAACATTTTAAAAAATTTCTTTTTTTTTCCTCTCTATGAATTATTAATGAGTTTCTAAAGTTCTCTAAACGACCAGCTCCAGTTACGAGCGCTACTTCGAATTTCCGAGATGGTAGCTTACGAGTGCTTCGATTGTAGTCCAGTTTATGAGTTCGCCATGACCCGCTGAGTAAAAATAGCGAAGGCGCATTTTCAGGACTTAAGCGTGTTATCTGAAGTG